>CM069905.1:48793855-49443451 GCA_036172215.1 Camellia granthamiana | reverse complement strand
GGTATGGTCGCAAGAAAAAAAGTAACTTCAAAAAAAAAAAAAAATTCGGGTACCTGATGGAGCCTTTTGGAAAGGTGAGGAGCGGAAGGACTGGCATCAGAAGCCCTCTTATGAGCCATTTTCTTAAGGCGGGTCGTCGGAGGACTAGAGGCCTTATTCAAAGGGACTGGCTCTTGAGAAGCAATTGCCAAACTAGAAGCAGATGCCTGAGCCGGAGGGTCAGTTGGAGCAGATAAGGTAAAGAAACTCTCGTACATGTGATCAGATTTCCGGCTCTCAGGCAGCCGAAGAGAAGAGTCCTTCTTATAGATCGGCGAAGGCAAACATATGGTCGGTCTGCTCTGGACAAGTGCAATAAACGCATCGATATTCTTCCGCCAATATCGCCTGAAAGGGGGGGTGAAACCCCCTACTCGGCTCAAGCCTGGCATCGTCAAAGACCCGGATATAAGAAGCACGGTATATACGAGTCTGTAGGTAAAGTGCCCGTAGCTTTCCGAGAAAGATAATGAAGGAGGTGCTAGCCCCGGGACGCACTGGTCGAACCCGAACCGGCATGCCACTCTGTCAGGTCTATAGACAGCGCTGTCAATGCCCTCCTCATGCTAAACCGGTAATGAACTCGGACGAATCATTATTAGCATATCAACAAGGCATGCAGAAATACCCTTCGACAAAGGAAAGGACACCAGGTGGGAGGAACCATGATAAATAAGCGGTGTGGCCACACTGTAGACGTCCCCGAACGCATCCCGGGCGAGGAGTGCGAGTCCCCCCCGTTCTGGTTCGATATTGGGTCACTACAGTTCGAAGGACTCAAATGTCACGGTTCTTAATCTTGAACCAAAGAGTCCAAATCCGGCAAATCATTTTGAAAACAGATTTTTTGAAAGAAGTGCCAAACATGGACTGCTTTGCCAGATACAGAGTCGCCACCTAAATGTTTTATAATGGGAAATTCAGGAAACCCTGACTCGGTGCTAAAGGCCACGTGTCCGTCATCACCAAAGTTGCCTCGGCTCGAGAACTTGGGTACGATTGGGGAAGGTCACTTCGTGAGCACCCCCGCTCGCCCGGTCAAAGACCGGCCTCTACTAATCATGATATCTAGTTTTGAAAACATTGTATGTTCTTATTCCGGTTATTAGCCTAGGTTACTATGTGATGCGCACAGCATACAAGTATAGACTGAGTCGCCTGAATTGGAACAAAACATTTCATGTTTGTTTGTTTCAAAGATGGTTTGCTACCCGCAGGTACGCTTAAAATGCAGATTTTGCCACCCTCGGGTGGGCTTAGAAAACATGGTGTTGCCACTATCTAGTGGGCTTAAAACAAACATTTGATGAATTGTCCCAATTCAAATAACACAACCTTCACCCACAGGCATTCAAGCAGTTATATCACATAAGCAATTAGCCTCATGGTAAGCATGCTATTCATGGCAACACTCACACGCATGCAAGGATGCTAAATCATAAAAACTCATCGAGTACTCCAAGCCAAAACAGAAACTACATTAGAAATCATGCATGATCCTAAGTATACTGAAATGCCTAATGCAACACATGCAAAAATGCAAACTGTGGCAGGCTCGGCTATTCTAAACATGGCATATGGAATGCTACAACTAACACGTATTCAATTTGGAATTGAAATACAAATGCAGTTTGTATGATGCGCCGAGCCCGGTGCGTGCAAAACAGATGAATGATGCAAACATGCTGTCATACTGTATGCTAATTGAAATATGCCTTATATCTAACCATCATAAGCGGATAAATAAAAGGGAGAAAGACGTGGGGTTGGAAGACATACATCACACTCACCCACGCTTATTACAATTATGCCCTCACGCAGAGGGTCCAAAAGAATATACAGTCCCAAATAAAAGAATAATACAGTCCAAATATTACAGTCCGAATAATATACAAATCCCTAATTAATTAACAAATTAACTAAGAAAAACTGTAAACTGGCATGCAAGCCAGGGACTGCCTTGACTCCGTTCCGAATAATAAAATGATGCATGTTTGAGCTGCTTTGCGCGGAAATCCACTGGGATGCCCCAATTAACCTCTGTTTGCAATGTTTCTCGAAAAGCGCGCCAAGCTTCGGAAGACCACTGATTCTTGATATGCTGCAACAGAGAGCAGGAAAAGGGCATAGCAATGTATTTCACAGATATATGCATGCCTCGATCCTCGTGCCACCAATCACGCATCTCGATGCATGATGGCCGAGGAGCCGATTTGCACAACTCAATATAGGATGAATGCATATGAATGCTACAATAAAACCTAACTCTATCACGGATAATCCGGAGTGTCGGTGACTTGGGAATTGAGACACATTCCGTTACTCGGGGTACGAAACGCGCCTCGTTTCCCGTGCCCGGGCTAACTCCTATCCCGAACATGATGCAATATGCATGATATGCATGAAATGCAACTAAGATGCAATCCTAACATACACAATGTCATGGAATGGCATACACGCTATACGAGGTAATACACAACCGGACATACACAATGCTATGGATGAAATGGCATACGCAATGCAATAATGGGCTTACACCAACATGAGAGAGCCTCAGCCACACTCACATAGGAGGCCATCAGATGAAAACAAGACAACTCGAAATGCGTGCCCGCGGGCACGCAAACCGAGAACGGACCCTCAGGCACCGAAATGCCACTCTAATGAGACATGGAAAAGACACAGAATATGACATGCAAACATGCAAAAATCAGTAGCAAAAGAGGGGCAAAACAGCCCCGAAATGAGGCGAAATGAAACCCGATGTAAGGAATCTCTCCCGAAATGCAAAACTAGTCATCCAAAATGACTTGTAGCTATGCCATACATGCATAATTTGAACATGACATGAAAAAGCAGAAGCAAGGCAGCCCCAAAACTCACATTTTTACAGTACAAAACATGGCCAAACAGCAATCACAAGTAGGGCTAAAATGGCATACAAAAATGGCTCCGCAAGGGAAGCAATGAAGCAAGTGATAGGGGAAAATCCCAAACAGAAAAATATCCTTCTACAACACTGAAGAGGGACCAAAAATATGAACATTTACAGTTTATGACATGCCTCAAATCAGTATGCAAACATGCTAAAAATGCCATGCAAGAAATAGGCCAACAAGAGGCTATAACATGAGGTATGCAAAGCATTCACCAAACAGCCAAAGACCCTTAATGAGACATGCCAAGAAGGTCAAAATATGGCTATTTTCAGTTCTGATCACGGCCGAAAACAGAAGCTAGATAAGCCTAAAAAAGCATGCAAAAATGGGGGCCAAAGAGGGGTATAATGGTAAGTACAACATGGAGGCCCCCAACAGTGTTGAGCCCTTCTACAATGTTGTAGAGGGCCTCAAAATAAGCCAACTCAAAGTTTAAATCATGCTCAAAAACAGATCACACATAGGCTAGAAATACCATGCAAAATAATGGCATACAAAGAGGTATTGAAGCAAGTGCCAAATGGGGGGCTCAAACAGGGTTGAGCCCTTGAACAAACATGAAGAATGGCTCAAAAAAATGACCCTTTCAGTTAGGGTCGAAGCCCAAAACAGTAAGCAAATAGGCTAGAAGAATGGTGCAAAAAAGTGCTACAAAAGAGGGAGATTGGTACTTACCCTTGAAGACCACTTCTTTGCTACCTCTTGGACCAAGGAATGTTGCTTCCTAGCTGCTAGAAAGCTCCCCAAGCTGCTGGAAATGGAGTGGTGGTGGTGGTGCTCGCGGTCGTGACTCTGAGACTTCTGAACGAGCACAATATGCAACACCACTGAGCGCTCAATCGGTGACGTCTGAGTCTTAAGGTCGGTCAAAAATGGGGTGTCTACAGTTGCCCCTCTTTGACAGAACTCGGAAGTCACAAGTGACGGGAGTGAATGTCAAAGCCCAAAGACGACCCATTTTTGACAAGGCCGAAGACTTAGACAATCATACAAGATGCACAGAGATATGTGCCCGTAGGCGTGCCCGCAGGCAAGGGGGCAAAATGCAAAGCGATATGCACGGAGCCAGACGTAACTCAATGATCATGCAAATGCAGCAAGTTGTAATGAAGCAAGTATTCGCAAATAGATGCAACAGTTTTAAGCAAGAATGCAAAGCAACAACTACATTTCATGCAGTTGGGAATACGGAGAATTATTCAATTCTCGTCGCGTCTCACACGGAGAAGATACGATACCTGCGCGATTCGTCTGGTCGCACCAGCCTCAAATGAACCGTACATACAATATCGTGCCTGCAAAAAAGAGAAATTCAACAAAAACAATATGCTAACAACATATATTCAATGTGATTCCTGTGATCCCGAAAATTTGACACACGCGGTGTCGGCGAGTGAATGCATCGCAATGCGAAAAGGGAACGTGCGTGACAACGCATGCTCAAGCACAGAGGCATGGTATACCAAGAAATCATGCATGACAATGCAAGATGCTCATGAGAATGCAAGTTAAGTGCACAACAATGCAAAACGAGCATAAATCAGGGCGCCCGTTTGTTACGAAACAACGAGCAAGGAAACGTGCGTTTTGGCGAAGGCGACTCGATCGCAGCTTCCGGTTCACTTCCCGGAGAGGTTACAACATGTTCAAAAAGGATACACCTTGATTTTGATGAATAATGATGAGACACATGTCAGGAGTTGCAGCTGAAGTTCCGGCGGAGCAATTTCGCGCCAGAAAGTACACTTTTCTTGAACTTTTTCAGGTCCCGGGAACTCCGATCTTCCTTAAAATTTGCAGAGAGCTAGGGGAGCAAGGGGGGATCACCACCGGCCAGCTGATTCCCCAAGGGGAGGCCACCGGCCATGTTTCATAAAGCAAATGGCCGGCCAGCTAGGAAAGGTGGCCGGCCGGCCACCTGCCCAAAACAGGGGGCAGTTTTGTCTTTTCACCTCATTTTCTTTATATTCTCTCATCCATTCACTTTGAGCTCACACCCACAGCTGCGAAAACTTCTCCTCTTACCTCCCAAACCATTTTCTCCTTCAGATCTGCACTTTATCCGCGCTTTTCAGCCTCCCACGCAAGTTGTTTTCGCAAAAACATTCGATTTTAAGCACTTTGGACCGATTAAATTTTGATTTCGGGGCTTCTTTTCTCATTTTCACCACTTGGGGTAAGTTTGTCTCAATATTTGGAAGATTTTCTCGAGAGTTGACTTTTGTTGACTTTTTCCATTTCCCGAGAGTTGACTTTTGTTGACTTTTTCCAATTTTGGCTCATTTTGCTCATTTTTTGCTCATTTTGCAGATTTTTCAGAATGGCGAGTAATTTCCCTCATGGTGGAGGCCCTCCGGATGCCGGGGATGATTTTGATGCCATGACGCTACCCCCGAGGGTCCGGCCTTTTATTCCCGAGAGATATGCCCCATCGGTACACATTCTTCCGCGGGCTATTTTTCGTCATTTTACCGACTTCAATGATCGGGCACCCAGAGATCTACTTCTGCGAGAGCCAGAGCATCACCTCTCTTACGAGGCACGAGAGGTATTTTACTTCATTTTCTGCATTTTTCGTGCTTTTCGTACCTTTGCCATGCTTGAACACACAGTTTAGCTTATGTGTCACGACCCAAACCCGGCCCTATGGGTTTAGCACCGTAACCGGCCAGTAATCCGAGATTACCGAAGGCCTGCTTAACAGTAATACAGTAAAACAGAGTACAGGGCCTGGCGGAAGCCAATACAGTAATAAAATAATGTCCAATGAGCTGTGACAGTCTGTATGCCAAAAAGATTTTTCATGCATTCATATAAACAGTCAGTAACAAAACAGTATCTACAATATATACAGTCATTCAAGTCGGGGACTCAATCCCCCACTAACAGTACAGTACAGTCTATACAGTATTACAAAACAGTGAGACAGTGCAAAAAGGGGAAATACTAAAACACCCCTAAGCCTTAGCATGATAGGCTCGGAACCTCGCAGTGAGGCACATTGGTTGGCTTGACAAAACTGGAGCTAATCCCGACGCTTCTAGCTTCGATCCGGTGCCTGTACACCTACATATATATATATGAGCAGTGAGCTAAAGCCCAGTGAATAACATAATGCGTAAAGGAGTTAAGAATGAATGTCCTTACAGTAATGAAAACAGTTCATTGATTCAGTATATCTGTCATTCAGTAATATGTGGTACATCCTTTAGCATAGCAGTACAGTAAACGATAGGTCTTAAAAGACCGAACAATACTTGATGGCCATCAATCAGTAAACAGTAGTGGTTCCAACATGGGAACCGAGTCGATTAGACAAATCCACCCGTTCATAGACCGTCGGTGGGGCCATCCGTTCACAGACCGTCGATGGCAGAGATTTCTCAATCAGTAGCAGTAACAGTAACAATAGTTGCTAAGGATGCCACAGTACAGTTCAGAATATAGGACATACATTCATACAGTCAACAATATCGATTCAATAAACAGTTCAGTTCAGTATTTCAGAAGATGATCATTTGAACATATCTTTACACAATTGTTACTCACAGAGATTGGGCTACAGTATGCTAGAGCGCGTTTCCCCAGTCGCCAACCCTACACAGTTAACAGATCGAACACACTAAGCCATACAGTTGGGAAGGATAATAACTTAACCCCTAATTGCCTCGGTGTGTTCTACATCTATATCCTCATTAAGACGCCTTAAATACGCCCTAGGAATGCCTAGGATGGAAAGAGGATGCAAAGATGCACTTAGAAAACATTTGCAGAATTTTCAGTGAAACAGAGTCCTGCTCGAGCGCAGGTTTCCCCGCTCGAGCGGACAAGCAAACAAAGGTCCCCGCTCGAGCGGCAACATCCCCGCTCGAGCGGACCAAAAAGTACTAGATAGGTGAAATCTCCGCTCGACGCCCGCTCGAGCGTGTCACCCAGTCCTCCGCTCGAGCGCCCAATACTCCGCTCGAGCGGACTGATGCACAGTGCAAGATGCTGGGAGCTCGATTTCTCCGCTCAAGCGCTACTTCCCCCGCTCGAGCGGACAACCAAAATCTGGAAATTCCAGATTTGAGTCCCTAGCTCAAAACCAAGCTCAAAAGCAATATTTTCGATCCTCTTGGGCTATTTTCTGGAAAAACTCTTGCAAACTCAATGTACAACAAGTTTCAAAACTCAATTTAAGAAATCAAAGCCCAAGGGTGTTTAATCAAACTCATTTTCAAACCCAAATTTCATGAACATGCATGATCATACGACAAAGTGACATGCATGAGTTTAAATCAAATCAAAGCTTCCATTTCAAGCTCTAATGAGCTCTAAGTTCCAAAAACAAGTTGAAAACATGGACTAAAGTCTAATTATGAACATGCATGTACAATTTTACCATGAATTCAACTCAAAACTCATCAATTCAAACATGCATGCATGAATTCTAGCATAATTCAACATGTATGAACTAAAACATGCCTTAACTCTACAATTTGACTTGAATCATGCAAGAACAATCTTGAATACAACAATGAGAGGTTCAATTACCTTAGTTAGGTCTTGAAATTCAAGTCTAGAGGCTCAATAGACAAATCTACACTTTAATTTCCTCCAAATGCAAGCAAATCTCCAAGTTTGAACTCAATTCTCCTATTCCTCTCTCTCTCTAGTCGGTTCTCACAAGGAATGGACTGATGAAAGGCTTTGGTCAAATGTGTAATAAGGCTCACTTATGCTATGTTGAGTGGGCCACTAGAGTGGCATTTTGGTAAATAGGCCTAAGAATGCAATTTAACTCGTTTTAATCTAATTTAATCATACCAAATCACATTTTGATCAAATATACTATAAAATCACATAAATTACGATGATCATGAAACACTAAACGATTTCCGGTTCGGCCGCCGATAAGGCCTTCAATTAGCAGTTTAAACATAAATCATGAACAGGTAAATAATCAATCAAACAAATAGAAATGCAATACAATAGATATACCCAATCAATTCAGTTTCCAGTTTCAGTCAGTCAGTTCAGTAATTTATCCAGTTCAATTATCAGTCATAATCAGTTCAGTTTAGCAGTAACCGGTAATTAATCGGTAAGCAGTATGAGGGTTGTTACATTATGACATAGTACTTTGCTTGCATTCTGAACATGTGGCTTAAACACCTGAACTTCTGAACACTAGGCTCATTGATTGATTGTGAACGCACGGCACACATTAGTTAAGAATTGAACACACGGCTCAAACACTGATTTGTCGAACACACAGCCTGAATTTGAAGGTGAACACACGGCACACACTGACTAAGAGTAGAACACACAGTCCCAAACTCTGATTTTCTGAACACGCAGTCCAAGTTGATGGTGAACACACAGCCCACACTGACTGAGAGTAGAATACGCAGTCCCAAACTCTGATTTTCTGAACACGCAGTCCAAAGTTGATGGTGAACACACAGCCCACACTGATTAAGAGTAGAATACACAGTCCCAAGTTGATGGTGAACACACAGCCCACACTGATTAAGAGTAGAACACGCAGCCCTAACTCAAATTTTCTGAACACACAGTCCAAGTTGATGGTGAACACACAGCCCACACTGATTGAGAGTAGAACACGCAGCCCTAACTCAAATTTTCTGAACACACAGTCCAAGTTGATGGTGAACACACAGCCCACACTGATTGAGAGTAGAATACGCAGTCTCAAACTCTGATTTTCTGAACACGCAGCCCAAGTTGATGGTGAACACACAGCCCACACTGATTGAGAGTAGAACACGCAGCCCTAACTCAAATCTTCTGAACACGCAGCCCAAGTTGATGGTGAACACACAGCCCACACTGATTGAGAGTAGAACACGCAGCCCTAACTCAAATTTTCTGAACACACAGTCCAAGTTAAAGCTGAACACACAGCCCACACTGATTTAGAGTAGAACACGCAGCCCTAACTCAAATTTTCTGAACACACAGTCCAAATTAAAGGTGATGGTAAACACACAGCCCACATTGATTGAGAGTAGAACACGCAGCCCTAACTCAAATCTTCTGAACACGCAGCCCAAATTAAAGGTGAACACACAACCCACACTGATTTAGAGTAGAACACGCAGCCTTAACTCAAATTTTTTGAACACACAGTCCAAATTAAAGGTGAACACACAGCCCACACTGATTTAGAGTAGAACACGCAGCCCTAACTCAAATTTTCTGAACACGCAGCCCAGATTGAAGTGAACACGTAGCCCTAACTCAAATTTTCTGAACACGCAGTCCAGATTGAAGTGAACACACAGCCCACACTGATTTTGAAATTTGAACACGCAGCCCAAATAACGAATTTCTGAACACGCAGCCCAGATTGAAGTGAACACGCAGCCCACTGACTTTGAAATTTGAACACGCAGCCCAAATAATGAATTTCTGAACACGCAGCCCAGATTGAAGTGAACACACAGCCCACTGACTTTGAAATTTGAACACGCAGCCCAAATAATGAATTTCTGAACACGCAGCCCAGATTGAAGTGAACACGCAGCCCACTGAACACAACTCATTCATTTCATTTGCACACAGCTCATTCATTTCATTTGCACACGGCTCATTCATTTCATTTGCACACAGCTCATTCATTTCATTTGCACACAGCTCATTCATTTCATTTTGACACATGCATTCATTTTGATTGCAGGTTGGCTCTCGTACCGTGCGAGGATATGGCTCCACTGCTGCGAGAGAGTGGTACACTGAGCTTCCCGGAGGCTGTCCGGGATTTAGTTGATCTAGCAGGGTTCGGGGCCTTCTGCGTAGGGTTATCACATTGTCCTGCCAGTAGGACACTGTTAGCCGTTTTGGTGGAGAGATGGTGGGACACCACCAATTCCTTCCACTTTTCTGCCACCGGGGACTTGACTATGACCCCACTTGACTTTGCTGTACTGACCGGCCTAGACATAGGAGGTTGGCCCATTCCTTATGACGAGGATATGGACGAGTGGGAGGCCGCTTGGTTACATCTATTGGGGGCCCGCCCGCCTGTGGACAGAGCTTCTGGGAGAGTCGGTACACCTGGTTCTCTTCCCGTTTTCGGAGGCCGGAGATGGAGCCTGAGTCTCCTGAGAAGGCTGAGTAGTACGCCCGCGGTTTCCTTATGTTCCTCTTTGGCACCACTCTGTTTGCTGATAGGGGGAACACTGTCGGGTTGTATCTTTTGAGTGCCCTAGTGGACCTATCACAGGGTCAGTCGGTACGACTGGGGTGGCGCCGGTCTGGCTACCCTCTATTGCTATATGAGCGCTACCTCCCGCGGGCAGAGAGACCTTACCCGGCGGCTATTGGAGAGCCTGGGAGGTACGTTCTGTCCTCTTGATTTACATTTCTGCTCCTCATTACTTGTTCATTGCACACACGGCGCACTTTACATCTTGTATTTTGCACTCAGCATTTTGTATTCACAATTCTATACTGTTTTCCACAGTTATGGGTCTATGTATATTTTTCCGACATTAAGCCCCGGAGATGGAGGTGGCAGGACCCCTCATGACCCCGTATTCCTTGGTATTCGAGAGCCAGCACCGACCGAGACCTCGCGAGACTCTCTTCTACCTGCGACAGTACTTTGACACTGTGCGGACGACAGAGGTATTTCAGAACTCTCAGTTCCTTTCTGTTTTCATCTTTGATCTGCCTTGTATATTCCCGATTTCTGATTGATTCATGCACTGGTTATCCGCAGATTACGTGGGCAGCCTAGGCGATCTTGGGTGATGGTCTCCGATTTCAGTATGCCGGAAGGATCAGGCACCTCCCCAGTACAGGATCCTGCTCGAGGGACGGTTGGTAGAGCATGGTTCCTGGGGGAACGCTTTCTGCGTCAGGTGTGGGGATACATTTCTCAGGACCCTCCTGCAGCACCTCCAGCCACTATGCGGACCGCTGATAGACTCTCTACCAGGAGGTCGTTAGTGCTATGCTAGGCACTGATGCTTTGCTACATCTTACAGAGGGAGACTACGCCACTTATCGTCACACATATCTGATGCCTCCCTTGACGGGAGTGCGCGCTCCGCCACTGAGGCCCACTGATGTACCCATCTTCGAGTCGGGCTCGTGCTACGGATATCCCTCCTCCAGCAGGGCTGGTACGTCTCGAGGTGGGGGCGGGTCGATTCCCCGATCCCTCCGACTCTCCATCATCCTGGGTGGCCAGACATGCCGACCGAGTTGATGGGGTGGCAGTATGGGACTACTTCTCCGATTCCGATCCCTATAGAGCCTCCGATGCCTGGTCACAGATATGTCAGTGATCCTGACTCACCACCGGTATGTTTCATCATTTTTCACTTATCACACAGACACTTTGGCAGTTGCTTATTTATTGATGACTCGAGCTTGTATTTGCAGCCACCCCGGGAGTATATGGATCAGGTGCTCGAGATGGTGGCCTCACTTGAGGGGATGGTCCTGCGTAGAGAGGCACAGTTGTCTATCATGGGCTTCCAAGTACTCTTTAGTTTTCTGGTATTTATCATACTCCTGATGATATGCTGATTTTGAACATTCTACTGCATTGATAGGCTGTTTGTGTAGAGCACATCTGACACACATCCCACTCACATACTGTACTTGCATCCGATTTTCATATTTGAACTAATGTATTGGACTTCCACTTTCAGATGCCTCCGGTATATGCTCCACCGCAGGCCGGGCCCGCCCGGGCCTTCCCAGAGAGGTCGAGGTGCTGGGCCATCTAGGCCTTTTCGAGAAGCTGGGCCATCCAGGCCTTCTCAGGGAGGTCGAGGTGCTGGGCCATCTAGGCCTTTCGAGGAGCTCAGGGAGCGGGGTCGTCTCGCAGATGTAGGGCACATGTTATAGAGGCAGAGCCTGATGAGGAAGAGGAGGAGGCAGATCGTGAGTCAGGATGTCCTGCTGAGGAGGGGGGCTCCTGCCTTGGTTCCGGGAGTGGAGGCGAGGCTGAGGGGGATCCTGAGGATGACAGCTCCGACCCGGATGGTGATGATGGTGCAGAGGTTGTCCCGCAGAAGAGGATGAGGGGGCCTCCTTATTCCCGCTCCCGAGGATATTGATGCTGTTTCCTGCTTTATTTTACTTTTTGCTAGTAGTTTGTAGCACTTTGCATTTTGTTAGGCAGTTTTGTTTTCTGTAAAACTCGTACCTTTATTTTGTTGTAAAACATGATGGAATGAAACAGCTTTTGAAAATGTGCTTGTGTTTGAAATTCTTAGCATCGCATCGCATCATTTTGCACAAAAATGGAATTGAATGAAAATGTGCCTTGTGTATTTACCGGGTCAGGTAATGAACTGACGCAACAAATTAAACAAATCGACTCACCTAAGAAATAACAGAATCTCAGCAAGTTTACAACTCGATAAGCAAACTACAACAATGTTAACGACTCGATAAACAAGACTTCACAAAATTGCGTAAACAAAGAGTAACGACTCAGAACACCAAATGCGACAGCTCGACAAAACTTACAACTCGATAAACAAAACGACAACTCAATAAGCAAAATACAACACAGCGTACTTCGGACGATCTGGGTGTTGGGACGCATCCGAAACTGAGAAAAATGAAGGCCTCCAACGTTCTCGATGCGTGAAAGTGCCTCAAACTTCCTTCCGGAGGGCAAAACAGGACCAATGCATGGCCGGCCACATTTTGCATCTGGGACTGAAGGGTGGCCGGCCGGCCAGTTTTTGAAACAAAGATGGCCGGCCTGCTAGAATAGGTGGCCGGCCGACCACCTTTCCTGCAACTCCTAGAATTCTGACACTTGTCCTCGAATAGTGTTTTACCTCCCCCTATAAAGCTCCAACTTTGGAACTCATTCATTTCATCACTGCTTTGCACAAAAATGGAGGCATTTCTCGTAGAAAATCTCACATCTTGGATCTCTTCTTTAGATGGCTCGGAAAAATTGAACTTCCGGGGTTTCGGCTTGAACGCACTATTCACACTGGGCCAGACTCCACTGCACCTTCCTTTCCTCCATACGGCGGCGAGATTTTGGAACCCCGGTGACGCACGTCTTCAGCTTCGGAGGGCAAGAGGTATGTCCCACTTTTGAAGATTTTCAAGTCTTGATGAGTCTGAACGCTCAGAAGAGATCTTGCCTCAGTCTCGTTTTTGGCCACGCTCAAGCTTTAGGGCGGATGTGCGGTCTCAACGCGCATGATGCTCGATCCCTTATTTGTAACGGGATGTTGGATATCCCGAGCCTGATTTACCGATTCTCCGATGCCGGTGATCGCGGTGACCATTATCGGCAAGGTTTTCGACAACATGCCCTCTGCTTGTGCATGCTATCTCATTTTCTGTTTGTCTCGGGCTCCGGGGGAGCTAACATCCGTTTGATTGAAGTTGCTCAAGGCTTGAGGGAAGGAAAGAGCTGTACCGCCATGACATTGGCTGAAACACTGCTGGGTTTGGATGCCTTCTTCCGCCAGGAGACAACCAGGTTTGCGGGGAGTCCACTACTACTGCAGGTAATGTTTCCTACCCAAGCTCACATATGTATTTGCTCACATCGCTCGGGCCCTCAGGCTCGTTTTTTCTCACAAAACCCTCATCTTACTTTTCCCTCATCGCACATCTCTCTATTCTTTATTCTCTCATTTTCATCCCTCCCAGTTATGGTTGATGGATAAATTGCAAGTTGTGGACTCTTGCCCTGCTTACTCAGCCCGCGGCTACTTCTTTCGACAATGCCTGGTTGACGCCCTTGATGAGGGATGGTGGGTTGAATGGATGTGCAACTTGTCAGCTGAACGCATTGCTTGGCGCTGCCCTTGGCTTAACCTTCCGGCGATGAGCTATGGCATGTTCCAGGATACTGGGATCCGGTTGATTGGCCTGACCCATTGTGTATTCTATTTCCCATTCCGCATTCTGCGCCAGTTCGGCCATGATCAGACTTGCCCTCCGGAGGGGATAGAGTATCCGGTCGCCTTCCCGATCCGAGGTGCACACCTTGCCCGACATACTACGGCTTGGAGGACTAGAGAGCTCCTGCCCCCCCGCCCCTATTTTCGGTTGCACTTTGTCTGATGAGTGCTGGGATTGGCTCAATGAGGAGGCACAGATTGGGCCTAGGTCGGCATCGGAGACTTCGACTAGCTCTGGGAGGGGGCGCAGGGACACCTGACTTGACTATGCCCCAGATTTATTGCTTTATTAGTACTTTCAAGTTTTCTTCATGAGTGTAATAAAAAGCAACTTCAATTGTATGCAAGAGCAAGAGAACTCTGTTTTGAAATCAATGAAATTGAAGGTTGTGGTACTGAAAATTTTCCGCTTTGGTCCAAAAATGGTCTTAATTGTGAAAAGATTAATTTGAACAAAGCCAACTTTTATTAAAACTTTTCAAAACTATTTTCGATATGGATCAGAACTGGACACGCCTGAGATCTATCACTGAGATGCACAACCCCGGATCCTAGCAACTGGAAAGTTGCCCCTAGTCTGAACGGTACCACAGCACCTCCTGGCAACGGAAAGTTGCCCCTAGTCTGAATAGCACTGCACCGAAGATTACGATGAATGCTGATGGACAAGGATGCCTGAGATGATCAAAGTGGACAAAGTTGATCGGGGAAAATGTTTATGGCTGAACTTCAGGATGAAGCTGCCTACGTATCCCAAAGATGGGAATCAAGCCTTACGTAGTTCAGGCTTAGGTTCGCTCGGGTATTTTTACTCTCCTTTTGCGCTCTAACTTTTGCCAAGGCCGCCCTTTGCGGGTTTTCAACCTTGCGAGCTCGGTTTTTATATTTTTCAATTTTTTGTGCTCTGAGTTTTGCCTAGGTCACCCTTTCGGGTTTTCGGCCTAGCGAGCCTCTCAAGGGTAGTATTTCTTCAACTTGTCCATGTTGATCGGTTGTGAAAACTCTAAGCCATCCAGATCCATCAGAACCACAGCTCCACCTGACCAGATAGACTTAATGATGTAGGGACCAGTCCAATTAGGTCTGAACTTGCCCCTAGGGTCGTGGATGGGAGCTCGGTTGTCCTTGAGTACCAAATCTCCTTCCTTTAAATTCCTGGACTTAACCTTCTTGTTGAAAGCTCGGGCGATTCTGCGTTGATAGCCTTGAATGTGGTACAATGCTTTCAGTCTTCTCTCATCGAAGAGCATGAGTTCTTCAAATCTGCTCTGCTGCTAATCTGCTTCGGCTATTTGACACTCGGCCAATACTCGCAATGACGGAACCTCAATCTCAATAGGTAGAACGGCTTCCATCCCATAAACCAATGAGTACGGAGTCGCCCCGGTAGAAGTTCTGATCGAAGTCCGGTAGCCCCACAGAGCAAACGGCAGCTGATCTGGCCAGTCCCGGTAGGTTTCCACCATCTTCTGCAATATACGCTTGATATTCTTGTTGGCAGCCTCAACCGCTCCATTAGTCTGCGGCCGATAGGTAGATGACTTATGAAAAGCCACGTTGTATTTCTCCAACAAGTCTATCACTTCCTTCTTGAAGTGGGAACCATTATCTGAAATTATCTCATTTGGGACCCCGTAGCGACAGATGATGTTGTTTCTGATAAATTTTGCAACATGCGAAGCCTTCAACACCGCATAAGATTGGGCCTCAACCCACTTTGTAAAATAATCTATCGCAACCAGGATGAACTCATGCCCATTCGACCCCTTTGGCGTAACAGCCCCGATCACATCAATTCCCCAGACTGAAAATGGCCATGGTGAAGTCATATTGTACAGCTTTGTCGGAGGAATGTTCATGCGATTTGCATGAATTTGACACTTGTGGCATCGCTGAACGAAACTGATACAATCCTCCTCCATGGTGGACCAGTAGTACCCCTGTCTGAGGATCTTCCGTGCCAACATTACCCCATTCATATGTGCTCCACATTCTCCTCCATGGATGGCTTCCATTAGGTGCTTCGACTCTTTGGCATCAACATACAGTTTATGCATTCCCAGATGACCTCGTTTATACAGTTTACCTCCGCAGATGATGAACTGAACTGCCATTCTCCTGATTGCTCTCTTGTCTTTGGCATTTACCCCTGGCGGGTATGCTTCTTTCTCCAAGAAATTCCAAATGCCGTAATACCAAGGGTGTTCGTCCTGAACCTCATCTATAGCAGCAATCGACTCATAGGCTGGTGCAAACTTCTGGTCAATGATGACTGGGCGCATCCGGACTCCACACGGGATGTCTATCATAGAAGATAGAGTTGCTAAAGAATCTACGAACCTGTTGTTCTCTCTTAGTAGATGAGTAAAACTTAACTTCTCAAACCGAGGAATCAGCAAATCCAAGGTCTGGTGATACATCATCATCTTTTCCTCTTTTACTTTCCAGTCTCCTTTCGCTTGAGACACAACAAGGTTCGAATCCCCAATGACGTCCAATCGTCTTGCCCCTAGTTCTAGGGCTGCTTCTAGGCCAGCAATGCACGCCTCATATTCTGCTTCATTGTTCGAGACTTTGAATCGGAGTTTGAAGGCTAGAGGAATACGGGAATTATCGGGTGCTATCAGCAACACTCCTATCCCATACCCATGTTGATTTGACGCTCCGTCAAAGTACATCGTCCAAGCTTCGTCGTCGATATGCAAAATGGCTTCATCTGGGAACAAGTATTCAACTGCTTCATCCCCCTCAACCGGATGGTCGGCAAGGAACTCTGCTACTACTCTTCCTTTGACTGACTTGCGTGTGACATACTTCAAATCAAATTCGGAGAGCAACAGCAACCAACGAGCTAGCCTACCCGTAAGTGCTGGTTTCTCGAAAAGATATTTGATGGGATCAAGACGTGAAACCAACATTACGGAGTGAGCTAACAAGTAGTGCCGCAGCTTCCTGGTAGCCCATACCAAAGCTAAGCAAGCCTTCTCCAGCGGTGTGTACCGAGTCTCATACTCTAGCATCTTCTTGCTGAGATAGTAGATGGCTCTCTCCACCCTGTCTTCAGACTCTTGTGCGAGCATACAGCCCATTGTGGTCTCAGTCACTGATAGGTACAAAATCAACGGTTTCCCTGGTTCTGGTGGTGATAAAACGGGCGGGTTCTGTAGATATTCTTTGATCTGTTCAAATGCTGCTTGACATCGGCCGTCCCATTGAAATTTCTTGCCTTTCTTCAGGAGACCAAAAAATGGTTCACAAGTCAAGATTAATTTTGAGATAAACCGTCTTATGAATTGCACTTTACCCAGAAAGCCTCTCACCTCCTTTTCAGTCCTTGGTGGGGGCATTTCTAGGATGGCCTTGATTTGGAAGGGTCGACTTCGATGCCCCTTTGTGTAATCAGAAACCCCAGCATTTTTCCCGCTGTAACACCAAATGTACACTTTTGAGGGTTCAGCCGCAACCGGAATTCCCTGATCCTTTGAAAAAACTTATGCAAGGCAGTGTAGTGGCCCTCTCTTTTCCTTGGACTTGACAATCATGTCGTCCACGTACACCTCAACCTCCTTGTGGATCATATCATGTAATATTGTGGTCGCGGCCCGTTGATAAGTAGCTCCAGCATTCTTTAACCCAAACGGCATGACTCTATAGCAGTATGTCCCCCACGGGGTGGTGAATGCAGTCTTTTCCCTGTCTTCTGGTGCCATCACTATCTGGTTGTAGCCTGAGAAGCCATCCATGAATGAGAGCAATGCGTGCCCTGCTGTGAAATCTACCAACTCATCGATGTGCGGCAAGGGGAAGTCGTCCTTCGGACTAGCTCTGTTCAAATCCCTGAAGTCCACACATACCCGGATCCTGCCATCCTTCTTCGGCACCGGAACAATGTTGGCCAACCAAGTCGGATATTCAGATACCAGCAGGAAGCCTGCGTCGATTTGCTTTGTGACCTCTTCCTTAATCTTGAGAGCCCAGTCCGGGCGGATCCTCCTGAGTTTCTGTTTGACTGGTCGGGCCTTGGGGTCAAGGGGGATCCGATGCTGTACAATCTCAGGATCGATTCCAGGCATGTCTTCGTAGGACCACGCAAAAACATCTTTGAAATCTTTTAATAAAGCGACTAAGCGCTCGCGTTCCTCCGAAGACAACGTGGACCCGATCTGGACCAGTCGCGGGTCCTCCTCAGTACCAATGTTCACGGTAGTGATTTCGTCCACTAGGGGTTTAACAAATCTCTCCTGCTCTTGCTCAATTAATCGTTGCAAAACCGGAGGAACTTCGTCCTCGTCGTTTTCAAAATTTTGAAAGTCTGAATTAATGCAATAAATTAAAGGCACAGAAAAGTACTCAGAAACCACAGTTGCTTGATTCTCATTAGGCACATCCAAATCGTCGAATTCATTTACAACAGACTCAAATGAAAAGGAAAAAGACGACCTAGACAGGACTGTGGCATCCGGGTTAACATCCCCAAGAGTACCAGACTCAGACTCAGTCGAGCTGGAATCTGATTCCGACTCACAAGACTCGGTGGAATCAGATTCCGGCTCACTACCTGACCCAGTGCTGCTGGACAAAAATCCCTCCTCATATTGCCAAGTGAGAGAGGGTGCGATAGATGCATCCAAGATAGCTGCTGGTTGGCTCGCGGCCATTTCATGCCCAATCATGGAAACCTCGGAGTTATCCCCCAAGCACTTATGGTCGATCGGAGGATCAGAGAGTAGACATGCCAGCGCTACCCCCGTTTCAAATTCTGTGCCCTCAGGATCCACTGCCCTATACTGCTCAACCTCAGCTGATGGGTCCGTCTGCTCCTCGGCAACATCCTCCCCGGATAACTGCAGGTCGAAGAAGATCTCAAAACCGGGCACGCGCTTCTTCTCTGCGTTTATCCACGGCTCTGGGAAGCCGCAAAATGGAAAGTCTTCCCCCTCCCGGACGAAGCGTCCGTTCAGGGTACCCTGAATGGGCTATGCATCAAGTCAAATGGCTTCCCAGCCTGCTTTGCTCTGGCTCTTCCAGCCATTTCTTTCCCTTTCCTCACCCAGTCCTCTTTGGTGGGCAGATAACCCAGTCCAAAGGTATGCGGGTTGTGTGGCACTTCGGCCAATGTTGCGACGCCTTTCCTGCCGCTCCTTCCTAATCCCATCCCGGGGATGTGTTGTAGCTTGTTCATGAGGTAGATGGATTGAGCACTGACGTACATACCTTCATTCACAGCCATAATGTTTTGCACAACCCGGGCCTCGGCCAGAGTAAATCCTGATATAAACACGTCCTCCATGCCGTGCTCGATTTCTAGGACTGGTGTAGACACCTCCGGAGGGGAATGGATCGATGAATTCCCAAACACCATGGCTACTCCCTTTCCATCGGGGTATTTCACCATCTGATGCAGAGTGGACGAGACGGCCTTCACCTGGTGCAACCACGGTCGCCCCAAAAGTAGGTTGAAAGTTGCGGGAACCTCCAAGACATGGAAATCTATTTCGTGTTGTCCAGGTCCAACCTTCGTCTGAATCTTGACGGTCCCCATCACTTCCCTGCTAGTATTATCGTACGCTCTGATCACCTGAGTTGTCGGGATGAAGTCCGCGGGCTTCAACCCGATTGCATAAGCTGTTCTGGCTGGGCAGACATTGATAGCAGACCCGGTATCAACAAGTACCACCGGTATCCACTTGTCTCTACATTCCACAGAGATGTAGAGAGGTTTGTTATGATTCACGCCCTCAGGCGGCAGTTCTTTATCTGAGAAGGTTAAAGCCAGGGAACCTCCTCCCGGAAAAACCAGCCCAACCAGCTGCTCTGGTGTAGTATCGATGGAGAGTTTGACCTTGTCCATAGTAGATAGGACAGCCTGTCTGTGCACCCGCGAAGCCATAAGCAGTCCCCAGATGGAGATGTCTGCTTGTATCTTCTTTAATTGTCTCAGCACAGCTTCTTCTTCAATTTGTTTCTCTCTCTGTTTCTCAGCTTCTTTGTCTTTCCCAGATGCTTCTGGTTGGTCTAGGTGCGGGGGCTTGAAGTACCGCCCGCTCCTGGTCATATGGTCCACCTCATCGAGGTACCAAGTGCTGTCTGGTTGATTTTTTCCCCAATCTTCGTCTGTATGGGCAAGACATAAGTCGTCGTCTTCCCACCACATCCCGTTAACATCCAAAAGACACCTGTCTGGTTCTGGCAAATGTGTACTCTCAGTACCTTCATCCCATATGCTCACAACGTTGTCCGTTCTTGTGCCCACAGCACTCTCAGCCCCTTCGTGGGCTTTTCCCTTTCTGATTCTCTCGGAATCCCAAAACTTCTCCTGTTCTATCTGCGTCGCTGCAGTTTGTTATTCCACTGTCTTTGCATCCACAATGCTTAGGTCCTGAGCGAAATTCTTTGTACCGGCGCTCTCCGGCAATCCATTCTGACTCTCGACCCTTCCGGCCACCATTGATACTTTTGCCCCTGCCGGGCCTTGCTCTGGCTGAAATTCCACAATATCAGGCTGATCATCTAGCCACCCGGTGGCCTCCGCCGACTCCTCATATTCAAACCAGTTGATTGTTGCATCTCCTGATTCTTGGTCGTTGAAGAACTGGAGGTTGGCGAAGTCCTCTTCCACTGTTGTCAGATCATCTGCCCCCTGTTCAAGTCTGTCCCCCTGAATCATACACAGTTCAGCTCTTTCTGGCAGCCCCACACTCAGCTCAGACCGGCCCAATGATAAGATGTATTCGCTTGGATCATAGGCTCTCCCAGCATAATTCCCGGGCTGTTCCATCCCAGACTCAACAACTCTGTTCTCCTCTGAAACCTGCCCTGTTCCATCTTCAGTGGTCACCACCTTTGACTCAAATTGGGTTGTGAAGGTGTCCAACATGCACAAGGAATCGGTGTAATCAGGAAAGATCACCTCCGGCTTGGGTAGGTGAGAGGGAGTAATATAGATATTAGGATCGTAGGATACGACCCCAGTTTGGATGAGGTTGACTCTTTTGAGTGGTGGATCTTGGTTATGGGTAGGGAGTGGGTTGGTTGTGACGTTAGGTCTATCTGGAGGTAGAATCACATTTTTGTCGATGAGGTCCTGAACCTCGTGACGCAGCCTGTAACAATGGTCGGTATCATGACCGTGCTGCTGGTGGTAGGCACAGTACTTGGCTGGGTTGTGAGAGGGGGGGAGTGGATTTGGTGGCGGCCTCGGCTCCAGGGGTTTTAGATGTCCCTTTCTAATTAAGACCCCCAGAACCTTGGACAAAGGCATGTATAGTGGAGTGAAGGTTCTTTGGCCTCTGGACTGATATCTCGAGGCTTGGGTACTGCTCCCGGATGTACTGGAAAAGGGTGTGGCCGCCATGGGCCTTGGCTGGGGAGGGGGATTGGTGGTAACCATACTGACCTCCGAAGTTCTGGTATTTGCAGCGCCACTCGGGCCTGCGTTGTTGTTGCGGTTAAATGTCCTCCGCGGTTGCTCCCGGTCCTGGTCAATCAGACCTTGCTTCATCGCATCCTCGATCTGTACCCCCATCTCGTGTAAGTCTGAGAATGTGGGAAAGGGGAGTGCGATCATCTTCTGCATGAGTTTTGGTTGGAGATTGCGCACAATCATCCTAATTTGATCTTTGTCTGTAGGCCTCAAGGTCATCATCGATGCCTTTGCCCTCCATCGAGTTACGAAGTCTGAGAAAGTCTCCTTGGCCTCTTGCCTCGTCGTTTCGAGATCACGAGTTGTAATCTCGATCTGTGTATTGTACGAGTACTGTGCAACGAAGGCCTCAGCCATCTCATCCCAGTTTCTCTTTACCTCATCTTCTAACTTTGCGTACCAAATGGCTGCCACACCTGACAAAGTTCGACCAAACAGGGAAAGCTTTTGGGGTCGGGTTAGGCCCATTGGCCGCAGAATGTCTGAGAATAGCCGAAGATGGACCATAGGGTCCCCGGACCCATCAAAACGATCAATCTGTGGCATCTTAAATCTGTCTGGCAATGTTACGGCCACATCGGTGTACCCATCTTCGATGTTTGGGATGGCCTTCACCCCCTAGGACTTCTTAAAAAGCTTCTCCAGTTTGCTCAATTTCAGAACTGTATGGTCTATCTCGAACTCGAAGGGAGAGTCCGGATGGTTGGCAGGTGTATGGGTCTTGGACAGTTGAGGCAGAAGCGGGGGCGGAGCCAGCCCCGTTGGATGGCCTGTGTCCTCTTGAATATTCTGGACATTGGGTAGGGTGTTCTGGGTGTTCAGGGGGGTATTTTGGGGATTTGGCAGGGCATTCTGACCAGTGGATGCCTGCTCGGGTAATGGAGCTCCGGGTGGAGGAGGAGCCTGATGTGAAGCAGATGCCGCATTCTGCTGTTGCAGCCTAGTGATCAGCTCAGCCTGCTGGGCCATGACAGCGGCCTGCTGCTTGGAGAACTCCGCTTGGCGGGTGGCATCTTCTTGCATTTGTTTCATGCTCTCATGCATTTGGCGCATCATCGCCTCCATCCCTGATGTATTCTATGGATCCATCTGAATAACCGGTAAGTGTATCTCTATAGCGGAAACAGAAACCTCAGTCCGACTGTTTGCTGCTAAAGTAGACCGCTGCCCCGGTAATCTCTGTTCTGACACACTGCGCCTCATCGGCCTTCTTCTAACAATCGGGGGTAGAGAGTGGAACACTGGATGACCGTCAACCAGATCCTCGGATCGAATGAGTCGGCGACCTCGTGTCCAAAGTGCTTGGGGTATATCTACGGGTTCGGAAGCAATTGTGCTACAAATCTGCCCTAGCAAAAAGATAAATAAAGCGAAAAGGAAATAAATAACCAGAGAAACGGACAGCATAACAGCTTAAATTAAATACACAACACACAGTTGGGCATAACAACACACGGCTGATAAGCTGGGTATACACTGTCCTCAATCACTGATTACTGTCCCTATATCACTGTTCCCCAAAACTGAATCCGATACCCGCGGATAACTGATTCTCAGATACTAACTGATGCCCGCAGGCGTGATGCCTAATCTCAAAAACTGATGCTCGCAGGCCTTATGCCCAAACTCAGAAACTGATACATGCATTCCCTGTAGAGACGTACTCTAACAAGCACATAACAGATAAGTGAGAGCCAAAACACCCCTATGTTGGGGTTGGGTTTCCCTGTCCTATTTTGTCAGGAACTAGGATTTCACTACGCACGCAGCGGCTTCAAACAACCTATAAACGGGTAAGCAACATGTCCTAGCTTGGAATGGTCACTATGGATCCGAATATCCACTAGGTCGAATGGTCAAAAAGGGTGCCCCGGTAAAACCGGGGTTTGTGTTCCCATACTGGCAGGGCCCATAACCGATCAGCCTTACGGACATGCCTTGACAAGACAAGCCTCCGGCAAACCGCTCAGGAATAGCAAATGGCAAAACACGGTGTCCTAGGCGCACCAATGCAAATGCAATGCAAAGAAACACACAAGTGTAGTCAAAACAAGATATCACGAGTTCGAGTCAAATTCTCTAAATCCCCAGCGGAGTCGCCAGAAACTGTAGACGTCCCCGAACGCATCCCGAGCGAGGAGTGCGAGTCCCCCCCATTCTGGTTCGATATTGGGTCACTACAGTTCGAAGGACTCAAATGTCACGGTTCTTAATCTTGAACCAAAGAGTCCAAATCCGGCAAATCGTTTTGAAAACAGATTTTTTGAAAGAAGTGCCAAACATGGACTGCTTTGCCAGATACAGAGTCGCCACCTAAATATTTTATAATGGGAAATTCAGGACACCCTGACTCAATGCTAAAGGCCACGTGTCCGTCATCACCAAAGTTGCCTCGGCTCGGGAACTTGGGTACGATTGGGGAAGGTCACTTCGTGAGCACCGCCGCTCGCCCGGTCAAAGACCGGCCTCTACTAATCATGATATCTAGTTTTGAAAACATTGTATGTTCTTATTCCGGTTATTAGCCTAGGTTACTATGTGATGCGCACAGCATACAAGTATAGATTGAGTCGCCTGAATTGGAACAAAACATTTCATGTTTGTTTGTTTGAAAGATGGTTTGCTACCCGCAGGTAGGCTTAAAATGCAGATTTTGCCACCCTCGGGTGGGCTTAGAAAACATGGTGTTGCCATTATCTAGTGGGCTTAAAACAAACATTTGATGAATTGTCCCAATTCAAATAACACAACCTTCACCCATAGGCATTCAGGCAGTTATATCACATAAGTAATTAGCCTCATGGTAAGCATGCTATTCATGGCAACACTCACACGCATGCAAGGATGCTAAAGCATAAAAACTCACCGAGTAGTCCAAGCCAAAACAGAAACTACATTAGAAATCATGCATGATCCTAAGTATACTGAAATGCATAATGCAACACATGCAAAAATGCAAACTGTGGCAGGCTCGGCTATTCTAAACATGGCATATGGAATGCTACAACTAACACGTATTCAATTTGGAATTGAAATACAAATGCAGTTTGTATGATGTGCCGAGCCCGGTGCGTGCAAAACAGATGAATGATGCAAACATGCTGTCATACTGTATGCTAATTGAAATATGTCTTATATCTAACCATCATAAGCGGATAAATAAAAGAGAGAAAGACGTGGGGTTGGAAGACATACATCACACTCACCCACGCTTATTACAATTATGCCCTCGCGCAGAGGGTCCAAAAGAATATACAGTCCCAAATAAAAGAATAATACAGTCCAAATATTACAGTCCGAATAATATACAAATCCCTAATTAATTAACAAATTAACTATGAAAAACTGTAAACTGGCATGCAAGCCAAGGACTGCCTTGACTCCGTTCCGGATAATGAAATGATGCATGTTTGAGCTGCTTTGCGTGGAAATCCACTGGGATGCCCCAATTAACCTCTGTTTGCAATGTTTCTCGAAAAGCGCGCCAAGCTTCGGAAGACCACTGATTCTTGATATGCTGCAACAGAGAGCAGGAAAGGGGCATAGCAATGTATTTCACAGATATATGTATGCCTCGATCCTCGTGCCACCAATCACGCATCTCGATGCATGATGGCCGAGGAGCCGATTTGCACAACTCAATATAGGATGAATGCATATGAATGCTACAATAAAACCTAACTCCATCACGGATAATCCGGAGTATCGGTGACTTGGGAATTGAGACACATTCCGTTACTCGGGGTACGAAACGCGCCTCGTTTCCCATGCCCGGGCTAACTCCTATCCCGAACACGATGCAATATGCATGAAATGCAACTAAGATGCAATCCTAACATACACAATGTCATGGAATGACATACACGCTATACGAGGTAATACACAACCGGGCATACACAATGCTATGGATGAAATGGCATACGCAATGCAATAATGGGCTTACACCAACATGAGAGAGCCTCAGCCACACTCACATAGGAGGCCATCAGATGAAAACAAGACAACTCGAAATGCGTGCCCGCGGGCACGCAAACCGAGAACGGACCCTCAGGCACCGAAATGCCACTCTAATGAGACATGGCAAAGACACAGAATATGACATGCAAACATGCAAAAATCAGTAGCAAAAGAGGGGCAAAACAGCCCCGAAATGAGGCGAAATGAAACCCGATGTAAGGAATCTCTCCCGAAATGCAAAACTAGTCATCCGAAATGACTTGTAGCTATGCCATACATGCATAATTTGAATATGACATGAAAAAGCAGAAGCAAGGCAGCCCCAAAACTCACATTTTTACAGTACAAAACATGGCCAAACAGCAATCACAAGTAGGGCTAAAATGGCATACAAAAATGGCTCCGCAAGGGAAGCAATGAAACAAGTGATAGGGGAAAATCCCAAACAGAAAAATATCCTTCTACAACACTGAAGAGGGACCAAAAATATGAACATTTACAATTTATGACATGCCTCAAATCAGTATGCAAACATGCTAAAAATGCCATGCAAGAAATAGGCCAACAAGAGGCTATAACATGAGGTATGCAAAGCATTCACCAAACAGCCAAAGACCCTTAATGAGACATGCCAAGAAGGTCAAAATATGTCCATTTTCAGTTCTGATCATGGCCGAAAATAGAAACTAGATAAGCCTAAAAAAGCATGCAAAAATGGGGGCCAAAGAGGGGTATAATGGTAAGTACAACATGGAGGCCCCCAACAGTGTTGAGCCCTTCTACAATGTTGTAGAGGGGCTCAAAATAAGCCAACTCACAGTTTAAATCATGCTCAAAAACAGATCACACATAGGCTAGAAATACCATGCAAAATAATGGCATACAAAGAGGTATTGAAGCAAGTACCAAATGGGGGGCTCAAACAGGGTTGAGCCCTTGAACAAACATGAATAATGGCTCAAAAAAATGACCCTTTCAGTTAGGGTCGGAGCCCAAAACAGTAAGCAAATAGGCTAGAAGAATGGTGCAAAAAAGTGCTACAAAAGAGGGAGATTGGTACTTACCCTTGAAGACCACTTCTTTGCTACCTCTTGGACCAAGGAATGTTGCTTCCTAGCTGCTAGAAAGCTCCCCAAGCTGCTGGAAATGGAGTGGTGGTGGTGGTGCTTGGTAGTGATGGAGAAATGGTGCAAAACTCCAAGACTTTGAGAGAGAAATGGAGAGATATGTATGTGTATGCTCAAAGCAAGTTTTCCAAACCTTGAGGGAGAGCTAGAGCTGCTGTGTGTATGCAAGGATGGAGGAGAAAAGGTAAGGAAAGTGTGTAGAGCTTTGGGATTAAGTTCCCTCTTCTACCAAAAGTCCCCCGAAATCAGATATTTTGGGGGAAACAGCTATACAGCTGTAAAGCACACCTCCCAAGGATCATGGCCGGCTTGTTACTTTTGCTGCAGGTGGCCGGCCGGCCACCCCCTATGGCCGGCCGGCTAGGGGTCAAAAGGGTCAAGTTGAGTTAATGGCCGGCCACCGGATATTGGTGTCCTCCCATGTGTGTACAACACAAATATGTGGTTTGGGGTTGAAGAAAATGGCCCTAGGGTGGTCAACATTGGCTCGGAAGTGAGAAAAACCGGCGTCGGAGGGCGTCGGAGGGCGCAGGAGGAGCATAACTGGTTGCTGAGACAATTGATGGCCTCCCACCTTTCAGTGACCTTCCTGGTGATAAAACAGAGGTGCCTGCCAAAAATGAACAAAAACCGATGCAAAACGAATGCTCGAGGGCCAAAACACGCAGTTTGGGGTCCCGAAAATAGGCCATTAAGCACCGAAAGTGGCGTTCGACCACGGAGTGGGTCTCTCAGGCACCAGTGTCCCTCGAAAGGGAGTAAATGAGATGCATGCCAAAAACCGGAGGAAACGGAGATGGTTAGACGGTCCCAAACCGAGGCACACGGCCTGACGGCTCCGAAAACCGGGAACCGGGCTCCGAAATGGGCAAAATGGCCTACGGCCACGAAATGTAGCCCACGGCCACTGAGAGATGGTCTACGGGACCTCTTCCTCCCTTCAGGGAAAGAAACAGAGAAAATCGAGTCTGGTTCGCAAACCGAGGCAAGGTACAAAAGAGGGTTTGGGAGTCCGGAGACAGGGCTCGCGGCCGTGACTCTGAGACTTCTGAACGAGCACAATATGCAACACCACCGAGCGCTCAATCGGTGACGTCTGAGTCTTAAGGTCGGTCAAAAATGGGGTGTCTACACACACCCACCTGTGGGCATACATACGGCCGTGCCACAAAGCGCCGGGGATCATCCACCAGAGTATTTAAGGATAAGGTAGAAATGGTACATGACCAACGTGTAATCAACGGCTGGCAAGACTTCGCTTTCTCAAATGTCTGAGACCCATCAGTACCGAGCACGGGGATACCATCTTTATCCACTATCTCCCAAAGAACCTCTGCCTCGAATACAGTCGGAGTAGGGGCAAACTTGGTGAACCTCTCGAAGAAGAAACAAAGCAGGAACTAGCTGTGAATAAAAGAGACAGTCTCATATCTACCCACGGAACGAACCATATCTCGATGTAGTAGATCCAGCCGGTAATAGAGATTCCCAAGAAATAGTGAAGCCAAAGGGATCCGATCTCCTCTGAAGAGCCTAACTGCCAAGGGGAAGACAAAGGGATTGAGAGAATCCGAAGGTGTGCTCGGAAGAATGAAGAATGAAAGGAAGCAAGCTAGAAATCCCAAGAAATAGAGCCTAAAGCCATACATCGGACTAGCCTCATACTCCCGAGAGTCAGGGTCAGCATCTCTGGCCAAGGGCTGAAGATCCTTGAAGAAGTGGCGGATCCATGCAGTATAAGAGGCACGGTCCGTCCTTACTCAATTAGTCCTTCTCACTGAACCATCAAATACGGAACTCCACTAACCACAAGCTTGAAGATTTAGCTTTAGAGATTGGATCAAAGAATCATCCTCGAAGGGTGTCCGCTCAGGGTCGAAGGCATCAAGGCCGGTCACTTCCAGACGCAGCAACATGAACACATCCTCGAGGGTGGGCCCCATCTCGTACTGGCCAAGTATAAAGGTGTGTGTCTCGATGCTCCACCGAAGAGCCATGGCCTCAAGGCTAGCATTGTTACGCCGGATGGATAGGGATCGAGATATTTTCACCGGGATCAATAGTCGGGCCTCCTGAAGCCGCTGACAGAGGCTCCTGTCTGAGAGGACATCATCGACCCACTCCTGCCAACCAAAAGGAAGGTTTGAGAAGGCCTTGAACTGAGGATAATAGTATGGAAAGTCCCCACGCTCAATCCGAACGCGTAGCACCGAGGAAGGAGAAATGAGGGCCTCATGTCCGGAGTCAGTGTCATTAGTGAGACATAATGGAGCCCCCTTCGGAGATAGAAGAGAAGTGGTGGAGGTAGCCGCTCGCCAGAACGGGTCTTTCCGACCGAAATAAGGAGATTTCCTCCACTCAGATGCCGGAGGTACATCCCTCTCTTTCATGAGAGCCGGTTCTGATGACCCCGGGACAACGGGTTTCTTTCGAGAAGACATATGGCTGAAATAACAGGTATAAATAGCAAGAAGTTGACCGTATTAAAATTCAGAATATTGGAATTAAAGCAACACATTCGAATGAAATTTCGTCATCAACAATTCATTTTCTCGGGTATTTTTTCAAGCTCAACAAATTACAGTACCAATATGTGTATCAACAACATACAGATTTCAAGTTTCTATCATCAATAAGAGGTGCAATGTCATAGGCCGTTTTGTGATGAAGTTCAAGCTGGTCATTTTCTCAAAAAAAAAAAATCACTACGTTCCATTTTAAAGATCCAATTTATATGGGGCTCAAAATTTGGATAGAGTGAAGTTCAATAGCAAATTTCAGGCTCAAGATCAGAAGTATTTTATATTTCTCATCCGTAGCAAGATTCAATGGATCGTCATGCAAATTACAAGAATGTCCTTTCTAAAGTCCATATTCATAAGCCCAGGGTTTTCTCTCCCTATGTCAAAAATGTAGCTCAATACTAGTCAACAAGTTCTATTCAGCTTTTTCTCAGTGTTAAAGTTCAACAAATTATATTCAAGCCAAGCCCCTCAATAAGGTTTCAAGTGCCGATGCATGTTTCAGTATGGCCAAAATCACAGTGCTTGAGCTAAAAAAAATGTCATTGGGATTTCAGATTTTTTTTTTTGAAATAAGACTTTTCACAAAATTGCCACGAAAATATATTTATATATATAACAGAGGAAGAGGGAGCCGAATTTCATACTCACAAATTTGGACTGTTAGAGGGGTGAAGTCCGAAGCCGATGTTGGAAATTCAAGCTGAAATCAGAGAGGTTTTATAGACTGTAATCAACAAGACTGAGCTTGGCTGGGCAAGACCACGCACGTTGCGTTGAGTGGGCGAACGTGCGTGGTCGGCGTTGGACAAGTTGAGGCCGGAGGCAACGATGGTGTCGAAAAGAAGTTGGCAATCACCCACGTCGCATTGAGTGGGCAACGGGTGTGGTTGGTGCTGGAGTAGTTGAAGCCGATGATGAACTGGCAGCAGAGCAAAGCCAACCGTGTTCAACGGTGTACAGCCGAGGCGGGCGACATAGATTGCAGCAGAGGAAAGCCAATAATGGTAAAACACCGATGGTGAGGTGGGGAAATCAGCGTCATAGTGTCGTTGCAGTGATGTCACAGAGGAGCAGTACGTTGCCGGTAGTGGTTCGCGAAAGCTGGAATTCACAGATTCAAAATGTATCAGAGCATAGGTTCATTTTTTAAGCACAAAAGTCCATCAAATAATAAGATGGAAAGTGGGTCTATACAAGAGCTTCCACCAAAATAAAAAAAATTATTAAAAGTGATTACCCACAGATTAATACCAACAGAGAAAGGGCACAGTTGAGTCAAAGCCAAAGCAGGAAGTAGAAAATAGGCCACGGATTGGTAAAATCAGCAGTAAGGATAACCAGAATAGATCAGCGATAGCACAAACAGTGGATGAGAATGGATATGGATGGACCGACGTCGCATTGAGTGGGCGGTGTGGCCATCATTGCTCAGTTACGGTTGACAAATACAGCGACGGTGCAAGAGCTGGGCATGAGACGCACAAGCCACGCGAGTTGAGGTGGTCGCGTGCAAGATAACGTCGGGGTTGGTTCTTACGAAGCCGACAGCGGCACTCGGAGGATTGAGATGACAACCGATACGCAAGCAGAAGCGGACTTCAGCGGCTATAGGAATAAGACCAAGGTCCGGCGTGCCCGAATGTCTGAGCTCACTAGGCCGAAGTAAAGCATTGATGGCGAGCAACAGCTTGGAGCGCACGTCTATGGTAGTCGTGACGCTGAAACAGGACAGTGGCAATAATAAACAGTAGCAGCTCTGGTTTGTTCACAAAAAAGAATAGTTGTGTTGGTCTCATTCAAGAGGAGTCAAAGCTAAAAAAATATATATATATAATTATAATAATAATAAAAAAATTTTGAGGTTTCCCAAGAGTTTACCCACAGATCTGAGGTGCCAATGGATAAGGTGTAAAGCTAAAAGAAGCATCAAACGGCGGAGGCCATAAGTCGAGGCAGGGCAGAGACGGTGCAAGCCGCGTGCACGAGCAGTGGACGAGCGAGGCCGGGACCAGCGGTGATGTCGCAGCGGAGTTGGTGACCACACACGACGCGTTGAAAGGGCGACGTGTGTGGTTGGCACTGGAGCAAGCAGTGGCGTCGGTGCTGGTTAGTTGAGGAAGGTTTGTGGCCGCCGATGGTGTGCAAGGTGGCGTGGGTCTTCGGTGACGACCACGGCACTCGGAGTGGCAGCAAGCTGGGTTGGTCTTGTGAGCAACCAACGGTAGCTTTTGGTGTAGCAGCTTCGGAGCTTCGTTGAAAAAGAAGGTTTGTTTTGTTGAAGAAGAAAGGAGCTCGGTTGGTGCCTGTAGAAAGAGAGAGACCTGGAACGGCTATGAGCAAAGAAAATGGGTGAGATTTAGGGTTTTACACCTGTCCTTAAACAGAAAAAAAGAGGAGATGTGATGCTAGAATATTCTCAGAATGTACTATTTATATATATATACATATATCCATATATGGATGGATTCGTTGGGTTGCCTAACAAGAAAAGGAGAGGTGTGGTTTGGGGTAGCCTCTCAAAAGCTTTTTTTTTCTCTCTCTCTCTATAACGGTTTGCTAAGATTTGTTTGGCTGCCATAAAATGGGTTCATGTTACTAGAGAGAGAACATGTTTTGGGTGTGTGAAAAAAATAGCACCAGGAGTGAATTTACAAAAAGTTGAAGGGTTATCGAATCTTCTAGAAAGAAAAAAAAGAAGCTTGCTTGGTTTATGGCCTCTCAAACTAATATACTCTCTCTATATATATATTTATATATATAATGTGACATCGAATATGATTCTTAGAGAATCTACAAATTTGAATTTGTGTACATTGAGTGAAGGTAAGGTCAAAGTTTGACTATAAAAAAAGTGGGCCTTATACATTCAAAAATAAAGATGATGATGATAAGTGATTTATTTTGTCCTGGAGTGGAGACATTTTTTTTTTTTTTTAGATATTAAAAGAAAAAGCTTGTAAAAAAAAAAAAAAAAAAAGATATTTATTTATTATTATTATTATTTTTAAATATTACTTGTCAATTCTATCTGTAAATTACGGTGAGCCCTCAGCTTTATCCATGGACTCTGTAAAGATCAAATATTCCCGAAGACGTAATGCAAAGCATGATTGACAAGGCGAGACTATGCATGTCTGAGAAAACTACAATTTCTCATACACGCAAGAGGCAAATGTAAGAGGAGCTAAGTTTGAGCCCACTAAATTAATTAGGCCCAATAGTCCAAGGTTGATGGGCCCGAATTTATCGCAAGTCCAATACTGGTGGGCCCACATTTATTGCCATCAAACGGGCCAAATTGCTCTAAGCCTCGAAAGGGTTCGGATCCACGAACTTAGAGACTTACTCGGGCTCGGACTCAAAAGGGTTCGGATCCACGAACCTAGAGATCCGAAGCACTTGGCTTCGAACAGATTCAGACGCAATCCAGAAGTCGCTCCATTAATGAGTCCCAGAACACTTGCGGGCTCGGAGCTTTCCAGGATCTACGTACCAGAACCACGGGCGTAATGGAGTTCGAACAAAGGACCCGATCCCGAGGGCGGTGAGTGAAGATAAATTCACTCTTCGGTTAAACTAGCCTATACCCTGGTCGAGGTGGCACGACTCGGGAGGTCCATGAGACTCGGTAATATTTTGCGGCAGGACGTCCTTTAGGACTACCCCTGACCCTTTGAAATGATTGGGGATCATTGGTTAGGTGTGGCTAAGAAGAAGGGTTCGCCGAGGGGTTGATCTCCTCTTCGGGGTTTTTCTTATCCTCGGAGAGGTCACCTCCTCAAACAAGGTGGTTAGAGAGAATATTCCCCATGTGCCTTGCACATGGGCTCCATCCTACATCGTGAGATGCCTATAAATAGCACCCACCCATAGCTTTACAAGGGATATAATTTTGGAGAGATGACTCTTGGGAAAGAACTAATTTCCCATCTCCATTATCAACCTTGAGAGTGAAAGTGGGAGATCCATGGGAGAGCCTTGCCATTATTCTCTCTCTCGCCACTTTGCCTTCTTCTTCACCCAATCTCTTATCTCCATCATCTCCTTTACTCTTGTGTTCTTGAGTTGAGATTATTGAAGAATCTAAGCCTCTCATCATCTTCTAGAGAATTCGAAGTTGTTCTTCAAGGATCTTCGAATTTTCTAACTACTTTCTTGAACCCTTTCATACAGGGTTATTGTTGATAGACTGACTAAATCTGCTCACTTCTTACTTATGAAAACAATCTATAATGCGGACAAATTGGCCATAATTTATATTGATGAGATTGTTAGATTGCATGGAGTGCCTGTATCTATTGTTTCTGATAGGGACTCGAAGTTTACCTCGAGATTTTGGCAAAGTCTACAAACTGCATTGGGTGCTGAACTGAGACTGAGTAGTGCATATCATCTTCAGACAGATGGCCAGTCAGAAAGAACCATCCAGACTCTGGAGAATTTACTGAGAATGTGTGTCCTTGATTTTCAGGGAAATTGGGAAAGCCACTTACCGTTGGTTGAATTCGCCTACAACAACAGTTTTCATTCAAGCATTGGTATGGCGCCTTTCGAGGCTTTGTATCGCAGGAAATGTCGATCTCCTATCTGCTGGGCAGAAATTGGAGATGGGCCTTTGCTTGGGCCCGAGATTGTACAGGAAACCACCGAAAAAGTGAAACTGATTCAACAGAGATTGAAAACCACACAAAGCCGACATAAAAGTTATGCGGACGTCCGAAGGCGAGACAGAGAATATGAAGTAGGTGATCACGTTTTTGTTAAAGTGACACCGATGAAAGGCCAGGCTCATTTTGGAGTCAAGGGTAAGCTAGCACTGAGATATGTCGGACCGTATGAGATTATTGAAAAGATTAATCCGGTGGCGTATCAAGTAGCACTTCCTCCTGAAATGGAGCATATGCATAATGTCTTCCGTATTTCAATGTTGAGGGATTATCTTTGGGATCCCTTTCATGTTATTGAGCCTACCCGTGTAGTGCTAAGTGATGACTACACTTATGAAGAACAGCCTATTCAGATTGTAAACAACAGATCAAGAAGTTGAGGAACAAAGAGATTCCGTTAGTGAAAGTTGATTGGCAAAACCATGGTGGCGTATATGCCACTTGGGAAAGGGAAGACGATATGATCAAGAGATATCATGAATTGTTCCCTCTTAATCCAGTGTTCTTCCAAAATGAAGGTAATTCGAGTTTGGAGGACTAAACTCTTTGTAAGGAGGGGAGACTGTGACAACCCTCACCACTGATTACTGCTAAACTGTGACTGAACATGATTAAGGAACTGATTTGACTGACATTCTGAACTGATTGATTGAGTGTATTAGTTTAAACGCATTTCTATCTGTTTGACTGTTAATTAATCTGTTCATGTTTTAAGTTTGAACTGTAAATTGAAGGTTTTATCGGCGGCCGAATCTGAAATTGATTAGTGTTTTATGCTAATTAGAATTTATATGGTTTTATGGTAGATTTAATTTGAAATTAATTTGGAATGATTAAATTAGATTAAATAATGTTAAATTACATTAGTTGCATTATTTACCTTTTTGCCACATTAGTGGGCCACTTCATAAGACCTCTTGAGACTTGAATTTGTATCATTTTGTTGCATCATTCTCCATCTTCTTGGACAAAACCGACTAGAGAGAGGGAGAGTTAGGAGAAAACTTGAGTTCATCAAATTTAGCTTGGGAACTAGAAGAAATTGAAGAGAGATTGCATAATTGAGCTTCCATTCTTGAAATTGAGGACCTAAGGTAGGAGAATCATCTTCTTGAACTTGTATTTAAGTTGTATCTTGCATGTTTCATGGAAGTTTGGTGATTAGAGACTAGAATTGGTTCAAAATGTTGAATTGAAGCTTAAATCATGCATGCATGTACATGTTCTAGCATTTTGAGGTTGTTTTCATGGAAATTGCTACATGTATGTCCATATCTTGATTATAGTTCATGAATTCAGCATGTTTTTGGAAGGATTGACTCATTTGTTCTTGTATTAGAAGTTTTGAAGTTGATTAAATTCATGCATATTGCATGTACAACATGTTCTTGAAGTTTTGTTTAGAAATGGGTTCAATTGAACTACCTTTGGGCTTTGATTTTGCAAATTGATCTTTGAAACATGTCATATTATGAGTTTTAAAGTGTTTTCCAAAAAATTAGCCCAAAAGGATCGAATTTGATGCTTTAAATGTTGAGTTTCATGCTTGGAGACAAATCTAGAAATTCCAGATTTTGGATCCACGCTTGAGCGGGGAACTCCACGCTCGAGCGTACGCTCTGAGTTCATGTAGTCCGTTCGAGCCGAGAAAGTAACGCTCGAGCGTGAAATGCGTGTATCCAGTGCTTTGCATGTGTTTACAGTCCGCTCGAGCGAAGGAATGCAAGCTAGAGCGAGGACTTGTGTCTCACGCTCGAGCGGGGGTCGAGCGCCCGTTGAGCATAAATTTCATGCATCCAGTACTTTTGCAGTCCGCTCGAGCGGGGAAAGTCACGCTCGAGCGTAGCTCTTTTGTCTGCATGTCCGCTCGAGCGGAGAAAGACACACTGGAGCGGGACCTCTTTTTCAGCAAAAATTTGAAAAGTGTTTTAAAGTGCATCTTTGCATCCTCATTCCATCCTAAGCATTCCTAGGCCTAGTTTAAGGCATCTTAATGAGGATAATGCTATAGAACCACACCGAGTCAAGATAGGGACTAAGTTATTGTTTCTCAAACGTGCAACTTAGTGTGTGTTCATCCTGTAACTGTGTAGGGTTGGCATCCGAGGACGCTCACTAGCCTATCTGTAGCCCAGAACTCTGTGAGTAACAATGTTGTAAAGATATATTCAATCATGAATACTTTCTGAATGACCAACTGTACTGCTTTTTGAAATGATATTTCTTACTGAATGAATGTTTGTCCTATTTGCGAACTGTATTCGTGGCATCCATAGCAATTTACTGTTACTATACTATTACTGCTACTGTTACAGAGATCTCTGTCGGTTCCCATGTTGGAACCACTACTGTTTACTGATATGATGGCCATCAACTGACTGTTTGGTCTGTTAAGACCTACTGTACCGTTTTGCTATGGAATGTACCACATATGACTGCTATGATTGAATGACTGATATACTATTATAACTGACTGTTTTAAATACTGAAAGGACATTCATTCTTAACCTCTTTACGCATATGTTATTCATTGGGCTTTAGCTCACTGTTTATATATATATGTAGGTGTCCAGGTACTGGATCGGAGCTAGGAGCGTTGGGTTTAACTCCCTTTTTGTCAAGCCAACCACTGTGCCTCACTGAGAGGTTCCAAGTCCTTCAAGCTAGGGCTTTTTGGGGTGTTTTAGATTCATCCTTTCTGTCTCTGTTTTTGTATAGACTGACTGTACCTGTACTGTACTGTTCTAATATGGATTAGGTCCCTGTCCTGGGTGATTGTATATATATGTATATACTGTTTTGGTTCTGAATGTGAATATGTATGAAAAGTCTTTTTTTTTTTGCATACAAACGGTTACAGCTCATTGGACATCTTGTATTACTATTTTGGCTTCTGCCAGCCCCTGTACTCTGTATTACTGTTATTACTGTTAAGCAGGCCTTCGGTAATCACGGATTACTGGCTAGTTACGGTGCTAAACCCATAGGGGCGGGTTTGGGTCGTGGCACTGCGGCAGGCAGGAGGCAGCATCAATTTTTCCTTCTTGCACAAAGAAAAGATTGGCCATTTTTCTGTTTTTTTAACGGTTGTTGCAACCTTTTATTTTATTTATTTTATTATTATTTAACCATCACAACTTGCAAGCCTTTTGTTTTTTTTAATTTTTAATTCTTTGAAATTTGATTGTTGGTAGACAGAATTAGAGAGGGAAGGCCGAGTCGCCTGTAGGGCCAACTTTTTTTTTTGGTTAGGCTGGGCAGGGCTAGGCCAACGGGCCAGGCTTCAAATAGAAGGTCCAAGCCTAGGCCTAAGGTCCTGGGCTGGACTCGGGCCCGAGCATAACCGGACCGAAATGAGGCGGGCTGGCTTCAGGCCGCTTGCGGATCTCGGGTCATTTTTACAACCCTACATAGGAGACATTTAATCATTTATTTGATAGAAAATTTAAGATCTATAACATTTTTCATAAGATATATGGTCATGATAGATTAGTGGTGTTAGTTGTGTTAATTTGGATTTGATTTTTCTTACTCTTTGATTTTCTTTTCCTTCATAAATTTAAAATTTAAACACAATTTTAATATAAATTTTGAAATTCCATCTTATTAGAATTTGTGCCCCATGTTTATTTTTATTTTATATATATACAAACGGTGGATTGTCAGTTGTGATGGACTAAAAAGATATGTAAAATTATTCATCTCGTTTGGTTTTAAAAAACTGAGCCTACTTTTTTGAAAATTAAGGTTGCGTTTGGTAGAGTTTTGTAATTATGATTTGAGAGTATGAGTTATGTTTTGAGTTTGTGAGGTTTGAAATTATGATTTGAGTGTGGAAAATTTGTTTGGTAAAGAGTTTTGAAAAGAGTTTTGAATTGAGTGGGGAATTATTGATGTGACATTTGATATTTGATACAAAAATTTGTAACTCATAACCAAACATACAACTCAAAATTATTTTAAAGTACATAAATTTTTTTTAAAAATTCAAAAAATATTTTTTTCGAATATATAAAATTTAACATATCAATTGCAAAAAAAAAAAAAAAATTACTGTTCCGGTCAACCGACCAGACAACCGGTTAGGCCAAATTTCGAAAAAAAATTGAAAACCGCGCTCAATTTGACAGAATACACAGAGCTTTCTGCAGAGTTGTGAAAAATTAATTCCACAACTCCATCCAAACATCATACTTAAACTACCACGTAGAAAACTAATTTGAAAACGGTTCCAAACAGAGCCTAAGTTTTTTTTTTTCATGTTTTTTTTAGTCAAAAAAATTGAATATTTTTTTTAAAAAAATTATTTTTTAGATGTACCTAACTTAAATAAAATTAAAAAGTATAATATTTATAGAAAACATTTTTAAAAAATTCATTAAATATAAAAAAATATATAAATTCAATACATTTTCGTATTCTTGTATATTTATTGAATTTTTAAAATATTTTTCACAAACATTTTATTTTTTAGGTGTATTTAAGTTATGTGTATTTAGAAAATAAAAAATTTATTTAAAATATTAAAAATAAAAATATACAAAAAATAAAAAATTTATTTTTAAAAAATCAATCAAAACCAAACAATGTGATTTAAATTTTGGATGCGCCATAGTAAAATTAAAATTAGTGGGGATCTCATGAAATTTTATTTTTATTAGGGTTAATTATATTTTATCCTTTCAACTATAGTAAATATTATCTTTTCATTTTCAATTTTAAAAATTGTATATTTAGATCCCTCAACGATAAAATTGATAGAAGACCTTTTTTTTTCTAAAAAAGTAAAAGTGAAATAATTTTGATAATTGAAGAATCTAAATATAGGATTTTACAGTTAAATGAAATAATAATTAAATGGATAAAGTGTAATTAATAATTTTTATTATTTTAATATATATTCCCTCTAAGAGAGTGTTTCAGATGACTTAAATAAGTATATTTTTTGAATTTTTACAAAAAGTTGTATAAAAAATAGATAAATAATATAATCCAAAAATAAATAAATTTTTTTATGGGGGATGCACCAATAAATCCCAAATTTGTATCTTATGATCCAATTGGTCCTATTGTTTTTCTTATGAACTAATAGGTCCCAACCCAATGTTAATGACCAAACATCAAACATTATTCATCAAATATCAGATTTATCAAATATTATTCATCAAACATCAAACATTATTCGTCAAACATCAAATTTATGAGTAACATCATCGAAACAACATCAAACATCATCATCAAAACAACATCAAACATCACAACATCATCATCAAAACAACATCAAAATAACGATTAAACAATTTTGTAAATAACGATTAAACATCAAAATAATGATTAAAATAACATCAAACATCAAAATACAATTAAACAATTTTTTCTCATCAAACATCATCATCATAACAATTTTTTTTGATCAAACATCATCATAATAATTTTTTTATCAAACATCATCATAACATCAAAAACATTTCGACCCCCCCCCCCTCATCACCACGCCGACAATACACTCCGCCAAATTCATCTTCCAAAACATCTTCTTCTGTTGCCATGGCTTGCAAGAACGTTCGCTGCTTGCCTCTCCCCAATTCGCTTCCTGCTCCATTGCTTCCGTACGAACTGCTTCCCATACTTCCTATCTTCCAAATCAATCTTGTTCTCAGAACTACCTTCAAAATTTCCACAGTTTAACAACATCGAATCACAGAATCTCCAACGAATCAACCATAAAAAAGCCTAATTCATAATTAAAAAAATCATTCAGTAACGCATCGTATACAACAGAGCGTACTTGAGAACAGAATCGAATCGAAGCCTAAAAATCAGACTTTAGATCGAACGAAACGAGAATCGAGAGGTTCAGACTATGGATCTAACATTAAAGTGAGATTTAATTGTTGCCTGAATCGATGACGAACTCGACGGCCTCGCCGTCGCCGAGGATGCGAAAGCCGTCGGATTTGATGGATGACTGGTGGACAAAGAGATCTTCGCCGGCGACCTCGGCGATGCCGGTGGTGAGGACGATGGAGGAGGAAGCGTTGGCACCGGAGAAACCAGCGGTGAGAGTGAAGTGGACGATGAGGCCGTGGGAGACGCCGATGATGATGTCGCAGACGATCTCGCCCATCGTGAAGTGTTCTTAATCCAAAGGTTCAAACCTAGATTCAAAACCAGATTCAAACCGTGAAGTGTTCTTGGGGTTTTTATGATGTTAATGATGTTGCTGATGTAGATAGTGATACTAAATGGTGCATAAGAAAATTTGTAGGACTAAATGGTTTAAGTTTCTACCACATAAGATTTACTGGTAATTTTTTCTTCTTTTTTTTAAAAAAAAAAAAAAAAAAAAACACTTCTGTAGTGCACCCCAAACATCTTTTAAATATTTATCTAGCCTTTTTTTGGATAAATATATCTATCCAGCCTAATAATGTGGAAACTAGTAAATGATTATGGATTCGTTTGGCTAGGGTTAAATAAGCCAATTAGTACTTAAAAAAAAGAAAAAAAAAATTAGTTAATAAGTTAATAAAAATAAAATATCACATTTAAATTATAATCATTTTATTTTTTTCTCACATAAATATATAATAAAAAAAATCAATTCAAATAAAACTTTTAATACCAAACTTAAAAAGAATCTCAACTTAAAAAAGTCAATGGTGCTATATGCACTAATTGATATACTAATTAGTACATCAACATAGTTATGATATTATCATTTTAAAATTATGATATCTGATAATACAGTGCGTCCCGGTGAATGGGCTGGACCGATCCAAGGTCCTCGAGTCCACTGGATAACCTGCAAGCAAGTTCAATCGGGGAACGGGGTAGTCCCCCGGCGAACCCTCCGGTGTATGAATTAGAAAAGGTGATGGAAAAAATGTAGGGAGAGAGAGGGAGAGAGAGAGAGAGAGAGAGGGGATGGAAAAACTTAACCTTCTTCTTGTCTTCGACGTTTGCTTATATCCTTTGGTAATCATTTTGCTGTCTTAGCCGTTCTGACCTTCCCGCCGAAAGCTTGCGTCGTGGTTCGTCTTGTTCAGGGTGAGGGGGCGCCCTTCCGGCAGAGGGGTGTTGTCGCAATAAATGCTGTGATGGGTTGCATTAATGGTGATGTGCTGTGGCAATAACTTTGCAGATCTTTGTCTGCTGACATGGCCTGTTCTGCACCCGCCACGTGTCCGAGCCTCATTGGCCTTTCCTGCTCAGTTGGCCTCCGGCTGTACCGGGTTTTATTGACCGGGTTGTGCAATGGGATTTAAATGGTGGGCTTGGGTTTACTCATGGTGGGCCGTGGTCCTTGTGGGCCTATCCCTGTCAGTAGTCCCCCATTCCCGAGTGCAGCTTTAGTCCAACGAAGGGAATAGTAATAAGGAAGATGAATCCGACCGGTAGGGGGAGGCGGTCGTGAGGGTGACCGAGCGGGAGAGGCCGACCGTGAGGGCGGCCGCGTGAGGGAGGCCGAGCGCGGTGAGGCCGACCGCGAAGGTGACCAAGCGGGAGAGGCCGACCGTGAGGGTGACCGAGCGGGATATGCCGACCGTGAGGATGACCGAGCAGGAGAGGCCGACCGTGAGGGTGACTGAGCGGGAGATGCCGAGCGTGAGGGCGGCCGAGCGTGAGGGAGGCCGAGCGCGGTGAGGCCGACCGCGAAGGTGACCGAGCGGGAGAGGCCGAGCGTGAGGGCGGCCGAGCGGGAGGGCGCGGGGCTCAAGAGGCGGCGTGTCACGTGATAGGTAAAGTGGAAAAGACAAGGTAAGGGCAGAAGTCAGCGCATCAGGACCATACACGTGGCGGAAGTTCGAAGGAGGGGAAAGGTCAAGCGTTGGATTATTAGCGAAACGTCAGGGCATTATGATGGGCATTGAAGAGGCAGTTTTGGCGGATGATTTGAAAAGTTTTCAAACTGGCGAAAATTAATTTGGATCCTTGGAATACGGGTAAACCGTGGGCTTTTGGTATCATACGATTCACCTACTTCTTTACAAAAACTCAAAATATTCGAAGTATTAGTTCCTTCGTTTCCGTCAATACCCCTTTGCAACATTTCTGCAACTTTCTTGCACCTGCATCAGAAGCAATACGCAGACACGCCATAGACATGGCTCAAGAAGGAGTTGGGGATGTGAGGGTGGATCCTCTTGGAGAGGACGACGGTGTGGAGTTGGCGCAGCAGTACAGGTCAGGTAGGGTGGAGGGACCAGTGGTGCGGTCCCACGGTTCCATCGTGATAGCCGCGCCACAACCAATCAGCCAGGTGGAACCAGATCACTGGCATTCAAGGGCTGACAGGTCCATTATTACGGCGGGGGAATTGGAGGCTATCCGCAAAAGGTACCAGATCCCGGCGGAGGTGGAGTTGGTGCTGCCAACATCAACGGAGAGGCCGTCTGACGTCAGACCAGGGGAATTCTCTCTCTACGAGGAGGCGCTGAAGGGTGGGTTGAGATTGCCACTGCCGCAGATCGTTGTGGATGTGCTCAACCACTTGGAGGTAGCACCAGGGCAGCTAATGCCCAATGCGTGGAAGATTTTGCTATCTTGCGCAAGCGTCTGGCCAAAGGCGACTGAAGGGCAGGCCATGACAGTGGATGAGTTCTTTTGCTGCTACAAAGCTTCAGGGCAGCAAGAGACTTGGGTGACCCTGCAGGCCGTGGCGGGGAAGGGTCTGGTGGCTGGGTTACCAACTTCGATCAAAGGTTGGAGGCCCAGGTGGTTCTTCGTGTCCAATTCTGGCGGAGCTGGAGTGCGTACGACGTGGAAGGTGCCGACCAAGTTTGTGGAGCCGAAGGTGGGGGCGGCGGTGGCGGAGAGAGTAAAGAAGGTGAAGGAGTGGAGGGAGAGGGAAAAAGTTAAGTGGAACGAGCTTGTTCAGCTGTCCGCACTGTTTCAGGCGGGGTTGGGTCCACAACCGATCGGGGGGGACCTAGACCGATCGGAGTTGGAGGCCAGAAGAAGAGCGCAGGAGGCGGAGGATCAGGCCATTATGGTAAAGGCTCAGAAGTTCAAAGAGGCTCAAGCTGACCGACCGCCGCAACCGCTTGCGAGGGAGAGGATTCGACCTCGTCCCAAGCCTCTGGGAGGGAAGGATCTAAGCACTTTTGAGCCGCGGAAGCTCCCTGCAGATCCTGTGAAGGAGAAAGCCAGGAAGGAGGGGGAGGGTCTGAAGAAGAAGAAGAGGAGAAGTGCCCCAAAGGGGGCTGCAGAGGAGTCTAGGCCGAAAAAGATGAAGGAGACCCCAGTTGCTGAGGAGACTGCAGAAAGGGTGGTCGTCCCAGAGGTGGTGGACGTGTCCTCACAAGTTAGAGATGTTGTGCCAGTGAGAGCTGCGATCAGCATAGGGGTGGGGAGCAGGGATCCTGAACAAAGGGTGGAGGAACGACCCCAGGGGGGTCCTGCGCCCCAGGAAGGGGGTGTCAGCCTGGGTGCCACGATTTACCACACGCGGGCTGTGGCTGGGAGGCTGGAGGGAGACGGAGGCCCAGCTAAGGCGGTGGCAGACCGCTTAGTGAAGATGGTGGAGGAGTCGGCTCTGCGCTCGGCCGCTGGATTCAATGAGACGGACCTGTTCAGGGGGCTATGCTCCGCTCAAATGGAGGTAACTACCCTGGCAGGGGCCCTGCTGAGGAAAACTGCGGCGGCCAAGATCAGAGCTGAAGAGGCCAAGGCAGACCTGACCAAGCTGAAGAAGGAGAGTGCTGCATGGAAGACTGCCCACACCGAGCTGTCATCGGTCAAGTCGGAGTTGGAGGACACATGTCGCAGGGTTGTGTCGCTCGAGTTCCAGTTGACTGGTGAGCAGAAGAAGTTAGAGGAGTCCCAAAAGGCCTGTGCTATCGCGATCGAGCGGCATGAGGAAGCCATGATCAATAACGAAGAGCTCGTCAGGCAGAGAGATGATGCAGATGCTAAGGTTGAAGCTCTGCAGAAGGAGGTGGAGGACGAGCGCGCCAGAGCGGTGGAGCAGGGGGAGAGCCTGCGCAAGGAGTTGGAGGAAGAGCGAAGTAAGGGGACTGTGGAGAGGGAGACTTTGCAGAAGCAATTTGAGGTAGAGAGGGCGAAGTTGGTTGCTGAGGGAGAGGCCTGGAGGGGGGAGCTGGAGGCTGAGAGGGTTAGGGCTGCAGCGGAAAAGGAGACCCTTCAAAAAGAGCTGGACGAAGAGAAGGCGAAGGCGGCCTCGGAAAGGGCAGCCTACCCCGATCTTTGTGTTGCAGCAGTTGCCCAATTCAAAGGGTCTCCTGAGTTTCAGATGGCGATTGACGCGGCAGTAGCCAGCAGCTTAGCAAGGGAGGAATCTGGGGGGGCTGGCACATCAAGGACGGCTGCTGAAGGGAGGTCTGAGTCTGAAGTGATTGCCAGCTTCCAGCAGTCGGACTATTACAAGCATGAAATGTCAGAGTACTGGGACAGTGGGTGGAAAATGTTCAAAAGGAGGGCAGAGGAGCTGTTCCCAGAACTGGACTTCAGCGGCGTAACAATTGGAGAAGATGATGTGGCCCAGACCCCTCTGGATGAAGGTGTGGAAGAGGAGGATCTGATCTCCAGTGAAGAGGGAGAGTGAACTGAAGACATGTACTTAAGAATCTTTGTGTGTTTTTGGTATACACATTTTTGTTTTGTTTTGTTGTTTGTTTTTTTTTTTTTTTTTTTTTTTTTGAAGTATTGTAATAAACTGATGTACACATTTTGCGAGTGAATGAAGCTCCACTTATGCCTTGTAATTAACTGTGTTTATTTGTTTGGTGGGTTTGAAATGGAGAAATGCTTGTAATAAAAATGAGTAGTGAACTTATGAAAAATTCAACTTCTTGACAGAGTGAACTTAAGCTAAGTGACCCAAGTGAGTTTAAACTTGTGAGACTGGACTGATAGAAGTGGGCTGATAAATGGAAGAGGATGAACTTGTGAATTTGAATGTGAATTTGAACTTGTTGATTTAAGAATCCCACCACGCAGAGTAAGAGTGAACTGATAAAATTCGTTCATGCAGAGTGAGATTGGACTTGTGTAAAAATTCAATAAATGAGGACAGGAAAGTAGGTTTTTAAATTAGAACTAAAGGGGGGCCGATAGTAAATCTGTAGGGGGGGAATTGGGGAATACCGTTAAAATTTGACTAAGTAGAAATGTTGTAAAAAGTTGTGACTGAGGCTTTTGGAAGGGCTCAGGTCGGACCGAGGCTTTTGAGAGTGCTCAGGTCGGACCGAGGCTTTTGAGAGTGCTCAGGTCGGACCGAGGCTTTTGAGAGTGCTCAGGTCGGACCGAGGCTTTTAAGAGTGCTCAGGTCGGACTGAGGCTTTTGAGAGTGCTCAGGTCGGACTGAGGCTTTTGAGAGTGCTCAGGTCGGGCTGAGGCTTTTGAGAGTGCTCAGGTCGGACTGAGGCTTTTGAGAGTGCTCAGGTCGGGCTGAGGCTTTTGAGAGTGCTCAGGTCGGGCTGAGGCTTTTGAGAGTGCTCAGGTCGGGCTGAGGCTTTTGAGAGTGCTCAGGTCGGGCTGAGGCTTTTGAGAGTGCTCAGGTCGGGCTGAGGCTTTTGAGAGTGCTCAGGTTGGACTGAGGCTTTTGAGAGTGCTCAGGTCGGACTGAGGCTTTTGAGAGTGCTCAGGTCGGACTGAGGCTTTTGAAAGGGCTCAGGTCGGACTGAGGCTTTTGAAAGTGCTCAGGTCAGACTGAGGCTTTTGAGAGTGCTCAGGTCGGACTGAGGCTTTTGAGAGTTGCAAAAGAAAGTTTCATGAATGCGACATTCAGACAGTTAGATTATAGAAGGTTGGAACTCCAGTCAATATTTGTATTAAGTACTGAAAGGAAAATACAACAAGTTTGACAATACAAAAGTAAGAATTCATTGATAGTAACGCTTCAGATGTTCAGCATTCCAGGGATGGGGAAGGTCACGGCCATCCATGTCTTGAAGTCGGTAAGTGCCTAGTCGTGGGCGGGCCTTCACAACGTAGGGTCCTTCCCACTTGGCTGCTAGTTTGCCCTCGGTCGGATTCTTGGTGGCAAGAGTTGCTTCTCTCAACACTAGGTCTCCCACAGCAAATTCCCTTGGTCGGACCTTGCGGTTGTAATGTGTTCTCATTTTCTGCTGGTATGAGGCCACTCTGACAGCAGCAGTCTCTCTGAGCTCTTCGATGAGGTCCAGGTCCGCCCGACGGAGCTCTTCAGTCAGTGTTGGGTCCGGGTGTAAGACCCTGGGGGTCGGCAGACCGACTTCTACGGGGATAACCGCCTCAGCACCGTATGTTAGGCGAAAAGGGGTTTCCCCGGTTGGAGTCCGAGCGGTAGTCCGGTAGGCCCAGAGCACATTTGGTAGTTCCTCTGCCCAAAGTCCCTCGGCAGCTTCCAACTTAGTTTTGATGATCTTCAGGAGTGAGCGGTTGGTGACCTCGACCTGGCCATTGGCTTGCGGATGTCCTGGGGAAGAGAAGCATGGTTGGATCTGAAGGTCTGCGCAGAACTTCCTGTACTTGGCGTTGTCGAATTGCTTCCCGTTGTCGGAGACGATGGCTTGAGGGATGCCGAACCTGCAAACAATGGACTGCCAGATGAATTTGGTTGTATTCTGCTCGGTGATGGTGGCCAAGGGCTCTGCTTCTACCCACTTGGTGAAGTAGTCGATGGCGACTATTGCGAACTTGGTCTGGCCTCGGCCGGTGGGAAGGGGTCCGACCAGGTCGATCCCCCATTTGGCGAACGGGTAGGGACTGCAGAGTGTTATCAGCTCAGTAGGAGGAGTATGGGGGATGTTGGCGAAGCGCTGACACTTGTCACATTTGAGCACGAAATCAGCGGCATCCTGGTTGAGAGTCGGCCAGAAGTAGCCGGTTCGGAGTACTTTGTGAGCGAGAGACCTGCCACCCGAATGATTGCCACAGATTCCTCCATGGATCTCTTGCATTACATAGGTTGCTTGGGCGGGGCTGAGACATCGCAGGTACGGTCGTGAGAAACCGCGCTTGTAAAGGAGGCCGTCGACCAGAATGTAGTTAACCGACCGAGCTCTGACCTTGGCAGCCTGCTGTTGGTCATCTGGGAGTTCTCCAGTGGTCAAGAAGAGGAAGATGTCGGATGCCCAAGGAATGGGTTCCGTCTGGAGGAATTGCACTTCTTGCAGATCGGGTGAGATGGCCGGGTGAGTCAGGTATTCGAGGCGAACTCCATGGCTGAGGTCGGATTGATCGGCGGAGGCCAGCTGGGCCATCTCATCTGCTTTGGAGTTTTCCGCCCTAGGTATGTGTCTGATCTGGAAAGTGTTGAAGAGACGAACAAGGGTGAGCGCCATGTCCCTGTAAGTCCGCATTGTGGTATCCTTGGCATCGAATTCACCCGTGATCTGGCCGACGATAAGTTGGGAGTCACTGAACACGCGGATGTGGCTAACACCAATGTCTTTGGCTAGACGAAGTCCTGCTATCAATGCTTCGTATTCGGCCTCATTGTTGCTGGCCGCAAACAAGAGGCGGAGGGCACATTTGAAATAACCCCCTTCGGGGGATGTGAGGATGAGGCCAGCCCCGCTTCCTTCCCTGCGAGACAAGCCGTCAACATTGAGTGTCCAACAATGAGGATCTTCGGGCTCTGGTGGAGTTGGTGGGGGTGGAGGGTTAGTGGTTGGGGTTGGATTGGTGAATTCCAAGATGAAGTCGGCTACGGCTTGCCCCTTGATTGCTGTCCGGGGGCGATAAGAGATGTCGAACTGGCTTAGTTCTACTGACCACTGCATTAGTCTTCCTGAGAGCTCGGGTTGCTGCATGACCTTCTTCAGGGGCTGGTCGGTGAGAACCACTATGGAATGGGCTTGGAAGTAGGGGCGGAGTCGTCTGGAGGCAGTGACCAAGGCCAGGGACAACTTTTCTAATAGGGGGTAGTTCTGCTCCGCTCCCCTGAGAGCCCGGCTGATGTAGTAGACCGGCCGTTGGACTGAGCCGTCCTCTCTGATGAGTGCTGCACTGACTGCGGTGCTTGATACTGCTAGGTAGAGGAAGAGGGGCTCGCCGGTAATTGCCTGTGAGAGGAGGGGAGGATTGGCCATGCACTGTTTTAATTGTTGAAAGGCTTCTTCTGATTCAGTTGTCCATTCAAAAGTCTGCCGCAGGACTTTGAAAAATGGTAGGCACTTATCCGTTGCGCGGGAGATGAAACGGTTGAGAGCTGCCACTCTGCCGGTGAGCCTTTGGACCTCTTTAACGGTTTTGGGTGACTGCATCTCAATCAGGGCCTTGATCTTCTCAGGGTTGGCCTCAATGCCGCGCTGACTGACCATGAAACCCAGGAACTTGCCAGATCCTACGCCAAAGGCGCACTTCTCTGGGTTGAGCTTCATGTGATATTTACGAAGGGTGGCAAAAGTCTCTCGTAGGTCGGTGAGGTGGTCAGTGGCGAGTTTGCTCTTGACCAGCATGTCATCCACATACACTTCCATGTTCCGTCCGATCTGATGGTGGAAGACTGTATTGACTAAACGTTGGTAGGTGGCCCCAACATTCTTTAGTCCGAACGGCATGACACGGTAGTGGTAGGTGCCCCGGTCGGTGATGAAAGATGTGTGTTCCTGGTCGGATGAGTGCATCACGATTTGATTGTACCCCGAAAAAGCATCCATGAAGCTGAGCATTTGATGACCGGCCGTGGCGTCGACCAGTAGATCAATGCGGGGGAGAGGATAGCTATCTTTCGGACAAGCTCGGTTCAAGTCGGAGTAGTCGACGCAGAGACGCCACTTGCCATTGTTTTTGCGAACTAGGACTACGTTGGACAGCCACTTAGGATAATCCACATTGCGGATAAACTGGGCCTCGAGAAGCTTGTCAACCTCTGCAGCTATGAGATTGTTACGCTCTGGATGGAAAATACGCTGCCTTTGTCGGTAAGGTCGGAAATGAGGCTCGATACTGAGGCGGTGGGTTATGAAAGAGGGGTCGATGCCTGGCATGTCTGCATGAGTCCAGGCGAAGACGTCTCTGTGTTCGGTCAGGAGAGCGATGAGGTCGGCCTTGGTTTGGGGAGGTAATTGACTGCCGATTTTGGCAGTTTTGAGTGGGTTGGTGGGATCGATGTTAACTTCGACGAGTTCTTCCACAGGTTCACCTCTGATCAGTTCGTCCTCATCTCGGACGTCAAGTCCTTCAATTATCATTGCCTCCTTCAGTTTGACCTCTTTAAGCGAGGCCACGTAACATTCTCTAGCGACGGTCTGTTCTCCTCTCACCGTCCCGACCCCGAAATCAGTAGGGAACTTGAGGGCAATGTGGTAGGTGGACGTGATGGCTTGGAAGGCATTAAGGGCGGTGCGGCCGAGGATAATGTTGTAAGCAGAGGGGCAATCGACAACAAGGAAAGTAAGCAACTTCGTGGTCTGCCGTGGGTACTCTCCAATGGTGATGGGGAGATCGATGGAGCCGATAGAGGTCACCTGGTCACCGGTGAAACCAACCAGAGGAGTTTGGAGTGGGGACAGGCTTTCTTCCCCGATCTTCAGTTGGCGGAAGCAATTGAGGAAAATGATGTCGGACGAGCTACCATTGTCAATGAGGACTCGTCTGACCTTATAATTGGAGAGGACGGTGGTGATGACAAGGGGATCATCGTGAGGATAACGGATGCCTGCACAGTCGGCGTCCGTGAAGGTAATGGGCTCTGTCTACTGCTTGGGTTGCTTGAGGGGTCAGTCGACCGTGGCAACTGTCTTATCTGAGCCCTGTCGTATCTTTCTAAGCTCTGCCCTCTGAGCTGAGCGAGATGGTCCCCCACAAGCAAGACCACCTAAAATAACTCTAATTTCACCAACTGGTGGAGGTGGGTTACCTTGAGGCCGAGGTTGTTGGTGGGGTCGATCATGCCCCTGGTCTGGTTGGGCTGGTCGCCGTGGAGGGGTATGCCTGTGATTGTCTCTGTGGGGCTCGGTCCTTTTCCTCTGCTGAGGGCGGGTGTCTGTGAATCGGCTCAGGCGCCCCTGCCGAATGAGGGTCTCCACTTGATCTTTGAGGCTGATGCAGTCGTCGGTGTTATGGCCATGATCCTGGTGGAAACGGCAATATTTGGATTGATCTTTACGGTTGGAAGGGTTCCGTGGAGGAAGAGGCCACTTGAGGGGGTAGTCCCGTTGGATCTGGTTAAGAACTTGTTCCATGGGGGTATTGAGGGGGGTATATTGCTCGAACCGACCGGGAGGTCTTACTGGGGCCGACCGGTCGGCGTGAGGGGGTCGGTCGGCGTAGCGGGGCGTTGGGTTATGATGCCGGGTGTTACTGGGTTCTTGGTCTTTTCTCTTTTCTCTGGGGGTCTGATATTTAGCTGTGGGGTCTTGCCGAGCGGCTAGAGAATCCTCGGCGTTCATGTACTTTTGGGCTTTGGAGAGCAAGGCTGCCATTGATGTTGGTGGGTTCTTAGAGAGGGAGAAGAGGAAATCGGATGACCGCAAACCAGCCATGAAGGCTGTGAGGATGACTTTATCGTCATTTTCAGCAACTTGTAAGGCTTCGGTGTTGAAGCGAGTGACAAAGCTGCGTAGTGACTCCCCCTCGGTCTGACGGATGTTGAGGAGTTGGGTCGCCGGACGTCGCTGGCGTTGGGCCCCGATGAAGTGGCTCAGAAAGGAGTCACTGAGGTGTTGAAATGTGGAGACCGAATCTGGCGGTAATTGGCTGAACCATAGCCGAGCCGATCCCTTCAGGGTCACGGGAAAGGCTCGGCACATGATTTCGTCGGGGAAAGCATGGAGGATCATGAGTGTACGGTAGGTCTCCAGGTGGTCGACGGGGTCGGTTGTTCCGTCAAAGGGTTCGATGGTAGGCATTTTGAACTTGGGGGGTAGGGGTTTGTCCCGGATGGAGGCGACAAACGGGGAGTTTGCTGTGGTGGAGGGCTTATGTTGGATGTTCTACATGACCCCTTGGAGTTGGAGTTTCATGGCTTGGATTTCAGCGTCCCAAAGGGGGATGTTGTCACCGCCAGAGGGAGACAGATGTTGGACGCTGCTGGCTTCACCCTCGGGAGCTGGAGCTATGATTGACGGACGTGGGGGTGGAGGGGGTGGATGTATATGTGGGTGAGAGGGTTGCAAGCCCCCCGAGTTGGGAGGATCGGGTTGTGGGACAGTATGGCCTGGCACTTGTTCTGGATGAGGTGGAATATCTGGAGGTGGTGGAGGAATAGGGAGGTTCCGTTGGAGCAGAACGTTGATTAAGGCCTGGTTTTGTTCGGCCATACGGTTGATGCTGTTGGTGAGCTCGATGAAGTACTGTGGTGGGTTGTTCGGATTGGGAGGGTCGGTCTGGTGATCGGCAGCATTATGGTGGGAAGCCATGGATCTGGTCGTTACCATGCACGTGACGGGTGAGGTGAAAAAGTTGCTGGAAAAGGGTCTCCGGCGGCAATGAACACAACTGGCGCACGGACAAACCGTTTCCCACAGACGGCGCCAACTGATAATACAGTGCGTCCCGGTGAATGGGCTGGACCGATCCAAGGTCCTCGAGTCCACTGGATAACCTGCAAGCAAGTTCAATCGGGGAACGGGGTAGTCCCCCGGCGAACCCTCCGGTGTATGAATTAGAAAAGGTGATGGAAAAAATGTAGGGAGAGAGAGAGAGAGAGAGAGAGAGGATGGAAAAACTTAACCTTCTTCTTGTCTTCGACATTTGCTTATATCCTTTGGTAATCATTTCGCTGTCTTAGCCGTTCTGACCTTCCCGCCGAAAGCTTGCGTCGTGGTTCGTCTTGTTCAGGGTGAGGGGGCGCCCTTCCGGCAGAGGAGTGTTGTCGCAATAAATGCTGTGATGGGTTGCATTAATGGTGATGTGCTGTGGCAATAACTTTGCAGATCTTTGTCTGCTGACATGGCCTGTTCTGCACCCGCCACGTGTCCGAGCCTCATTGGCCTTTCCTGCTCAGTTGGCCTCCGGCTGTACCGGGTTTTATTGACCGGGTTGTGCAATGGGATTGAAATGGTGGGCTTGGGTTTACTCATGGTGGGCCGTGGTCCTTGTGGGCCTATCCCTGTCAATATCACTCATTATACAAATTACAAAGATTCAAAACTTTTAAAATTGTATCATATAATTCGTTAGTACACTAATTAATATATTAATTGATACATATAATATTATTCTAAAAAAAGTAATTAAATCTTTTTTTATCAAACAATAACTATGAATAATTTAGCAATGGTAATCAGTGTATTTGGTTTCAATTTTTTAGAAATTGAGTTTTTTGTTTTTCTTATTTTTTTTATTTTTAGTGAATATTTAAAAAAATTTTAACAATTTTTTTTATTTTTTTAGATACACCTTACTTAGATGTATTTAGATAGTAAAATATTTATAAACAAATATTTTAAAAAATTAATAAATACACAAAATACGAAAAATATATTGAATTTTCATTTTTTTTTTTTATATTTTTGGTATTTTGTGAATTTTTTTAAAAAAATTTCATAAATATTATACTTTTTATGTATATTTATGTTAAGTGTATTTAAAAATTAAAAAAATTTAGTAAAAAATAAATAAATAAATTTTGAAAACTGAAAATAAACAAAGTAAAAATATTTCTAGGAGTTTCTGGCAGCGTGTGTGTGAGGCAGTTCCACGTGAACATGAGCAAGGATTCCCTTCTTGCATCATTTTCTACTTGTAAGGTCATTGAGCCCACTTTTAGGCCTAATTTTGATCATTCAAACTGTTCATATTTTAAGATTTGTTCAGTATATCATACCTGTAAAAAATCAAGTTGATCGGATATCAGAAAGCATGTGTTTTGAAAAATCGAACTAAAAACTATTTTTTTAAAAAATTTAATAAACAGTTTTCCGAACACATATTTTTTGACATCCGATCAACTTGATTTTTTACAAGTATGATATACTAAACAAATCTTAAAATATGAACGGTTCAGATTATTAAAATTAGGCCTAAAAGTGAGTCCAATGGCCCTATAAGTAAAAAATGTAAAGAGAAAGTGTAAAGAAGGAATCTTGACTCGGTGAACATGTGGTAGGTTTGGACGACACTCCGGATCTTCTACATCCCGATCAAAAAAAATATACATATATATGTATATGTATATTCTGGATCTTCTACGTCTAGTTATTGGAGAAACCTTTTACAACTTTCCCAACCATAGCCTTTTGTCGTTACAATTTGATATCATTTCGGATTTGATGTTAATAAAAAAGGTTATTGGGACTTGTAACTTGGACCCCTTTGAAAATTAAAATTAATAAAAAAATACTAATAGTTGGATTCATGTTCATCATCATTTTCAATACAATAAAATAAAATAAAATAAGAGTGGTTAGAGTAGAACTTTTACGATAGCGATAAATAAAGAAAGTTGATTGAGACCCTCATTTCTTTCCCACTTCTATCAGTCCCACACATACGTGAGCGATAAATATATTATTTGTATTTATGATAGTGATAAATACATTATTTTAATTTATTTTATATTTTATATTTTATATTTTATATTTTTTTTAGTTCCAATTAAGATAACCAAACCATCCCTTAGAGTTTGAGGTCGGGGTTTGTAACTAGAAAAAAGATTGAAAATTCTAAATTAAGAGTTTTAATATTTTTAATTGATGTGTGAGTCTTATGTGATGTGATGTTTTAACTTTAATTTTTTAATTTTTTATATCATTAATACTTTTTTAAAACTCTCAAATTAAAAAGATGTATCATTATTATTATAACTACCATCTCCACAAGACTGGCAACGACAATTGTCAAAGAAAGTAGCCTTGAGTGGTTGGGATCGGAGAGTTGAGAAATGAGAATTGGGATCCTCTTATTGCATTTCTTCCTTGCGCTCCGTTCTTGCAGGCCTTCGGGCCTACTTTTAGGCTCAATTTTGATAATTCGAACCGTTTATATTTTATAATTTATTCAGTATATCATACCTGTAAAAAATCAAGTTGATCGGATATCAAAAAGCATATGTTCGGAAAACTGTTTATTAAATTCTTTAAAAAAATAGTTTTTAGTTTAATTTTTCGAACACATACTTTCTGATATCCGATCAACTTAATTTTTTACAGATATAATATACTGAATAAATCTTAAAATATGAACGATTCGAATTATCAAAATTGAGCCTAAAAGTAGGCCCGAAGGCCTGCAAGGACGGAGCGCAAGGAGGAATTTGCAAGGAGAGGCTCCTGACTCGAGAAATGGTAGGGACTCTGGTTAAGGTATGGAAGTGAGAGGAAGAGAGTGTCTGGTTTTGAAATTTAAAAAATACTTTTAAGTTGTTTTTATTTTTTTGTATTTTTTATTTTTGGTAAACTTTTTAATATTTTAATCAATTTATTTTGAACTTTTTTAATGCACCTAATCTATATAAATTAAAAATTAAAAAATTTATGAAGAAATTAAAAAATAATTATTAAATATAGAAAAATACAAAAGTATATTTCAAACACTAAACAAATAGAATTTATATTTCCTGTTTTCGTAATTATTTTTGTAGGAATGTTTGTCTCCAATCTATCATATATAAGTTTGGCCCGTAAGAGCATCTCCAATGGTTCACCTAATGTTTCATTAAATTTGAGTAAAAAAATGGTCATTTCTTCAATTTGATACTTCGTGCTCCAACGGTTCATCAAATCCTGTATCAAATTCCGTGGGTCGACTGGTTGGTCGACCGATAACTATAAATATATATATATTTTTTTTTGCTTGCAGGTGGGTGACTCTTCTGGACATAATTTACAAATTTGTGGGAATATAAAAATTCATCAATTGTTTTGTTCGCAGGTGGGTGACTCTAACCATTTGTGAAATGGAAATTCCACTGTTTTGTCTTCATCCTTCTCAATTCATCAAAGACTCTTCAGTACCCATACGCTGTTTTGTTTGCAGGTGGTCGCCCGGTTGGTTGACCGGCCGGTCAACCGGGTAGGCAAAATTTTTTTTTTTTTTTTTTTTTTTTTTAACTGTTTGAACCTTTTTTGACCGGTTTGAACCTACCTAATTTAAAGAAAATCGGGCGACCGGTTGGTCAACCGGCCGGGCAACCGGCTGGTTGACCGGTGTACCTCTTTCAACAGTCAGTAACAGTGATTTCACCAAATCTGTGTCTCGTTCTCAATTTGATGATTTTTTTGCTGAAATCTCATTTTGATATCAATCTGGTGCAACGGTTAGAGCATGAAAAATGGGCTTTTTCATCAAAATTTAAATCTGGTGCTGGGTTTGGTTCATCGTTGGAGATGGTCTAAGACCCAGCGAATCCCATTTTGATATCTAATCGGTTCATTAATAGGTTACAATGTAGAAATCAACTATAAAATTTAAAATAATAATAATAAGTAAATTGGATTGATCCAAAAAAACTATGGCTATATAATTTTATCATATTTACTTTTATTTTTTAATAAACGATCTAATTTCAAAATTATACTTCTCATTCACTTATTAAAAATAAGATAAAATACAGTTTTAGTTCATAAAGTATGCGTTCATTGTCATTTTAGTCTCTTAAACTTTAATTTTATAATTTTGCTCCTCAAAGTTATTAATTTGGTCATGATTGTAACGTCTGTCTATATTAATAACGGGAATAGTATAAATAAAAGTCAATTTTAATCTCTAAAATATGAGTTTATTGTCATTTTAGCCTTTTAAGTTTCAAATTTGTCACTTTTTATCTGCAAAATTATCAGTTTGAGTCAATTTAATCTTAATTCTAATTATATTATTTCATATGTTTGTTTACTTTGAATATGTATCTTATTATACTGTATCGCCATATGCAACATCTTCTCATGTCACTCTCTTTTTTGGATGGTAACTCAAACCCCAAATCACAACTATCATGAGGTGAAAAAGAGTAAACGGCGGTTTGGGATAAAGGTTAATAAACATAAAATAAAAATAATAAAAAAAAAGATTAGTAAAAAAATCAAAAGTTTAGAAAGTTATATAAAAAAGTCAAAAAATCATGAACTCTCTACTTTGTACATATTTTTTCATAAAAATGTACAAAATTATTCCTAAACACTTTAGTTTTTTTATCTCATATTTTAGCCAAAATATTAAAAAAGTCGCATCCCAAAACTCTAAGTAAAGTTGAGGATAATGGCTAATAGATGAAATTTGACTAATCTAAAATAGTATAATTGCATTTCAAGGGGCAATTCTATTTCCACACACCAATTCTTCTTAGTTCACACATTTGATGAAAATTTTCATTAATAAAATTTTGTCATAGAATTAAAATACTATAATAACGTCGTCTTCTTCTACCCAATCTCTAATTCTAAAATATCACTATCATTTCTATTGTTAGCGCCACGTCTCTCATCCACCATCCCCTCCTATTGACTTTTTCCCTCTTCGCCTGTGATCACTTTTCGCCATAAACCATATACTCCCACAAGTCTTCCCCCACGAATCACTCAAGGTTGATTGTGGAGGTTTAGGATGGAGGGGGATGAGTTAGAAGTGGCAGCAGCGGTGATTGAGGGTGGAAAGTGGCAGCAACGACAATAAAGGAGGAGTGGTTGAAAACAAAAAAAACAAAAAAAAAAGGGCTTTATTTGATCTACTTTTAGAATATGTTTTCAAAAATAAATTAAAAAAACTTCTTATTTCAATATGGTTTTATCTTTCTAGGGGCAAAAAAACTAAAAAATTAAAAAACATTTTTTTGGTATTTATTTTTGTTAAATTAATTTATAATTTTCTCAGAAAAATTTTAAAAAATTGATTCAAACATTGAAACCAAACATAGCCTTAGAATTTTGAAATTGAAAATAAGGATAATATTGGAATGTAGAGATGTATATTGAGTATTTTTATTTTTATAAAGTGTGTATTGGGAATGTGTTCATTAGTGTGTACTAAGAAAAATTAGTGTGTGGAAATAGAATTACTCCATTTCAAGGGAGTAGCTCACTAGGGATGTTAGTGTAATTTTAAGGATTAATTGAGTGACAATATTTCAAAAAAACAGAAGGAGCGTCAATGTAAGTTATCCTAAAAACAACAATAAAATGCTTTTCTTGTTATTAATATAGATAGACGTTAGAAATAAGATCAAATTGACTCAAATTGATAACTTTGAAAATTAAAATGACAAAATTGAAACTTAATAGACTAAAATGACAAGAAATGCATACTTGGGGGACTAAAACTAAGTGGTATTTTGGGAAGATGGTAAAAAACAGCTTTTTTGCTTTTAACCAAGCTTTTTGGGAGTGATTTGGGAAGTTGGTAAAAAGTTACTTTTTTTTTTAATTAATATTTATTTATGGTGTTACATCACACCAAAATGACTAAAATAACCTCACCAAACTTAAAAAAATTACATTTGACCCAAATCCATAAGATGTTAATATTGAGGGTAATTATGTAATTTCCTAACCTACTTTTTCTACTTGCCAAATGAGCCGAAAAACGCAACTGTGCGTTTTGCTCCAAAACGCCAACCTAGCGTTTTCAACCTTTCCCAAAAGAGCCCTAACTTTCCTATTATCAGTGTAGACGGACATTTGAGTTATGACTAAATTGATAAGTTTGAGAATCAAAATAACAAAATTGAAACTTAAGGGATTAAAATTACAAGGAATGCATAGCTTTGAAACAAACTGTTTTTAACCCTTAAAAATAAATATGATAAAAATATGGTTACGATTATTAGATCATTTTATTTTTTTCGTAAATAATCTAGACACAGTAACTCAAAAAATAAATGAAACAGATTGGATAATCGAAATGGGACTTGTGTTGATTCTCACGGACCCAAACAATGGAGTCCAATCCACATTATGGACTGAAATTAAGCTTTACTCTTATTTTATATGCATTTATTTTTATGTAATTAAATTTATTCTCCATTATTTTGTAATATTTTTTGTCCCAAATACCACATTTGTAATTTTCTCAACAAAATGAAAGCAGAGGTTTGTTTGGGTATACCAATCCCAAATCTCAGGTTATAAGCTCTCCCATTTCTTTGGTGCATCTCAAACGAGTTTTTAAAATTGTTCACAAAAAAAAAAAAAAAAGTTTTTAAAAAATATATTCAAAAAAATTAAAAATTAAAAAAAAGAAGAAAAATAAAACGAGTAAAAAGCCTAATATGTACCGTTGGTAATTTTTAAAAAATACAAATCTGTATATGCTTGGAAGTTTTTTTAGATTAAGATAATTTTTCAAACTTTAACTATTAAGATCACAAAGTTTTTCATGAGTATATAATTATTTTTGAAAAGTACAATTAATTTGTAATTTCTTCTAATTTTTTTTTTTTACAAATTGTTTTAAATAATGAAAGGGTTATTTTGGGAAGGCTACATTTTAGCAAAAATTTTTTACAAAAAGGTTAATTTTTCTCTATATTTTTTATACGTATTTTCATAAGTCATTAAAAAAGTCAATTTTCAAAACAACCTTAAGCCTTCGTTTGGGATGAAATTTTTTAGCCTAGCTTTTTAACTATTTTAACTTAACTAAAAAAGTTCTATTTGGGATGATGATTGGTTTTTTTTAATTGATTTGATAATTGTGAAAAAAAATGTCGGGATTTTCTGTCAATATGAAATGGAAAAAGATTTATTGAAATATTAAAATGGGTTTTGTCTTGGGAGCCGTTTGGTTGATGTTGATTCTCCATGTTTGGTTCTTGAAAATTGAGTTTTTTAGTTTTTGTAATTCTATATTTTTAGTGTTTTTTCAAATATTTTATGCAATTTTTTTATTTTTTAGATACACATAATCTAAATACGTTTAAAAAATATAATATTTGTGATTTTTTTTTTTTAAAAAGTCACCAAATAAAAAAATACGAAAATTTTTAATATATTTTCATATTTTGTTATATTTAATGAATTGTTTTAAAAAAAATTGTACAATTTTTTAAAAATATATTAAGATTTAGTAGATCTAAAAATTATAAAAAAATATTATTAAAAATATAAAAATACAAATTAAAAATTCATAAATCTATTTTTAAAAACTTAGAATCAAACAGGGTGATTATTCTTTGGATTCTGTTCATGCATGGATGGTATTAATGGGTTTTGGGAGCCACATGGGATGCAAATGATTGACACAGGTTTGGAGGCTGGCTAATGAAAAGGCAAGGTGTAATGTGAATTTACGATAGGCACTTTGGATCTTGCAAAGGCAAGCCCCTAGTGTACCCAAAGTCGGTTTGCAGCCCGGTCCTATTTGGCCTGGCTAGGTCTATCTAGGCTTAGACCTAAGCTTTAGTCTTATATTTTGGGTTTAGGTTATCGAGCAATGCTACATACCACTAATTTATCACCACTAACTCCATCACTAGTGAGGTGGCAACTCAAAAAAAAAAGAAAAAAAAAAAAAAACAAGGCACAAAACACATGTGGCAGTGGGTGGGACTCACTGCCACATCATTAGAGCCACCACTAATTAGTGGTCTAGAGCATTTTTGTTAGGTTATCTGTTTCAAAGTTTAACTTGTCCGTGAACTCAGCCCAAAGTTTGACCTATCGGGGAGCTTAAGGCCTAGGAAAGGCATGGTCAGCCCTGCCCCAAGCCCGAGTCCAGGCCTAGGTCTGCTGGCTCGGCCTGAGGCGGGAATACCCCCTGCCCCTAGGCTTAAATTTTCTTACATATAAGCTGACTAGGCCTCGTCCGAATTTTGATAAGAGCTACCTGACAGTAGATCGGTCTGAGCCCGAACCCGAGTGGGTCAGGCCAAATTTACTTCCCTAGTTGGCATCATAGGAAAATTTAAAAGGTATATTAATTTTGTGCATCTCCTCAACTACTTTGTATTATGTATAAATATACATGTGTGGGGTTTACTCGAGATTGAGAGAGAGGAAAGGAGTCTCTCTTATGGCGTGTGAGAAAATGGTGAAGAAATTGTGTAATGGAGGTAGATAGGGTGATAGAAAAATACTACGAGACACTGGTGAGCAAATGTTTAACTATCTTGATATGGGATTCAGGCAGTGGTGCAAGTTTTCAGTATTTTCTAGTTATTTCTCTAATTTCTATATTTAGTGGATTTACAACTCTTATGTGGATATAGGCATTTAGGTCGAGTTACGCTAAATATTATGTATTTTTTTGTGTATACATATTTTTATTAGGTATGTTTTGTCACGACCCAAACCCAATACTCAAAGGTTCGGCATCGCGACAAGATAATAACTGAAATCATAACAAATTAATAGAGCAGCGAAGTAAAATAAAATAATATTCAAATCTTCATTTAAGTATAACAAAAATGTGTACATTGGAATTTCTATTCGATTGCAATACCCGAGTTGTACTATGACTACAAAGTGCCTTGTGTTATGATAGAATGAGAAATATTATACAGTGAGCATGAGAGGACAAAAATTACCATGGATAATTATTTCAGCTAAAATATTAACATAACTTAATTTGAATAAATAAATTATTCAATGTGGCAGAAACTGAAATACAGAAATTATGTAAATAAATAATCATAATCACGGTATAGAACAGAACAAAACAGAACAGAGGTTACTGAAGTAACAATTAGAACAAAAGTCAATGGATTCATGACAAACAGAGGACCACAAAGTGGTTAAACAAAAGTCAATGGTTATTTAAATCTCCCAAGACATGTGACTCTCGTTGTGATATTTACAGAAAATAATTACTTACAAAATCATTGTCAAATGATTTCTAAAATTTAAACAAATATAACTATGAGTTTCATTTTAAGCAAATGAAGTTTAGAAAATAATTAATGTAATTGAAATATAAATATATTCAAAATATATTATGATAACTCAAGATAAAATATAACTCACTTTAATATTAATTTTTATTATTTTCTTCCTATGCTGACTTTACGAGGCCCTTTTCCCTAATCATTTTTCTTATAAATTTTCTTTTATTTTTGTTGGCCTTCGATTCACCCCTTACATACTTGAGTTTTTGACGGGGTGACTCACCCCTTATTATCTTCCTTGCTGATTCACTCATCTACACAATAGGATTCATTCATTTACACAATAGGCTTAACAGGTGGCTTTTTCTTATATACTTGGGTTTTTTACAGGGTGACTCACCCCTTATTATCTTCCTTGCTGAGTCACTCATCTACACAATAGGATTCATCCATTTACACAATAGGCTTAACAGGTGGCTCTTTCTTTAGGTGCCCAACGCGTAGTACACCTTTCACCATTTTTTTTTTTTGCCCAACTTTTATCATAATTTTATAGTTGTGTTGTTTTGGTTCCAAATAATTATATTAATCATACTTTGAGTAAACCAATGCCGAATTAGATTACACCTTCGCCCGTATAGCTGCGTAATTATTTATATTATATTAGTCTTATCATTAAATACTTACACAATAACTCTTAATATAAATTAAATTTCACTTTATCTCATATCATCATAAAATTAATATTTATTTTATTATTACAGACTATTATTATTATTCTCATTAATAATAATGTTTAATTAAACTTTCATATGATTTGATACTCGAAATTAAAATAATTCAATTAGTCAATTTTACCTTATTAAGAATTCTACAATTAAATTAGAATAAGAATTAAGTAAATATAAAATATTATACGTGGCGGAGTTGTCACATGTTTCCATTGTCACACGAGTTCATATTTTTATGGATGGAAATTTATTTTTTTCCTAATAAGGAAAAATAAATTAATTATAATTTAAATGTGATATTTTATCTTATTAACTAAAATAACATATTTTATCTTTATTAACTAATTTAATCCTAAACTTAGGTCTTGTTTGAAAATAAACTACTTTAGTAATTTTTTTATTTTTTAGGAAAAGATACTTAAAAAAATAAAGAAAATAATATGATAATTTATAATAATTTTTTAACTTTTTAATTAAAATATATAATTGTGAAACGACACCTTACCTTCCAAACAATTGGCTTATAATTTGGTTTGAATATTTTACACATACTAAAAAAATAGAAAAAATATTAGCATAGCAAAGAATCTTTCTGACTGAACGTCTTGACATTGGTGAGAATTGTTTTGGGTGCAAGCTCACTAATTTGTAAATTATTTTAGTTGTACATGCTAAATTGTTATTTTGTTTTCAAATAAAATATAAAAATATATGTATTTGTACAAATTTATATATATATATATATTCAATTATACATAAATTATAAATATAATAACTTGAAGTACACATCATAATAGAAATTTCTAAATATATATTATTGTATTTTTAGGAATATTTAAAATGATCAAAATAAATATATTTTCTAAATTTTTCATGAAAAGATTTATAAAAAATTAAAAATTGAAATGACTCATATAAATATATTTATCTAAATAAATACATTTATATAAAGGAAAAAGAGCCAGACCCCCCCCCCCCCACCCCCTTGAACCTCTCTTGATCTGATTGGTTAGATTTTTTTTTTCCTTCTCCTCCAATCACCACCTGCCACGTGTGTGTGGAATGGTGAGAGTAGTGATTAGAGAGCGTCTCTATCAAAGCCCTTATATAAATTATGCTAAACACCCCAATAGTACCAGATTCCTTCGAATCAATAAGGTATTTTGGAAATGATGGTTAAAAAATTATATTTTAATTTTTTTGAACTTTTTTATGAAAGTAAAAAGTAGATTAAAAGCTGTCTTTTTAACCTACTCTTCAAAATCAGCCATTATCTTGGTACAGATTCCTTCGACAGTACATCAAATCAACTGAAATCAAATCTTGTCCCTCTCGTTCAAAAAAAATCTTCCAGTACTTTGATTCATTCAATAAATTATTTATTTATTTTTTTTATACACGTATATGGGAAATGATTTGAGAAATTAGTTAAAAATTAACTTTTAACATTTAATTTATTTTAAGTGATTGTTTAGCATGTGTTAAAATAACATATATTATTTTAACATATTATTCTATTTAGGTTACAATCGTCTTATTTAATTCATATTACTTTTCTATCAGATCACTTTAAATCTAATTTATATTTTATGCTTTTTTGTAAAAAGTTAAAAAAATATACTAATTTTATGCTTTTCAAAGAACCCTTAAGTCATATTGTTTCTTATATTTTTTATATATAAAAAAGGTAATAAAAATATCAAAAGATTGATTTTTATGACCTTATTTGTCATGATCTAAAAAAGTCAAAAAGTTAAAATATCACTATCTTATTTAAGTCCCATCATCTTATTTAAATCACATCACCTTTCTATTACGTCACTTCAAATCCAACCTATACCCAACTTATATTTCGTTAAAAGTAAAAAAATATATTTATTTAGATCATCCCAAATCAGCCCTAACTTTCCAAATCAGCCATAGTAGCATTAGTTGGAAAAATTATTAAAGTTGGTACAATGTAAATTTCAGCTAATGACTTTTATAGTTCTTCCACATGGGGTGGCTGACACAAGCTAAAATTATGGAAAATACTGTAAAATTATAGAAAATTCTATGACATACAGGTGCTGTTTGGCAAGAATTTTTTTTTGTCTTTTTAGGTTAAAATTTACAAAAAAAAAAATTTTAAAAAAAAATTAAAATAATTACTAATAAGATAAAATATCATATTAAATCTATAATTATTTCATCTTTTCTTTTATAAACATCATATCAAACTATAAAAAAATTTAATTATCTTCTCAAATACAAAAGTTTTAACCTACTAAAATAGTCAAAAACTAAAATAGTCTACTAAAAATAGCAACTTTCCAAACATCGACATACTTTTTTGCATTTTTAGGTCTCGTTTGTCAACTATACATTTTAGTCAAAAAACCACTATAAGTTGTCATATCACTCTCTCTATTTTTTTGTACATCTTTTAGTAAAAAGTCAAAAAGTTACTAAAATAATATATTCTCGAACAAGGCCTAACTTATGATTTTTATGACTTATATAAGTCTTGTTTGAGAAAAGAATTTGGTTAAAATAGCTCACTAAGGCCACGTTTGGGAATAAGTTATTTTTGTAACTTTTTAATTTTTTATGAAAAAATGTGTTGAAAAGTAAACAGAGTGATGTGATAATTTATAGTAATTTTTTTGACTTTTTTGCTAAAATAGTTACTCCTCAAACGAGGCCTAAAATACAACATAAGTTAAAATAGTCAATAAAATAAAATGTCACATCTAATCTATAATCATTTCATTTTTTTCTCTCAGAACAAAATTCTATGATATACAATTTTTTTTGCACTTTTAGTTATGATCTTTATGATTAATTGGTCTTGTTTGAGAAGAGGATTGAGTTAAAATAATTCACTAAAATAAAACCTAAGTTAAAATAATTAATAAGATAAAATGTCACATTTAATTTGTAATCATTTCATTTTTTTTTCAACCATCAAATTATCAACTAAAAAAAAAAAAAAAACCAACCAACTTCTCAAATACACAACTTTTTAAACCAGATTAAAATAGTCAAATAACCAACCTCTCAAACACAATCATTGTGTTGCTTGTTATGAGTTATTCTGAAGTATTAGTTATGACATTATTTTGATTATAATTTAAGAATTCTTTGTTTTGTGATGTTTGATTATAACTCTTTTTTTTTTTTTTAATTATGACTCTCGTAATATTAAATTATATCATTTGTGATAATTAAATTTACAAATAATATAACTTCTGTATGGTTACACCCTTTTGAGGGTATGTATCCTAGCATTACCCTAAAATTATTATATTACATGTAGTACATTGTGTCTGTTTAGTACAGCTTAAAAGTTGCTTATTTCAGCTTTCAGCTTAATTTAAGCTATTTTGATATGTTTGGTTTAGCTTATAACTTATAACTTTTTGGAAGTCAGAAATCAGCTTATTCTTTGAGTGGGGCAGTAGATGCTTAATTTATAAGTCAGAAATTAGCTTATGTTCATAGTCATAAACTATAAGCTGTTGGCATAAGCTATAAGTACTTTCCCACAATTCTACCAAACAGGGCCATTACATTACTCTCTTTTGAAATTAAAAAAAAAAAAAAATATGCAGTTCAACTTGTTTGGTTTAGATTTTCATGATTCACTTTTTAGAAAATTATTTTTTTTGTTTTTACAATTTTTTTTAATATTCTAAGCAATTTTTTTAATTTTTAGATACATCTAACATAAATACACTTAAAAATTATAATATTTGTGAAAAAAATCTTTAGAAAATTCACTAAATGATAAAAATACAAAAAAAAGAAAAAGAAAAAAGAAAATTCAATACATTTTTGTATTCATGTTTATTTATTGATTTTTTAAAATATGTTTTTACAAATATTTTACTTTTTAGATACATCTAAGTAAGGTGCATCTAAAAAAATATAAAAAATTGTTTAAAATTTAAAAAATGTTCACTAAAAATAAAAATAAAAAATACTAAAAACAAAAAACTCAATTTTCAGATAATTGAATCCAAAAAATTGAAATCAAACACACTGGTTAATCCTACAAATTTAACATAATTATATTATTTGTTCTTTTAGTAAAGTTAAAACAATCAAAATTAAAATAGATAGTGGATATACTAAAATAAATATAGATAAATATAAATTTTAATAGAAAAATATTATAAATTTGTCTTTTTATCCTTAACTCATAACTTATTGATAAAAAATGATCTAAATATTATGCAAATTAAAATTTTTAAAAGAAACCAATATAATTATATCAAAAATATGAAACTAGTTATATTTTTTTCCAAACATTCAAAGATGTGAGTATAATTTACCTTATATAATAATAATAATAATAATAATAATAGAGAATTAGTTGTTCTTTCTATGATCCTTATGCATGAGTACTACTGTATAGATAAATAGAAGGTTAAATTACACTTTTACCATCAACTTTCATTCAGATTTCACATTAGCTTATCATCTTCTATTTTTGTCGTGCTCGCACTTTGGCTTCTCACATTAGATTGAGAACACATTTCAGAATTGATTTTTTTTTATAATCTTTTTGATTTTTTATGAAAAAATATGTACAAAAATAGATAAAATAATTTATTCACCGAATTTGCTATCGCTTGAATTTGGGCCAACCGGACGACCGCCCGAATGACTGCCCAAATGATCGGCAAGACTACTGGATTCACCATCGTCTACCGCAATCGTTACCTTCGTCCATCGTGATCTTCACCCTGTTGTTCAGACAACCGATCGGGCGACTGGTAGGTCAATCTGCTAAACGTCCGACATGAAGAAATTTGGACAATTCAGGCGATACCAAATTTGGTGGATGTAGCATTATTTTTTCACAATTTGTAAAGATTTTTTGTGTTTTTGAATAAAAATTCTTGGTTCCCAAACATACCCCCAAATTCTTTCTTATCATTAAAACAAATATTTTTTTATTTGATTATCCATAAATAATGTGTATACAATTTTATTTGTGTAAAAAAATTCAATATTCAAATATAGCATATGTAAGAAGAAAAACATACTTTACTAGTTGATGATAAGAATTCAATGAAGATAATGAGATCTATAAAAAAAAATACATGGGTTTATGTTCATATATAGTAGAACATGTAATGAGAATTAAGTAGGTCTAGATTTGTTCCTCCAAACCCCTAGCAATTACATGAAGAAGATATTTAAGTATCAAGGTGAATTAAGTTTTAGGTTTAAATATATGCAAAAACGTTGGATTGCATTATAATATAATCACTATTTTGTGCAACAAAAAGAAAAAAAAAAGGTCAAGATTTCTTCTTATGATATTTAAAAGAATATATTTTTTTATTAATTATTTTTTTTACCATCCTCGTCATTTCTCATGATACAAAATGGACTTAACCAAAGAAATGATTCCATGGAGGCCGAGGTGGGCCCTCCATTAGAGCTTATTTTAGGGTCGATCAGAGCATCTCCAACGGTAGTAGGCATTTTACCTATTTAAATATTACTATAAAGTATATATTTTATTTTGTCTATCAACTATTTTATGTTTTTACTCCAACCATGCTCTTTATTTTAGCTATTTATCCAAATACTATTAATTTTATAGAATGCCACGTCAACAACAAAGATGGAGGAAAATGATCCTAATGATTGAATACATTTTGCCTAGCGTTGAAGGCTAGCTGCATGTAGCTAGTGAGAGCATCTCCAATGCACTAGGCATATAATACTTGTTAGTTAAAATGCCTAGTGTAATTCATTTTTTTCAATTCCAATGCACGAGGCATATGATTAGGCATTTTGGCTCAACTCATATTCACTAGCTACATGTAGCTAGCCTTCAACGCTAGGCAAAATGTATTCAATCATTAAGATCATTTCCCTCCATTTTTGTTGTTGACGTGGCATTCTATAAAATTAATAGTATTTGGATAAATAGCTAAAATAAAGAGCATGGTTGGAGTAAAAACATAAAACAGTTGATAGGCAAAATAAAATATATACTTTATAGTAATATTTAGATAGGTAAAATGCCTACTACCGTTGGAGATGCTCTGAATATGAGTTGAGTCAAAATGCCTAATCATATGCCTAGTGCATTGGAATTGACAAAAGTGAATCACATTAGGCATTTTAACTAACAAGTATTATATGCCCAGTGCATTGAAGATGCTCTCATGTTGATCAAAGTCATGTACTTTTTTGTAATATTTCCAAAATACTCTCTTCACTTTCTTCATTTCCATTATCAACATTGCCAGGGCTCCCTTCTTCCTTCTCCCAGTGACCTCAGACCACCATCTCCAGTTTCTAGTGACGACCTCTCACTACAGGAAATTATATTTTTGGCGACAAAAAAATTTTAATCATCAAAAATTATGAAATTGACGACCAAAAATTATATTAGTCAGCAAAAGTATAAGATTTAGCTACTAATTTTTTTTAGTCGGGAAATATTGATTATTGGCAACTAAAAAAACTTTAGTCGCTAAAAATGCCATAATTGGCACTACAATAATTTTTAGTCACTAAATATGCCACAATTGACAACAAAATTTTTTTTTTTAGTTGCTGTAGAGTTAGTTTTGGCTACTAAAATTATTTAGTCGCCAAATAGAAAAAAAAAATTACTTTTTATTTTTGGCGACCAAAAATTTGGTCGCTAAAAATTTATTTTCAGTTACGAAAACATAAGTCGCTATAGAGTTAGTTTTGGCTACTAAAATTATTCAGTCGCCAAATGAAAAATAAAAAATTACTTTCTATCTTTAGCGACCAAAAGTTTAGTCCCCAAAAATTTATTTTTAGCGACTAAAACATATTTTAGTCGCTGTAGAGTTAGTTTTTGCTACTAAAATTATTTAGTCATCGAATGAAAAAAAAAAAAAAATTTATCTTTTGGCGACCAAACTTGGTCGCCAAAAATTTATAATTACAAGTTTTGGGGGGAGAATTTCGAATTTTGGAGGGATTCTACATTAATTGGCGACTAAAGTATTTAGTTGGGAAAAAAATAGACATCCATTTCTTATTAGCAACAAAAACAGTTAGTCGGGAAAAAATAGGTTGCTAGTGTTTCAAAATCATCACCGTTTTAATACAATCTTTACCTCTACTTCCCTCTCATGCCTGTCTGTCTCTCTCATAGTGACTATGTCTCTGTCTCTCTCTCATGCTTCTGCCCTCCTCCTTTCACGCTATCTCTCTCGCTTTGTCTCCATAGCCGTCGTGTACAGGAGTGAAGGGGCTAAATGTGAAATGGGTCGGGTCCAAGCCTTGGGCTGGCCCAATCCGCTGAAGTCCAAATCCAAGTGAGTTGGATGAGTATATGGGCAAACCAATTGAGCCCAACTTCACAATCAACAGTCCACCCAAGTCCTCAAGCACTTGGGCCCAACCCGCAGTGGAAAGGCTAGTCCAGCCGTGGTGCTGGGCTGGGCCGAGTTGCGAAACTTAACCTATGAGCCGAACAGAAAATAGGCCGAGCCAATACAAAGATATTCGGATGGATCAGCCTATCTCCATGAATGATCCTATAAAAGGTCGAGACAAGGCATAATGATGCCGAGCTAAGGAACATCGGTACCGAGCTAAGGAAACCTCGCAAGGAAACATGGAAGCTGTGAATGTGTGCATATGCAAGTTGCCACCTCAGCTGGTCCCCTACACCTAGAATCACGGAAGTTGTTGAACCAAAGGAATGTGGTTTGTTATCAGCATAACTACAATGAGTATATGCATTTATTGGCAACTACCAGGTGGTCCCCCACCATGAGCAATGCCAAAAGGACACCTAGCAGCATCCAAGCTCCATGAACCCACCTTGAGAAACAAGCAAGGAACACTATATATACAACATGAACTTCACATTGAAGGTAACTGAACGATTCCAAGCTAAACCACACTTACTGTAACAACCCTCACACTGTTTACCGATAGATGACTGATTAATTGCCGATTACTGCTAAACTAAGACTGATCATGATAAGTAATTGAACTGACAGAAATACTGAACTGACTACCTGGAATCTGAAACTGAATCGAATGACTGTATCTGTTTAAATGCATTGTCTATCTGTTTGTTTGTTTGATTATCTGTTCATGTTTTTATATTAAACTGTTAATTGAAGGCCTTATCGGCGGCCGAACCCGAAATCGATTAGTGTTTTGTGATCATCATAATTTATGTAATTTTATGGTGTAATTATCTGGACATTGATTTGGTACGATTAAATTAGGTTAATTGTTGGTAAATTGCATCATTAGGCTTATTTACAATCATGCCATTATTAGTGGGCCATTATACAAACATAGAGGGACTTAGTCTTGCATTTGATTAACACTTTCTTCAACCTATTTTGAGTGTATAACCGACCTTAGAGAGAGAGAGAGAAACTTGAGGAGTTGTTTTCATTTCAATTGTGCTTGTAAATTGCTTGGTAATCGAATGAATTGGAACATAGGTTGCAAATTAAGCTTCCTCACCTTGTAATTGAAGCTCTAGGTAAGGAATTTAACCTCTCATTGTTGTGTTTAAGCTTGTTCATGCCTAGTTCTTGAATCCTTAGTGATGTGAGCCTTGAATTGGTCCATATATGTCAAATTGGAGCCTAACTCATGCATGCATGCCTTTAATTTGAAGTTTTGAAGTTGTCTTTCATGAAATGGTGCATGCATGTTCATAATTTCGCAATGATCCATGTTTTCAACTTGTTTTTGGAACAATTGGCTCACTAGAGCATCAAATTGAAGCTTTGAAATGATTTGAATTCATGCATGTTTGCATGTTCTTCATGTTCATGAAAATGGGTTTGAAATTTGGATTTAATTGACTCACTTTTGGGCTTTAAATTCACAAATTGAGCCTTGAAACTTGTTGTATACTGAGTTTAGATGTGTTTTCCAGAATTTGGGCCCAAGAGGTCGAGTTTAGAGCTGTAGAATGCTTGGTTTGAGCTTGGGAGGCAAATCTGGAAATTCCAGATTTGGCTTCTTCGCTCGAGCGACCATCGTTTACTCTGAGCTACGCTCGAGCGACGGAATGGTGGCTCGAGCATAAATTTCAAGCTCTCAGAATCTTGGTACGCGCAGGCGTACGCTCGAGCGAAGAAACCTACGCTCGAGTGAAGAGCTGTGTCTCACGCTCGAGCGGGCGTCGAGCGAGCATCGAGCGGAGATTTCCAGCATCCAGCACTTTTTGCATTCTTACAGACCGCTCGAGTGAGTAAGTCCACGCTCGAGCGACCCCACTGTTTTGACAAGCTCGCTCGAGCGAAGAAAGCCACGCTCGAGCGAGACCCTTGTTTTCTGAAAATTTTGTAAAGTGTTCAAAAGTGCATCCTTGCATCCTCTTTCCATCCTAGGCATTCCTAGGGCATATTTAAGGCATCCTAAAGAGGATATAGATGTAGAACCACACCGAGGCAAATTAGGGATTAAGTTATTATGTTCCCAACTATGTAACTTAGTGTGTGTTCAATCTGTTAACTGTTTAGGGTTGGCTTTCGGGAGACGCGCTCTAACTACCTATAGCCCAGAACTCTGTGAGTAACAACTGTGTAAAGATATGTTCAAAATGATTATCTTCTGAATACTGAACTGAACTGTTTACTGAACTGACATTGTTTACTGAATGAATGTATGTCCTATATTCTGAACTGTACTGTGGCATCCTTAGCACCTACTGTTTACTGTTACTGTTACAGAGATCTCTGTCGATTCCCTCGTGGAACCACTACTGTTTACTGATTGATGACCATCATTACTGTTCGGTCTTTAAGACCTACTGCTTACTGTACTGTTATGCTAACGGATGTACCACATATGACTGATTGACTGAAAGACTGGAATACTGATTTAATGAACTGTTTTCATTACTGTTAGAACATTCATTCTAAACCTCTTTACGCGTTATGTTATTCACTGGGCTTTAGCTCACTGCTCATATATATATGTAGGTGTACAGGCACCGGACCAATGCTAGAAGCGTCGGGGTAAACTCCAGTTTTGTCAAGCCAACCATTGCGCCTCACTGCGAGGTTCCGAGCCTGCCAAGCTAAGGCTTAGGCGTGTTTAGTTTTTCCCCCCTTCAGTACTATTTTGTACTACTGTATAGCATTGTTACTGTACTGTTTTATAGGGATTAAATCCCTGTATTGAATGTTGTAAATACTGTGTATACTGTCCTGTACTGTACATATTTATACGTATGAAAAGGTCTTTTTGCATATAGACTGTCACAGCTCATTGGACATTGTTTATTTACTATATTGGCTTTCGCCAAGCCCCTGTACTCTGTATTATTGTATTACTATTAAGCAGGCCTTCGGTAATCCAGGATTACTGGCCGGTTACGGTGCTAAACCCATAGGGGCGAGTTTGGGTCGTGACACTTACATACAAATTCAACCCTCTATACACTCCTCTGATCGCTAATTCCCACACCGGAGGGGTTATCCGGCCAACCCCGGCTGGGCAGCTCTAACGGTGCTTCTTACGGCAGGAATCTTAGTCCCTGGACAGTCCAACCGAGTGCAGAGCCCCGATCCACTTTCATCTAGTGCGAAATCCGATACGCACAATTGGTGCAGTGAACGTGGATCACTTCATCTTTGAGCTTTGCACTCAGTTCCGGCAATGGGGATTGAGGACATTCCGCCGTTAACACATACTCCACAGACGGAGAAAACAAAGAACAAAGGTTTGGCACTCCCAACAGTCCCGGAGGAACAAACTGGAAACAATAATCGAACCCCTGAATCCGTCGAGCACCGATTACCCTTCGCTGGAGGTTCTTCTCATCACTTCTTCTGGAAAAGGATTATAGAGATCGCATTATAGACTCCATGGGGATGGAGATACAGGAATTGAAAGCCCAACTTAAGAGGGTGCTGGGAGGAGCCCTCTCGTTTGCGACGGAGGAGCTCATCCAGAGAGCCACCGGTAAAGAAGTTCCCCAGGAATGATTCTAGACAACAAAGCCAGCCTATCCCAATACAAAGTGAGGTGGCAAGCAGTCACACCCGTGGGTCACGCCAGAAAAGGGCCAAGAGGCAGAAGACCGTTAGTCAACAGACTGAATACCCTCCTCAGGACCTTCGCACTTGGTTGATTGGCAATAGGTAGAATGAACAACATCGGGATCATCTGGACCGTACTGTTCACCAGAGGGAACACTGAGCGCTGGATAGGCTCGTCTCTTCGCCATTCTCCCCGGAGATCGAGACTATGAGACCTCCAAAGAAATTCACCTCACCAAAGTTCACTTCATACGACGAGAAGTCGGACCCGTTGACACATATTAGCCACTATAGACAGATGATGTCCTTATGGAACCGAGACAAGGCACTAATGTGTAAAGTCTTCCCATCCAACTTGGGAGAAACCAGACTTCGATGGTTCGATCGTCTCCCCGCTGGATCGATCCATGGCTGGAAGCAGCTCTCCGAAGAGTTCTTAGCCAGGTTCGTCTCCAACACTAAGATCTCGAAGGAGCCGGATACACTGTTCGGCCTTTGAAAGGAACAGGAGGAAACGCTGCGCAATTATGCTAGAAGGTACTGGGAAGAATACAATGACCTGGAGGAAAATGTGTGTAGCGAGCAGATGGCCGTTATGTCCTTCAAACATGGTCTGCGCCCGGAAAGTAAGCTGAGACAATCACTTACCAAGCGCCCGGCCACAGCTTTGAAAGATTTGCGTGCCAGGATTGAGCAGTATGCACGCCTCGAAGACGATCAAATCCCCATCGAGGTAGCGTCAGCAGAACAAACAGCTCGGCACAATAAGAGATCAGACCGAGGAGAACACCGAGGGATTGCAGTGAATGAAGTGGATAAGTCCAAATCCCACGAAACCGTTGTAACTGTATTCAAAGAGCCAATCTATCGAATCCTGGAAAAGATCAAGAGAGAGCCCTTCTTCGTTTGGCCGCCGAAAATGTTGGGAGATCCAGCTCGGCGCAATCAGAAGCTCAGATGCACCTACCACCAAGACAGGGGGCACATGACTCAGAACTGCAGGGCACTGAAACAACACTTGGAAGACCTAATGGTAGCTGGACACCTAAGGGATTACATTGATCAGGATAAGGAAGTGACCGAACTGGGAAAACCACCGCCAAAACCAAACATTGAGCATCCACCTCAGCTGATAATAAATGTGATCCACGGGACAACGACTCAGGAGTCTGAGGAGGCACTGAAGGAAGAGATCGCTAAGGCTGCGCAAATTCAGCGGGTCATGTCAGTGGAGCCTGCATCGAAAAAGGTACGTACAGTACCTAAATCCCCCTTGTGCACTATTTCATTTACTAGCAAAGATTTAGAAGGCATACAGCACCCACATACTGATGCATTAATTATAACTGTGGGAATTGGGAAACGATTTGATGTAAAACGAGTCTTGGTAGATCAAGGTAGTGCAACAGATATATTGTATTATGATTTATTCAGAAAGCTTGGTCTCTCCGAGCAGCACCTCACCCCAGCGGCAGCCCCGTTGGTCGGTTTCAATTCACAGCCAGAATGGCCACTTGGTAGAATAGTGTTGCCAGTCGTAGCGGGAACAAAAACCCTCCAAATAGAGTTCTTGGTAATTAATACACCATCTCCTTACAACGCCATACTTGGTCGTCCGTGGATTCATCAAATAGAGGCAGTCCCTTCAACCTACCACCAGCTCATCCTTTTCCCAACGGAACACGGAGTAGAGCAGATCTTAGGGGATCAAGTTGCGTCCAAACATTGCTTCATGGCAGCATTAAAGGTAAAGCAACTCTGCAATCGGGTACAGACGGTAGAAGTGGCCGAACAGCTAGTCTTGGAAGATGTAGGGGGAACCCCAGGGGAAAAGATGGTAGAGGATTTGGAGAAAGTCTTGGTAAAAGGGGATGACCTAGAAAAGTACTTCCTTATCGGTACCTCGCTAGGTGCTGATGAGAAACTTCAGCTGCTGGAACTACTGAGGGAGAATATGGAGGTATTCGCGTGGTCGACATATGATACTCCAGGGTTGGACCCAGAATTTGCTTGTCACAAGCTCAACATCAACCCTTCAGCTCGGCCCATTGTGCAGAAAAGTCGAAGATCGTCAGTCGAGCACACTGAAGCAGTAATTGCCGAAGTCGAAAAACTCCTGGCTTCAGGAGCAATCAGGGAAGTTCAGTACCCGCAATGGCTGTCTAACACAGTTGTAGTCAAGAAAAAGAACGGAAAATGGAGAGTATGTGTTGATTTCACTTGCTTAAACAAAGCCTGCCCTAAAGATAGCTTTCCGCTGCCTCGCATTGATCAACTAGTAGACTCAACAACAGGGCATGAGGGCATAAGTTTTTTGGACGCTTATAGCGGCTATCATCAGACACCACTGTTCGGTCCGGATCAAGAAAAGACAGCGTTTATCACTCCAAGGGGAACTTACTGCTACAAAGTAATGCCATTCGGCCTCAAAAACGCCGGGACAACCTACCAGCGAATGATTACACGGATGTTCAAGGACCAACTGGAAAAAACCATGGAAGCATATATAGACGATATGGTAGTAAAAAGCAAGCTCGCTGCAAACCATCTCACAGACTTGAGAGAAGTTTTTGGCATCTTGAAAAACCACAAGCTTCGCCTCAATGCCTCGAAATGCGCTTTCAGGGTAGGAACAGGGAAGTTCTTGGGTTACATAGTCACTCACAGAGGAATTGAAGTGAATCCGGATCAGATCAGAGCGATACGAGATCTTGAAGTACCAACAAAGGCTAAAGAGCTGCAGAAGCTGGCCGGAATGGCAGCCGCACTAAATCGGTTTATTAGCAAATCCTTAAATCGGATGAAGCCCTTCTTCCAGCTTTTAAGGAAAAAGACAGCATTTGAATGGAATAACGAATGTACCGAAGCACTGCAAAGCAATGTTTTCAAACCCGGACCGGACCGGCCGGTCGAACCGGTTGAACCGGGAACCGGGCCTAGTTCCGGTCCGGTCAACCCCTTGAAACCGGATTGGGGCCAAAACCGGGAAAACCCGGCGACCCACTGGTCGAACCGGTAAAACCGGTGACCTAGTGGTCGAACCGGCCAAAACCGGTCAGTTTTTTTTTTTTTTAAATTTTCTTTCTTTCTTATATTTCAAAATTTTGACTAAAAATTCTTATTTCAAGAGTCTCTTCTCATAAGGAAGAGTCTCATTGAAAGCTTGAGAACAATATGAAAGTCTATTCCTATTTATAGGAAAAGATTTTTCAAAGAGAACCTACAAAATTCTATGTGGGATTCAATCAAATAATTTGAAACATATTGATTGGAGAGAGAGTTGAAAATTTCATTTCCCTCCAAAATTAAATCTAGCATTCAATCAATTTATTTGGAGGGAATGTTTAAAAAATTTAATTTCTTTAAAATAAGTGACTTTTTTTTATCAATTAAGACTTTATAAAACATTATTAATAAATATTATGCAACAATTTTTATTTTTTTTTGATTATTTATATATATTTTTATTTATTTATAATTTATAATTATATTTTTTAATTATATAATATTAATTATGACGTCACGGTTCGACCGCTTTGACCCAGCGGTTGAACCGGTGACCCGTCCACCCGGTCCCTTTTCCGGTTCACTGACCGGTTCGGTTTTGAAAACATTGCTGCAAAGCCTCAAAAGATACCTTAGTACACCTCCTCTGCTGTCCACTCCAAAACAAGAAGATGAGCTGTACCTCTATCTAGCAGTCTCAAATCATGCCGTGAGCGCAGTATTAATTCGAGAAGTTGACAAGGAACAGAGGCCTGTCTATTATGTCAGCAAGACTTTACTAGATGCCGAGACACGGTATCCACCGTTGGAAAAGTTAGCATACGCGCTGCTTATCGCCTCAAGAAAGCTGCAGCATTACTTCCAGGGACATACCATTAACGTCCTCACTGAATTCCCCCTCAGATCTGTGTTCAGCCGAGCCGATTTCTCTGGCCAAACAGCAAAATGGGCGGTAGAACTTGGTGAGTTTGACATTCGGTATCAACCCAGGATAGCGATCAAGGCCCAAGCCTTAGCGGATTTTGTCGCAGAATTTGCTCCCACCCAGAGTACCGAACCGGGGGATCCGAGTTCGGCACAGGTGCCATGCACTACCGAATAAGAAAAACCCTACGCTTCGGAAGCTTGGAAACTCTTTATTGGAAACATCTGGCAACTCTATGTTGATGGATCGTCCAATAACCGATGCTCGGGGGCAGGAGTAGTACTTATTTCACCAGAAGGGTTCATCTGGGAACAGGCTCTCAGGCTCGGTTGGAAGGCTTCAAACAACGAGGCCGAGTACGAAGCGTTATTGGCTGGCTTACGTAGCGCCGAACACTTCAGTGCAGAACAACTTCTTGTTTTCGGCGATTTACAACTAATGGTAAACCAGCCTTCTGGGGTCTATGAAACACGAGATGAAAGAATGGTTATGTACGCAGGCAAGGCCGAGGACCTACTCAGAAAATTTCAATCCATACGAGTAGAACGAATCAGTCGGGATAAAAACAATCACGCTGATGCTCTGGCATGCCTTGGCTCATCAGTGGATACGAAGGATGCCAGAAAAGTTTGGGTTGAGTTTGTACCAGAACCAAGTATTGCATCTCCAGTCCTATGCAACAACTTAGAGCCGAGCTGGATGGATCCGATATTTGCTTTTCTGAAATCTGGTACACTCCCCGAAGACAAAAAGGGAAGCCAACAAGGTCAGACATAAGTCAGCTCGGTTCTGAATCTCACCATCTGGGAAGCTTTACAGACGCTCCTATCTTGGCCCCTACCTCCTTTGTGTATATCCAAATCTCGTCGAGAATGTTCTCTACGAAATTCACGATGGGATTTGTGGATGCCACGTTGGCGGAAGGTCACTGGCACACCGAGCCCTCACTCACGGGTACTGGTGGCCGCGGATGCAACAAGATGCACAACAGTACGTACAGAAGTGTGACAAATGTCAGAGGTTTGCTCCACTCATTCATCAGCCAGCCAAAACTCTCACTCCACTCACCAGCCCATGGCCCTTTGCGCAATGGGGTCTTAATATTGTCAAACCATTGGCGTGAAGCACTGGGAACAGGCGATTCTTCATTGCTGCAACCGACTATTTCACTAAGTGGGTTGAAGTTGAGGCTCTGGCAAGCATCAAAAAGGTGGACACAAAGCGGTTTGTGTTGAGGAATGTGGTGGTGCGTTTCGGCATTCCGCGGGTACTGATTGCGGATAATGGAACACAGTTCGATGGTAAGGTCTTCAGAAAGTTTTGTGCCGACCTCAGAATCGAGTATAGGAACTCTTTTCTAGGGTACCCGCAGAGTAATGAACAGGCAGAAGCGTCAAACAAAACCATCATCAACGGAGTAAAGAAGCGGCTTGAACATGCAAAAGGCAAATAGGTTGAAGAGTTACCTCACGTATTATGGGCCTACCAAACCACAGCACGACGTTCAACGGGGGAAACACCTTACTCCCTAACTTATGGAATGGAGTCCATCATCCCACTTGAAGTAGGTCTCCCAACCCTTCAGTCTGAATTATTTGAAAGCTCCAGTAATGAGGAAGCTATTGTACAAGCACTGGATATGGCAGAGGGCCGAAGAGAAGCAGCGTTGATCAAACTTGAAGCGTATCAGCAGTAGCTCATCAGAGGTTTCAATCAAAAAGTTTTCCCAAGGCAATTTGCGCCTGGAGAACTGGTTTTGAGGAAGGTTATGGATCACAAACGGGTGCCTAGCGAGGGCAAACTTGGGCCTAACTGGGAAGGTCCCTACAAAGTCACAGTCGTTGTTGGAAACGGAGCTTACTACCTAGAGGATCTGAATGGCAAAGCTATACCTCGGCCCTGGAACGTAGCAAATCTCAAGAAATACTATAAGTAGAATTATCCCCCAACTTCTCTATCAGAATGTAAAGGCATTTATCTGTTGACCAATGCAAATACTTCCCCATTTTTCTCAAATTTATCAAATTCTTGTAATTAGCTTTGATGTTTATCAAACGGAATTAGCTTTGGTTCATACCAAACGGAATTAGCTTTGATGTTTATCAAACGGAATTAACTTTGGTTCATACCAAACGGAATTAGCTTTGATGTTTATCAAACGGAATTAGCTTTGGTTCATACCAAACGGAATTAACTTTGATGTTTATCAAACGGAATTAGTTTTGGTTCTTACCAAACGGAATTAGCTTTGGTTCTTACCAAATGGAATTAGCTTTGGTCCCTACCAAACGGAATCAACTTTGATGTTTATCAAACGAAATTAGCTTTGGTCCTCACCAAACGGAATTAGCTTTGATGTTTATCAAACGGAATTAACTTTGGTCTTTGCCCAAATGGACTCAGTTTCAGAACGACTAGACGGAATATAAATTTGGTTAGCACTCAAACATGCTAAGTGGTATTGCTTGGTGGAATAATGTTTGGCAACTGAATTGGACTTTAGCCAAGTGGAATTGCTTGGTGGAAACCACACTAACATATCTTAAGTAAACATCTTTGCATCTACAGAACCTCTTAAGTATCAACACGTCAACACTTCAGTACTGACTCAAACAAACAGAGTTGGAACAAGCATGACCAGGTACTACCAGGAGTAAGCTCCCAGCATTAGTCTTACTCAATTCCAGCTGGAGGCAAACAATTGTTTTTTTTTTTTTTTAACCAAGCTGGACCTGAGTAAGACACCTTTTCATGCCTTCATCGCATTCAAATACACCTATGCTATCTAAGTTAAAGCAGACCCAAGCAGTTCCACACAAGGGCACAATCTTCAGCGCCGATCTTACTTAGCTCCAAGTGGGGGCAAACAATTGTTTTCTTTTAAAACCAACCTGGACCTAAGTAAGACCCACTTACGAACTCAAGCACAGCAATACCATATATCAGTTAGCTACACTGAGCACCAGTTCGGCCCCGAGGTCCCAACAGTGCTCGGCCGGGGGTAAACAGTGCAGTGCCACACCGAGCATCAGTTCGGCCCCGAGGTCCCAACAACGCTCGGCTGGGGGCAAGCAATACAGAACCAGACCGAGCATTTATTCGGCCCCGAGGTCCCAACAGTGCTCGGCCGGGGGCAGACAGTACAGAAAACATTCAAACATAAAAGCCAAACAGCATCAGATTGCAAGTTCAAAAAGAAAATTCTATCATCCAACAAAAGGCACAGATGGCCTCATAACCAGCAACAAAGAAAAGAAAAGAGAAAAGAAAAATTGTCTTGACAAGTGCAGAAAGAAAGCTCGTCATGGAGACCGAGCCACAGTACATCAAAGCAAAAAAAGTTCAAATCCTTTCAACATCAATTTTCATCAACAGTGGGCAACTCAGGAGCAGCATCAGCAATTTTGTCTAGGCCGTTTGTGGGAGGAAAAGTAGAGGAAGCTCCAACTTCCTGAGAAGTAGAAGCCTCCTTAACCACATCTCTCGTGGCTTCAGTCTCTGGGGTTTCAATCCCTTCAACATCCACCGTTTTAGCAGCAACATTCATGTCCTGGGTTTTGCTTGCAGAATCATCTTCTGGAGAAACTTCGGTTGGAAGAAATGTAGGGGTGGAAACAGTCTTCGAACCCAAGGATCTCGAAGGAACGGGGATATCCTGAAATAGAGAAGAGCCTTCAGGAACCAGCGCAGCAGTCAAGGCACTCATCCAACCCTTCACGAAGAGCTTATCTCGCAGCACTAACACATCTTCCTTATAGGCAGCCTCGACTTTATCCCAACCCTGTTGCCAGTGTTTGGCTTCCAGTGCAGAACGCTCGGCAGCCATCACGGCAATAACTGCCTCCAATTCGGCCACCTTCCCCTCAAGTTGAGCCTGCGTCCCAATAACAGCCTCCTTCGATTTTTCAGCAGAAGCGATAATCTTGTTCAAATGAAATGCTTCCCTCTCAGCGGTTCGGCGTCCCTTCTTCTCTGACTCCAAGTTTACCGTCAGTCTCTCCGCGTTCATTGCGGCCTCCAGCACGGCCCTTTCTAGCTCTTCAGCACGAGTAATGGACAGATGCATTCTCTGGATACACTGCAAAAGACAACGAAGAATTAAGAGAAAAGGAGACAGCAACGCAACAGTAAAGACAAGTAAAACAGGAAACACTTACAGCGGTCATCATCTGAAGGGTCCCCTTCAGGATAGGAATATCACGGGGCCTATTATGGTTGCCATATCAACCGGCATTAACAAAAACTTAGTCAAATCAAAGGCAAAATCTTGTGAAGCAATAACTGAATCAGAAGTGGAAATGGGCCTGCCCTCATGCGATATTGGCGGCTCCCATTTCTCAAAAGCATCATCTTCGGCAGGATCCTCAGAAGCTTCCCCCACCACTACTTTGCCAGCCTCCCTCCTTCTCTTTTTTGCTCGAGTAGCTACTGAAGCTGAGGGCTCGGCAGTAGTCGCAAGGGTCCCAGAAGCTCCAACCTCCATCTTTACCTCCATGAGACTCTTCACGTCGGTCTTTTCCAGAGGGGTTTGCAAAGCATCGGAGGCTCCAAAGGCCTCCGCCTCTAAATCTACCAACACCCTTCTCTTCGCCACAGACCCACTCCCTGCGAAACTAGGGGCAGGGAAGGGTGCTCTTTCAGAAAGTGTACCTTGACTCCTGCGACGGTTCGTGACCAAAGGAGTGAGAGACGTGTCGGTCTCGGTATCAGAGTCCAGAAGGGCAGCAACGAGCCTCGCCTTCTTTGGAATAGTAGAACGGTAAGTAGACTGGTATTCTAATAACTCGGGTGCAGATCTCTTTTTATACCTCAGGGCCGCTTTTATGGCTTCAGCATTCTCTCGGTTCGGTCTTCGTTGGAAACGAGAGGCCTCTACAAAAAAGAAGTGATCCATTAGAGTAACATCCAAAATAAAGCAAGAAATACAAAAGGCATTAGAAGGAGAGGCCCGAACCTGGATAGCCATCTTTCTAGGGCATCCTCTCAGACTGAAACTTAGTTCCGACGGGAAACTCCCAGTTTCTACCAACTTGTAAGAAATCATCGTTGTGTTTATCCGAATCAGGCAGCCCAGTAACCAAATGGCAATCAAATGAGCGAACATGCAAGTAATATGTACTGTGGTCTTTGTTATGAGAAAGAGTATAACAACCTAAGATATCCTATATGTCAAGGTTCAAACCCAATCGTCTATTAAGGGCAGAGACACCGCAAACGACACGGAAAAGGCTCACAGATACTTGCATTGGGGTTAACTGGACTTGATGCAGAAGCCGGCGTACCAGCGGGTCAAGAGGGAACCGAACCCCTCCTTTGACTATGGCCGCGATGGGAAAAGCAACGGTATTCCTCATGCCCATACGCTCGGCATCTACTTTCGCCAACGAAAGGGTAACGTCGTTGGGAATATTATAGTCTAGGCGGAACATAGCCATGGGCTCGGGGGTATCAACCAGTGAACGAAACTTCCCAATTTAACAAACCTAACGGGACAGAGGTGGGACTCAGATAATAGAGTATGAAACACAGACAGCGAGTGGGCCAAACGAGATGATTAAGAAAAAAATAGGCAAGAGAAGAAGAGTCACGAGAGGACTTACAGAGATTAGAACAATAGTAGCAGAGCAAATCAGCGGCGAAAAAAATCTGAGCAGGGCACCAATGAGACTGGTTCAGAGGAATGGGAAGAGATCTTTCTCTCTCTTTGAAACTCTCTAGAGGAACGAAAAAGCAGATGAAGGGATTTGTATTGACAGCCAGAGCATTAATTACACTAGCCGGCGCGCAGATACACGGAGCACGACCTTCAGTATGGAATCAACGCACTATCTCTGCACACCAATCTCATATCGCTATGTGTCACTATGAAAGGATGCATGCAGGAATTGTGTGTTAGGATTGAACCGTCACCAAGGCCGAACTGGGAAAAACCGAAACGATGCGACGCTTGGGAAGCAGAATAATAGCTCCCCCCCAAGGGGAACCTTAGCGCAAGCTAGGGGGCAAATGAAGGGGCTAAATGTGAAATGGATCGGGTCCAAACCTTGGGCTGGCCCAATCCGCTGAAGTCCAAATCCAAGTGAGTTGGATGAGTATATGGGCAAACCAATTGAGCCCAACTTCACGATCAACAGTCCACCCAAGTCCTCAAGCGTTTGGGTCCAACCCGCAGTGGAAAGGCTAGTCCAGTCGTGGTGCTGGGCTGGGCCGAGCTGCGAGACTGAACCTATGAGCCGAACAGAAAATAGGCCGAGCTAATACAAAGATATCCATATGGATCAGCCCATTTCCATGAATGATCCTATAAAAGGCCGAGACAAGGCATAATGATGCCGAGCTGAGGAACATTGGTACCGAGCTAAGGAAACCTAGCAAAGAAACGTGGAAGCTGTGAATGTGTGCATGTGCATGTTGCCACCTCAGCTGGTCCCCTATACCTAGAATCACGGAAGTTGTTGAACCAAAGGAATGTGGTTTGTTATCAACATGACTACAATGAGTATATGCATTTATTGGCAACTACCAGGTGGTCCCCCACCATGAGCAATGCCAAAAGGACACCTAGCAGCATCCAAGCTCCATGAACCCACCTTGAGAAGCAAGTAAAGAACACTATATATACAACATGAACTTCACATTGAAGGTAACTAAACGATTCCAAGCTAAACCACACTTACATACAAATTCAACCCTCTATACACTCCTTCTCCGATCGCTAATTCCCACACTGGAGGGGTTATCCGGCCAACCGCGGCCGGGCAGCTCTAACGGTGCTTCTTGTGGCAGAAATCTCAGTTCCTGGACAGTCTAACCGAGTGCGGAGCCCCGATCTACTTTCATCTAGTGCGAAATCCGGTATGCACAAGGAGCATCACCGCCATCGCACCAACGTAGATCCACCATTGGAGCATTACCCCAGGTATCTCTCTCTCTCTCTCTCTCTCTCTCTCTCTCTCTCATACTTTCATACAAACCTAGTCCCAAATTGACCTATCTACCGCCATTAAGTTTAATCCAAATTCCTCCTCCACCATGAACAACTAACGTCAGCCCCATTTTCCTTTTTATCTCTGCTTCTCTCTCTCTCTCTCTCTATATATATACATAATTGTTATATGAATTTGGCTATGGTGAGAGTAAGAGCAGGTTTGTGTTTAATGTGGGTTCAGTTTGTAATAAAGGAGAACTCTGTTGTTGATTTGTCCATAGGTCATCTCCATTATCTACACAGAGCAGATTACTGAATGAGGATTTGTTTCTTTGAGCTCAAGTGGTTAGAAATTGCTTTGCTCTGTTTAGTTAATTTTTTGTCATGAGGCCATTAGATGGACATGGGCCTTTGATGACACATTGGATTTTGTATCGCTGAAAAATGAACTCTTTTATCGAAAAATGACGAAAATGTCCCCATCTCTATCTCTACCACGTGCTCTCAATTTTGAGAAAAATGACAAAATTACTCACCCAATCTATCCTCTTAATTCAAGCTATCTACTTATCATTAGAACACAATTATTACTTCTAAGAGAAAATAAATTAGGTTTTTCAGTGCAATTATTCTATTCCCAATCCATTTACAACAGAGTGTATTGTATAGCCTTTCAGAGAAGTCCGTCAGTCACAAAATTAAAATGTAGAGGAAATTTCATCAAATTTTACTGGCTCTACCCAATTACTTGACTTTGCTAATAGGTAACTGATTCACTTGGTTTGAAGTAACTGCTTTATGCATTTTTTATAATATATATTTATTTGTCTTTTATTCTTACAGTTTTTAGTTGCATCCTAAATAATTGGTTATAGGTAAATGGTTTTCTTTCAGTTGTTGGGTCAAATTTGACAGTTCCGATTCACAGAAGTCATGTTGTGACGGGGAGGAAGCTCAAGACCAAGTATTCTCACCTCCTTTGCTAATGGACTCCTCATTTCTGGGAGATCCATATGAAGATTTGCTCGGTATGTTCGCGTGGCAACCATTTATCTGATTTTCTTAGCGTCCATAATGTGTTGTGTTTCTGATCTTTGTATGCCTTGCTTCTGTCTCTAAATACTTTTGTCTACTTATGCTACATATATGATGCATGGACCTTGTTTCACTCTGTTGCAGCACCATTATCAGAAACTGAAACTGCCTTGATGGAGTGCTAAAATCAAACTGTGGATGCTCAGACCATGAAATGATCATGTGCCAACTGCTTCGAGTCTTGGAGAATAGAAACCACTGCCCAACCAGATCATCAGTCTAGTAAGAAATTCTGTTTTGGCTCTTTAGTTATTTGACAACGAATGGCTTGCCCAGAAAGAAGTGTTAAATTTAATGGTTGAAGTAATATCGACCCATGGTTAGCCCCCTTGGTGTCGGACGGTGAAGCTTTCTTTCCCTGAATTATCCTGTATTGGTCGACTCTCAAGGGTGGTTGTCAATAAACTAGTTTATACATATTTGATCAATATATCGGTTGCGATTAGATGAAATGTGAATATTTACAACCTTTGTTGTCACAATAGATATTTTTTTAAATATCACTTTTTCATCCCTTTGCTAATAAGTTCTAGGATTATTTTCAGTGATATTGAGAGTCTATTACTGTTTGTTATATCATTATATGTGTACTCATTGTTCAGAAAATATCCTGTATTGTTTGTTATATCATTATGAAGTATCTTTTTGTAGTTCAAACATGAAGTTTATTTGTTAATGTACTAGTTCTTGTCATGCTTCATCTTTGGTCTGATTTATTTGTTATATGATGATTCCATCTTTTATATGTTTATTGACTGACGTTTGTTAAGAATTTTCTCAGTTAGAAAGCATTCCATGAGTGCATGTACAAAACTTTGTGCTATTGAAATTAGCCACCAGACTAGACCATTCGTTCACAATTGTGACTGGACGATCTGCAGTTATTGACAGTGGAATCATGACAGTTATTGACAGATGTGCAGTTATTGACAGGGTGCAAATGTTTTGCAAAGAAAGCGAAGAACAATGAGACAGAGATAGTGGCACAAAATGGAAAAGAGTGTAGCTGAGGCACAACCAACTGAAATTTAGAGGATGAATTTCAAGGTAATGTTTTGAGTTCTAACTTAGTTACTTAATATGAAAGCCACTTGACTGAAATTGAAAAGAAATTTATATTGTCATGTGAATAGAAAATCTAATCAGCCTACACTTTACTTTTGTAGTTATCATAAATTGCTTCCTGTTGATTTCATTACTAGTTCACATGATGCCTAGTTTTCTAGATAAGCTTCTGGATTTACCTTCATAAGTGGTTCCTTTAATGCCTGCAAGATGTTTGTTCTCGCTTTTACTTTCCTAACAACTAATTAATTTAATGTCTACTCCATTTATTTCTTAATTATATCTGTTAGATTTAGGTGAAAACATGCATTGAATCATTTATCCAGTGGGCAATGTGAGTGAAATAACTTGAATAATTTATCTGAAAACTAAATTAAGAAAACATTGACAGGTATGACAACACGATATGACAACACTAACAGGTATGATCAATTGGCAATCTTTCAGTCTTTCTAGCTACAAGACTTCCTCTACCATCCCTTACTATTCTAGCAGAAAATCCAAACTTTCCATAGGCTTGTTTGGATTTTGGATTTGGATAGGGGATTTGTGGAGCGAAAAAAAAATAAATGGGAAATGTGAATGAAATGTCAGTTAAATTTCTTTCACATTTCGCTTCACTTTGCTTTTCTCTCCATGAATCAGGTGGACGAGATAGAGACAAGGGAATTCTAATGATTTGAGATGCAATGGTAGCTTCAAGCATAGAGTCTATTGCATTTTTTTCTTTGCCTTGAGGGGGTTAAATCTATGGAAGTTCATGACAGTAGATAGCATATATATATTAATTGAAATTGTATTTTTTTTCATTATATCTGTCCTTTTACAGTTAAGGAGCCTCTGTTTGTGATCTTTGTTATTGAGATGTTCCAGCTTCATGTTGGCAGCTTTCAGCTTTGCTTTAGTAACTGCTTTAAGGGTTGGACTGCAGCTGGCTTCATCACTAGTTTATTTTATGGCCTCTACTTTTTTTTTTATGTTATTGGTGTTTTTGTTAGTTGGTTTCTTGCCAACTTTTATTTTATTTTATTAATTATTATTATTATTTTTGAGATTGGATTATACTTGGTTTGTATGGAATTTGTATTGGAAATATTAATTTGATGTCAAATATGAATTTTTTTGTTTTTGTTGGTTGAAAGTGAAATGTGTGCATGTTGTGGAATGGTTGCTAATTTTATCAATATATGGATTACTTTATTTATATACAGGGTACAGATTGTACCAATAATGGAATAATTATAGGTGGTCGAGAAGTTAATTAAAAAAAAATTATAAAATTTTTGGCGACTAAATATTTTGGTAGCCAAAAATGCAAGCAAAGGTTTTTCATGACTAAATATTTAGTAGTAAAAAAGAAACAAAAACATTTGGTGACCAAATAGTTAGTAGCCAAAATAAATCAAGATGAGGGAAGAAACTTTTGCCGACTAAATATTTTAGTCACGAAAGAACATGGCATCCTTCGGCGACTAAAATATTCGGTCGTAAAATATCATGAAAGGAAAATATCTAATCTTTTGGCGACTAAAGTGTTTAGTCATGAAAACTAACGACTAAATTATTTGGTCGCTAAATGTATTATTATTAGTGACTAAAATTTTTAGTCGGTAAATGTATTAGTATTAGCGACTAAAATGTTTTAGCGACTAAATATTTTAGTCGTTGAAAAAGAATTTCATTTTGATTTAATTAATTTTAATGACTAAATATTTGGTCGCCAAAACATTTGTTTGGTGACTAAATTCGTTTTAGTAGCCAAAGATAAGATAATTAGCGACGAACGTAAATTTAGTCACCTTTGACTATTGCAAACTAGGCTTCGGCGACCAATGGGACGACGAATAACTTTAGTCGCCATTGACTTTTGCCGACTAAAAATTTGGTCATTAAAAGTGTAATTTCTTGTAGTGTTTCATTGTCATGTTCCGCCACCAACAATCACCTCTGACAGTTATTTTCAATTGTCGGCGACTACCTTTGATGATATTTTTTTCGACAACGTTTTTAAATAAATTTTCAACCATTTTTTTTTAGCAAAAACATTCATTTACCATATCATTACTTCCCACCACCTTCTCAGATCTGGCAATGGCAAGAGAAAGTAGGAGCGAAAAATGAAAATCTAGCAGTGATAAATTTATCACTGATAATATTTATTAGTATTTACAAAACCACTTAATTAGTAACTCTCTCTTTCTCTTATATTCACAGAAACGCACTCACAAACTTGCAAACAAAGGAAATTAAAAAAATAAAAGACTAATAAATTTATCACTATAATTTTATTCACTAATAGATATATTTAGATTTTACGGACAACAGATCTAGTTTAACTAGATCTTTACCAACAGATTAATGGAGATCCATTACTGTGGAGAGAGAGAGAGAGAGAGAGAGAGAGAGAGAGAGAGAGAGAGAGAGAAGAGACCTAATTTCACTAATATGAGCTCCAACGATAATATAATGGTTGCATCTCGATGACAAACATGGTTATGGTCCCAAATTGGTGTCTAAGATAGTAGATCGGCTTTGTAAATGGCTAGACTTGAACTATGGCAGTTAAGATCAGCGACGATGGAGGTAATTAGTGAATGGTTGCGGTGGATTGACAATAATGAAGTGTAGTTTGGAGATGGTGAACTCTAGATCAATGACGGTGGAGGTGATTGGTTAATGATGGTAGTAGATTGGTGACCTTGGTATGTAGATTAGTGATAATGGAGATGGTTGGTGAACAGTGGCGGTGCCCAGTGAATGGTGGCGATGGCAGTAGCAAGTAATGGTAAAGGTGACTGTGGTTAGTGGTGGTCTAAGACTATTAGAAAAACAGTAGAGAGAGAGAGAGAGAGAGAGAGAGAGAGAGAGAGAGAGAGGGATATAAAAAGCGAAGTGGTTGTTTTTTGATTTCACAAAATAAGTAATGAGGATGTAATAAGTATTTTATGGTTTTTAAGTACATTTAAAAGATGCATAGGAGACCTTGGGTTTGGGCTAATAGTCTTGTAGCTATGCCTTAGAGTATAGTGAGAGAAATGTCAGGAATTTAAGCGGATGGAATAGCAGTGGCCCATTTGGTTGTAATTTAATTTCACTAATAAAAACTAACATCCTCCAATTTTGATTAAAAAAATAAAAATAATAAAAGATGCATAGGACCTAAAGGTCATGTTTGATTCACAAGATTAATAGTGAAATATTAATAATCCTATTAAATTAGTGTGGTATTCATGATCCAATTGGATTAATATCCATTGGATTAATAATTCCACCCCTACCCCATTAGTAATAATCTTACAAATTTGTTGGATTAATTATCCATTGGATTAATAATCCTAAACCAAAATGTTAAAAGAAATATAGGATAATTGGACCTACGAATTAATAATCTCAATCCCATACTCTAATCCATCCAATCAAACATGGCAAAAGATCTTTAAATTCATTTAATAAGATCCACGTGTAATTAACCCCTTATTTTAAGGGGAACTTACTGATAAGTCCTATGTACCAAGTTCAAAACCCAGCTAATCCCAAAACAAAATACTTGCACCAATTAGTCCAACACATTTTTAATTGTTATCAAAAAATCCTTCTTTTTTTTTTAAAAAAAATTTACAGACACTGTTCACATCTTACTTCCGTCGGACTTCCGTCAAACGGTCGCCGGAGACTCGTCGAAATGTTCAACATCGCCGGGAAGTCGCCAGAGTATCACCGGGAAGTCGCCGGAGTATCACCGGGAAGTCACCGGAGTTTCGCCGGAAGTTCGCCGGAGTGTTAAGAACGTTAATGGAAGTCGCCGGAATGTTCAGAACGTTAAGAACATCACTGGTGACTCACCGGAATGTCTAGAATATTGCCGGAAAAAAAAAAGAATAAATGGATAAATTATAGCAAAAAAAACATAGCAAAATGTGCTAAATATTGATAAATTAAAAGGAAAAAAAATGAAACGACAAAAAACAGTGACAATAGGGAAAACATATGTTATTTTTCAATTTTTGTAAGGTTCAAGCAAATAATATCTAAATAGTGATCAAACTGAAAAGTAAGTTTTGAAACTGTAAAATGTTACAGTTGCAAAACAAAAATCTATTAAGCATTTATCCTTATTAATTAAACTGAAAAACATGTTATGAAACTGTAAAATTTTACAGTTTTAAACCATGATTCATTCCAGCACCAAAAAAAAATTTGAAACTGCAAAATTTTACAATTTTCACCGCCTGTAACTAAAACTCGAAAACTACTTGTTCAGAATTCGAAAATTTTCTCCATTAGAACAGAAAAACAGAAGTGTATAGCAGAGGGAAAAAAAAAAAAAAAAAGAGATCGAAGGGGAAAGGCGGATGTAGAGAAAGGATTTTACTCCGGCAACTATTTTTTTTTTAGATCTAGCCAAATCTGTGTAGATCTACTCAGATCTGATGTAGATCTGAGTAGATCTACATCAGATCTAAGTAGATCTACTCATCTTCTTCGTCGGAAAATATATCATCTTCTTCGTCGGAGTTGATTTCGATGGTTGGTGGTTATCAGTGAATCCCGATCAATGGAGAAAGACATGTCACCGGTCGTCGTCTTCCATGACAAACACGATGAGAGAAAAATGCAGAAAAAAAGCGAGAGAGGAAGGGAAGCAAAAAACAGAGAGAGAGAGGAAAGGACTTTTGGGTGTATTCAAAAGGTTATGAGATTAAATGGTCACCACATGTTTCACATGGGACCTGTGGGTAATTTCCCCTTATTTTAACGTCGTTGAGCATAAAAGCCCATCAGCCCATTTCATGCTGGGTTACGGGGATTAAAAATGAAATGGGCCGGACCAGCAGGGCCATCACGTTTTCGAGCCCAGATAAACGGTGGTCCCATCTTCGCAAGTCTTTTTAGCATTCTCATATGTAAACTGGGGGATTGTATTTACACTAAAAAAAAATCATTAAATACTCTTAAATTTTAAGTATATCCTATTTAATTATTTAAAAATTTATTTTACTCTCATTATACCATATTATTTTTTCTAAATTACTCTCAAAGTAAATCCAAATAATAAATAATAAACAAACTAAAAAAATTAAATTATTTCAAATCTTTTAAATACACAAAATAATTCTCAAATACAGGAAAAAAAACAAATTTATAAGTACATAAGTATTATAAATACAGAAAAAATCAAACTTTTGCATAAGCATTGTAAAACTTTTCAATACAAAAAAAGAAAACTTTTACATTATAAATTATCTACAAGAATGTTCGTGGAAAAGTAAAAACCAAACTTATAAACACATAAGTATCAGGCACTAACAAGAAAGAGTAGTTCTCAAATAATGTACTATTTAAATGACAAAATAAGAACAAGTCTAATAATATATTATTGTTAATTTAATTACTGTGCCCTTTAATTTTTGTAAAAAAATGATATGGAAAATAATTGATGGTACTCTACAAAAATTATGAAACCCTTTTATATGAATACTTATCTCATTTTTGATGGGTTGCTTCAAAAAACTATTTTGATTATTACTCTTATTCATTATTTGATTTTGTTCAAACTTTCTTCTAGGGTTTAGGGTTTCAAAATAATAAAAAACAATCAATGTGTTTGGTTTTAATTTTCTGAATTCGATTTTTTAGAAATTGAGTTTTTTATTTTTCGAGTTTTTATTTTTGTTTTCAGTGAATATTTTTAAAATTTTCAACAATTTATTTATTTTTTTATATGCACGTTACTTAAATATATCTAAATAGTAAAATATTTGTGAAAAAATATTTTAAAAAATTAATAAATACACAAAAATATGAAAAATATATTGAATTTTCATTTTTTTTTTGTATTTTTGGTATTTAGTGAAATTTTTAAAGATTTTTTTACAAATATTATACTTTTTAAGTGTATTTATGTTAGGTGTGTCTAAAAATTTAAAAATTTGCTTAAAATATTAAAAAAAAATTCATTGAAAATCAAAAAATACGGAAAATAAAAAAGTAAAATTTTTTGAAAAGTGTTTTCTACAAACCAAAACCAAACAAGCTTATTGATGTTGATGATGATGATGAGTTTTAAATAATTGTGAAACCCATTTATATGAATACTTACCTCCTTTTTGATGGATTGCTTCAAAAAACTATTTTGATTACTACTCTCATCCATTATTTGATTTTGTTTAAACTTTCTTCTAGGATTTAGGGTTTCAAAATAATAAAAAACAATGATATTGATGATGATAGTGAGTTTTAGTAGGGTGTATTGGAATTTTGGAGGCAGGATGAAGAAGAAAAAGAAGAAATAATTTTGATTTCTTAGGGAAGAAGATATAGAGATTTGAATAGAAATAACTGATTAAGGTGTACCATGAGGAAAAAAAAATATTTTGGAGTTTAATATGTGTTATCCTTATTAGTAAATTTATATTATGATATATTTAAAATTAAAATTTATGAATTTAAATTAGACGTACTAAGACATGTTTTGGGTGTAAATAAAATCCCCCGCACTTACTAGTATATATATATATTAGCGCAATAACTGTGCTATGCACGTTTTCAAATAAATAATTAATAATTAATTTTAAAATTAAATAGTTAAAAAATTAAAATATACAAAAGAAAAAAAAAAGAACAAGTAAACTTTTCAATTGTGATTTTTTTTTTTTTTTTTTTTTTTTGGGGGGGGGGGGTTGGGTTCTATCATTAATGTCACTACAACAAAATTGGGTTTTTACGACACCACACCAACGACACACAATAAATACACGTCGTGGTTTCCTACTTTTACGACTTGCTTTTTTTGCACGTCGTAAATAATTTTCCAACCACGGCATGTTTATTGTGTAGGCTGTGAATGGTAGTAACGATGATTTTTTTATGGCTTGCAATCTTTGCCGTAAATAATAAAACTTTCTATGACATGCATGTGGCATGCCGTTAATACATCAACTATACACGACACAAATACGCCAGCCGTGAAATGTATTGCACTTTTTATAGCGCACACAATGCCCGATGTTAAAAGTATTGTGCTTTTGACGACGCACACATTGCTTGTCGTTAAAAGTATTACCTTTTTACGACGCACGATGCATGTAGTAAAAGGTACGACCAAAAAAAATAGCGCCAAAATAAATTTTTTTGGCGCCAATTCACCAAAAAAATAAAAAAATAAAAGAAGATAATAATCAAAAGCCTCAACTCTCAGCCCTAACACACAAAATCAGCCTGAGTTGGTCTCAAAGCTATTCAATTGCAAGTCAGTACCAACCTTGGCTTTAACCTTCAATCCAACCTTCAAAACCCACCACGAAACTCCACTCTCTTCATCATCATCCTCGTCGTCAAGACTGGACCCCAAGCCCGATCTCTCCCAAATCGACTTCTTCCTCTCCTCTCATGATTCCTAGCTTCACGTTCTCGAACAAATCATCGAGAGCGATCTCAAATGCCCTCTTAAATCCGATTTCATCAAACTCGTCTTCACCTTCGACAAACTCCAAACCTCCGATTTTTACTTCTCCAAAATCAGTCTCACCAATCGCAATCTATTAACTCTCCTCTTCGTCAATGGCATCCCCGATCTCGAAATCTCCATGAATGTTCAATCTGAAATGCACAACATCAACTCCAAATCCAATCATCGAGACTACTTGTCCACTGGTAAAAATAAAGAGAGGCTTCGAGGGGGAGGGGTTTCAAACGGTGCTCTCTCTCTCTCTCTGTCTCTGTCTCTTTTCTCTTCACTCTCATATGTCCCACCGCACCACCAATTTCTAGGGTTTATACATCTCATTGTGGCAAATCGACCCAATTGATAGCTCTGAGAAGCCATGAACGAAGAGACACCACTCGTTGCTCAATTTCTGATACATCTGAGGTCGAACCCAAATCCCGTTTGGATGATTAGAAGGTGAAGAAATTAGGTTCGAAAATTTCAGGTTAGTGATGGTGTTTTTGCTTTTAAAACTCTGTTTGGTTGTTTAGAAAATAATGATATGTACAAGTTTAATGCTTTCTGTCTCTGGCAGAATTGAAGGATTTGGTGCTTTTGACAGCTAAACATGATTCATAGGAGACAGCCCATGATAGAAATTTGAGAAGGCAACTGTTGTCTTCTGATGAATCCAGTGCTTTGACTAAAAAGGTTTTTATCATAATTTTTCGTAACTATTAGATTAATGGGAATTTTCAGTTCAAGTCATTGCTGAGTGAAGGTTGTGTTTTCCATTGTTTGTTTGCAGGAAATTGGTTTTCCTGCTAAACTTACATGTACTTGTGTAAATTTTTTTCTTTCCTAGCAATTTCTTGTTTGAAATTCTAGATCACGTTTTTGAACCTGGTTCTCTTTGTTCTCATTTTCAATTTTCTTTTTCCTCAAGTATTGGATGGTGTTTGTAAATAGAAATTAGTTAATTAATTTACCCATTTGATGTAACTTTTGAATCATGTACTTAGCTTGTACAAGAAGACAGAGGAAATATTGAATGGTAACTGAAACAAAATGCACACTATAGTGGAAGAAAAAATGATTGGTGTATTGATTGCTTAACAAAATCAATAGTCAATAAGTTGTACACACATATGACATAGATGGGTTCACAGAAAGCTTGCTGATAGTTCTTTTTCTTGCACTTGAAATAGATACCAGTTGTTGCAGCTACCCTTTTTCAAGCAAGCTCTGCAACACTGTAAGAAATAATGTATTCATGACACAAAACATATTATTAACAATACAAATATATTTGTTTGTGTGTGTGTGCATACCTGATATATATATATATATATATTGAAAGAGAGACAGAGAGATCCCTATATTTCATCAATCCGTTAAACTTAATATGTGCCTTTTTTTTAGGTTTAATGTTGATATACTTCAGTTATATTGATAAAGTGAAGCTTAAAAGGTGCTTTTGCACTCATTATTTTAAGAAAAACAATGCTCTAAACAAGATCAAACTTTGAAAAATATAGTGAGGTTTTGAAATTAGTTAATCAAATTCATTATTTTAGAGTTAAAATGGTACCTAAGTTATAGAAGACATACTTAATATGATTAAAATATAAAACATACCTTTTGATTTCTAATAGATAAATTCTCTAGAGGCTCTAGAGGTGGTGGTGATATTGGATGAGCAAGTGAGCTACCTCCTCCAAGGAGATCTTTGAATATCGATTTTGTCACGACCCAAACCCGCCCCTATGGGTTTAGCACCGTAACCGGCCAGTAATCCTAGATTACCGAAGGCCTGCTTGACAGTAATACAGTAAAACAGAGCACAGGGGCATGGCGGAAGCCAATACAGTAATAAAATAATGTCCAATGAGCTGTGATAGTCTGTATGCCAAAAAGATTTTTCATACATATATCTATTCACAGTGCATAACGGTACATACATCATTTACAACATACAGTGTAGGGACTTAATCCCTAATAAACAGTACAGTAACAGTGTTACAAAAACAGTGCAAGACAAACGGGGAAATAAAAACACCCCTAAGCCATAGCTTGGCAGACTCGGAACCTCGCAGTGAGGCACAGTGGTTGGCTTGACAAAACTGGAGTTACCCCGACGCTCCTAGCTGCGGTCTGGTGCCTGTACACCTACATATATATATAAGCAGTGAGCTAAAGCCCAGTGAATAACATAATGCGTAAAGGGGTTTAGAATGAATGTCCTTACAGTAATGAAAACAGTTCATTTCCAATCAGTGTATCAGTTATTCAGTACAGTAAACAGTCATATGTGGTACATCCATTAGCATAATAGTACAGTAAGCAGTAGGTCTGAAAGACCGAACAGTAGTGATGGCCATCAATCAGTAAACAATAGTGGTTCCACGGGGGAAACGACAGAGATCTCTGTAACAGTAACAGTAAACAGTAGGTGCTAAGGATGCCACAGTACAGTTCAGAATATAGGACATACATTCATTCAGTAAATAGTAAACAGTTCAGCAAACAGTACAGTTCAGAAGATAATCATTTTGAACATATCTTTACACAATTGTTACTCACAGAGTTCTGGGCTACAGTAGGCTAGAGCATCCTCTTGGAATGCCAACCCTATACAGTTAACAGATTGAACACATACTAAGTTTCACAGTTGGGAAAGGTAACAACTTAATCCCTAAATTTGCCCCGGTGTGTTCTGCATCTATATCCTCTTTAAGATGCCTTAAATATGCCCTAGGAATGCCTAGGATGGAAAGAGGATGCAAAGATGCACTTAGAAACACTTTACAAAATTTGCTGAAAACAGGGGTCTCGCTCGAGCGAGGATCCCTTCGCTCGAGCGGACATGCAGACAAAGGAGCTCCGCTCGAGTGTGTATTCCTTCGCTCGAGCGGACTGCGTGCTATAGTAAAAATGTTGGATGCTCAGATTTTACGCCCGATGCTCGCTCGATGTCCGCTCGAGCGTAAGACACAGCTCTTCGCTCGAGCGTAAGTCCTCTCGCTCGAGCGCACGCCTGCGCGCACCAAGATGCTGAGAGCTTGAAATTTACACTCGAGCCACCATTTCCTCGCTCGAGCGGAGCTTGGAAGAAACGATGGTCGCTCGAGCGTAGAATCCTTCGCTCGAGCGTAGGAGCCAAATTCTGGAATTTCCAAATTTGCCTCCCAAGCTCAAACCAAGCATTCCTAAGCTCAAAACTCGTCCTCTTGGGCCCAAATTCAGGAAAACATAAGTAAACTCATAGAATAACATGTTACAAAGGCCAATTTGAGAAATCAAGGCCCAAGGGTGTTTCAATTAAACTCATTTTCAAACCCAATTTCAAGAACATGCTCCAACATGACATGCATGAATTTTAAATCAAATTAAAGTTTCAAAGCTTGCTCAATTGAGCTCATTTCTTCAAGAACATGATGAAATCATGGATTATGATCAAAAGATGGACATGCATGCAAGGTTTCCATGAAGTCAAGCTCAAAACTCTTCACTATACACATGCATGCAACAATTAAGCTACAATTCAACATTACAAGCCATAGATTGGCTCTAGACTTCAACTTAGCTCTAAACCATGCAAGAACTAAACTCAAAACATATACAAGAGTGCAATGAACCTACCTCAAGTCTTGTATTCAAGGTCTAGGAGCTCAATTAGCAACTACACTCCAATTTCCTTCAAGTTCCAAGCCAAAACACAAGATGAATTCAACTCTCTCAATTCCCCTCTCTCTATGGTCGGTTGAAGCAAGAAGAATGGCTGAGGAAATGTTGTTTGAGTGTAATAAGATGGTCCCTCAAGTGTTTGGATAAGGCCCACTCACAATGGCAAAGGTGTAAATAAGGCAACTAATGCAATTCATCAATATTTAATCCAATTTAAGCATACCAAATCACATTTTAATTAAATATACTATAAAATCACATAAATTCTACTGATCATGGAACATCAATTAATTTTGGATTCGGCCGCCGATAAGGCCTTCAATTCGCAAATTAAACGTTAAACCATGGACAGATATTTAAACAATCAAACAGATAGAATGCAAATTAACATATATATATTCAATCAACTCAGTTCCAGTTTTCAGTCAGTCGATTTAGTATTTTATTCAGCTCATTTATCAGTCATAATCAGTTCAGTTTAACGGTAATCAGTGGTTATTCGGTAAACAGTGGTGAGGGTTATTACAGTCTCCCGTCCTTAAGAAGAGTTTAGTCCTCTAAACTCGAGTTACCTTCATTCTGGAAGAAGACAGGATTCAGTGGAAACAAATCAGGATATCTCTTGGCCATGTCATCTTCCCTTTCCCAAGTGGCATACACGCCACCATGGTTTTGCCAGTCAACTTTTACTAACGGGATCTCCTTGTTCCTCAACTTCTTGATCCGTCTGTTTACAACCTGTATAGGCCGCTCCTCGTAAGTATATTCATCACTTAACACTATCCGAGTAGGCTCAATCACATGGAAAGGATCCCGGAGATAATCTCTCAACATCGAAATGTGGAAGACGTTATGCATATGCTCCATTTCAGGAGGAAGCGCAACTTGATACGCCACCGGATTGATTTTCTCAATAATCTCATACGGTCCGACGTATCTGGGCGCTAACTTGCCTTTGACTCCAAAACGAGTCTGGCCCTTCATCGGTGTCACTTTCACAAAGACGTGATCACCTACTTCATACTCTCTGTCTCGCCTTCTGACATCTGCATAACTTTTCTGTCGGCTCTGTGCAGTTTTCAATCTCTGTTGTATCAGTTTCACTTTTTCAGTTGTTTCATAAACAATCTCGGGTCCAAGCAAAGGCCCATCTCCAACTTCTGCCCAGCAAATCGGAGATCTACATTTTCTGCCATACAATGCCTCGAAAGGCGCCATACTGATTCTCGAATGATAACTGTTGTTGTAGGCGAATTCAGCTAAGGGCAAATGGCTTTCCCAGTTTCCCTGAAAATCAAGGACACACATTCTCAATAAATCCTCCAGAGTCTGGATGGTCCTTTCTGACTGGCCATCTGTCTGAGGATGATAGGCACTACTCAGCCTCAATTCAGTACCCAATGCAGTCTGTAGGCTCTGCCAAAACCTCGATGTAAACTTCGAATCCCTGTGAGAAATAATAGACACAAGCACTCCATGCAATCTAACAATCTCATCAATATAAAGTATAGCCAATTTGTCCGCATTATAAATTGTCTTAACAGGTAGGAAGTGAGCAGATTTGGTCAGTCTATCAACAATAACCCAAATTGAGTCCATACCTTTACTGGAGCGAGGCAATCCAACGATAAAATCCATCGTGATATGCTCCCATTTCCACTCTGGTATGGGTAAGGGTTGCAGTAAGCCTGCGGGTCGCTGATGTTCCGCTTTGACTTGTTGGCAATGAAGACATTTTGACACAAAGTCGGCAATTTCTTTCTTCATTCCCGGCTACCAAAAGTTCTGTTTCAGATCTTGGTACATCTTCGTATTCCCTGGGTAGATAGAAAATTTTGAGTTATGGCCCTCTTGCAGAATTCTTCTTTTCAGTTCAGCCTCATTCGGTACACACAATCTTTCTTGAAATTTCAATACATTATTTTCAAACTTGAATCCCGGCCTCGGTTTAGATTCTCTTTCTTCGATGATCTTCTTCAAGAAGTCATCCTGTTGCTGTCTCTCTTTAATCTCTTCAATCAAAGCCGGTTGAGCAGAAATAGCAGCTAAGGTTCCACCTTGTTCTCGCAAAACAACTTCAATTCCAGATTTTTCAAGATCACAGAGCAACTCTCTCTGCCCGGTAAGCAAACAAGCTAGGTTTCCGATCGATTTCCGACTCAAAGCATCGGCAACGATGTTGGCTTTTCCCGGATGATACAGAATCTGTAGGTCATAATCTTTGATCAATTCTAGCCATCTCCGCTGTCTCATATTCAGTTCCTTCTGGGTGAAGAAGTACTTCAGACTTTTGTGGTCGGTATATACTTCGCATGTTGCCCCATACAGGTAGTGACGCCAGATTTTTAATGCAAATACCACTGCAGCAAGTTCCAGATCATGGGTTGGGTAGTTCTTTTCATGAGGCCTCAGTTGTCGGGAAGCATAGGCAATTACTCTCCCATTCTGCATTAAAACACATCCCAAACCCTTATGAGAGGCATCACTAAATACAGTATAACCATCCGTACCTGAAGGTAAGGTGAGAATCGGTGCAGTCACAAGTCGAGTTTTCAACTCTTGGAATGCTGATTCCCTTTGGTCAGTCCAGTCAAATGATATCCCTTTCTATGTTAGTTGAGTCAATGGTAAGGCAATTTTGGAGAAATCTTTGACGAATCTTCTGTAATATCCAGCCAATCCCAAAAAGCTTCGGACTTCTGTCACATTTGTTGGTCTAGGCCAGTTCACTACAACTTCAATTTTCTGCGGATCAACAGAAATTCCATCTTTGCTAACAACATGCCCCAAAAACATAACATGATCAAGCCAAAACTCACATTTAGACAGTTTAGCATACAGTTTCTGTTCTCTTAGAGTCTGCAGGGCAAGTCTCAGATGATGTTCATGTTGTTCTATACTTTTGGAGTAAATCAGTATGTCATCAATAAATACCACAATGAAGTCATCAAGGTACGGTTTAAAGATTCTATTCATGAGGTCCATAAATGCTGCAGGTGCATTGGTAACTCCAAAAGGCATAACTAAAAATTCGTAATGTCCATACCTTGTTCTAAAAGCAGTTTTATCAATGTCTCCTGGTTTAACTTTCAGTTGATGGTACCCTGATCTGAGATCAATCTTGGAAAACACTTGAGCACCCTGTAACTGGTCAAATAAGTCATCAATACGCGGTAAAGGATATTTGTTTTTCACAGTTACCTTGTTCAGTTCACGGTAGTCAATGCACAGTCTCAATGAGCCGTCTTTCTTTTTCACAAACAAAACCGGTGCACCCCACGGTGACGTACTAGGCCTGATAAACTTCTTGTCTAATAGTTCTTGCAGTTGCACTTTCAATTCCTTCAGTTCAGTCGGAGCCATTCTGTAGGGAGCTTTAGATATTGGCTGTGTACCTGGAATCACGTCAATGGTGAACTCAATCTCCCTATCAATCAAATCCCCCCGGCAGATCATCTGGAAAAACATCTGGGAATTCTCTGACTATAGGTATACAGTTCACATTAGTTTTAACATTATCATCAGTAGATACAGTCAGTACAGAACACAGATATCCTTTACACCATTTTCTAATCAATTTAACAGCTTTCACAAAAGAAATCAAATACGGAGGGGGTACTACACCAACCCCATTAAACACAAATTCAGGTAAACCAGGTGGACGGAAAACTACTTGTTTCGTTACACAGTCAATGGTAGCATGGTATTTTTGTAGCCAGTCCATCCCCAATATTACATCAAAGTGATCAATGTTCAGTGGTAGTAAATCAATAAACAAATGCATATCCCCAACAATAATCTCACAAGCAGGATACATATATGCACATGTCATGGATCCCCCAATAGGTGATGATACAGCTAGCAGATAGTTCATGGGTTCTAAGGGTCTATTCAATTTTCGCGAAAAAGCATGCGATACATAAGAATGTGTAGACCCCGAATCAATCAGTACATATGCATTTTGAGCACAAATAGAGAGGATACCTGACACAACGGTCTCAGTATTTTGCACGTCTCCCGGTACTAGGGCAAACACTCGGCCCTGCCTCATAGGCTCTTTCCCGGTAGCTTTGGGGTTAGGCTTTGGTGCTACAGTCGATGCTGCGGCGCTGCCTGCAGCTTTACTATTGCCCGGAGCAGTGGAAGGGCAATCTTTCACCATGTGGCCCACCTTGCCACACCTGTAACAAGCACCAGAAATTTTATAACAAACTCCTTTATGGTTCTTACCACATTCGGAACAGGGCGGAAAGGGATGGTTTCCTTGACTAGAAGTAGTCGTTGACCCTGTATTTTGCTTTTTGTTCTTGCCTTTCTTGAACTTAAAATTCTGTCTTTTACCACGCCACTCAGACGCTGGTGTTTCAAATTGTTTCACAGCTTCGATGTTCGACTCGGCCATCAATGCTCGGTCAAGAACACCTACATAAGTCGGTAACTTCAAAACATTTATCCTGTCCAGTATTGCAACATTCAGGCCGCCTTCAAACCTTCTGGCCTTCTTATAATCAGTATCCACCATATGTGGTGCATATCTAGCAAGTCCAGTAAACTTTGTTTCGTATTCGGCAACAGACATCGTGCCCTGCTTCAGTTGTTCAAATTCAGTCACCTTCCTATCCCTGACATATTGAGGGAAGTACTTTTCAAAGAAGGCTACCTTGAATTGAGCCCAAGTCATAACGGTGTTGTCATCCCGAGTAAGCATCCACCACCTTCTTGCTTCTTCTTGTAGAGTGAAAGTGGCCAGCAGTACTTTATGTGCCTCCGAGCACGGAAACACCTCAAACAATTTTTCGGTCTCTAAAACCCATGCTTCAGCCTTTAACGGTTCAAGGCCTCCCTGAAAGGATGGCGGTTTCAGTTTGCTGAACTTCTGGGTAAGAGCAATTATGTCCCCATCATTATCATTCACATTCTGGTCCGGCTGTACCGGAGGAGGAGGTGTGGGCTGTTGGTTCTGTTGTTGGTCCAACCTTGCAGTCAACAGTTCCATCATTCTTTCCATTCTGGCCATTCTGGCCTCAGTTGATGAGGATTCAGATTCATTTGAAGTTCTTGCGTTATCCATTTCACTATAAGCAGTTATAACCGTTATAACAGTTATCAACATGGACAGTCATTTCTTTAGACAGTTTAACACATTAACATATAATCAGTCATGTCATAACCACACACTTTTCATGCTCATGTAATGCCCTATTACTTTTCTAGGACACCTTATAGCTCATTTGGACACGTGTGTGCGGTATAACTCGTGGTTATGTATCGCTCTGATACCACTCTGTCACGACCTAAACCCGCCCCTATGGGTTTAGCACCGTAACCGGCCAGTAATCCTAGATTACCGAAGGCCTGCTTGACAGTAATACAGTAAAACAGAGCACAGGGGCATGGCGGAAGCCAATACAGTAATAAAATAATGTCCAATGAGCTGTGACAGTCTGTATGCCAAAAAGATTTTTCATACATATATATATTCACAGTGTAGAACGGTACATACATCATTTATAACATACAGTGTAGGGACTTAATCCCTAATAAACAGTACAGTAACAGTGTTACAAAAACAGTGCAAGACAAACGGGGAAATAAAAACACCCCTAAGCCATATCTTGGCAGACTCGGAACCTCGCAGTGAGGCACAGTGGTTGGCTTGACAAAACTGGAGTTACCCCGACGCTCCTAGCTGCGGTCTGGTGCCTGTACACCTACATATATATATAAGCAGTGAGCTAAAGCCAAGTGAATAACATAATGCGTAAAGGGGTTTAGAATGAATGTCCTTACAGTAATGAAAACAGTTCATTTCCAATCAGTGTATCAGTTATTCAGTACAGTAAACAGTCATATGTGGCACATCCATTAGCATAATAGTACAGTAAGCAGTAGGTCTGAAAGACCGAACAGTAGTGATGGCCATCAGTCAGTAAACAGTAGTGGTTCCACGGGGGAAACGACAGAGATCTCTGTAACAGTAACAGTAAACAGTAGGTGCTAAGGATGCCACAGTACAGTTCAGAATATAGGACATACATTCATTCAGTAAATAGTAAACAGTTCAAGAAACAGTACAGTTCAGAAGATAATCATTTTGAACATATCTTTACACAATTTTTACTCACAGAGTTCTGGGCTACAGTAGGCTAGAGCGTCCTCTTGGAATGCCAACCCTATACAGTTAACAGATTGAACACACACTAAGTTTCACAGTTGGGAAAGGTAACAACTTAATCCCTAAATTTGCCCCGGTGTGTTCTACATCTATATCCTCTTTAAGATGCCTTAAATATGCCCTAGGAATGCCTAGGATGGAAAGAGGATGCAAAGATGCATTTAGAAACACTTTACAAAATTTGCTGAAAACAAGGGTCTCGCTCGAGCGAGGATCCCTTCGCTCGAGCGGACATGCAGACAAAGGAGCTCCGCTCGAGCATGTATTCCTTCGCTCGAGCGGACTGCGTGCTATAGTAAAAATGCTGGATGCTCAGATTTTACGCCCGATGCTCGCTCGATGTCCGCTCGAGCGTAAGACACAGCTCTTCGCTCGAGCGTAAGTCCCCTCGCTCGAGCGCACGCCTGCGCGCACCAAGATGCTGAGAGCTTGAAATTTATGCTCGAGCCACCATTTCCTCGCTCGAGCGGAGCTCGGAAGAAACGATGGTCGCTCGAGCGTAGAATCCTTCGCTCGAGCGTAGGAGCCAAATTCTGGAATTTCCAGATTTGCCTCCCAAGCTCAAACCAAGCATTCCTAAGCTCAAAACTCGTCCTCTTGGGCCCAAATTCAGGAAAACATAAGTAAACTCATAGAATAACATGTTACAAAGGCCAATTTGAGAAATCAAGGCCCAAGGGTGTTTCAATTAAACTCATTTTCAAACCCAATTTCAAGAACATGCTCCAACATGACATGCATGAATTTTAAATCAAATTAAAGCTTCAAAGCTTGCTCAATTGAGCTCATTTCTTCAAGAACATGATGAAATCATGGATTATGATCAAAAGATGGACATGCATGCAAGGTTTCCATGAAGTCAAGCTCAAAACTCTTCACTATACACATGCATGCAACAATTAAGCTACAATTCAACATTACAAGCCATAGATTGGCTCTAGACTTCAACTTAGCTCTAAACCATGCAAGAACTAAACTCAAAACATATACAAGAGTGCAATGAACCTACCTCAAGTCTTGTATTCAAGGTCTAGGAGCTCAATTAGCAACTACACTCCAATTTCCTTCAAGTTCCAAGCCAAAACACAAGATGAATTCAACTCTCTCAATTCCCCTCTCTCTATGGTCGGCTGAAGCAAGAAGAATGGCTGAGGAAATGTTGTTTGAGTGTAATAAGATGGTCCCTCAAGTGTTTCGATAAGGCCCACTCACAATGGCAAAGGTGTAAATAAGGCAACTAATGCAATTCATCAATATTTAATCCAATTTAAGCATACCAAATCACATTTTAATTAAATATACTATAAAATCACATAAATTCTACTGATCATGGAACATCAATTAATTTTGGATTTGGCTGCCGATAAGGCCTTCAATTCGCAAATTAAACGTTAAACCATAGACAGATATTTAAACAATCAAACAGATGGAATGCAAATTAACATATATATATTCAATCAACTCAGTTCCAGTTTTCAGTCAGTCGATTCAGTATTTTATTCAGCTCATTTATCAGTCATAATCAGTTCAGTTTAACGGTAATCAGTGGTTATTCGGTAAACAGTGGTGAGGGTTATTACAGATTTCAACTGTATTTGGGCAAAAGGATATCAATGTAACTCATTAATACTTTAGAGACACATAAACAAGAAACATAGTGAGACCACCAAGCTAAGTGATGATCACAATGTACTACAAAGGTACTTTAAGTTTACTCACCTCAGGGAACTTGTTTTGGAGTTGTTCCTCCAAACAAGTAAACATGATGTTGCCTTTTTAGAGTATATTAGTGGCAATAGTTTTTTTAATATATCATGTTAAGCTTTTTTATTGTAATTGTACTTTCCTTCTAAGTACTACCTTTTCTGTTTTGGGTTTTGTTCACCACACCTTCATTTTTCCACAATATCAATCTTCTTTTTCATAAATCATAAGTATTGAGATACGGTTGACCCTTTCCAAATTATAACTATAGTTTCAACTTGTTATTTTTCTCATCTTATTACATAACATCAAAATGGAACCAAATTTGGGAAAGACTCCAACCTTGGATAATTACTCAGTGGTATATTTCTTGTACATTTTCTAAAGCTCTTGATCAATTCTATTTGATATTTCATATTTTTTTTTTCTTTCATTTTCTTTAATGTTTTGGCCTTAAAAAGTGCAGCTATTCAAGCGGTTTTGAGCAGTGAAAAAGAGATGATAGCCTTTTCAGCTGGCAGTGGGGGAGTTTTACGCAAAAAATTAAATGAAGTGGTTTTAGCCTATAGTGGTGGTTTAGATACCTCAGTCACTATCCCATGGCTAAGGTAGGCTTAAAATTTTTGTCAAGTCATGTTTACTCTTGTGTTGTGTCTGAAAATACATCTTTATTTGCAAGCACCTACATGTTACAGACATCCTGTTTTCCAAAGAACAGCTACAATTCTAAGTAGTGTGGTATATTCAGTTTTTAACTGGTGTTGATTTCTATTTGTTGGATGGAACAAAAAAGCACATGACATGTTCTGGTGTAACATTTCAGTTTAATGTCGAGTTTAGGTTGTAACTTTATGGAGAGAGTGCCGGCTACATATTCTTCAGTTCCATGGTACAAATAGCATTTTTTTTCCAGCTCATGTTCATGCCTGTGATATGTTCTATAATTTTGCTTTTACTTACTCATAGTGCTTCTTGTATTCTGGAGCATTGACTACATATCCTTTTAAATAATTATATTCTCTGTTTGTGTAATCTTGTATCATTTTGCATATTGCAGGGAGAATTATGGCAACAGTAGGTCGCATCAATCTTCGTTGCTTTCACATTTCTTGTTGCTAGTGTTGATATGTCATCTCTGTCAAAAGTTTCTGTCTTAGGATGTGGAGGTGGTTAGAGTTGCAATATAAATAGAAGGAAAATGTGTCTGCCTTCATTTATCAATTTAAGTGTTCTAAATGATACTTTTTGCCCAAATGGATTGACAGGTATGATTTGTCTTTTTCTATTCATCTTTCGAATGTGATTTATAGGCTGCATTGGATTTGTTTCTTTTTGTGGCTTTTGGATTTCTTTTGGGGGATAGTTTATTCATACTTACTCTTGTGTCAGAACACTCTTCCTTGTGCACTTGTGTTTTTTTTTCTTACCTTTATCCTTTTGGGACATGTGTCGTGTTGGGTCCAAAAATTACATAAAATTATCTAACTGGATGTTTTGTATAAAAACATATTTGAATGCTTTGTAGGATAGGAATAATAGACATTATATGAGACTTATGCTGGTTTGGTAACTAAATAGTTCTGACATGTCTCTTAAATGTAGTCATTTTTGTTTTTCTTCTTCTTTCTCTCCTTCTCCAAATTATTATTTTTTTGCTTAATGATTCCTGGAATTTATTCTGTTTTACTGTCTTGTTGCCCATCAATTGAGATGTTCCTTCAATTTGTTGAGGTTGGCTTTTGGTTATAGTTTCCCTTCTCTTTTGTTACTTTCAAAAACTAAGTCACAATCATAATGTGAAAAAAGTGTTATTTTCCTAGTAGTATATAGCTCTTAGTTGTAGAAACCTCTTACTAGGGGTGACAAATCTGCTCTAGAATTGTGTTTCAGAGTAAGAATCAAGTTAGAATCTCATTCCCATCAAGAAATAACCACGTTCTCAATTGAGATGAAACTTCTCGAACATATGAATCCCAAAGAAACAAAAAGAACATTTATCAAGCAAGAGAAAATGTATTGCAACTATTAGAAGGAAAAAAATTAACTTAAATTTATACTACTACTCTGTATTTATAATTTATTTTTTATATTTACAATAATAACAATTTTCAGTTGAAAACTTGATATGATTCTTCAATATTTATTCATAATTTAACATATTTAGTAGAACTAAGCAATAGTTTTTTCTTACAATATACTAATATATTTAGGCATTCGCAACCTTAGACACCTTTATGAGCCCTCGCTCCCCCATCTCCGCCCCCACCCCGTCCCTGCTTCTGTTTCGTGCAACTGAGATATATCTTTAATATTAAGTATTATTGGGTATTGATTCACTTTTTTGTATTTATTGTTGCAGTTTCATGCAACTTGATCTGGGCCAGCTGCAAGTGAGAAATGAATTTAGTTGGCATGGATGCCCAGAGAAAGATCCTTCAGCTGTCTATCTTGATGTTCTTGATGTAGAGGTATTTCTTTCTGTTTGAAGTCTTGGTTCAAACATTAAAGTTGAAGTAGTGAAGTAATGTTAACTTTAGCTGTAATATTGCAGATTTTGGGAATCAACATGGCTGTAGGAATCAATGGTTGTATTGGTAAGCCAATGATACGGGACGGACAAGGAACTAATGTTTATGTACGGCATAGTTTGAGGGATGTCTTTCGAAAAGTTCCAACATTTTCATTAAGAGTGAAGGTATTTTCTGTGACGGGAGATCTACTTCTGATTTTGCCATTCTTTCTTCTTCCATCATTTGGATTTAGCAATCTTTATCATTCGGGCCATTTGCATGGATACATGGGTTTCTATTTTGTTCCTTGGCATGGACTCTTATCATTGACTTCTCATGTGCATATATTAGCAAGAAATGCAAGAACATCAATTTAAACTCCCTGGCCCCTGCATTCATCCTCACGTTTACATGCATCCTTAGGTTAGATGTATAATAAGTGGACACAAGATTTAACTTTGTTGGACAAGGCCTACCCTGGAATTGATATAAACACACCTATTTAGTTTACTATCTCAACATGTTCTTGGAATGTATGGCATCTTTGCAGATGGCTGTAAGTGATGTAGTTACAATTAGTATGGTTGTTATGTTTTAGTACCATAAGAGTGTAGTTGGGCCTTTTATCCTATAAATAGGTGGTTAAGGCCCTTTAATATTTAGTTAATGATATTTTGATATTGAATATTTCAAAGCTTGAGAGCTTTTGTACCCATTTTGGGATTCTCTCTCTCTAAAGAAGTCTCTTTCTTAATTTGGTTCCATCAGTAAGTGAAGACAGAAATAGAAATGGAGACAAAGTGAGGTCTGTCAATTTGAAGTGGTAGAGAAAGAAGGAGAGGAGTGTTCTTTTATTTGATGAGGATTCAATATAAGAAAGAAATGCGGTAGAGGAAGAAGAAAATGACCTTCATGAATGTATTCTTCCATGAAAATGACATTCAAGAATGTGTTCTTTTATTCTTCCATGGAACATCTGCTCCAAACCCATCTTCTTCTTCTTTTCAATTTGAAGTGGTGGCAATCTTATATATATATATAATTTTTATTTTTAAAGAAGAACATTTTTAGCCAATTAAACCTTGCGCCTAGGAAGAACGTGCAGTGTCAACATTCATGCCCCTTGATGACGTTGTCCATGGAGCTCCCTCGAGGTTGCCCACATTGCCATCGTTTGAACCGGAAACCATATGCCAAACATTTAGCCAAATTGCCATGTTATCTGACATTTTGAGTTGCCGTATAATCTTTACTCGAATCATCAACGTCCTTCCGAGTAAAGATTATCTGGCATTTTGAGTTGCCCTGTTATCCTTTCATTAGAAGGAAAAGGGAAAGGTAAGGAAGTTACCCATGTACCTGCAGTTTCCTTCTGCCCAAAAGGGGGGACAAAGAAGAGGGAGAGGATGATATTCTACTGCAATTTTGCTACCTTAAATAACCCTCTTGTGGTAAGATATAATGGTATGATGGTAAAATAAGGTTACACTTCTTACCTAAATTTCTTCTATAATGGATTGAAAGTTTCTTTTTAAACTTATAAATAATATAGACTCTAATTTGACTTGGACTCTTTATTTTGGAACTTACAATGGTAATGGATAAAACCTATACAAACCTAAACCTCATATATAGAGATCCTTTAACATAATTATGCAAGTCCCAGGTAGGTGCTGCATTGAAGTAGATTAATTCTACCTCTTCCTCTTTTTAAATGTAACTTTTCTCTTGAGCTTCTTATGGCCTAGATTTAGTAGCAAACTATATTTTCCTGTACAAACTTAATGGTTTGTTTGAAGATTCCTTCTCATTTCCCTCTAGAAACATTGCAACAAAAGAGGTAACTTCATTAGAGGTAACTTCATTTAAGGTATGAAAAAAAAAGGTGTTAGACTTATTTATTTTGATGATTTATTTAATTATGTTTTAATTTATTTGGAAGAGAAAAATAGAATTAAAATTTATTTTGATGATTTATTTGAAAGATAAAAATAGAATCAAAATTTATTTTGATAATTTATTTGAAAGAGAAAAATAGAATCAACATTTATTTTGATGATTTTATGTTTTAATAAAATCAAAATTTATTTTATCCCATTATTTCTCACCTAAACCTTTATCCTAAATGTTGTTAAAATGTATTTAATATTTGATTAAATCAGGAGTTCAAACAGCCCAAAACAAAGGTTGAAACAGCCTAGCACAGCAGCAAGTCAAAAGGTTCAAGTGGAAGATATTCAAATTAGTAATGATGGAAGTACAACAGCTACAAACGGCTATAAAGGTTCAAAAGGCCAAAAGGTTCAAAAGGTTCAAGTGAAAGATATTTAAATTTGTAATGATGGAGTGGAAAATATTTAAATTGGTAATGATAGAAGTACAACGGCTATAAACAGGTATAAATTCAAATGACTACAACGGCTATAAATTCAAATGAATGCAACGGCTATAAACGGCTATAATTTTCATTATATATACCAAAGCCTCTAATGTAAACAAGTTACAAAAAAACCTGAAAATATTCTTTGATCTATAATCACTCACATCTTTTCTCAGAAATTGTACACTGAGTCTTATAGCTTTAAGCCTATCTTTCCTGTGTGAGATTTACAGAAAAATCAAAGTTTCATTTTATATATCTATCTTTGAGAGATATTTATTGTAAGCTTTCTCTGAAAGCAAAAATACCATTTCATCTTGTAAAAGTGTTGCAAACACTGTGTTCTTGAAATCTTGAGAGTGATTGTGAATCACCTAAGATTTGCAAGGGTTTGGGCTTGTGAAGTTTATGTAAAATCCGTGAAGGATTGCTCCATTTGTAAAGAGGTTGCTAGCACCCCTGTGAAGCTAGAAGATAGTGGAAAATCTCAAGTGAAGCTTGAGGAGTGGATGTAGGCTTGGTTGAAACCGAACCACTATAAATCTGTTTGTCTCCTCTTGACTAATCTCTTTACTTTCCTACTGCTGCTATAGCTATCTAATATTCATGTGCTAATCATTTGATTTACCATGTATGTTAGTTATACTTCATTGTTATTTTGCTTGATCATTTACTACTAAGTTCATTATTGTGCTTGTTAATAATTTGTTGTACTAGTCATAATTTTTATTGGGGTATTATTAATTTTAATTTGTAGACACCTAATTCACCCCCCTCTTAGGTTGCTTTTTGGATAACAATTGGTATCAAAGCCTAGACTCTTGTTTAGATTTAACAATTTTGAGTTTTTTATCCATAGCAACCATGTATTCTACTTACTCTGCTGTAGGACAAGCTAGCAATAGGCAACCTCTCTTTGATGGTAGTAATTACATTTATTGGAAAGAAAAAATGACTTTGTATCTTCAAACTACCAATTATGCTTTGTGGCTCATTATCACTAAAGGTCCTAAAATCTCTACCAAGGTAGTAGACTATATCAGTGTGCCTAAACTTGAGGATAAATTTGATGAGCGTGATTATAAACTCCTTCAAGCTAATGCTAAAGCCAAGCTTATTCTTGTGTGTGGACTAGATGCAAATTAGTACAATAGAATTTCTGGGTGTATTAAAGAGATTTGGGATAAACTTGAAATCACCTATGAAGGAACTAGCCAAATAAAAGAGTCTCGGATTAACATGCTTATTCATGATTATGAACTTTTTACTATGGAATCATTTGAATCTATTTCTGAGATGTTTTATAAATTTACCAATATTATTAATGCTCTAAAATGTCTGGGTAAATCTTATACTAATGATGAACTTGTAAGAAAAATACTTAGGTCTTTGCCAAATGAATGTGAAGCTAAGGTTACAGCTATCCAAGAAGCAAAAGATCTAACAAAATTAGGCATTGAAGAACTCCTAGGCTCACTCATGGCTCATGAACTTTCAATGATAGATGGCAGCAAAAAGGAAGCCATTTGGAGAGAAAATGATGGAGTAGCCAACCTGTGTCTCATGGCTCTTGGAGAAGAAGAATCCATTCAAGATGAGGTAATTTCTAATTATGTAGAACTTGAAAGTGCTTTCAATGAATTACATAACATATTTAGAAACGTTTATGTTAAGAATTCTAAATTAAATAAATTAGTTACTTCTCTTTTAAATGATGTGGGTGTTTTAAAAATGGAAAATGCTACTTTGAAAAATGACTTTACGTCTATTGCCAATGAGAAAAACATTTTGAAAAACAATGCTGAGGATTTAAGCAAAACTCTTGAAAATTTTGTAAAAGGAAAAGAAAACCTCAACAAGCTTCTTGGAAATAAAGATGTATTTTTGACAAAGTAGGCATTGGTTTTGATCCTCCTAAACCTTTTATGAGATTAAATATTTTTGAGACTAATCCCTATGGACCCAAGAAAGTATGGGTACCAAGAAAGAAATCAAGATATTTTGCAGGTGGAATCTCAAAGAACACCAAGGACTTCAAGAGGAAATGCACAACAATAGTGTTCAATCTAAAGAGCAAAATCAGCTCCTACAAGAAGAAGAATGATGAAATGAAAATCACCAAGATAAACAATAGAGGTAATGATGGGTGAAGATTCCAAAGAGGTAAATGAAGGTATAACTCCTAACACACCTTTAAGCTTAAAATTCTATATTCTTTAAGGTGTGATTTGTGTACAATAGATTGTGTCTAATCATTGCTTCCATGTAATATAATTGTACTAAGTTTGCTAAGTCATGTTCTGCTAGTTTCTTTCAAACATTCATTGAACTAAAAAATGAGAATTATATTATTTTGATGAATGCCTATTAGAATATGAATGATTCATGTATTCATTAACATTTTATATCATGTCATCCATTGCTATGAAAAAGAGATAAGAAGTGATAAATATTTTTTGTGAGCATACTTTTCACATCTTATATATGACTTCATACTAATATGTTAATTCCTTTTTTAGTCATATCTTTGTACAATCAATTTTGATGTCATAGCATGTTTTTGAGATGTATACTATCTATATTTTGAATTGTACATTTGCGATCTCAAGAAAATGCTCGATATGAAAATTTCATGCTTATATACTTTATATTGGAATATTTGAATGAGTTATGAAATTCCTTGATAATGATTCATCAACAATATCTAAATGAAAAGAAGTATCATATGTTTGTAGAGACATTACATCTATCCTATTGAATATGTTTTGAATATGGATTATATTGGCATATATCTCATGAAATGTTTTTGAGTGATAAATTGTTGAATTAATTGTTTATAGCATTCATGTTGTGTTTCACATAGAGTAAAATGTTTTATCACACTTGAGCATGTGGATTAAATTGATGAAAATGCCCCTTGATGATTTTATATGTCGCATCAATTCTTGATAGAACAAAGAGCATAAAACAATATTTTCTCATGCATATTATGCTATGTGCTACAATTTAAAATTTTTGAAGAATAGCATCTCAAGCTCTTGATTGATCATGGTTCATACTAAAATATTTCCCATCTTTTGAGTTTGCTTATCATGCTTGCTTCATGAGTTTAAATGTGATTGTACTATATAATTGCCATATCTCTACAAGATCACAATAGAAAACGGAAGCACCAATTTAGGAGGAGAAATTATCTTTGCTAACATACTTGTTAAACCTCTTTGAGATGAACTCCTAATGAAAGAAAATTGAAGATTGAAAAGTTTCCATCTCTTGAACCTAAGGTATGCCTCATATATGTCCCGTTTGGTAGAGCTGTGGGAAAGTGATTATAACTTATAGTTTAACAGCTTATAGCTTATAACTGTGAACATAAGCTAATTTTTTACTTATAAATTAAGCTTCTCCTCCCCCACTCAAAGAATAAGTTGATTTTTGACTTACAAAAAGGTATAAGCTGTATTATTAAGCTGAACCAAACACATCAAAATAGCTTAAATTAAGCTAAAAACTGAAATAAGCTGGAAATAAGCCCTACCAAACAGGGCCATACTCTCTTAAGCTTTTGAGGTAAAAATTCTATCTTATATCCCTTGAGCTAATATTGTTATTACTTTGATATAAAAAAGATTGATTATGCTTCATATGATTTACAATGTATACTCTTTGATGATGCTCTTACCTAAAAATCATGCATATGCTTAAATGTGTGGTACATATTGAAATTCATGATTTTTCTTGGCATATGGATTACTATACCTTGAACATGCTTCATTTTTTTTGGAATTACATTAGCTCCATGAGATTATATTGTGTTTAACCTATTATGAACAATATTTGGTATTCTACATAATGCTTGAGCTATGATTGTTAAATCTTCTAGATTGCATATTAGTATCTTTGGTAGATTGCATGTTGGTATCATTTTGGCATCCTATTTGATATTATTGACGAGAACATTTCAGTTATGAGCTTTCATTTATCATATCTCCTGTTGATTTTGCCAAATGAAACAAGGGGAAGAATTTAAACTTGATTATTTTTTAAAATTCCCTCAGTTTCTATTCTGTTTTTGATATTAAACTTATGGGCTTGCACCTTCACATGTTACTTTTTTTTTTGTGCCCATTATTGTCAAATGGTATGACCTTCAATTGTATGATTATGTGCTATCATTTTTTTGGTATCATAGAGCTACCTTGATATGAATGATTATTTGTGCTATAATGAGACTCATATTCTTTCATCCTATATGTTGTACCATACTCCCTCATTGTGCTTGATTTTGTTGAAAATGTCATCGGGGGAGAAAAAGAGACTTGATTGTTTTAGTATCTTTGATTATTTTGGTATCTCTATGCTTTTGGTATCTTAATTCTTATAACATGACCTTTGAGCTGATTAGTTGTTGATAATGTAAGAGGAAGATCGTTTTCCTCAAGGAAGAGTGACTTGAACTTTAGCTCCATATTTATGTTCTTGCTTGGCAACCTTGTTTGATCTATGCACTGTTATGTCAATTATAGTCTTGAGATTGGTATGCTCTTGCTAAGAAATTGAGAATTAGATCATACTTAAATGCTTCTCATATACTTTTTAACAATTTGGTCTCTCATTATTATTTTTTGTTTAGGCTTAATTTTCTTATTTTTTCTCTGCTTTTTAATTTCATTTTTCAGTACTTAAACATAAAAACAAAAACAAATTAAAATACAAATATTTACATAAAAAAAAAAAACACCCTTCATTTTTTTACGGCCACACGCCGATCAAAATAAACATAAAAAAAAACCTTTCATTTTTTTCCGGCCATACGCCGATCTTACTTACTCGCTTCTTCCATCGTTTTCTTCTTCTTTTTATCACCTTGGGCGACCCTTGACGCCCCTGCCCCCGTGCTTTCGTCGAGAGCGACGACTCCTCGCTGACTATCAAAAGCCAAGAACGACATTGCTCCAAATCGGGCCATTGAGGTGGTCTTCCGTTTAAACTCTTTATTTTCGGCCTTCAATGCGCCTATTTCTACTCGCGCATCCTTGTACATGCGCTGGAGCAACGAGAGTTGGGCGTTGACCTGATGGAGCTCACTTGTCCTGTTTTGCAATCGGTGAGCCAATTTTGTGACTGCCGTCACCGTCTCCATACAGGACATCAATGTGAAATGATTAGCTTCTATGTCAGATTGAGCTGCCATGATTTGCTCAATCGACATCATAGGGGCACTCGGTCCAGCAGAGTTTATGGGATCGTTCAGGTCCGGAAATAGAGTGAGGGGACGGAATGAGGAAGCCATGGTTTAGAGGTGAGAGCTGTGAACAAAATGAGTTGCAGAGAAATAGAAGAGAACAGACTGAGGTTTGGCCTCCTCCGTTCAGTTTTTTTGTCTCTCGATGAGGAAGAATAAACAGACGAGAGTAGTGAAGAAGAGATCGAAGAGAATGGTGAAGAAGAAAATGGAAGAGTGTGTGATTTAGAAGAAGGCTGAAGAGAAAAGGCCGAAGAGAAGAAGGCAAGGAGGGCGAGATAACCGAGGCGAGCGGCAATCGAGGAGCGCTGCTTTTGTCGGCCAATAAAGCAAAAGCCAGGCCGCGTGGCAACCGCATTTTGCGAAAAACGAGAGCGACGTGGAAGAGTTGTATATGTAATATATATATATATATATTTGTTGATTGACCGTTGATTGATATATATATTTTCGATGCCATTTATCACTATCATTTTCCTCCTCCTCCTCCAGATTCTAACCCGTGATTTCTTTTTGATAATGTCACAGGGGAAGAAATTATATGATGTTATGTATTAATGTATTATGGTATTATTTGAAAACTAATCTGATGATTATGTATTTATAGTTTGATATCTTAGTCTCATATCATGTCTCTAATTAAAGCTTATTTATTACACATGTGCCAACCTATGTATTTAGAAATGAATTCAGGGAGCATGACTTGAGGGGGAGCTTTTCTTACTCCCAAATCAAATCAAAACATCATTGTGTGCCATCATAAAAAAGGAGGAGATTGTTAGACTTATTTATTTTGATGATTTATTTAATTATGTTTTAATTTATTTGGAAGAGAAAAATAGAATCAAAATTTATTTTGATGATTTATTTGAAAGAGAAAAATAGAATCAACATTTATTTTGATGATTTTATGTTTTAATAAAATCAAAATTTATTTTGTCCATTATTTCTCACCTAAACCTCTATCCTAAATGTTGTTAGAATGTATTTAATATTTGATTAAATCAGGAGTTCAAACAGCCCAAAACAAATGTTCAAACAGCCTAGTACAGCAGCAGGCCAAAATGTTCAAAAGGTTCAAGTGGAAGATATTCAAATTAGTAATGATGGAAGTACAACAGCTATAAATGGCTATAAAGATTCAAAAGGCCAAAAGGTTCAAAAGGTTAAAGTGGAAGATATTCAAATTTGTATTGGTAATGATAGAAGTACAACGGCTATAAACAGTTATAAATTCAAATGACTACAACAGCTATAAACGGCTATAAATTCAAATGAATACAACGGCTATAAACGGCTATAATTTTCATTATATATACCAAAGCCTCTAATGTGAACAAGTAACAAAAAAACCTGAAAATATTCTTTGATCTATAGTCACTCACATCTTTTCTCAGAAATTATACATTGAGACTTATAGCTTTCAGCTTATCTTTCTTGTGTGAGATTTACAGAAAAATTAAAGTTTCATTTTATATATCTATCTTTGAGAGATATTTATTGTAAACTTTCTTTGAAAGCAAAAATACCATTTCATCTTGTAAAAGTGTTGCAAACACTGTGTCCTTGAAATCTTGAGAGTGATTGTGAATCACCTAAGATTTGCAAGAGTTTGAGCTTGTGAAGTCTGTGTAAAATCTGTGGAGGATTGCTCCATTTGTAAAGAGATTGCTAGCACCCCTGTGAAGCTAGAAGATAGTGGAAAATCTCAAGTGAAGCTTGAGGAGTGGATGTAGGCTTGGTTGAAGCCGAACCACTATAAATCTGTTTGTCTCATTTTCCCTAATCTCTTTACTTTCCTATTACTGCTATAGCTATCTAATATTCATGCATTAATCATTTGATTTGCCCTGTATGTTAGTTATACTTCATTGTTATTTTGTTTGATCACTTACTGCTAAGTTCATCATTGTGCTTGTTAATAATTTGTTGTACTAGTCATAGTTTTTATTGGGGTATTATTAATTTTAATTTGTAAAAACCTAATTCACCCCCCCTCTTAGGTTGCTTTTTGGGTAACAAAAGGTTTTGCTTTATGTGGATTTATTTGCATATACGTTGAGACTATTAAGATCTTGATTTTTTGCTAATTTTTCATTATGACATTGCTTTTATGTGGCCATTGAATTATCTTATTAATTTTGAAAATGTTTTGTTGATGTTTTAAAATTTCTTGATCCTTTCTTAATACCTCAAGAAATATTTTTGTCCCTGAGGAGTTGGTTTTTGTACTTATGTGAAGTTTCCTTTGTCATGTAAACAAGAAATGCAACAGGGTTAGTTGCTTCAGCTATTGTTGCGGGTTTAGGTGCCTTAACACATACATTGGGCACCCTCGTCCTTGTGATAGGAGCAAGTGGATTTGCTACAGCTACAGCTGCAACTGCAACTGCAACTGCAATTGCAACTGTTATAGGAACTATTGTCGGTAGTTTTAGATAATCTCTTGATAGTTGTCGATATGTTTATAAAGTTAGATATGTATAGGTTTGGATGGTTTAAACTTTTTGTACAGTTTATAACTTAAGGATATAGTTTTCGAATGTTTGGAATGTACAGACAATTGTTGAATGTTTATAATTTATTTATATAGTTTCTTTTTGATGTTTTAAACAATATTTTTGTGGTTGATTGATGTTTTGTGATGCTTGTTTGTAATATTTGCTAGATTGTACAAAATTGGTCAAATAGAATCTGCTGAATTAAAAAAAAAAAAAAAAAAAAAAAAAAAAAAAAAAAACTGCATATTCTACGGCAGGCATAATAAGTTGTTGTATTACATATTTTACGGCGCGCAATCAGCGTCATTATTTGTCTCACTAATTAACGCCGTGTAAAAGTAGTCGTAGAAAAAGTAACGACGACGTACAAAATCTGCCGTTAAATAGTTTTTAACAGCGTACTATAGGATGTCGTAGAAAAAGTAACAACGACGCACAAAATCTGCCGTTAAATAGTTTTTAACGGCGTACGAAGCACGTCGTTGAAAGTAAATGACTTTTTATGACTGGTCATAATATGACGCGCGCTGCACGTCGTAGAAGGGTTTTTACGACGTGCATTGCGCGCCGTAAAAACCTTTTTTTGTTGTAGTGATGTTATGTTTCGAATTGTAAATAATAAATACATGAATCATAACGTAATTATTAGAATAAATAGCAAATGTGATAATTACAAAAATTGCACTCTTTTATTTTTATTTTTAAGAACAACTACTACCGTTATGATAAAATATAAATACATTATTCTTTCTTAAGTGTTTCATAATTTTAATTTGCCATATGTTAGATTTATCTAATGATATAGCAAAACTATGTGTCTATATAATAATTAGTTTTATTTGTTTTTCTTTTATTGTTTTTTTTTTTTTTTTGAAACTCAATCAAGCATAATTTATTAAATAAAAAAAATTGAATAATGTAATGAAAAGGACAAACAATGAAGTACCAATGACCCGTATCTCATGTCATTCCTCAAATGAGCTTTGGCTTTTTCTCACACTTGCTAGTTTTGGCAGTCCACATCGTGCCCTTTTCTTGTTCTCCAACCCACCTCACAATTTTCACAACCCCAATCATCCTTTAACCTTTCTTCTGCTAGGCATGTTAACTTCTCTTTATTAGTTGCCCTTGCCTTGTCTCCATTATTTTGCTAAGCCCCTAAGCTCATTTATAATTGTTTATAAAATATTAAATTTGGCTAGCCACCATTTTTTATATATTTTTGTTGGAACAATTTTCTATGTAAAATAAACAACTTGAAACAAATCAAACAAATAAAAATAAATTACTTACAAAATTTATTTACCGAAATGAATAAGTACAAAATGATTAAGTCAAGTGTGTGACACTTTGTCCTTAAGAAAGATTCGCCCCGCTTCAGTATACGGATAAATGGCGTCTATCTCCTAGGATACAGTGATCTTTACACAGATTATAGTAGCACTCCAAACAATCTATACGACGAACAAAACCTGTGTTTTATACTCTCAGAAATTTTTCTAAAATAATATGTAGAATATATATGCAAGAGAGTACAAAGGAAGGCAAGAAAAAAGATTTTTGGAATAATTAAATTGCTGGAAATGTCTTGGTATTTATAGGGCTGAACAAGTATGAATTTCAAACCTGAACAAGTCTGAATTCGAATTGAACAGGTGTAAAACAATTTTAAATCTGTCTAGGAACAAACTAAATCTGTCCGGAACAATTGGGTTGTTTAAATCTATTAAAAACAGTTTGAACTTGCTGGAAATGGAACTGGAAGAGGCACTGATTGAACAAGAAATTTGAATTCAAATTTGGCGCAAAATTTGAATTAATTTCATTCAGAAAAAGATAATTTTCCCGTAAGGATTTTTGAAAAAAAAAATTAAATAAATTTTGCCAAAAAAATTAATATTAGGACCGACCCAACCCACACCTACACCCACGCCCTGCATGGCTTGGCCAGCCGGTTAGATGAATGGCGACAACGGTGCGCGCGCGTGTGTGGTGGTTTGAGTCAAGGCTTACTTTGTTCATAATTCCTCATTTCTACAAACTTGGGGTGTCCCATGGGGGCCAACCCAAGTATTCCCACCTAGAACTTATATCCACACATAAGTTCTCTTTAAGTTTCAATGTGGGACAACCATTTCAAGGAAACCTACATTTTACTTCTTTAATTGCCATTCCATGAACCTGAAAACGATGTTAACTTACCATTCACTTATTGTAGACACCCCATTTTTGACCGCCCTTAAGACTTGGGCATTACTGATGGTTTGTTCGGTGTTGAAAGATGTGCAGGGCACAGGTCCGGTTTCTTCAACAAGGAGAGGGGCAAGTCTTTCAAAACACTTTGTTTAGAGGTTTGGAATTGAAGAAAAGAGGAGAAGAGGGAAGAAAACAGGTTGAAGAAGAAGATCGGCAAAGATCTGGGTAGAAGGGAGTCGAGCAGCCCTCGCTGAATCAGGCTTATTCAATTGCATACTTGGAGTTGAGCTATGAGGCCACCACCATTGGAAAGAAGACTTCCGGGGCTTCATTTTTCATTCAAGAATCTCCTAGAGCCAAGTCAGGGTGGAGGGGATATGATTGGTTGAAGCTGGGCATCATCCCGGTTGGATCGAGTCTGCGCGACTTCACGGAAAAGGGCATAACTTTTTACATAGGAGGAATTTTGATGCAAGGTTTACGCCATTGGAAAGCTAACTTCCGGGGCTTCGATTTGCATACCCACCAGCACTTTTTTGACCTCAGAATCATCTATCGGCACTATATTTTGCCGACCGGCAATATATAGTGCCGACCGGCACTTTATTTTGGCCGATGATCAAATTTTCTGGCCGGTTTGCACCCTTTGCACCCTCCAAGCCTGGTGCATACCAGCTGTGCCAGCTGGGATGCACAGAACCAGATCCACGTGCATACATGTGCCTATTTTGCACCATTTAACCACCTTTTGGCCCCTTTTGTGCACCCTTTGCTCAAGGCTTCTTGAGGAAGCTTTGACCCCTTGTCTTGGCTTCCTCAAGAAGCCTACTAGCTGTCCAAGCTTGTTGAATAAGCCTTGCACCCTTTGCCCCTTTGATTTAGCTTCTTGGAGAAGCTTGGAGCTTGGTCCTTTGTCTATATAAGAGAGCCTTCCTCCTCTATTGTAGGGGTTGGATATTCTTAAGCAAAAAACCAGAGATATAGATACATATCTGATATAGATACATATATCCCTCCATCTCTCACTATATCTCTCTCATTCAACCTCCAAATACCCTTGTTCTTGGGCCATTTCTTCACCAATCCATAGCACCACCACCACCACTACTCCACCACAGCAGCTTGGAGAAGTTTTTCAAAGGCCAAAGGTGCTGCAACTCAAGCTAAGAAGCAACAAAAAGAGTAATCTTCAAGGGTAAGATCATTTTCCCTCTTTTGTAGCACATTCTTGTCACATTTTTCTACCCTATTTGCTTACTGTTTTGGTCTCCGACCCTAACTGAAAGGGGCATTCTTTTGAGCCATTCTTCATGTTTGTTTAAGGGCTCAACCCTGTTTGAGCCCTCCATAGTGCACTTGCTTCAATACTCCTTGGTATGCCACATTTTTGCATGAAATTTCTAGCCTATGTGTGATCTGTTTTTGAGCATAATGTAAACTGTAAGTAGGCTCATTTTGAGCCCTTCTTCAACATTGAAGAAGGGCTCAACCCTGTTTGGGACCCCTATCTTGCACTTGCTTCATAATCTCTTCTATTTACCGTAATTTTGCATGCTTTGTTAGCCTACCATGCTTCTGTTTTTGGGCCTTCAACAGGCCTGAAAAGTGTCTTATTTTGCCCCCCTCTATATGTCTCATGAAGGGTCTTTGGCTGTTTGGTGCACCCTTTTGGTACTTCATGTTATACCCCTTTGTGGGCCTTAATCTTGCATTGCATTTTGAGCATGTTTGTATATTGATTTGGGGCTTGTCATCTACTGTGGGTAGTCATATTTTTGGTCCCTCATCAGTATTGTAGAAGGGTATTTTTCAGTTTGGTGCATGCTTAGCATACCTACCATGTGATGCCTTGTAATTGCCTTAATATGCCTTAGGTTGTTAGCCTTTGTTCGAGCATGTTTTAGGCTTAGATTTGTGAAGCTTTTGTGTTTATTTTGCCATGCTTTAGGTTTTTCTTAAGTTGTTTGAGTCGATCCTAGCATGCATTATATAGCCTCTTTGCATTTTATGGCTTGTATGCTTCAAGTATGTGAATGTGTGAGCATTGTTGCATGCTTTGTTGATTTATTTAGTTGGTTTGGAACCTCCTATAACATGATTTCAGAGCTTACGTTGCATGCTATATGTCCATACTTAGCCTCTTTAAGTGTGCTTAAGAGTTGCCTTGTTTATGCTTAAGGTGTTGGACCATGATTGCATGCATGTGTGTGTGCATTTTGTGCCTTCATTTCCATGATAATGGCCACTGATTTTGGTATGCTTGCGAGCCATCCATGTTAGTTTAAGTCCATCGTTGCATGTTGTTGCATGCCTTGTTTGCTTACATGTTTAGGTTGCGTGTCTAGTCTACTTTGCTCCTTTGCATGCCCATGTTGCATACTAGATCACATGCCTAGGTTGCATCGCATTGGCATGCATGCCTTGCCTCTTGATCAAGTGATAGAGGTTGGGCTTTACGTGTTTGTTTGGTTTGCATGACATTTGAAATCAAAGTTGCTAACTTGGCTTTTGGGCCATTACGCATCGGAACGCGTGATTGATGGCCCGGGGGTCGAGGGTCATGCTCCCTTGAGTCCATTGCATGATAGGGAGTGTGTCCGTGCACACATTTGCTCAAAATTCCATACCATGCACTGCTGGTCTGTTGTTGCTGTCAAAACTGTCTTCTGCAGGAATTATTTGCCGACCGGTAGTATAGAGTGCCGACCGGCACTGTATTTATTGCCGACAAACCCCCTTAGCAGCCGATGGGTATTGTACATAGCCGGTGGACATTCTATTCAGCCGATGATGATCCTCAGTGTGCAGAGAGCATGTTCTGAGACTTTGGCAGTTTTCCAGAGAAGTAGGGCAGTAAAAGCAGAGCCAACAGTGGCATGGTGCGGACTTTCCAGGCGAGTCGAATTCGAGCATGCATCATTCGCATATCCCGAGGCAGGGCTGAGGCCCCCTTCTTTTTACATTTGATTTAATTTGATAATTAGGAATTTCTGTAATAATTAATTCATTCTGTATTTGGACTGTATTATTTTGGGACTGTATTATTCTTTTGGTCCCTCCGAGCGAGGGCATATTTGTAATAAGTGTGGGTGAGTGTGTGTATGTCTTCCAACCCCCACTTCTTTCTCCTTTTTATTTACCTGCTTTGATGGTTAGTATTAGGGCACGTTTATTTTGGCATACCTTATGCAATGCATGCGTGCATCCATACATTTGTTACACATACATCGGGCTCGGCACATCATACAAACTGCATTGTATTTCAATTTCAAATTGAATACGTGTTATTTGTAGCATTCCACGTGCCATGTTTAGGATAGTCGAGCCTGTCTAGATTGCATCTTTGCACGTGTTGCATTAGCCACTTAACATGAACTAGGATCATGCATATGATTACTAACTGGTTTCTGTTTTGGCTCGGAGTACTAGGTGAGCTTTTATGCTTTAGCATATCACATGTGTGTGATTGTCGCCATGATAGCATGATTACCATGAGGCTAGCTGCTTATGTGATATAACTGCTTGAATGCCTGTGGATGGAGGTTGAATTACCTAAATTGGGACAATGCATTAAAACTGTGAGTTTTAAGCCCACTAGTTAGTGGCAAAACCATCTTTTCTAAAGCCCACTTGAGGGTGGCAAAACCTGCATTTTAACCTACTTGCGAGTAGCAAACCGTTTTCAAAACAAACATGTAGTGTTTTGTTCCAACTTAGGCGATTTGGTCTATACTTGTTTGCTGTGCGCATAACATAGTAATTCTAGGCTAATAACCGGAATAAGAACGCATAACGTTTTCAAAATCGGATATCACGATTAGTAGAGGCCGGTCTTCGGACCGGGCGAGAGGGGGTGCTCATAGCTGACCTTCCCCGATCGTACCCAAGCTCCCGAGCCAAGTCACTTTGGTGATGACGGACACGTGGCCTTCGGCACCGAGTCAGGGTTTCCTAAATTCCCCCATTTTAAAAATATTTAGGTGGCGACTCTGTATCTGGCAAAGCAGTCCATGTTTGGCACTACTTTTCAAAAAAATTGTTTTCTCAAAACGATTTGCCAGAGTTGGACTCTTTGGTTCAGATTTAGAACCGTGACAAATTGAGTCCTTTGAACTGTAGTGAACCCAACATCGAACCAGAACGGGGGGGGAGTCGCACCCTCCCCCGGGATGCGTTCGGGGACGTCTACACTTATAAATGGTTTTGACGAATCGTTTGTATCATGTGACTTACTACGCAACAAGGAACACGTCACCTCTTTGGACCCATCCCAAAAGACGTGTGGGATCCACTCAAATTTGGGCTCAAAGTTAGCCCAAAATAAGCCTATAAAAAATCATATTTCCAACAATCCCCCACATGAATGGAATTTGACGGAGAGAAAATGCAACAACATGATCTAATTATAGAGAGTACAAAAATTGAAAATATTCTGCAAAGGATAGGTAACTTTTGGCTTTGAACCTTCCCTTGTAAGACACTATTGGATTTACTAGCTAACCAGTGAACATGATGTCTTGAACTGTTTAGTCATTTGTGTAAACCAAGACAATAGAACTTACACATTATATTACCAGACACAATTTAGTTCTCACTATTGTGTTCATTTTGGCCCTGAACAACCTGATCCTTCATGAGTGCTCTAGAGAATTGTAGTCCTTCACAAATCTCATAGAATCAGCCCAGTTCACACTCATATAGGTGATTTTTATGAAAAGTATCCTACTATACTCCACTAGGTATTCCTAGATATAAGAATCATTAAAAGTGTTATAAAACACTGCAGATATCACTATTTCATCATAGAAATTGGTAGGAGTTTGACTCCCTAGTGATCCTTATGAGTCATACACAACTCGGTTGTCCCTTTGAACTTAGATCTTGGGATCTCCAGTCAATTAGGTTGGATTGCCGTTGTGGTAACTCTTATCTAATAGGCTTAAGTCCCATTTCCCTCGATGAATTCTCAACTAATTCTCTTGCTAACCCTTTGCTTAATGGATCCGCTATATTGTCTTTAGACTTCACATATTCAATGTAAATAATTCCACTAGAGAGTGGTTGTCTCGCGATGTTATGTCGACGACGAATGTGTTGTGACTTACCGTGATACATATGACTATGTGCTCTACATATTGCTGATTCACTATCACAATGTATACATATAGCAGGTACCAGTTTTGGCCACATTGGAATATCTTCAAGGAAATGACGAAGTCATTTTACTTCTTCCCCAACTTTATCTAAAGCTATAAATTCTGATTCCATAGTAGACCTAGCAATGCAAGTCTGTTTAAAAGATTTCCAAGATACAACCGCCCTACCAAGAGTAAAGACATACCCACTGGTGGATTTTGAGTCTCTAATATCCGATAGCCAATTTGCATCACAGTATCCTTCAAGTACTGCTGGATATCTATTATAATTTAGCCTAATGTTACAAGTAAATTTGAAATATCTCAGAATCCTTATAATAGCTTTCTAGTGTTCTACTCCTGAATTACTCGTATATCTAGTTAATTTACTTATTGCATAAGCTATATCCGAGGGAGTGCAGTTCGTCAAGTACATTAAGCTTCAAATAATTTGGGTATACTCTAATTGAGAAATACTTTCTTGTACATTTTTAGAAAGGAATAAATTAACATCCATAGGTATTCTAGCAAGATGATCATCATCTTTGCTGAATTTGTCAATTATTTTCTCAATGTAATGTGATTGTAACAAAGCATAACTTTATGATGTTTTGGTAATTTTCATACCAAGTATTACATCAGCAATCCCCATGTCCTTCATGTCAAAATGTTTATTCAATATTTTCTTGGTAATTTTAATCATGTCATTATTACTACATATGATAAGCATATCATCCACATAAAGACATACTATAACATAACCTTTATTTGTGTTTTTAATATAAACACATTTGTCACATTCATTAATCTTAAATTTATTTGACATCATTGCCTTGTCAAATTTCTCATGCCATTGCTTTGGCACTGTTTTAAACCATATAATGATTTAACCAATTTATACACTTTTTTCCATTTTCCTAAAACAGAAAAACCTTCTGGTTGTTCCACGTAAATTTCTTCATTTAACTTACCATTTAAGAAAGCTATTTTCAAATCTATTTGATGAATTTCTAGATTGTTCAAAGATGCAATGGCAATTAATATTCTAATAGATGTTATTCTAGTAACTGGTGAGTATGTGTCAAAGTAATCAAGACTTTCTTTTTGTCTATATCCTTTAATCACAAGTCTTGTCTTATATTTGTCAATTGATCCATCTGCTTTCATTTTTCTCTTGAAAATCCACTTGTTTGTACCCAACAGGTTTACAACCTGGTGACAAATCCACCAATTCCCAAGTGTGATTTTGCAAGATGGATTCAACTTCACTATTGACAGCCTCTTTCCATAAAGAAGCCTCAGGATTGGACATAACTTCTTTAAAAGTTAAAGGCTCATTTTCTAACAAAAATGTTAGAAAATCTAGACCAAAAGATTTGGAGATTCTAGCACGTTTACTACGCTTAGGTTCCTCTTCCTCATTTTGATCTAACTTTTGCTATTGTTCTTGATCATGTCTAGTAATAGCATCATAAGATTTTTTGTTAGTACTAGTCTCTTGTCTAGTCTTATTAGGAAACATATGTTCAAAAAAAGATGCATTCCGAGATTCAATAATAGTATCTACATGTATTTCGGAATGTTCTGACTTATAAATCAAAAACTGATATGCGCTACTATTCATGGCATAACCAATGAATATGCAATTAATAGTTTTGGGACCTATCTTAGTCTTTTTAGGACTGAGAATAGCCACTTTAGCCAAACACCCCCACACTTTTAAGTATTTGTAGGATGGTACTCTCCCATGCCACATTTCATAAGGTGTTTGATTTACTTTCTTTTGGGATACTTTATTAATAATATAATTAACAGAAAGTATTGTTTCTCTCCACAAATTATGAGGTAATCCAGAACTTATTAACATGGTATTCATCATTTTTTTAAAGTCCTATTTTTCCTTTTAGCAACTCCATTTTGCTGAAGTGAGTAAGGAGTGGTGGTTTGATGAATTATTCCATGTTCTTTACAAAACTCACTAAAAGGTGACTCATATTCACCACTTCTATCACTTCTTAGTTTTTTTAATTTTATTTTTTTACCAAGTTGAGTTTCAACTTTATTCTTATATTGAATGAAAGTTTCCAAAGCTTCATCCTTGGTTCGAATTAAATAAACATGACTATATCTAGTATAGTCATCTATGAAAGTGATAAAATATTTTTTCTCACCTCTAGTTTGAATTGATTTAAAATCACAAATGTCACTATGAATTAATTCAAGTGGCTCCGTACTTCGTTCAATTGAATGAAAAGGAGTTTTAGTTAATTTTGCTTCAACACAAATTTCACATTTATGATTTAAATCAATGTCAAATTTAGGTAAACATTTCATATTAATTAATCTACGCAAAGATCCATAATTAACATGTCCTAGTCTACCATGCCACAAATTTGAAGACTCAAGCAAGTAAGAAGAAGATGTATTATTATTAATTACAGAGTGTACAACAATCATTACATTTATTTTGAAAAGGCCATCAGACATATAACCTTGTCCCACATACATCCCGTTTTGGGTAAATACAAATTTGTCATTTTCAAAAACTAGCCTAAACCCATTTTTACTTAACAAAGATTTGGAGACTAGATTCTTGTGAATGTCCGGTACATGTAACACATTGTTGAGAGTGAGTTCCTTTCCAGATGTCATCTTCAGAATAATCTTTCCTTGTCCTTCAACTTTAGAAGTTGAGGAGTTACCCATAAAAAGTTGTTCATCGTTATCCACCATAGAATAAGATGTGAACATCTTTTTGTCGACACAGATGTGGCGAGTAGCACCAGTGCCCACCCACCATTCTTTAGGATTTCTGACAAAATTTGCCTTGGAAACAACTGTAGAAAGACTTATGTCATCTACACCATTGGAAATTTTGTCCGCTTCGGTTACATTGGTTTGATCAGGCTTCTTGCTTGACCTTCCTTTGCCTTTCCGTTTGCCACGGCAATCTCTGGCCCGATGTCCCTCTTTGTCATAGATGTAACACTTGCCATTGAACTTGTACTTCTTAATTTTCCCTCCTTTAGAGCCTTGTGTGAAACTTTCTCCAAAATACTTCTGTTTCTTTGCTTTTCGAGCATGTTTCACCACATTTACCTTAGACTCCATTGGATGCTTACTAGCCCATTTCTCAGAATTACGGTTGTCTTCCTCAATCCTCAAATGCATAATCAATTCCTCCAAATTCATTTCTTTGCGCTTGTGTTTGACGTAGTTCTTGAATTCCTTCCAGCCTTGTGGTAATTTTTCAATTAAGGCAGCAACTTGGAAGGATTCATTGAGAGACATGCCTTCTGCATGAATGTCTTGCAAAATGAGTTGGAGATCTTAAATTTGGTTGATCACAGTCTTAGAATCAATCATCACAAAGTCCATGAATTTGCCTACTATGAATTTCTTCGAGCCAGCATCTTCTGTTTTGTACTTTTTCTCCAAAGACTCTCAAAGTTCCTTTGTCGTCTTGATAGGACTATAGATGTTGTACAATATGTTATCAAGTCCATCCAACATGTAATTTCTGTAAAGGAAATCAGCATGTTTCTAGGCATCGAAAGCAACAACCACTTGTTGGCCGGTTTCATTCTCGTTAAGAGTAGAAGTATTCTCACGGAGGAAACGCGCCAAGTTTAGAGTAGTAAGATAGAACAATATTTTTTGTTACCATCTTTTTAAATCAGTCCCAAAGAACTTTTCTGGCTTTTCACCGTGATTGACTGGCACAGTCACAACAGGAAGAGGGGTTGGAGCAATTGTAGTCACCATACTAGTACTTGCTTGAGCATTAGTTTCAGTAGCCATGAATTCTAAATTATAGAACAAAATTATAATTAGAATTTATATTACACAAAAAATTAAACCATAAACACATAATTTAAATTCTGTAAAAAATAAAAGAAATAAGAATTGTAACTTTTATTTCCAATTAATTTGAAAATAAAATTTTATTTAAACAAATTAATTCTACATAGAAAAATATTTCTGTAACACTTCAAGAATTAAAATACTGAAAACAGAATTTTAATTAATGAAAACTCAGAAATTATTTCTGAAAACCAAAATTAATTTCTGACAAATTTCACAAATAAATATTCTGAATTGTTAATGACTACCAGTATATTACTATTAGTCGTCAAAGAAAATAAATAGCATATTACTACTATTTGTCAAACAGTATATTACTACTATTTGTATTATCCAACCAGAATATTATTTTGAATAAGCACAGAAAATAATTTTTGTAAGAAGAAGAAAGAAAGAAAAGGAAATAAACAAAAAATTCTGTTTAAACAGAATAATTCGAATCTATCTTAAGATTGTTGAAACAATCTTCTGTGTAAAATAAACAACTTGAAACAAATCAAACAAATAAAAATAAATTACTTACAAAATTTATTTACCGAAATGAATAAGTACAAAGACGATCAAGTCAAGTGTGTGACACTTTGTCCTTAAGACAGATTCGCTCCACTTCGGTGCTTACGGATAAATGGCTTCTATCTCCTAGGATACAATGATCTTTACACAGATTGTAGTAGCACTTCAAACAATCTGTATGGCGAACAAAATCTGTGTTTTATACTCTCAGAAATTTTCCTAAAATAATATATAGAATATATATGCAAGAAAGCACAAAGGAAGGCAAGAAAAAAGATTTTCGGAATGATTACACTGCTGGAAATGTCTTGGAATTTACAAGACCGAACAGGTATGCATTTCAAACCTGAACAGGTTTGAATTTGAATTGAATAGGTACAAAACAGTTTTAAATCTATCTGGGAACAAACTGAATCTATCCAGAACTGCTAGGCAGTTCAAATATGTTAAAAACAGTTTGAACCTATTGGAAATGGAACCAGAAGAGGCATTGATTGGACAAGAAATTTGAATTCAAATTTGGTTCAAAATTTGAATTAATTTCATTTAAAAAAAGATAATTTTCCCCCAAGAATTTTTGGAAAAAAATTCAAATAAATTTTTGGAAAAAAATTCAAATAAATTTTGTTCAAAAAATTAATATTATGATTAACCCGACCCACAACCCACAACCGCGCCCAGCTCAGCTCTGCTCGACCGGCAGCAGTGCGCGTGTGTGGTGGTTTGAGCCAAGACTTACTTTGTCCATAACTCATCCATTCTACAAAAATAGGGTGCCCCTTAATTCCTTACATAAGTATTCCCACCTAGAACTTATATACACACATAAGTTCTTTTTAAGTTTCAATGTGGGACAACCATTTCAAGGAAACCCACATTCTACTTCTTTAATTGTCCATTCTACGAAACCGAAAACGACGTCAACTTCTCATTCACTCATAAATGGTGTTGACGAACTGTTTGCATTGTGTGACTTGCCATGCGGTAAGGAACACGTTACCTCTTTGGACCACCCCAAAAGACGTGTGGGTCCCACTCAAATTTGGGCTCAAAGTTAGCCCAAAATAAGCCTATAAAAAATCATATTTCCAACAATTTTTGAATTGAGTAATTTTAGAATTATCATATATTATATTGACTTTCATATGACATGATGTTTTACATGATACTAATTATATCATTTGATAGGTTTTACATGATACATGTGATTAGTGCAATTTAAAGTACAATATTAAATGCGGTCAGCAATAAACTATTAAAAATTTATTTTATACATTGTTTTTAAATATTACAAATTTAAATAATTAAACTTTAAGTAAGAAGAGGTACATATTACTACGCTATGCATACATTATTTCTATAATGTTTTTCTTATAAAAATGTCATTTATGTTAGAATATTTAGATAAAGGATAATTTCTTTTTTCTTTTTTCTTTTTTTCATATTCTTCTTGAACTTAAAGTAGAACTCCAAAATCTATCAATTATGACTTAAATTAGATTTGGTTTACATATGAACTTTTCATCTAAATTTTAATTTTTTAAAAATTTAGATAGGTTTGGATAGGTTAGTAATTTTATGTGACATGTATTTATTAATTTTTATAAATTAAAATTAATATTTTGAAGCTCTTAAAACATTTTGAACAAAATAATATTTTGTGTTAATAAATAGATAATAATATAGTTTTGGAAAAATAATCACTTACAAACAATAATCTAAGTTGTCGATAAAAAATAAAATGATAATTTCAAAACATGTATATTGCGGATACAGTGTCACTGTTGTGCTATGGGTGAAGCATAGTAGTGACTATTGTGCAACTCGTGGGACTCATTTCGAATCCTATTTTGATGATTCAAATCGTTCAAATTTTAAGAAATATCGAGAACAATATATCTGTAAAAAATTAAGGGTGAAGCACTAATAAATCTCAAATAGTGATCTTATGAACTGTTTGGTCCTCCATTTTTTCTCATAGACCTAAAGATTTCATTCTAGTGTGAATTACATAAAATGTTAAGTATAAATGCACGTGTGTTATGTGTTGAGGGACAAATGTGGGTTTTTTCATAATGTTGAAATTACTAAATGTAACACTTCAAATTCTCAAATGTAGCTCTCTAATGTAACACTCAAAAAATATAACACTCCAATGTAACACACTAAAAAACTTTTTAGGGTACTTTTTCCAAACGTAATACTCCAACCAATGCAACACACAAAAACTCCTTAGTGTACTTGTTCTCAAACGTAACTGTTTGAATGGTTGAAAGAAAGGGAAAATTGTGCATCTATATTATTGAATTGAATGATTAATACAATAGAAGAAGCTTATATTTATAGGCTAAAAAGAAACCTAGATAAGTATAGAAGGAGATAGAGATACAAAGAGATATAGATACAGATATAGACACAGACACAGATAAATAAGTATAATATAGATAAGTATATATTAACAGCCCCCCTCAAACTCAAGGTGGATAAGCATTGACCAACTTGAGTTTGGAAACTAGATCACTGAAACGACCAGGAGGATGAGCTTTGGTGAAAATATCAACATGTTGATCAGCAGAAGAAATAGAGAGAAGATGAACAGTGCCACGTATAACACGCTGTCGAAATGAAATGATAATCAATCTCAATATGTTTGGTGCGATCATGGAAGACATCATTGTGAGCAATCTGAATGGCACTCTGATTGTCACAATAGAGAGAGGTAGCACTAGGGGAAGAAACACCCATATTAGCAAGGATCCAGCGAAGCCACAAAAGTTCTTGGGTAGTATCAGCAAGAGAGCGGTATTCAGCTTCAGTACTAGAACGAGAAGTGAGAGACTGTTTCTTGTTACGCCAAGTAAGAAGAGAATCCCCTGAGAAGAAACAGAAACTCGTGGTGGAGCGTTGATCAGTAGGATCCCCAGCCCAATTAACATCAGAAAAAGTACAAAGCTTGAGAGAAGAGTGAGCAGAGTAGTGGAGTCCATGGAACATAGAGCCTTTGAGGTAGCAAAGTATGTAAAGTACAACAGTGTAATGCAGGGTGCGGGGAGCCGACATGTATTCATTAACTATATAGACAACATAGGCAATGTTAGGATGAGTCATAATGAGATAGACAAGACTACTTACCAGCTGGCGATAAAGAGTAGCATCAGAGAGAAGATCCCCATCTAGAGGAGTGAGACGAGTCTGAGGATCAACGGGAGTAGAGGCAGTCTTGTAATCGGTACGACCAGCATATGCCAGAAGATCAGATGCATATTTGGCTTGTGATTGTAGCATGACTTTTTGTGCTCCTTTCAGATACGACTAGCCTTATAGTTCGGACTCTCGTGGTTCTGAATCTGATTCTACAAGTGCAATGTGAAATAGATAAATAAAAATGAGTCCAAATCCGATAATTATTTTGGAAAATCGATTTTGAATCAAAATGTCAAAAATGGACTGCTTTGCCAGATACAGAGTCGCCATCTAAATATTTTTGGGAAATTTAGAAAACTCATGACTCGTGCCAAAGGCCACATGTCCGTCATCACCAAGATTATCTCGGCTCGGGAACTTAGGTATGAGAGGGGAAGGTCATGAGAGGGGCACCCTCGCTTGCCCGATCAAAGATCGACCTCTACTAATCATGATGTGATTCTTATTTACATTATATGTTTTTGTTCTGATTATTAGACTAACTTTACTATGTGTTGCACATAAGTATAGACTAATTTGTAAAAATTGGAACATTTGATTTCAAGTTTGTTTAAAAAGTGTTTGAATATGTACCATTTGAAAAAGTGATCTCATATATACATTAAGCAAATTATTCTACTTTAAGCAGTTAGCTTTCAACCATAGGCATTCAAATAGGTATAGCATTTAAGTACTTAGCCTCATGGTAATCATGCTTATCATGGCGACAATCACACTTATGTAATATGCTAAAGCAATAAAATGCTCACCTAGTACATCGAGGTGAGCCAAAACAAGCAAAATAATTAGAAAACATGTATGTCTCTAATTAATGCAATATGACTAATGCAACACATGCAAGATGTAATTAATAGGCTCGGCTACTAATATAACATGTGAATCAATTTGATAGCATGTGGTTTAAGCACGTTTTCAAAGAGGTAATAAATAGCAATGATTTGTTAGAATGATGAACCGAGCCTTATGCATGCAAAACGAATGGAAGCAAATCATGAAAAATGCTTAAACAAAATATGATGTGCCACATTATCCATCATAAGCGGGGAAATAAAATGGAGAAAGATGTGGGGTTGGAAGACATACACATTATTACAATTTGTCCTTACGCAGGAGGGTCCGAATAAATGAACTAGCTAAGCTACTTTAACTAATTATTACAACGCCGCATTTTGATTAACTATTCTAACTAATTAAATAATTACAACGCACTCTAACTAATTAAACTAACTAATTAGTTACATTACGGAATTAATTATCTAAGTAATTAATTACAAATTATACAACATACTACTATTAATAACACAAATCTAACGGGTCCCAAGGAGAAAGGCAATGGCTTATGCATGAACATGAATTTTTCCCCCGAGAATGCCTCTGTTTTGCACTGTTTTGTCTCAGCCTCTGTTCTGTTCTGTAAAAAAAATAAGGTACTGCGTGGTGGACAAAAGTGACCGACAGGCCAGAAATGGTGGCCGGCCGCCCACTAATAATGACCTGCCGGCCACTAATGTTGGGTTTCTCTTGCTGCAACAGACAACAAACAGAGCATCCTCAGAGGATGTTTGTCCACCCTACCCCTTCTTATCATCAAACAGCTCAAAGGAGTGGTAGGCTTGATTTGCAAGCCATCAATCGGAGCAAATTCATTGCGTGATCACTTATGAACCAAGGGATACAATTTCAATAAATGCATAATGAAAGACTTGTGAACCTCCTCCCTATCATGATATTGATCAAGAGAAATGATTGACGTTGAAACTTGAACCATTTTCATCACTAGTTAGTATGAAATGCTTCAAGACTCAACGGGTTCAATTAACATCTGATTGAACCTAAACCATTTTATTATCTTGCTCCATTTTAGTTCAAGTTTTATTGTCTCTTTTAATTACCTTCCATTCTTTAGTCAATTGAGTCCAATAATGCGCTTTAAGTCCACTATTAGAGAGAAATGTCAAACCAAATGTTGTTTCAGACATGAGAGAGATGTCATGCCATTGGTAATGAACCTCTGAAGAGATTAAACCATTAAGCACAACGGTCTCTATCTCAAGCGTAAACAAACCATCAGTTTGAAACGACTCTTAAGCAAAGGAAAAGTCAAGAAATGAGGGAGGTTGTAGAGATGATTAGAGATGAACACAAGTATGGAAAGCTTGAAATAAATGCTATCAACTCAAATAGGTTGGTGTCTAATGCCTAAAACACCGAACCTATGAGGACCATTACATTACAAGCATGCTATACAAAACATAAATGAAACTAACATATAAAAACAGTCATAAATTAAGCTAAAACAGTGCTGAAATTGAAGTCAAAAGAGCTAAAAGAGTTAGCTACAATATTGAAGAATTTAAGCTAGTAAACAAGCCAATGGAGAGGTGGCTAACCCCTTCATTTTTGGGACCTCAAAACATGATTTTTAGCTTCTAAAAAACTCTAAAAATCAGTGGTAAAAAGCTCAAAAAAAGTTGATGAGAGGATGGGAAACACAAGGGCAAAAGCTTAGGAAATAAGGTTCAAAGAATGGTGATTAACCCCTCCACCTTTAATAACTTTAAACCACAAGTTTCAGCCCATAAAAACAGTGTAAAAACAACCCAAAAATAGTAAGAAAATATAGAAAATAAGTAGTATAGATATGCCCAAAATTATACCTCTTGAAGCAAGGTAACTCTTTTGTTAACAAATCCACAAGTTCTCACTCTCAAGAGCTAAAATTTGGACTCAATAATCTCAGCAAAGAGAGCTCCAATATTGGTTTAGGAAGTGTTTGGGTAAGGTGTGTGTGTTGCAAGATAGAGATAGAGAGAGAATTTCAAGTTTTGGGGCTTTTGGAATTTTTTTCTAACCTTAAAACCAAGAGGGGAGGTCATCTATATATAGAAAAATATGTGTCTATCTCAAAAATATCTGTATACATACAATTGGAGTGGTGCATGCATCTGTGGAGACAGCTGGCAAAAATATATGGTTTCTTACACAAGTGGCTGGCCAGACAAAAATCTACTTCTAGTCCTAATTTCAAATGGGCATATCTCCTTCATTCAGACTCGGTTTCTAGTCATTCTTGAGTCTAAATTGAAGCCTCGGAAGTCTAATTTCCAATGGAGGTGGCCTCATATCTCAATTATAAGTGTGAAAAGAGATATTCCTATTTTAATGAAGGTTGTTCATTTCTTTCCTAACAGATTGATGCCCAACTTCTTCCCCAACTAGTTTTCTTCCCTTCCCTCCTATTTTCTTCAACTCCAAACCTCTAACTAAGATGTTTTTAAATAATTTTCAAATATTTCACCTCCCTTTCATTTATTTCCACTTTGTCCTTACTCGGTTTACCGAAAAGTGCAATATTTTGAATGAAATGCGAGTTTCGGAACATCGTAGAAACATTTGGAAAAGTATTTTGAAAAAGAGGGTTTTAAGATCTAAAATAGTTTTGGTTAAAATATTTTTGGTCAAAAATGGGGTGTAAGGTTAGGATTTAAAAGCTCTTCTTGCTGAAGAAATCGAACGTCAGCATAACTTTCATCATCGAGTGATTAACCTGAGACACCCAAGTCTTAAGGACAGTCAAAAATGGGGTGTCTATAGTGACAAATAATAACCAATGGAATCATGAGAGATTTCAATCCCTAAGAAATAATTGAGAGTACCAAGGTCCTTCATCTCAAACTGACGATTGAGAAAGTGTTTTAATGCTAAGAATACCAACCACATAATCATCGATGATAATTATATCATCCACGTAAAGAAGCAGAAGAGTGGTGCTATGAGGAGTGGTCCGAACAAATAAAGCAGAATCTTATGACTTCCAGTTCTACTATATTTTCTTCCATTTCTCTCTCGGCTCATATTCCCTCTATTCATACTGCTGATGGTTCTCTCATGTCAATAAGTCATGTTGGCTTTATTTCTACCTCTCATTTGTCTTTACCACATGTTTGTCATATCCCTGCTCTTACCTTAAACCTTATCTCCATTAGTCAAATATGTGAGCTTGGTCTAACTATTACATTTTCTGCTAATGGTTGTTTGGTGCAGGACCCTCAGACGGGACAGACTCTTAGGATCGGCCGTAAGCATGAACGTCTCTAGGAGCTCATTCATATTTATGTTTCGGATTCCATACAGTTAGCTACTCCTGCATTAGATTCTTCTTTGTCTCCTTTTTATCTTTAGCATTGTCGCTTAGGGCATATTTCTGTTAGTAGGTTAAAGTCTTTGGTTTCTAGTGGTCAGTTGGGTCATGTACTTCCCGATCATTTTGATTATTTGCCTTGTCAACTTGCAAAACAACCTGCTTTATCTTTTAATAAAAGTACTTTTGTTTCCTATGCATCTTTTGATCTCATACATTCTGATATCTGGGGCCCATCACTTACTACTACCATAGGGGAATCTCGTTATTTTGTTATCTTTGTTGATGATTTTTCACGGATTACTTGGCTGTTTCTCATGAAAAATCGATCTGAACTTAAACAATTTTATTATATCTTTGCAACAATGGCCCAAAACTAATTTTCAAAGAACATTAAATTTTTTCGCTCTGACAATGCTATGGAGTATTAGGATTCAAATTTCCTCTTTTTTCTTCAATGTCATGGAACTTAGCCTCATCGTTCCTATGCTGTCATTTCCTAGCAAAATGGACGTGTTGAACGGAAACATCGGCATATTCTCGACACTACTCGAACTCTCCTTCTCTCTTTTTCTTATCCTGAAAACTTTTGGGGGGAAGCTGCACTTACTATTGTGTATACTATTAATTGTGTTCTTACTCCTGTCATCCATAATTAAACTCCCTTTGAACGTCTGCATGGCACTAGCCCTCCATACACACATCTTCGAGTTTTTAGGTCTGTATGTTTTGTCCTCCTTCAACCTCATGAACACACCAAACTTGAACCTCGTTCTTGTCTTTATTGCTTTCTTGGGTATAGGATCGAACATAAAGGTTATTGCTGTTGGGATCCTATTTCTAAGCGTCTTCGTCTATCCCGTCATGTGATTTTCTGGGAGCATAAAATGTTTTCATTCCTATCGTCGTTTCACTTACCCTCACCCTCACCCTCACCCTCACCCTCACCCTCTACTTCCATCATGTTTAATAATCCTTCCATAGATCTCTTCTCTAATGCGTTTGATGCAGATTCCTCATTTGTAGAGACACCTTTGCTGACCTCTGATCCCATCCGGACTGCTTTCCTTGATGGTCCACTACCCATTGTGCCTTCTAGCTTGTCTTCTACCTTTCCATCAAACATTCCCCCACAGCTCTTCCCATTGATCGTCCACATCAGGCAACTCAACCACATGTTTATCTTCGTGATTATATTGTCGGGTCTAATGCCTTTTCTACTTGTGAACCTACCTCCTATCATGAGGCTTGTACTAATCCGCTTTGGCAGCAAGCTATAACTGATGAACTATAGGCTTTAGACAAAACTCATACCTGGGATGTTGTTGATCTTCCTCCTAGAAAGACTGCGATTGGCTGCAAATGGGTATACAAAATCAAGACCCATTCTGATGCCTCTATTGAGCGCTACAAAGCCTGTCTTGTTGCAAACGGCTTCATCCAAGAATATGGCATTGATTATGAGGAGACTTTCGCTCTGGTTTCTTGGCTTACCTCTATGCGTAGCTTAATTGCTGCTGCTGCTGCTCGTCACTGGGATCTCTTTTAGCTGGATGTCAAAAATGTCTTTTCTTAATGGTGATCTTTTTAAGGAAATCTACATATAACCTTCTCCTGGGTCTGCTTATTCGGCTCATAAGGTTTGTAAACTACAATGTGCTCTCTATGGTCTCAAATAAGCCCCACGAGCTTGGTTTGCTAAATTCAATTCCACCATTCATGACTTCGGTTTCACCTCCAGCTTATATGACTCTGCAGAAGAAGGTCGTGACTAAAGAGTGGCAAGAATAGAGTCTACATGATGAGTCTGGAGAGTATCAAGACAAGTTTCCTTAGGTAACAGCTCTAAAATAGCCTGCTCAAGAGTAGGTAGTGGAGTACGATGAATGAGAGAGGCACGCACGGGCTTAAAATAGGTAGTGAGAGCCATGAGAAATTGAACCAATCGCTGCTGATTAAAATATGTAGTGAATAAAGTAACATCTTCAAGGTGAAGCCATGGAGGTTTTGAGAGAGCAAGCTGGTCCCAAACAGAATACATTTGAGAAAGAAAGTCATTAATAGACAGACCAGGTTCTTGGCGCATGCGATGAAGCTGACTCTGAAGTTGATATTGATGGGCAAGACCGGTAGTCTAGTATCGTTTTTTCAAAAAGTTCTAAATGTCTTTAGCAAGAGTAGTAACAGGGCGCGTGTTTGCGTATGGGAGAGTGGCGGTGGAAGGCTGGACATGCCGAAAAGAAAATCGGCACGTGAGAGCGCGTGTGGAGGTATGTGGCGACGGGTTTGGTAGCGTTGGAACCAGGGCACAATTCCGAGCACTATGGTAAAAAAAAAATATAAAATTTTGGTAAAAAATGATGACGGAACAGTGACGAAATAGTGTTATGGAACAAAGAATGGTGTATTGATAAAAAAGAAGAGAGATGCTATAATGCCACTATGTACGAGCAATAATCAGGAGAAAAGAAAAGTTAGGATTCAAGACCTATGCTCTGATATCATGTTAGAATTGTTGAAAGAAAGGGAAAATTGTGTATCTGTATTATTGAATTGAATGATTAATACAATAGCAAAAGCTTGTATTTATAGGCTAAAAAGAAACCTAAATAAGTATAGAAGGAGATAGAGATACAAAAAGATAGAGATATAGATACAGATAGATAAGTATAATATAGATAAGTATACATTAACAGTAATAACGTAACATTCCAAAAAAACTCCTTAGTGTATTTTTTTTTCCAAACGTAGCACTCTAATACAATACTCTAATGTAAATCTAGAAAAACATGCTAACAGAAATGTAGATTTCCATGTTCGACAACACTTCAGCCACCAATCTCCCAAAAAGAAATTTTCACATCTCATATTTCCATTCCCATCTGAAAAACGAATTAGAAAATTGAAAAAATGAATCACAGAAGTGTAGGCGTCCCCGAACGTCCCGGGAAAATCCCGTTTTGTTCATTGGGCTTACTACAGTTCGGACTCAATGTCACGGTTCTGAATCTAATCTCACAAAGTGCAATGCAAGATTGACAAATCACCAAAGAGTTCAAATCCGGCAAATCGTTTTGAAAAACTGATTTTTAGAAAGAAGTGCCAAACATGGACTGCTTTGCTAGATACAGAGTCGCCACCTAAATGTTTTTATTTTGGAAAATTTAGGAAACCCTGACTCGTGCCTAAGGCCAAGTGTCCGTCATCACCAAGGTTGCCTCGGCTCGAGAACTTGGGTACGAGAGGGGAAGGTCATCTATGAGCACCCCCACTCGCCCGATCAAAGATCGGCCTGTACTAAGCATGATATCTTGTTTTTGAAAACACATGTGTTCTTATTCCGGTTAATTAGCTAGAATTACTATGTGATGCGCACAGCATACAAGTATAGACTGGATTACCTAACTTAGAACAAAGCGTTGCATATTCGTTTTGAAAACGGTTTGCTACTCGCAAGTAGGCTAAAAATACGGATTTTGCCACCCTCAAGTGGGCTTAGAAAACATGGTGATTTGCCACTCTGAAGCGGGCTTAAAACTCACAATCGATGAATTGTTCCAATTTAAATAATCCAACCTTCACCCACAGGCATTCAGGCAGTTATATCACATAAGCAGTTAGCCTCATGGCAAGCATGCTATCATGGCAGTCACTCACACGCATACAAGGATGCTAAAGCATAAACACTTACCGAGTACTCCGAGCCAAAACAGAAACTAGTTAGTAATCAATGCATGATCCTAGTTATGTTAAGATGGCTAATGCAACACATGCAAAATGCAACTAGAAATAGGCTCGGCTATCCTAAGATGTCATGTGAAATGCAACACTTGATACATGTATTCAAATTGGGATTAAAATACAATGTAGTTAGTATGATGCGCCGAGCCCGGTGCATGCAAGACGGATGAATGGATGCAAATATGCGAGCATAAGGATGCTAATTGAAACATGCCCTAATACTAACCATCGTAAGCGGGTAAATAAAGGGAGAAAGAAATGGGGGTTGGAAGACATACATCACACACACGCACACTTATTTACAACATTGCCCTATCGGAGGAGAGTCCGAATAAATAATACAGAACCAGCTAGCTAATCTAAGCTAATCTAATTAAGCTAGTTATTACACAACCAAAATGAATAATAAATTACAGCTAATTATTACACAACTCTAATTAATTAACAAACTAACTAAGTAAGCAATTAAACTAGCATGCAAACTACATGAATGTGGACTGCCTCAGCTCTGCCTTGAATGATAAAGGATGCATGCATGCTCGCCTTGTCGGGAAATCCATCGCGATGCCCCGGCTTGCCTTTGTTTGCAATTGATTTTAGAAATTTGCGCAAAGCTCCAGAGAGATGAAACTCCATCCTGGGATGCTGTGGGAAGGCTGCCGACTAGCCAATGGCATGGGAGACCACCTGCCGACCACCTTTTGTGGTGGAAACCAAAAAAAGTGGTCGACCTTCCAGAAAACCTGGTCGACCGACCAGTTTTTTCTCCTGGTTTCTGGTTTTCTGCAACAAAGGGAAAGAGAGAGGCACGGTAAAGTATTTGCAACACATGTGTGCACGACCACTCTCCCCATCATTATACAAGCTCAAGAGAGTGTAGGCCTTGACCCTCGGGCCACCAATCACGCATCTCGATGCATGATGGCCGAGGAGTCGAATTGCACGACTCAATATGAAATGAGTGCACATATAAACTCCTAAAGCCAACAACTCCATCATGGGTAGTCAAGAATGTCAGCGACCGGGAATCGAGGCACGTTTCGTCACTTTGAGTATGAAACGTCCCTCGTTTCCCGTGTTCGGACTAACTTCTATTCCGAACACAATGCAACAAATAATGGCATGCACAATGTGACTTTAAGTATGCAACCTAAATGCTATGTAACTAAGTGATGCAAACATGCAAAGGATGACATGCAAACATGCAACTAGCATACACAATGCTATGAACTAAAAATGGCATACTTAATGCACGTGGTACTTAGCATACACAATGCACCTAAGAACTAACATACACAATGAGATGAACAAGGCATGCACAATACAATGATCAATCATGCGACAATGTGGCATACTCAATGCTATGGAATACAATGGCATACTCAATGCAAAAATGGACTTAAACCAAAATGAATGGGCCTCAGCCACACCCTAATCAGTGGCCAAACATGATGAAAACAAGACTCCAAAACTCATGCTAGCATACACAATGCAAGGACCTAAGCCCAAGGGCACAAAATACAACTCTACAAAAGCATTGAAAGTATGAAATATGGCATACAATGACACGTGTTCCAGCTCTGAAATGACATACAAAATGGCTCCGAATCATGCAAACAACTTACACAATGCATGTTGAAAGGCTCAAGTACCGAAACTAGTGAAGCACATTACACTAGAGGCATGCAAGGCGATGCTCAAATGATAAAACCAACTCCAAACAGACCTTAAGCAGGCCTAAAACAGTGGCAAAATGAGCCAAGATGGTGGCTTGAAAGGCATAAGAATGAAGCTCAATGCAAAGGCTCATAAATGGGGTATAATGATGCAACTCTCAAACACATTGAAAGAGTGACAAACATGAGAATATGGCCAAGAAATAAACTCTGAAATATCATGCTCAATGATGCTAAAACATGCAAACACCTCAAGTTAAGCATGCAAGGGGATTCAAAACTCAAGGCTAAGCAAGGCTATTACACTACAACCATACATGGCAAGTATCATTCGACCAAGGGACCTCAAAATAGAGCTAAGGCAGCCCAAAATATGAACAAAATTAGTTTGGAGCATGGCCAAAACATGCTAGCATAGAGGGCCAAAACAATATGCATTATAAGCTAGTGAACATGATTTACACTACAAGCATGTGAAGCATATGAGAGGCTACCAAACCAGCCAAAAATAGAATCATGGCATGCCAAATGATGGCCAAAAACCCACTGAAACATGACCAATACATGCAAGAATGAGGTGTTACTTTGATAGGCTATGCAAGGGATTGTTTTACACATGCAAGAGGCAAACAAAAGGTGACCAAACCAGCCATAGACAGAGTCTAGGCAGGTCCTAAAAGTCACTAAAAAGGGCCTGAACCAAGGCTAGGAAGTGTGGAAATATATGCTCCCTTGGAAAGCCAAAAATGCAAGCAAATAAGGCCAAAAGAGAGAGGGTCACCCCTCTCTGATTTTGGCCCTCAAAACCACATACCAACCACTGAAAATTCACTGGATTTCAGTGGCTAAAGGGTCAAGCAAAGCTCAATACAAAGGTCTCATGGCATGGCACAAAACAAGGCTAAATAGAGCATGCAAGAGGGTAGATGGCCCTCAACACCAAAAGAGCCTCAAACAAACATGAAAAACACTTAAATATGAAGTTTTTTTCAGTTGACAACAAAGCCTAAATATGCATGCAAGTATGGCTAAGAGAGTGATCAAGACAAAGCTAAAAAAGGGAGAAACGAGATTACCCTTGAAACACAGCAAAACCAGCAGATTTCTCAGCCAAAAATCAGCCTTTTAAACTCCAAAAATGTCCTCAAAGAACCTCAGCCCAATGGTGGTTAACTTTGATGAAGGATGCCTAGGCAAACTAGAAGCATTTCTTTACTTTCAAGCACTTCTATGCACAAAATGGGCAAGGGAGTGGAGTATATAGAGAGTGGGGCAGAGATTCAGCCCTAGAAGTTGTAGAGAGAAAGAGACTTTTTAGAGTGAGAAGCTCTCAAGCTTCTCCAAGAAGATTGTCCCCCCTTGAAAATGAGAGATATAGCCTCATATATAGCAAAAATGAGAGTTGGCTCGAAAATATCTGTCTATGTAACAGCTGGAGGTTGTGGAAGACAGCTGGAGAGAAAATATCTTCAAAGAATCTGAGTTTGGGACCTGCCAGCCACTTTTCTGGTCGGCCAACCACTTTTTCTGGTCGGCTGACCACTTTTTCAGAGGAAGTGGTCGGCCAGCCACTTTTTATGGTCGGCCAGCTAGCTTTTCTGGTCGGCAGGAAAATTCTACTTTCCAAGTCTAACTTCAAATGGCCATAAATCCTTCATATGAACTCCTTTTCAGGTCATTCTTGTGTTCAAATTGAAGCCCCGGAAGTAAGCTTTCCAATGGTGGCATCCTTGCATCAAAATTACAACTATGCAAAAAGTTATGCTTGTTTTGGTGAAGTCGCGCAGTTTTGGTCCTACCCGGATTCATGCTGAACTTCTCCCAAACTAGTTTTCTTCTCTCCTTTCCTCTTTTCTTCAAATCCAAACCCCTAAACAAAGTGTTTTGAAATATTTTTCAAAGATTTCATCTCTCTTTCATTCATTTCCACTTTGTCCTTGCTCGGTTTACCGAAAAACGCAACATTTAACGAAATGCGAGTGTTGGAACATCGTAGGAACTTTATTTTCAAAACATTTTGAAAAAGAGGGTTTCAAGGTCTAAAATCTTTTGATCAAGATTGTTTTGGTCCAAGAGGGGTATGAAGTTGAGATTTGACTCTCTCCTTGCCGAAGAAACCGAGCCTTTGCCCTGCGCACTTTTCTCTACCAAGTAAATCATCAATAGTGCCTAAGTCTTAAGGGCGGTCAAAAATGGGGTGTCTACAAGAAGGACGCTCACTTAAACTCAAATGGCAACAAATCAAATAAATATAATTTTCCAAAACAAAAGGACTAATTGGTTAATAAGAAAACTTTTAAGACTAAGGCCTCTTTTGAGTGCATGGATAAAAGTCAACTTATTGGTTTATTTAAGTCACATCACCTCTTTATTTTTTTGCACATTTTTTCAAAAAAAAGTCAATAAGTTAGCTTTTTTCCTACCTCTCAAATAAGCCTACATAGATCAACATTCCTCCATATGAGATTTATGGGTAAATTTTTCAAAAATTAAGTTGATTGGGTATCAATAACCATTCATCAAATTACATTTTGCATTTAGTTTGATACATACATATTTGTTTTGTTTATATAAAGATGTGATTTGATGAAAAAATTATTGATATCTGATTAATTTGATTTTTTAGACGTATATTATTCTCGATGTTTTCTAAAATTTGAACAGTTTATATTATCAAAATAGAACCTAAAATGAGTCCTACGGACCACACAACAATCACTGCTATCCGTAAATTACTAATTAGAAATTGAGAATTATAACTAAAAACAAAATTTACGTTATTAACAAAATATTTAAATTAAATGAAAAGAAGATAATAATAAATAAGAAAGAGTTAACAATATAAGAAAATTCTAATACACATCCCTTAAAAAGATGTACTATATACACTATAATTAATTAATTAATTAGCTCGAGTTATTAATCCTTATAGCTAATTAAGAATATAATTAATTAGCTTGAGTTATACAATTCAGCTTTAATTAATTAGCTAGAGTTATTAAGCCTGTAGGAGTGTCTCCACCATTGGCCTAATGGTTGTTACATGGGTTGATTACAAGGCTTAATGGATCGAGGCATTGCACAGCCTTGAAAAAAAAAAACAAAAAAATTGAGAAACCTTATTGCAAAAGGTTTAGCTTTTTATTCTATATCTGTTGGGTGTTATTGTGAGTTATACTGGGCTATTATAGTGGACAGTAGGGGTGTAAAAATGGTCTGCAACCCGTGGACAACCTGTCAGGACCCAAACCCGCCCCTATGGGTTTAGCACCGTAACCGGCTAGTAATCCGAGATTACCGAAGGCCTGCTTAACAGTAAGACAGTAAAACAGAGTATAGGGGCTGGCGAAAGCCAATACAGTAAATAAACAATGTCTAATGAGCTGTGACGGTCTGTATGCAAAAAGACTTTTCGTACACACACATATATATATATATACACAGTGCAGTACAGTATGCATAATATTTACAAGCCTTCAGAACAGGGACCAAATCCCTATTAACAGTTCAGTACAGTGCTATCAGTCTATACAGTTATTACAAAACAGGAACAGAGACAGACGGGGGAAATTAAAGCACCCCTAAGCCATAGCTTGGCAGGCTTGGAACCTCGCAGTGAGGCACGGTGGTTGGCTTGACAAAAAGGGAAATCTACCGCACGCTCCTAGCTCCGGTCTGGTGCCTGTACACCTACATATATATATGAGCAGTGAGCTAAAGCCCAGTGAATAACATAATGCGTAAAGGGGTTAAGAATGAATGTCCTTACAGTAATGAAAACAGTTCATTGATTTAGTATATCAGTCATTCAGTCATATGTGGTACATCCATTAGCATAGCAGTACAGTAAACAGTAGGTCTTAAAAGACCGAACAGTAAATGGTGGCCATCAATCAGTAAACAGTAGTGGTTCCAACAAGGGAACCGACAGAGATCTCTGTAACAGTAACAGTCAGTAACAGTAGTTGCTAAGGATGCCACAATACAGTTCAGAATATAGGACATACATTCATTCAATTAACAGTTTCAGTTCAGAAAGCAGTTCAGTTAAATAGTCTGAAATATTCACAGTTGAACATATCTTTACACAATTGTTACTCACAGAGTTTTGGGCTACAGTAAGCTAGAGCGTCTCCTCGGAAAGCCAACCCTACACAGTTTACAGAACGAACACACACTAAGCTATACAGTTGGGAAAGATAATAACTTAATCCCTAACTTGCTTCGGTGTGGTTCTACATCTATATCCTCATTAAGATGTCTTAAACTAGGCCTAAGAATGCCTAGGATGGAATGAGGATGCAAAGATGCACTTAGAAAACATTTTCAGAATTTTCAGAAAACAGGGGTCCCGCTCGAGCGTAGGTTACTCCGCTCGAGCAGACATGCAGACAAAGGTTCCCGTTTGAGCGTTACTTCCCACGCTCGAGCGGTCTGCAAAACAGTCAAAAGTACTGGATGGGTGAAAATCACGCTCGATTGGGCGCTCGATAGCCGCTCGAGCGTAAGACACAAGGTCTCGCTCGAGCGTTAATTACCCCGCTCAAGCGGACGTCAAAACAGTGCAAAGTACTGGGAGCATAGATTTCACGCTCGAGCGCCAGTAACCCCGCTCGAGCGTGAGTTCAAAATTTGGAATTCCCAGATTCGAACCTCAAACTCAAATTCAACTTTTAATGCATCAAAACCAATCCTCTTGGGCTAAATTTCTGGAAAACATTCATAAACACATAGAATAACATGTTCTAAAACTCAATTTGTAAAATCAAAGCCCAAGGGTAGTTCAATTAAACTCATTTTCAAACCAATTTTCAAGAATTTGATCCAAACACGACATGCATGACTTTAAATCAATTCAAAGCTTCAAAACATGCTCTAACGAGCCAATTCCTTTCCAAAACAAGATGAAATCATAGCCTTAAACATAAATATGAGCATGCATGTAACATTTACCATGAAATCAACTCACAACTCAACAATTCGAACATGTATGCATGGAATGAGCTATAAATCAACATTATTGAACCAATTCTTGACTTAACTCTATAAACTACCATGATCCATGCACAAACTAACTTGAATCCATGAGCAAGAAGATGTAGATTCTACCTTAAGTCTCCAAACACAAGAATAGAAGCTCAATTGATCAAGAACTCTTCCAATCCTCCTAATTTCCAAGCATTACAAGATGAATTCACTCTAGTCTCCTACTCTCTCTCTCTCTCTATGTCGGTTTGAACACAAGAATTTGGCTGATGAAAGTGTTTTGTTGAATGAATGCTAAGGCTCACATGTGTCTAGGTAGTGGGCCACTAAAGTGGCAAAGTTGTAATTAAAGCCAATTATGCAATTTATCAATATTGACCCAATTTCATCATACCAAATCACATTTTAGATAAATATGCCATAAATTCACATTAATTCTACTGATCATAAAGCATCAATCAATTCCTGATTCGGCCGCCGATAAGGCCTTCCATTAGCAGTTTAGACATAATAACATGAACAGATCAATTAACAATCAAACAGGTAATAGATAGAAATGCAATTCAAACAGCTAGAAAATGCATTTAAACAGATATACTCAATCCATTCAGTTCCAGGTTTCAGTCAGTCAATTCAGTATTTCAATAAGTTCAATTATCAGTCATAATCAGTCTCAGTTTAGTAGTAATCAGTAGTTTATCGGTAAGCAGTGATGAAGGTTATTACAGTCTCCCCTCCTTAAAAAGAGTTTAGTCCTCTAAACTCGAGTTACCTTCATTCTGGAAGAAAACAAGGTTCAGTGGAAACAATTCAGGATATCTCTTGGCCATGTCATCTTCCCTTTCCCAAGTGGCATACACACCACCGTGGTTTTGCCAGTCCACTTTCACTAACGGAATCTCTTTGTTTCTCAACTTTTTGATCCGTCTGTTCACAAGCTGTATGGGCCGTTCCTCGTAAGTGTAGTCATCACTCAGTACTACACGAGTAGGCTCTATCACATGGAAAGGATCCCGGAGGTAATCCCTTAACATAGAAATGTGGAAAACGTTATGCATATGCTCAATTTCAGAAGGAAGCGCAACTTGATACGCCACCGGATTGATTTTCTCAATAATCTCGTACGGTCCGACGTATCTTGGCACTAACTTGCCTTTGACTCCAAAACGAGTCTGGCCTTTCATCGGTGTCACTTTCACAAAAACGTAATCACCTACTTCATATTCTCTGTCTCGTCTTCTGACATCTGCATAACTTTTCTGTCGGCTCTGTGCAGTTTTCAGTCTCTGTTGTATCAGTTTTACTTTCTCAGTCGTTTCATACACAATCTCGGGCCCAAGCAAAGGCCCATCTCCAACTTTTGCCCAGCAAATCGGAGATCTACATTTTCTGCCATATAATGCCTCGAAAGGCGCCATACCAATACTTGAATGATAACTGTTATTGTAGGTGAATTCAGCTAATGGCAAATGGCTTTCCCAGTTTTCCTGAAAATCAAGGACACACATTCTCAGTAAATCCTCCAGAGTCTGGATGGTTCTTTCTGATTGGCCATCTGTCTGAGGATGATAGGCACTACTCAGTCTCAGTTCAGTACCCAATGCAGTCTGTAAGCTTTGCCAAAATCTCGATGTAAACTTCAAATCTCTGTCAGAAACAATGGACACAGGCACTCCATGCAGTCTCACAGTTTCATCAATATAAATCACAGCCAATTTGTCCGCATTATAAATTGTTTTGACAGGTAAGAAGTGAGCAGATTTAGTCAGTCTATCAACAATAACCCAAATTGAGTCCATACCTTTACTAGAGCGAGGTAATCCAACAATAAAATCCATAGTAATATGTTTCTATTTCCACTCCGGTATCGGTAAGGGTTGCAATAAGCCTGCGGGTCGTTGATGTTCGGCTTTGACTTGTTGGCAATGAAGACATTTTGATACAAAATCAGCAATTTCCTTCTTCATTCCCAGCCACCAGAAATTCAGTTTCAAGTCTTGGTACATTTTCGTATTCCCCGGATGGATAGAAAATTTTGAATTATGGCCCTCTTGCAGAACTCTTCTTTTCAATTCAGAATCATTCGGTACACACAGTCTTTCTTGAAATTTCAGTACATTATTTTCGAATTTGAAACCCGGTCTTGGTTTAGATTCTCTTTCTTCGATGATCTTCTTCAAGAAGTCATCCTGTTGCTGTTTCTCTTTAATCTCTTCAATCAATGCCAGTTGGGCAGATATAGCAGCTAAGGTTCCACCTTGTTCTCGCAAAACAATTTCAATTTCGGATTTTTCAAGGTCACAAAGCAACTCTTTCTGTCCGGTGAGTAAACAGGCTAAATTTCCAATCGATTTCCGGCTCAGTGTATCGGCAACGGTGTTGGCTTTCCCCGGATGGTACAAAATCTGTAGGTCATAGTCTTTAATCAATTCTAGCCATCTCCGCTGCCTCATATTCAGTTCTTTCTGTGTGAAGAAGTACTTCAAGCTTTTGTGGTCGATATATACTTCACATGTCGCCCCATACAGATAGTGATGCCAGATTTTTAAGGCAAATACTACCGCAGCAAGTTCCAGATCATGGGTCGGGTAGTTCTTTTCATGCGGTCTCAGTTGTCGGGAAGCATAGGCAATAACTCTCCCATTCTGCATTAAAACACATCCCAAACCCTTATGAGAAGCATCACTAAAAATGGTAAAACCATCCGTACCCGAAGGTAAGGTAAGAACTGGTGCAGTCACTGATCGAGTTTTTAACTCTTGGAATGCTGATTCCCTTTGGTCAATCCAGTCAAATGATATCCCCTTCTGAGTCAACTGTGTCAACGGTAAAGTAATTTTGGAGAAATCTTTGACAAATCTTCTGTAATATCCAGCTAGTCCCAAAAAGTTTCGGACTTCTGTCACATTTGTTGGTCTAGGCTAGTTTACTACAGCTTCAACTTTCTGTGGATCAACTGAAATTCCATCCTTGCTAATGACATGTCCCAAAAACATAACATAATCAAGCCAAAATTCACATTTAGACAGTTTAGCATAAAGTTTCTGTTCTCTTAGGGTCTGTAGGGCAAGTCTCAGATGATGTTCATGTTCTTCTCTACTTTTGGAATAAATCAGGATGTCATCTATGAATACAACAATAAAGTCGTCAAGGTATGGTTTAAAGATTCTGTTCATGAGGTCCATAAATACAGCAGGTGCATTGGTAACTCCGAAAGGCATAACTAAAAATTCGTAATGTCCATACCTCGTTCGAAAAGCAGTTTTATCAATGTCTTCTGGTTTAACTTTCAGTTGGTGATATCCGGATCTGAGATCGATCTTAGAAAACACTTGAGCACCCTGTAACTGATCAAACAAGTCATCAATACGAGGCAATGGTATTTATTTTTCACAGTTACCTTATTCAGTTCACGGTAGTCAATACACAGTCTCAGTGAGCCGTCTTTCTTTTTCACAAATAAAACAGGAGTGCCCCACGGTGAAGTACTAGGCCTGATGAACTTCTTATCTAACAATTCCTGTAGTTGCACTTTCAATTCTTTCAATTCAGTCGGAGCCATTCGGTAAGGAGCTTTAGATACTGGCTGTGTTCCCGGAATTACATCAACGGTGAATTCAATCTCCCTGTCAATCAAATCCCCTGACAGATTATCTGGAAAAACATCTGGGAACTCTCTGACTATGGGAATACTGTTCACATTAGCATTTTCATCAGTAGACACAGTCAATACAGAACACAGATACCCTTTACACCCCTTTCTAATCAATCTATCAGCTTTCACAGATGAAATCAAATACGGAGGAGGTACTACTCCACTCCCATTAAACACAAATTCAGGCAAACCCGGTGGACGGAAAACTACTTGTTTCGTTACACAGTCTATGGTGGCATGATATTTCGTTAACCAGTCCATCCCCAATATTACGTCAAAATGGTCAATGTTCAGAGGCAGTAAGTCAATAAACAAATGTGCCTCTCCAACAATAATTTCACAAGCAGGGTACATGTATGCACAAGTCATGGATCCCCCAACGGGTGATGATACAGCTAACAGATAACTCATGGGTTCTAAGGGTCTATTCAATTTTCGCGAAAAAGCATGCGATACATAAGAATGTGTAGACCCCGAATCAATCAGTACATATGCATTTTGAGTACAAATAGAGAGGATACCTGACACAACGGTCTCAGTATTTTGTACATCTCCCAGTACTAGGGCGAACACTCGGCCCTGCCTCATAGGCTCCTTCCCGGTAGCTTTGGGGTTCGGTTTTGGTGCTACAGTTGATGCTACTGCGCTTGGTGCAGCTTTACTATTGCCCGGAGTAGTGGAAGGGCAATCTTTGACCATGTGGTCCACCTTGCCACACCTGTAACAAGCACCATAAATTTTGTAACAAACTCCCTTATGATTCTTACCACATTCGGAACAGGGCGGTATAGGCCGGTTTCCCTGACTAGAAGTAGTCGTTGACCCTGTATTTTGCTTTTTGTTCAGCGGGTTATTTTTGCCTTTCTTGAACTTAAAACCCTGCCTTTTACCACGCCATTCAGACGCTGGTGTTTCAGTTTTCAGTGCCTCGATGTTTGATTCAGCCATCAAAGCTCGGTCAAGAACATTTACGTAGTTCGGTAGCTTCAAAACATTAATTCTGTCCAGTATTGCAACATTAAGGCCGCCTTCAAACTTTCTGGCCTTCTTGTAATCAGTGTCCACCATGTGCGGTGCATATCTAGCAAGCTCGGTGAACTTTGTTTCATATTCAGCAACGGACATTGTACCCTGTCTCAGCTGTTCAAATTCAGTTACTTTTCTGTCCCTGACACACTGGGGAAAATACTTTTCAAAGAAGGCTCCTTTGAACTGAGCCCAGGTCACAATGGTGTTGGTGTCACGGACTAGCATCCACCACCTTCTGGCCTCTTCTTGCAAGGTAAAGGTGGCCAACAGTACTTTATGTGCTTCAGAGCACGGAAAAACCTCAAACAATTTTTCTGTCTCAAGAACCCAAGCTTCAGCCTTCAATGGTTCAAGGCCTCCCTGAAAGGATGGCGGTTTCATTTTGCTGAACTTTTGGGTGAGAGCAATTATGTCATCATCATTAACATTCACATTCTGTTCCGGCTGTACCGGAGGAGGAGGTGGGGGCTGTTGATTCTGTTGTTGATCCAATCTTTCAGTTATTAGTTCCATCATTCTTTCCAGTCTTACTGTAAGGACCCACATTTCATACCTTAGTCATGCTTGCATGCAGTTATATGATTTGCCATGTTAGGATTTGCTACCATGAATTGTGTCTTGTTTTGCATGTATTTGATTTGCCTAAGTGTATATGTATGCCTTGTTCCTCCCTTGTATTGTTAAGCCTAAGTCATGCCAAGCCTAAGTTATGAGAAGCCTAGGTTGATCCAAGCCGAGGTCATCTTAAGCCTTTAACTGTTTTGGAATCCCTTTGTTTGATCTCCACCTTTGTCTTGGCATACTGGCCGAGATGATTATCATCTGGGCCGAGGTGTGTATCGCCGAGGCCGAGATGTGTATTATCTGGGCCGAGATGTTATCTTGAACCCAAGTGATCTTGACCTGGAAGTGGTATGACCTAGACCGAGGTGTGGCACATCTTGGCCGAGGTGTGGCACAGCTTAGTCAAGTGTTGTCCTTCCTAGCCGAGATCATTGTTACCTTAGTTGCCGAAGCTTTGCTCTTTCAAGCCGATGTCATTGTTACCTCACCGCCGAAGTGTTGTTCTTAGCTGAGGTCATTGTCCTTGTTTTGCCGATGTCTTGTCTTTTGCCGATGTCATTCCTTGCCGGAGTGTCTAGCCACCAAGCTTGCTGAGTACGTTTTGTCAGGGACTTGTCTTGTCAATCAGTCACCTTTTGAGGAGGACCAACCCGGTAGTGCCACGTGGCCGAGCTGAGTGTTAAATCAGCCGTTAGAGAGAGAAACCTATCATTTGTTGTGTTTTGTTCCAAGGAAGTAGAGAGAGAAGCTCTAGCAAGGGAGAGGAGTTCTTGAGGGAGAGTAGATCTTCCAAGCTTGATTCCGAGAGATCCAACCGTTAGATTCGTGTTCTAAGGTTAGATTCTTGATCCTCTCGTCTTGTTCTTTATGTTTATGATGTTACATTGCATGATTGAATATGTTTTGGAAGCCATGCATCGTTTTGAAGTTCGGTTTTGGAAAGAGAAAATGGTATTCAAGTGTTCTTCAAGAAAAGCCATGTTTTGATCCGAAAGCTCATGCCAAGATTCATGTTTTCATGTTTGTTTTTGTACGATCTTCGAGTATGGGTACCCAGGTCCATGTTTTCGAACTCATGGCATGAAACCCAGATTTTGTAATGAGCAAGTTATGATTTTGGCATTCATCTCATACTCATGTTCTTCATGTTCATGTTCTTCATGTTCTTCACGGGTGGAAACCCAGATTCCCAGACTTCACTTCCCGAAGTGTAGTCGCCGAGATCATTCTCACCTAGACCTCACACTTAGGCCAAGCATCGTATCTCACCTTGGCCTACCTTGCATGATCACTTGCACCTTTGGTTTGTCTTGTATGAACCTCGGCATGCAGTTGCACGCCGAAGCCGTGGCAACCACACCTCGGCTAGGAGGTGTGGGACCTCGGCAAAGGCCTGATTGGTACCCAGCATGTCCCCTTGACATGTAAAACAGTGTTTTGACTTCCAGCATGTTTTTCCGAGATCATTCGCATGTATGTGAGACTTGTCCTGAAAAGTATGTTCAGTAGACTTGTTATGTGTTTGTAGGACTTGGACCTTTGCTGTGAATCCGACGTCCCAAGAACTAAGTGAGTGGTACTTTTAATAAAGTTATGTTATAAGGTTTTGATAAGCTTTGTTTGCCTTGTTTTGAAAAGTATTTGTTAAGCATGAATGATTGCTCGTATTTCTATGTATTAAGAATAAGTTTTGATTGCTAAGTATGAGTTTTGTTTCGTTTTGGAGTCCTTCCGTGCTAGGGGACTTAAAGCCTAAGTAGCACAATCGTTTTGGAGTCCTTCCGTGCTAGGGGACTTAAAGCCTAAGTAGCACAATCGTTTTGGAGTCCTTCCGTGCTAGGGGACTTAAAGCCTAAGTAGCACAATTGTTTTGGAGTCCTTCCGTGCTAGGGGACTTAAAGCCTAAGTAGCACAATCTTTTGGAGTCCTTCCGTGCTAGGGGACTTAAAGCAATTGTAGCACAACCTTTTGGAGTCCGTACGTGCTAGGGGACTTAAAGCAATTGTAGCACAACCTTTTGGAGTCCGTACGTGCTAGGGGACTTAAAGCAATTGTAGCACAACCTTTTGGAGTCCGTACGTGCTAGGGGACTTAAAGCAATTGTAGCACAACCTTTTGGAGTCCGTACGTGCTAGGGGACTTAAAGCAATTGTAGCACAACCTTTTGGAGTCCGTACGTGCTAGGGGACTTAAAGCAATTGTAGCACAACCTTTTGGAGTCCGTACGTGCTAGGGGACTTAAAGCAATTGTAGCACAACCTTTTGAAGTCCGTACGTGCTAGGGGACTTAAAGCAATTGTAGCACAACCTTTTGGAGTCCGTACGTGCTAGGGGACTTAAAGCAATTGTAGCACAACCTTTTGGAGTCCGTACGTGCTAGTGGACTTAAAGCATTGGTAGCACATAAGATTTGTAAGACTAAGATTGAAGTACACGCTATGATATGTTTTGGTTTGGAATGTGATGATCCCAAGTATATGTTTTGATACAAGTTATGCCAAATGTGTTTTGTACAAGTTTTGCTAAGCATATGTTTTGATGCAAGCCATGTTATAAGTATACGTTTTGAATAAGCTATGCTATAAGTATGTTTTGGAACAACTATGATATATGTATCGTTCTGACGCGAACCTCGGGATCATTCATTAAACCCTTTATTTCTTGTACCATTCACTGAGTTTCATACTCACCCTCTCTATATATATATGTAGGTTCCAAGTTAGAAGTCGGCTTCGCCGAGGTGTTTATCTCTGCGCCGAGGTTTTGTGTGCATGTTTAGGTCGGCATTGAGGATGTCGGCATTTTGTGTTTACGTCGGCAGTGTTGAAGATCTTGCTTCTGGACTTGTATTCGTTATGCTTTGTATATGTCGGCTGTGAAGCCCTTTTGTTATGATGTCTTGTATAATTTAATTTGCTTATATCCAATTGTAAAGTTATGTAAGGATGTATGCCATTTCATTTGACTTATGCACAGCTCTTATGGACCATTTGTATTTTGTTATTACTTCCGCTCTTGTAAGCCCCATACATTATACTCTGATTGTGTGTGATTTTTGAAAGTTGGCCTTCGGTAACTACGGGTTACTGGCCATCACGGCACCATCCTACTAGGGGCGGGTTGGGGTCGTGACACTTACCATTCTTGCCTCAGAGGATGAGGATTCAGATTCATTTGCAGTTCTTGTATTATCCATTTCACAATAGGCAGTTATAACAGTTATCAACATAAGCAGTTGCATACTTAAACAGTTTATCACATTAGCATATATTCAGTCATGTCATAGCCACACACTTATCATGCTCATGCAATGCCCTAATCACTTCTCTAGGACACCCTATAGCTCATTTAGACACGTGTGTGCGGTATAACTTGTGGTTGAGTATCGCTCTGATACCACTCTGTCACGACCCAAACCCGCCCCTATGGGTTTAGCACCGTAACCGGCCAGTAATCCGAGATTACCGAAGGCCTGCTTAACAGTAAGACAGTAAAACAGAGTACAGGGGATGGCGGAAGCCAATACAGTAAATAAACAATGTCCAATGAGCTGTGATGGTCTGTATGCAAAAAGACTTTTCGTACATATATATATATATATACACAGTGCAGTACAGTATGCATAATATTTACAAGCCTTCAGAACAGGGACCAAATCCCTATTAACAGTTCAGTACAGTGCTATCAGTCTATACAGTTATTACAAAACAGGAACAGAGACAGACGGGGAAATTAAAGCACCCCTAAGCCATAGCTTGGCAGGCTTGGAACCTCGCAGTGAGGCACGGTGATTGGCTTGACAAAAAGGGAAATCTACCGCACGCTCCTAGCTCCGGTCTGGTGCCTGTACACCTACATATATATATGAGCAGTGAGCTAAAGCCCAGTGAATAACATAATGCGTAAAGGGGTTAAGAATGAATGTCCTTACAGTAATGAAAACAGTTCATTGATTCAGTATATCAGTCATTCAGTCATATGTGGTACATCTATTAGCATAGCAGTACAGTAAACAATAGGTCTTAAAAGACCGAACAGTAAATGGTGGCCATCAATCAGTAAACAGTAGTGGTTCCAACAAGGGAACCGACAGAGATCTCTGTAACAGTAACAGTCAGTAACAGTAGTTGCTAAGGATGCCACAATACAGTTCAGAATATAGGACATACATTCATTCAATTAACAGTTTCAGTTCAGAAAGCAGTTCAGTTAAATAGTCTGAAATATTCACAGTTGAACATATCTTTACACAATTGTTACTCACAGAGTTTTGGGCTACAGTAAGCTAGAGCGTCTCCTCGGAAAGCCAACCCTACACAGTTTACAGAACGAACACACACTGAGCTATACAGTTGGGAAAGATAATAACTTAATCCCTAACTTGCTTCGGTGTGGTTCTACATCTATATCCTCATTAAGATGTCTTAAACTAGGCCTAAGAATGCCTAGGATGGGATGAGGATGCAAAGATGCACTTAGAAAACATTTTCAGAATTTTCAAAAAACAGGGGTCCCGCTCGAGCGTAGGTTACTCCGCTCGAGCGGACATGCAGACAAAGGTTCCCGCTCGAGCGTCACTTCCCACGCTCGAACGGTCTGCAAAACAGTCAAAAGTACTGGATGGGTGAAAATCACGCTCGATTGGGCGCTCGATAGCCGCTCGAGCGTAAGACACAAGGTCTCGCTCGAGCGTCAATTACCCCGCTCAAGCGGACGTCAAAACAGTGCAAAGTATTAGGAGCATAGATTTCACGCTCGAGCGCCAGTAACCCCGCTCGAGCGTGAGTTCAAAATCTGGAATTCCCAGATTCGAACCTCAAGCTCAAATTCAACTTTTAATGCATCAAAACCAATCCTCTTGGGCTAAATTTCTGGAAAACATTCATAAACACATAGAATAACATGTTCCAAAACTCAATTTGTAAAATCAAAGCCCAAGGGTAGTTCAATTAAACTCATTTTCAAACCAATTTTCAAGAATTTGATCCAAACACGACATGCATGACTTTAAATCAATTCAAAGCTTCAAAACATGCTCTAATGAGCCAATTCCTTTCCAAAACAAGATGAAATCATGGTCTTAAACATAAATATGAGCATGCATGTAACATTTACCATGAAATCAACTCACAACTCAACAATTTGAACATGCATGCATGGAATGAGCTATAAATCAACATTATTGAACCAATTCTTGACTTAACTCTATAAACTACCATGATCCATGCACAAACTAACTTGAATCCATGAGCAAGAAGATGTAGATTCTACCTTAAGTCTCCAAACACAAGAATAGAAGCTCAATTGATCAAGAACTCTTCAAATCCTCCCAATTTCCAAGCATTACAAGATGAATTCACTCTAGTCTCCTACTCTCTCTCTCTATGTCGGTTTGAACACAAGAATTTGGCTGATGAAAGTGTTTTGTTGAATGAATGCTAAGGCTCACATGTGTCTAGGTAGTGGGCCACTAAAGTGGCAAAGTTGTAATTAAAGCCAATTATGCAATTTATCAATATTGACCCAATTTCATCATACCAAATCACATTTTAGATAAATATGCCATAAATTCACATTAATTCTACTGATCATAAAGCATTAATCAATTCCTGATTCGGCCGCCGATAAGGCCTTCAATTAGCAATTTAGACACAATGACATGAACAGATCAATCAATAATCAAACAGAACAGGTAGAAAATGCATTTAAACAGATATACTCAATCCATTCAGTTCCAGGTTTCAGTCAGTCAGTTCAGTATTTCAATCAGTTCAATTATCAGTCATAATCAGTCTCAGTTTAGTAGTAATCAGTAGTTTATCGGTAAGCAGTGATGAGGGTTATTACACAACCCGAAGCCTTGGGTGGGCCTGGGCCCGAGCCTAGCCCTTGACCTTGGGCTTGGGCTGTCATTTTGAAGCTAGACCTGCCTAACTCGGTCTATCGACTCGCTTAAGGCCTACTCAAAGCCCGGCCTAAGGCCTAGCCTGCCCATGGCCTAGTGTCATTTTTAGTGGAAAAAAATAAAATTTTGGTAGAAAAAATAGAAAAAAATTGTTCAAGCCTGCCTAAGCTCGAGCCCGAGCCTAGGCCCGAATACCCCTTGGACCTGAGCTTAATTTTCTGGGTTGTGGGCTATCCTGGCCCAACCCGACCCGATTTTTTATGGAAGTCTAGGCAGCCCAACATGAGCCAACCCGGGCCTAATTTACACCCCTAGTGGACAGTTAACTAGTTATGGGGATTACATTTTACACCGAGGGCACTAATGATGTGTTTTACTAGCATTCACAAGTACAAGAGACTTAACTTTTGTAATATGAAATTGTGGTTTTTGCTCAATAGATTCCTTCGTACTTGTCTACTGTGCCTTCAATGACTCATCATGTCTTAATATCGCACTGTAGTTGGCACATAAGTTAATTATTGGGTGGAGTAGTTAGCAAGTTGTAAGTTAGGGGATGTGATTGAGGTTGAATTGTATATCATTGAGGCTAATAGCTAGGATCTCTTAACCTTATTCTTCAGTCAATTTGTACATTTTATGCCTGTTTAATATTAATAAGGTTGGATGCAGTAGAAGCACAAAATGAGCAAAAACACAACATTTTATGTAGAAAAGTACTTCCTGTACGTGCAAAGGACCATTCCCCTACGTGTGGCCCATCCATTGGAGCCAAACAGAGACTGCAAAAATCGCATATGTGAAGGGTTTTTCCCGCACGTGCGGCCGTACCTTGAAATTCGTGTGCGATGTTTTAAGCCTGTTTTGAAAAGCTGGAAGTATAGAAGAAAGAAAAAAAGGCTGGAATAGGGTTCTAGAATTTTCCAAAGGATAAGAGAGGCTAGGGTTTGAAGAGAAGGGTTCTTAAGTTTCAAGAATATCTCCCATGGTGGCTTCCTCTTCCTCTGCCTTTTTCCACTCCACCATGAGTGGCTAGTTCTTCTCTTTCTATGGTTTTGATGAAACCCTAATCAAGTAAATAAGATTTTCTCTTTGGTTTTCAGTGTTGTAATGGTTTGAACGAGTTGTATGATGTTTAAGAAGTTTTTAAATATATTTTCCATTCTTTTCTTCAAGTATTATACTTTCTGTCATTGTTGAATACTTTTCATGCAATGATTTTCTATTATTTCATATTCAAAGTATGAGATGAGCTATACTACGAGGGAGGAGTTGTGTTGCTACCCTAACTTAAAGCGAATGACTTGTGCTATGTGAAATGGTTTGTGCCTGTACATTGAACGTGATAATTCTCCGAATCAATGCTTCAAACTTATAATTGTGAAGTATTATTTGGTTCGAACCATAACACAATTGATTTCCAACTTGAAACCTTATTTATGTATCTAGTGGTGAATTCATTACCTTAGGATTTTCCTAAAATCAGTATCTCCAACTTCAATTTAAATTATTAGTTTTTTTTATAATTATTGTAACTCTATGAATCATTCATCTTGTTATCAAAATTAATTTATGAATTTAATAATTAAATTAGTTTAATTTCACATTTGTTTCTACAAATCGATATTTGGACTTACTGTTATTCTAAAGAATTTTGATATAGTTTAATATTTATTTTTGATATGTAAAATGGTGCATTGACATTTTTTTTAAAAATGTGTACTATATACATTCTAATTATGTTATTTTTTTTCTTTAGTTATAATATTATTTTAGTTATGCTCTTTTTAGTTATAATATATATATTTTTAATTATGACTAAACAAGTTAAAATTATGTCAATTTTTTTAAGTTGGAAAGTGTATATGTTAGGTGTTGTTTGATAAAACTGAAAACTGAAAACTGAAAATTAAGTATTAAAAGCTGAATATTGAATTTTTTAAGTTGAAAAACTGTACAAAAATTGAAGTATTGAATTAAAAATAAATTATTTGATATGTATAAAATCAAATTTTCAATTTATTTTTTTAAATTAAATATTTTAATTTTTGTATTATAATAGTGGTGGTGGTAGTAATAGTGGTAATGGCATGTTGATGGTGGTAGTGGTGGTAAAGATAATAGTGATGGTAAAGATAGTAGTGGTAGTAAATGATGGTGATATTCATGATAATAATAACAATGGTGATGGAGATGATGGTAATAGTAACTGTAATGACAGTGGAGGTAGTGACGTAGTAGTGGTGGTGGTAGTGGTAGTAATGGTGATGATAGTGGTAATATTGGTGGTGACATGGTGGTATTGATGATGGTAGCGGTAATGATAATGATAGTAATAGTGGCAGTGAAATGATAATGGTGTCGGTAATGGTAGTGATGGTAATAGTGAGTTTATAACAATGTATATTAATATTTACGTAGTATTTATAAATTAAGTTAAAATTAAATAAGTTTTATATGATTTAAATTTTTTTAAATTTTAACTTATATTATAAGAAATATTTAAAATTTTAGTAATATCAATTATAATTATCAAATAGATTATCATTTAACTAAAATGCTGAATTATATTATTAAACAGCAAAAGTGTGCATTATATATTGTTTCCCAATTATATAAACAACAACTCCCCGCCGTCTCTCTCTCGTTTGTTTGCTTCACTCCCTCACGAAAAACCCCTCTCTTCTCGGGTCGTCTCTTCCCTGTTTCCATTCGTGGAGATCGAAGTCGCAAGGATTGAAGAGACTAGGTATGGCTCTTAAAACCCTAAATTTTTCTCCTATTTGCTCCGAATCTATGGTCTCTCTCTCTCTGATTTCTCTGTCCGTTCTTTTGCTCTTTATCATCTCTCACTTTCGTCTCTTGATTTTGAAGGGTTCTTTGAGAGCTCTGTCTTCTGTAGTAGCTTATTGGTTCGAAAGAGTTCTCATTGAAGAGGTATGACTTGAAATCCCTAAAACCCTGATTTTTATTAGTGTGAAATTGCGATTTTGGAGACCATCATATAAATTTCCCCTGAGTTGTTGTTTATGTGGTCTTCTCTTTTTAGTATTTTCTATGCACATACATACCAGCAAGCTTTTTTATTCATTTATTTATTTTGCTGTGAAAACATTGCAAAATTCAATTGGTTCAAACTTTTTCACCTTTAAAAAACCCTCAAACAGAGGGCTTAATGTTCTTGATTTCAAATGGGGTTTGAATTTTTATTGATTTCAAATGAATTGCTCGATGTGATTGAACTTCTTGATGAAATGCTTCATGTAGGCCAACAATTGGGGTTGGGTTGGATAAAAGGGTTGGTCTAAGAGTTAAGTTTAATAACTTATTAATAGTAAAGATAACTTTTTTTCAATCAAATGATATATATATATCTATCCATGTCTATCTCTACTACTATAAAACTCTACTACTATAAAAGAGTGAAGGGCTTGATGGTGTTTTCTACAATTTTTTTGTATTCCACAAAATAACCCTTACTTAACATTATATATACTTGTAAATAGCAATCCAAGAGACACGTCTACTGGAATGCAGTTCGGATTTTTCGAAATGCATGTACATAACTACAATCTCAATGTACAAAAATACACTTTCGGTAACCCAACTGACACAACTCTTCATTTGTTCCCAATTTTCTCATAGATTTTCTCTCTCCTCTCTCATATGTGTCTCTTCTTTTCTCACATCATCATTATCATTTTCCTTCTTTTTGGTTTTGTGTGTGTATTTTGTTGAATATCATCATTAGAACTAGCTACAGTAGTTCCATTGATGTGTAGTTGTTCCAGTGATGTGTGGAAGTGCTTAGCTTTTGCAATTTGTTTTATAGAACGTAGTGTGTTGAAGTTTTGTGACTATTGCTTGGTAGTGTGTCCATTGCAAGGCTTTACATGGAAAATTGACTTGTGTGGTTGAGGAAATTCTGCGATTATGTTATGACTTTTGATGATGTGAAGATCCCTCATGGTGAGTAATAGGTTCTTCAAGAGATGTGGAAGAGAAAAGAGGAGAAGAAAAATAGAGAGGTGAGTGATGGCTTGTAAAGAGTGTGGAAAGAAAAAAGAGTAGAGAAAGAAGAAAAATATATAGGTATGTGATGGTCTATAGAGAAAGATAGAGTAGAGAGAGAAGATCAGAATGTAAAACAGAGACTGTGAATCATAGTCATCAATTGATGGGTGACATGAATACTAGTGAAAGTAGAGAAGATTTTTTGGTAATCCAAATATTTTTATTTGAAGGATAAATATTAAAAAATTATATTTTTCTTTAGGGGCAAATCAATTCAATGCCAAAACTTGAATTATTGGCTAAAGTAGTAGAGCACACCACTTTTGTGTCTCTTTTGGGATTGTATGACAAGTGTAGGTGTGGAATAATGTTTTAAAACCACCAAATAATTTCTTGTAAAGATGTCGTTTTGTATAAATATGTGTGGCACCATCATTTTTATTTGTGGCATTATCGCCAAAATATTTTTTTTTCTTCATGAAAATGTCTATATTTAATGACACTCGTATCCGATTATGGCTCTTCTTTTTAGTAAATGGGTTTAAAGGAATTGAGTTGAATTAGGTTCAAGTTCAATAAATGAACACGATTAATAAAAGTACAAATAACATTAGGTGATAGTGGTGGAGTTGCGGCGGTTATGGTAGAGTGGTGGTGCTAATCAATTGTTGGCCCATAGTTTTCTTCTAGGAGCTCTTTATCTTGGTCGTTAGATAACTTACAAGGTGGGAAGAAGAGAGCAAGCGTAGAAACTATGACAATCACAAATGGCGAGATATATTGGGTTTGCAAATTTTCTGTTTGGAGAGAGAAAAGAATCCAATGACATGATAATTCTGAACTTCTTCATCTATATTTGTTCTGTCAACATTTCTCTTTTGATGCTTGGGTGGAATATTTGGATGCATTTGTTTCTATATTCATGGTGTGATAGCATGGTGAAAAATTCAAATTATATTTCATTCAATTTTTCTTCACATATTTCATTTATAAATTCAAGATCCAAACACAAATTATTGTAAATTGTACCTTTAAAAAAAAATCGGGTGAAATGATTGTCCTTATAAAATGTTATGTTGAATTTCCCTCCCCTTTGAAACTATTTTTCTGTCTTTATAGTTAAAATTCTCTGGCAAATCTTTATTCACATAATATTCAAGTTATCTTCTCTGTCCGTGTTGTCTTGATCTTTTTTTTTTAAAAAAAAAAATTATTATTAAGCTAAGCTTTGGTTGAGATGCTTGATTGCGCCATTCCAAACTGAAACGATTTAGGTATTCATCGTTTCATTATGATCGAAATATACCAATGAGGCAATAAGATAGTTTGGCCAATTGTTCTATTGAAAGAAAGAGTACGTATGTTTTATTTGGATCATTGAAATAAGATGAAATGGAATGGAATGGTGATTCCTTAGACTTTCTCATGGAATAACCATGCCCTTAAAATGGTGAAAGAGTATTCCATTTGTAAGGTATTTGTCATTATATGTTGTCTAATCAAACATGGGAATGAAATACTTCGATGGAATAAAAGACTACCTTAAATGATCATTCCATCAAATCAAAGTATTTCATTGACAGCAGTTCTCTTAATTGATAGTAGGGCATTGGTGGGTGTGCCAATTTATTTGTTTCCTTTTAATTGATAGCAGGGCGCTGGGCAATGTGCCAATTTATTTGTTTGCTTGCTTTTAAATGATAGCAAGGCATTGGCAGGTGTACCAATTTATTTGATTGCTTTTAATTGATAGTAGAGCACTGGTAGGTGTGCTATTTTATTTGTTTGCTTTTTTTGGATTTCACAGTACAATATCAATAATATTTTATGAAGACATTAACAAATACATAGAAAAATATCTATAATGGACATTCTATGATTAGACGTAGTTAAGTTTTGGATAATTCATTGCTAAAACAAAACATAAGCTAAGACAGATCACATAAAGCTCAATATTTCAACTTATTTGACTTTTCTTAGCTTTACAAACGACCAAAATGAGATTTAAATTTGAAGAACATGGATAAACTATTAAAATAAATTGTTCAGTTTGATACATAGATTGAATTTTGCAATTCCACTTTATGTTCTTATATTTAACAACACTAATGAGGAAGCACATGCGTTGCATGTGGCATATCAATTGATTTTCATATTGTTGCCTTCATAAAAAAAAATAAAATAAAAATCATTAAAAACAAACAAGTCATTAGCAATCTCAACTTTTAATATTTACAAAAATCTATCATATTCAATTTTAGAGATAGGATTTTAAGCCCAAAATGGGTGTAAATTAGTTACGGTAAGATAATCTAATTGTGACCAAATTGCAAGATCAGTGCAAACTCCACTGCTCATACATTTAGTATTATTCATCACAACTAATTGTGAATTATTACCTATATTTGAATCCTGGAAATACTAGAATTGTTCATAGAATATATACACCACTTGAGTCACTGATGGTGGATTCATAATATTGCGGATAACTCTCATGACAAACAATCTCAAACATCCATCCATATTGTTTAAAGACTACCACTTCGTTGATCAATCCCATCACTTCCGTGAAACATATATGTTTCTAAAAATTGTAGAAATAGATCCTGATATTGACATTGCTAAGTTACTTCAAATGACTTATTTAAATCGTACAAGTTTCAAATTATGCACATGAATGAAGTATGCCTAGGCTAGGATATATAACATAATAATGATAATTACATCTACACAAATCTATTGATAAAAAAACTGATTTAATCATAGAATGAAACAAAATCTAACAAATACACTAATAATTTTTGGTTTTTTGTAATTGAAATTTATTGACCAAAACACCATATCTATTAAAACATAAAATACTTTGTTTGGTTGCCAATCAATCCTGAACAAGCTAAAAAACAATTAAAATTATCTTTTTTTTTCACATTAACTTACCAAATTCTCCTCGTTTGGGAACTCTCTTTTTTAGCCAAAAAGTCAAAAAGTTACTAAGGTTTCGTTTGGAAACAGGCTACTTTAGTAACTTTTTGGCTTTTTACGAAAAGATGTGCAGAAAAGTAGAGAGGTAATGTGACTAGTTTTAGTTGGCTTTTTGGCTTTTTGGCTAAAATAGCCAGTCCCCAAACAAGGCCTAAATTAGCCAAAAAGCCAACAACCCATACCAAAAAGTCAAAGATTTTCTTTTCTCTCTACTTTTTGCACATCTTTCCGTGAAAAGCCAAAAAGTCATCTCAAACATACTAGTTTTTTTTAGCTCATATTTTAGCCAAATAGCCAAAAAGTTACTAAATTAGCCTGTTTCCAAACGAGGCCAGCTTAACTCATAGGCAAGTGAGGTTCTTGCCTAGGGCTCCACTCAATAATTTTGCCTCGTTTGGGAACCATCTTTTTTAGTCAAAAAGTCAAAAAGTTACTAAATTAGCCAAAAAGCCAACAACCCATACCAAAAAGTCAAAGATTCTCTTTTCTCTCTACTTTTTGCACATCTTTTCGTAAAAAGCCAAAAAGTCATCCCAAACATACTAGTTTTTTTTAGCTCATATTTTAGCCAAATAGCCAAAAAGTTACTAAATTAGCCTGTTCCCAAACGAGGCCTAAGAGTAATGTGTTGAGTATATGATTAAGTTTACATACAAAAAATTAAATTAAGAAAGTAAATGTTAGTGCAATGAATCCTATAAAATAAATAAGGAAAATGGCGAATGGGAATATTTTTTGTGGGCCCAATTATACTGACATGTATATTCTTAATGTAAATGTTAATACAATGAATCCTATAAAATAAATAAGGAAAATGGCGAATGGGAATATTTTTTGTGGGCCCAATTATACTGACATGTCTATTCTTAGTAATTAATTAATTAATTAATTATTATTATTTTTTTTTATAGTTTAAATCAAATAATCAAAAATTCTAATATTGATTGTTTAAATTTGCATAATGAAGTAGCATTCCCATAAGACAAAGGGAAAAATAAAGAGGAAAGGCCATTAAGCAACATGGTTTTTTCAATGAGAAACCTGTGTAATAGTGAGACCAAAAAAAAAAAAAAAAAAAAATCCCAAGGAGAAAAGAATAGGAAAAAAGAACTTGTGTCTGTCTTTACACATGCGTGAATTGAACATTATGAAGCCAAAAGAAGTAACTATATGAGCAACAGTGACTAACAATTGAGTTGATTACAAAATTGGTGAATATCCTGGCATGTATCACGTAGGAAAAGAATTTTCTTCAAAAGAGTTAGAGATCCAGAAGGATTTGTTTTCGTTGTGTGAAACCGGTTCTGTAACCCACATTTATAAGCACTGAAGTGATGTGTTTGAATAGTCGCAACTATACAATGTCTCTAAGAATCCATCAGACACAATCTTTACCAAAGAGTTGTGTCTTTGGGTATTTGAATTTGGACACAACTCGTCCATATAATTCTTGAAGCATGAGCCGTTGGGTTTCAAAATAAATTAAGTAGTTATGTAATGTAATTTTATATTTTTATTTGGGACATTTGTGGAATAATAAAAAATAGAAAACATTTGAAGGTCTTCCGCCCTTTTAAAGTAGTAGAGATAAAGAAACGCGCCAATTTCATAAAAGAGATGCATACTTGCCGGTGGAGCAACACAAAATATAATGTAGAGGATTACTCCAGCACGCTAGAGGCCTTTACCACTGGACCATAATTGTATTTTAAACTTTGGGAGCCATGTATTGGTGTTGGGATCCCTTCTAGATTCACACACACCAACCCCCCCTCCCAAAAAAAAAAAAGAAAAAAAAAAAGAAAGAGTTTTATGCCATAATCAATCACTCCATGCATATGACCTGACTACAACATGTACAAAACACAACAGGCTAGGATTTATTGCAAGAAGTAGTGAGGGCCTCTACCCAAATTCTAGACATTAGTAGATCAAATGCATTATGAAGTTCAAAAACTAAAAAATTAGCAAATCATATCAACAGGGGGTTTTAGACCTTGATATTATGCATTTTTTAGTATTTCTATATTGGGCTTCTGCAACATCAAACATGTAAGCATAATTAATATATATATCATATTTAAAAATATTATTCAACAAAAACATATTTAAAAATATTATTCAACAAAAACTACTTCAAAACTGAATAAAGCAAACAAATGAGATTAACTTTATCATCAAACAAAAAAGAAAAAATATCAAATAATTCAAATACAATTGTAAGTTACTTTTTTGTTAGGTTCTCAAGAGATTCTCATAAGTATGACAATGAAGGTTGGCTACACTTGAATATTGTGGTGATGCTGTTTTAAAGTATCTTTGGAAGCTAGATCCTATTTTGTGTGGGCTAAGGTGTTTTTTCTAATGCTTAATTTCAAATTGGATGTAGTAGCTTAAGTGATTGGTCTTCGTTATATATCTATTTTTCTTTTACTTGGTTAAAGTAATAATATATATATTGATGGTAGGAGCTTATCTATAAATATTATAACAATTACATCAAATTAAAAATTTATAGTTCAATAACAAATTTCTAGAAAAACCATTGCATATTTTGTGGGTCAATCACTTTTGATTACATAAAACTTTGACTAAAATATTGAAGACTTGTTAATATATGTTAGCAAGATTCTTAGTGCCCCTAATATTATTTTATTAAAAATAAAAATGTGTTCACTTTCTTCTTAGATAAAAATGTGTTCACTCTCTTCATGGATAAAAGTACGGTTAAAACGAAAATTGGAACATAAAACTTTTAACCCACATAAATTCACAATCCACATAAATTCAACCCACTTAATTCTTCATCAAAACTGAATCGAAACCTAAAATATAAAGTTTCTATAGAAACATTGAAACAAAGAGTTATATTAAATTAACCCATAACCTAAAAACAATTAGGGCATAACACTTACAATAATTAGGGCAAATATTTTTCTATTTAAATATTTGAGAGATAGAGGACGCATGGGCGATGCTGGACGATACATGTTGAGCGGATGACGCTGGATCTATGAAGCATGGGTACGGGTATGAGTACTGGTACTGGTATGATACGAGTACTTTGATGCAATAAAATCTAAAAAAATTAAGGTTCGAGTACGACTTGATACATTGGTAAAAAAATATTTATTTTTAATTTGGAGTAATGCAAAAATTGATTAAATGGTTTAATTTGTTAAGATCCAACCTACAATTAACATTTAATGTCAAAAGTAACGGTATAAACCAAAATTAAATGTCATTATATTAAATAACTTACAAACCATAGTTTAATTTTAAAATCATCCTTAGCAAAAAACTAAAAATAAAAAAGAAGCCTATTGAAAGGAATTTTATCTCTGTAGTAGAAAAAAATATTGTTTCGATTGAAGTACGGTACGACTTGGATATATATTAGATACGTTTGGATGCGCCAAAAATTAAGAAAAAAAAATTTAGGTACGTGTTTCGTGTATCTGTCTGTTATGTATGTAGAAGTACTATACAAAATACCATGTGCCGGTAAGTACCCAGTACGGGTACATCCTGTTTGTCGAAGTACCCATGTTTCATAGCTTTGGATGAAAATGCCTGATGAAGGAAGAACACAAATCTCCTACTCTGTCTTTTAGGGCTATTTTGGATTATTCCACTCTTTCTACTTATGTATTTAAATCTAGGTGCCTCAATTTATTGGTTGAATCTTTCTTCTGGATAAAAGAACTGTTTGTTTTAGATTGATTTGGATCAATTTGGATAGAAGAACTCTTCTTTTTTTTTATGCCTCTACTTATTCCACTCTATTTTGACTGTTCGTTGTGTAAATAAAGGTGTTGTGTCTGTAATTGTATTGTGGCGTATTATGGGGATGCTTTTTCTCTCACCTGAACCTGTATCTATGATGTTTAATGGTGGATGTGCGCATTTCCCTTTTAGTAAAAAAATGCATTTACATTTCAAAATATCGATTAAAATATAGCAAATAGAATTTAAGAAAATAAAAAAAATGACATTAATATATTTGTGTTATGGTTTCCCTCAACAACAAAAAAAAAGTTGGGTCTTTATTTTTTTAATTAAAAAATGAGGAATCATAAATTTTGGACCCAAATAAGGCCCAAAACAGTAAAGACCTACTTGAAAAATAAGTCAAAAAGAGCCCAAAACAGTAAAGCCTAAACTGTCAAACCGATTTGCATCCATATGTGCTAACTAAGCGGATTGATGTAGATTGATTTTTTTCCAATTCGCTTAAGTTCAGACAAACGGTGGATGGGTTGTCACCTGACCAACTTAACTTGCAAGCACCCCTAGATAAAGCCTTCATCTAGGTTTGTCGTATCAGTCTTCGTTCTTCACACTCTCGGAATTTAGGATATTTGAAAAACTTGAATCGCTTACTTTTGTTGCAAGTTAGCTCTTTCTCTGTATGTATTACCATGAAGATTATTCAAATCTGTGCTTTTTCTAGGGTTTATTTTTTTAGCAAATTTTGATTCTACTTTCTAGGGTTTATAGCTTAACATTCTTGGAAGATTTTCTTCGTGGTTATGAATATGGAAACTAGGTTAAGTTAAGAATATTTGATTGGGGATGACTGGATTTGAGCATAGAAAGAGAATTTTGGAATATAGGGTTTGGATGTGAGTGACGAATTTTTGTAGGTGGAACGAAGTAATGTTGGCAAATGCTGTAGAGATGTGTGGTTTCGGGTCCACTTTGAAGATTTCTCTTTAATTTGTTAATTTTTGATAATTGTTTTCAAATATAGTCGTTGATTTTGGACAATTTGATTGATTTATAGAATGCTCAAGCCTAAGAACTCAATAGTGTTTGTGAAAACGAAAATTTGGATAGGAAAATCATATTATAGAGCTGAATAGTTGGTGTACGCAGAAGTATGCCTTCTTTTTTTTTGTTTAAACAACATTAACCTTATATTCTTCTTTATTTATGGTGTCTGTTATATGTTTAGGGTTATAATTATCATTTTATGCAGTTACTTTCACGTTTGGTTGACTTCTATATGCAATCGGACTTTATGGATTTCTATATCTAATCATTTGAAAATTTAACGTTGTAGGTTTATGCCTCTTTTGTTCTATTGTGATTGAGAGTTTCTTTTTTTCCATCCAATCACTTATGCTCTCTGTTATTATAATCTTTCGATTCACTATTTGATTCGCAATTTATGTAATTTCGATACGAATCTATGGGTGAATCTATTTTCAAAGTGGATCTATGGTGAATCGGATGATTTATAATTGATTCACTTTTTAGGATTCATGCAATTCTTGAAACTATCGTATCCGACATATTTTGATCATTTTTTTCGCCCTCTTTTTAGTGAAAATGACATGATATACAACTTCTAATAACCAATATATATACATGATTTGTTGTTATTTTGGTGTTTAGAGAGTTTTTAATAGAATTTAATCAGATTTAATTAGACCTAACATATTTGTAATCTTTTTTTTTTTTCTCTCATTTTTTTCCTTGACAAAAATCATGATATATCTTCTAAAGATGTTTAAGGTTAAAATATGGGAACTTTTTTGATAAATCTATTTTCTAAGAGCTTTATTCCATCCAACCCATATTTTTTTTTATTATTCCATTAGGTTCAATTTGAGATAAGAAGACCAAAATACCCTTTTCATCTACTTGTGTTCCATTTAGTTTACATTATTTTCTTATATTTCAATAAGTCCTATGGGTGACATAATTACCAAAATACCCTTAATGTGAATGTTCACACCGTCAATGTAAATGTTCATATTGTCAATGTGTAGGGGCCCAACCCATGTCGATCCTCGTGGGTGCCCGGAAAAATTCGAGTCGGGCCGGGTTGGCCCACAGGCCAAAAAAATAGGACCGGCCCGGCCCGGCCCGTTGATAATGTGAATATTCACATTGACAAGTTAACATTCACATTGATAGGAGTGTAAAATTGGCCCGCGGCCCGAAGCCAGCCCGCCGCCCCGGGCGGGCCCGGGCCGGGCCGGGCCGTTCATAATGTGAATATTCATATTGACATATTAACATTAACATTGATAAGAGTGTAAAATTAGCCCGTGACCCGTGGGTAGCCCGAAGCCCGTTGACAATGTGAATATTCACATTGACATGTTAACATTCACATTGATAGGAGTGTAAAATTAGCCCGCGGCCTGTGGCCGGCCCGAAACCCGCCTGCGGCTCGTGGGCTGTCCTGGGCGGGCCCGATCCGACCCGTTGATAATGTGAATATTCACATTGACATGTTAACATTCATATTGATAAGAGTATAAAATTAGCCTGCGCCCCGTGGCTGCCTGAAACCAGCCCACGGCCCGTGGGCGGCCCGGGGCGGGCCCGGCCCGACCTATTGACAATATGAATATTCACATTGACATGTTAACATTCACATTGATAAGAGTGTAAAATTGACTCGCGTCCCATGGGCGGCCCGGGGCGAGCCCGGCCCTGCCTGTTGACAATGTGAATATTCACATTGACATATTAACATTCACATTGATAGGAGTGTAAAATTGGCCCGTGGCCCATGGGCGGCCCGAAGCCCGCCCGCTGCCCAGGGCGGCCCCGGCCTGGCCCGACCCGGCCCGGCCCGGCCCGGCCCGCTGACAATGTGAATATTCACATTGACATATTAACATTAACATTGATAACAGTGTAAATTGGCCCGTGACCCGTGGGCAGCCCGAAGTCCGGCCCGTTGACAACGTGAATATTCACATTGACATGTTAATATTCACATTGATAAGAGTGTAACATTAACCCGTGCCCTGTGGCTGCCCAAAACCTGCCCACGGGCCGTGGGCAACCCGAGGCGGGACCGGCCCGGCCTGTTAACAATGTGAATATTCACATTGACATGTTAACATTCACATTGATAAGAGTGTAAAATTGAGTCGCGTCCCATGGGCGTCCGGGTTTGGGTTCGGGCCTACCCCGGGCCGCGGGCGAGCTTCGGGCAGCGGACAAATTTTACACTCCTATCATTGTTGATGTGAACATGTCAATGTGAATATTCACATTGTCACGGGTCGGGCCAAGCCCGCCTCAGGCTGCGGTCTAGCTTCGGGCCGCCCACGGGCTGCGGACCAATTTTACACTCCTATCAATATGAATATTAACATGTCAATGTGAATATTCACAATTCCAACGGGTCGGGCCCGCCCCGGCCTGAGGTCGGCCTTCGGGCTGCCCACGGGTCACGGGCCAATTTTACACTCTTATCAATGTGAATGTTAACATATCAATGTGAATATTCACATTGCCAACAGGCCGGGCCGGGCCCGCCCCGGGCCGCCCACGGGCCGTGGGCGGGTTTCGGGCAGCCACGGGGTGCGGGCTAATTTTACACTCCTATCAATGTGAATGTTAACATGTCAATGTAAATATTCACATTGTCAGGGGTCGGGCCAAGCCCGTCTCGGGTTTCGGGCCGCCCACGGGCTGCGGGCCAAATTTACACTCTTATCAATGTGAATGTTAACATGTCAATGTGAATATTCACATTGTCAATGGGCCGGGCCGGGCCCGTCCCGGGCCGGGGGCGGGCTTTTGGTCGCCCATAGACCGCAGGCCAATTTTATACTCTTATCAATGTGAATGTTAACATGTCAATATGAATATTCACATTGTCAACGGGCCAGACCGGGCCCGTCCCGGGCTGTCCATGGGCTGCGAGCGGGTTTCGTGCCGCCACGGGACGGGGGCCAATTTTACACTCTTATTAATGTGAATGTTAACATGTCAATGTGAATATTCACATTGTCAACGGGCCGGGTCGGGTCGGGCCCGCCTTGGGCTGCTGGCCAATTTTATACTCTTATCAATGTGAATGCTAACATGTCAATGTGAATGCTAACATGTCAATGTGAATATTTACATTGTCAACAGGCTAGGCCGGGCCCGCCCACGGGCCGTGGGCGGGTTTCGGGCAGCCACAAGGCGCAGACTAATTTTACACTCCTGTCAATGTAAATGTCAACATGTCAATGTGAATATTCACATTGTCAATGGGCCGGACCGGGCCTGTCCCGGGCCGCCCATGGGACGCGAGCGGGTTTTGCGCCGCCACGGGACGCGGGCCAATTTTACACTGCTATTAATGTGAATGTTAACATATCAATGTGAATATTCACATTGTCAACGGGCCGGGCCCGCCCCGGCTCGCAGGCGGGTTTCAGGCCGCCCACGGGCCAATTTACATTCCTACCAATGTGAATTTTAAAATATGAATGTTCATATCATTAAATTGGTAATCATTCAAAAAATATTTATAAGGATATCAAAATTGAATATAAGGGCATAAGTGTCCAAGAAAATAGTGTAAATCAAAAAAATGGACTTTATGGAATAAAACTATACATTCATGGGACTAAATGGGTTAAAAAATTTCTTCATGGATTTCTTGGGTTAAAACACTTCTAAATTGGACTTATCAATAAAAATCCCTTAAAATAATGTGCAGCGTAAATTATTTATTGCTATTTTATTGAAATAAATATATTTCAATGTTACGTGGTGAGTTCCATTAAACCTAATGATTCCATAAGTTTTTATTTTTATTTTTATTTATAAATATTGGAATAATAAGCATACATGCCTGTAAAAGTGTTCTAGGTTTTAAAACAAAGAATTTCAATTAATTCTTTCTTATTATTGCATCATTGTTACTTAGTCAGTATGTATGCTTGTTGTCCGTTTGTCTTTTCCTTCTGTGAACTTCTCCTTCTATCTTTTTCTTTTGTGAATTCTAATTCTAATAGGAGGGCTTTCTTTCTGCTTCTTCGTCTTCCATTTTTTTTACTCCTCTTCTGTGAACTTCTCCGTCTGTCTTTTAAGTAAAGAGCTAGTTTTCTATGTCCATCTCCATGGCATGGAGTCAAATTGACGTTCCTTCTCTTGACTTGTAATCCATGATTTTTTTTCTTCTTGGAGCTCTATATTACGTCATACTTTGATATCTTGATTGTTGGTGCAATTCTCAGCCTTTATCCTTATGTGTTGGTCTGGATGATTTTTCTGTCCATTTTTAGGCACTTATTAGACTTTGTGGTTTTGTTGAACAACATAACAATGTGCATCCATTGTTACATTGCATGCATATTGTTTGAACCATTGGCTGTTCATGGACCTATTTGGTTTGGTTCTAAGGTATATTCAATAATCAAACCAGATTCTATGGGTCCATAAATTTAGGAACGAACCAAACCGAATCATAAAACCTTTGGAATAGAACCAGAACCAAACTGCAATTAGCGGTTGCACGGTTTAGGCTAGAAAATTCATCAGTATATCTAGACTGTCTAGTTCATTAAAATTGGTTCTACCCATACAAATATTTCAAAAAACTCATCAGCATACTTCCAACTTTTAGAATATCTCCATAATATTTTTTTTTTAAAAATATGTAAAGAAAAGCAAATTCTTCATATAGTATCAAATGCAATTTTCAATAATAAAAGAAGTGTAGAAATCATATAAACAGTGGAAAAAAAACACATTTTTGTATAAAGAGAAAGTACTTTTTGAATAGGATGAATGAAGACCTCATTAAAGTCGAGATGAGATTGAAATTTAAAGAAGTCGATGAGACGAAAATTAAGTACCTTGTTGAACACCATACACATTAAAATTAATAAAATATATTGAATGGTTCAGTTTGGTTTTATTTGGTTCTTTTGAGCCTTAATCCGTGATCCGAACCGTAATAAACAATTCTTAACTTTTGAGAACCAAAACCAAACTATTCCTAAAAAAATGGACCACACCATACAGTTTGGACATGTTTGAATTGGTTTACTAGTTTTCTTGAACACTCCTATTGAATGCAATGACTTGTTAACTGTATGCATTGAAGCACCCTATTTTTTCTTTTTACTTAATTGAAACTAGTACGCACAATGTACCACAGAGGGAGTGTAAGTTAAAATTTAAAAGTGATGTCTATTTATTTATTTTTATTGAGATACAAATTGTGGGATGTGTTTGGGGCGGTGTCATTTTGGAAAGTCGAAAAGCCTGTGGTTTATATTGTAGTTTATTTGTAGTTGATAGCCCTTTTTGGTAGGATCAAGTTCAATGGTACAAGTAGGACTATAGAATAATTCATACTTCTTGAATTTGGCTCAAGCTTAGCTTACTTCATCTCACCCAGTACCCTATCAATGGCAAGCTTGATTTCAAAGATATATTTAACAATTTTTTTTTTTCCGATAACTGGCGGTCCAAGCCAGCTTACACACACTTCGACTAATCCCAAGACCCTGAAGTTAACGACTAGGTAAACCTCCAGTGGCCCCTTGGGTGACTTGTACTCAAGACTTTGGATCTTATCCTCAAGTCTTTACCATTTGGCCAACCCTTTGGGGTTTAAAGATAGATTTAACAATATGAAAATGCTTAGCTCGATAATTGTAGCTTGATGTAAGGCTTTGTGATTGGTAATTTTGCAAATTAGAACTAAGTTTGGCTAGTATAAATTGGCTAAGTTGTTGTAACTTTTAATAGCATATGAGTTTATTTGCATTTTTTTTAAAATAAATAAATTTCTGGTAGGATGAAGTGACAAACTATGCTTGAGTCGAGCCTGGTAATTGGTTTTTTGGACTTGGTTTTGCTTGTGTCCACCTGTGGGACAAAAGTTCGTGTTAGAGAGTTTGATTATTCCCATGTTGATTGATATTGCAATAATGTGTATCTAAAATATTGCAGTTTGTTTATTCCCATCTTGAATACCACCATATAATCTTGTAAAATTTCTGCTAGTTTCCTGAGATTTAAATGAGGTAAACCCCCTCCCTGTGCCCTAGCTTGTTTCATTTACGGTGATGGGGTATTGGGTCCCAACTATCATGGGTTTTGTGTAGGGATGAGGGAGGGTTTTCCTTTTAGGGGCTGGGTATGGTTAAGGCAAACCCATACCAAACCTGCCTCATTGGCGACCCTATGTTGAACTTCAACTAGATCAGATGATTGAATAAGAGGTTTGCCTTTGTAATCAATATAAAACTGCTGAGAATTGTTTCATTCTACCCAATTTTTTGTAATCTATTATTCATTCTTAATTGTAGGAACTGAAATTGGTGTAGAGACCGACTATGGACACAATTTGGATTTAGTTTCTTCCTAAGAAGTACGGACACTTTCAAGAAGGTGACGGGTTCATGTCGGACACCAACACTCTTTGACACTCGTCAAAACGTGTCCTATTTTTTAATTGTTTTTGAAAACCTCGGGCACTTGGAGGACACACGTGTCTAATAACTAATTATAAGTTTGAACAAAATAACTTAAGAAACAATAATAAAAGAAAAACCATATAAATTTATAAGAATTAGTGTCATATTGTCATTGTTTTTTTTATTGTCTTTGAATGATATGTTCATAAATATATAACATACAATAAATATATAACTTTATATATTTTATGCTTGATCCTCACGTGTCATATCCTATTTTTTTTTTTAAATTGACATGTTGGCGTGTCCGTGTTATATCCGTGTCATGTGTCTATGTCCATGCTTCTTAGGTTTCTTCTCATGTTCGCTCTAGTTGGTTCATTGGAATGAGAAGGGATGGAATGAAATAGTGATTCTTTAGGTTTTCCTATGGATAACTATTCCTTTAAAATGGTGAAAGATTAGTTCATTTGTAATACATTTTGTCATCACTTTTTTAGTCTAACCAAACAGAGAATGGACATTTTGTTAGAATGATCATTCCATTCTACTTTATTCTAGTGAACCAAATACTACCGTAGAGTGTATAAGCATTTAGAGAAGTTTATGTTTAATCTTGATTCGTCTCGATTATATAGAAGGATTGGTTGATAATTAAAGTTCAGTTTGAAGAAAACTATGAAAAAAGTGCAAGATTAATATGACTTAAATTGTAGGACAGGTCATGATCATATTAATATGACTTAATATGACTTAGTTCCCTATGTTCTTTATTTGGTCAAAAAGAATATTTATATTGATAGATCTGACATAGTAGGACAGGTCATGATCCTGAACTATGAGTTGAGATCAATTTATGATCCTGAAGTGTGGCAGGTGCAAGGCTTAAAATGACTTGCTTGTCTACAGACTGAATTCTCACTGAACTTTTGAGTAACAATTGTTAGGTCCCAGACTCCTAGCAATAGCATTGGATCTTTTTTTGGTAGAGGAAGGGAGAAATGATAACTATCCTAGTGTTGTGTTTACCATTGGAAGAGCATCTACCAAAATTTTTATATTTGATTCTGTTTGATGACCAACACCTTATTTACCTTTGTCATCTTTCCTGACTTATTGTTAATTAATTGTTTGGTAGTTTGTCGCAGGTTACCATCAAGTTCGGGATCTAACAACTTGTTGCAGAAAGCATGGCTAAGCATCACCCTGATTTGATTATGTGCAGGAAGCAACCGGGTATTGCCATTGGACGATTATGTGAGAAGTGTGATGGGAAGTGCGTAATTTGTGACTCCTATGTGCGTCCTTGCACACTCGTGCGAGTTTGTGATGAGTGCAACTATGGATCGTTTCAGGGCCGCTGTGTTATCTGTGGAGGAGTGGGAATTTCTGATGCCTACTATTGCAAAGAGTGCACGCAGCAGGAGAAAGATAGGGACGGTTGTCCAAAAATTGTCAATTTGGGGAGTGCCAAAACAGACCTGTTTTATGAACGAAAAAAATATGGGTTTAAGAAAAGGTGATGGTATTGAATTATTTTCTTCCAGGTTTGTTTCATTATGTACTAATATACTTGGAGATGACGACATAGGGCCCTAGGTCTTACGATTTGTATTTGGGGATATTATCAGGTTTTTGTTCCTGAAAATGAAAGGGGTGATGGACAAGCTAACATTAAAACTCCATCTTAATGGAAAGATTGTTGAATTTGCATCTAGATCTACGAAGCATCTTTGTTGGTCTCTCTTGATGCAATTTATAGCAAATGATTCTGGGCCTTTTCCCAAACTAATGCAAAATAGCAATCTATTTCCCAGACTAGGCTTAGTTTGGACGTATTTCCCAAACTAAGCTAAAACATGGTTGTAAACCACGCTTTCACCGTTGTTGTGGCCCTCACACGGAAATTTTGTAAAATCGTAAAAGCGTGGTTACAAATCACGCTTTTAATTAAGAAGACGTGGTTACAAACCATACTTTTAATTAAATGTTTTTTTCATAAAACGTGGTTACAAACTATGCTTTTTAACAGAAAGCGTTCTTCCTAGCCACGCTTTTAAATAAATTTTTTTGTGCATAAAACGTGGTTCCGAACCACGAGTTTACTGTTCACTATATAAAGCGTGGATGATAACCACGCTTTTAACCAAAATCGAATTTTAAATGAAAGCGTGGTTCGTAACCACGCTTTTACAACTTATACAAAATACCTCACCCCTCTTATTTGTAACCACGCTTTTTACACTTAGCTTTTTACCCGATTTGCTGTGTCGCTCTCTACTCTCACTCTCTTAGCTCTCGCTCGCTCTCTGGTCTCACACTCTCTCTCTCTGCTCTCACTCTCTCTCTTCGTTCGTGGGTTATCCGCTCTGTCTCTCTCGCGCTCTTTGCTCTCTCTCTCTCTCTGGTATGCCTATCTGTCTCTCTCTCACAGTTGAATTTTATATGTGTTTATTGTGTTTGTGAAAATGTAAATGTGGATAGAATAGGGTTTGTGAATGTGAAAATGGTTGTGAATTGATGAAAATGTTGGTAGAATAGGGTTTGGGAATGTGAAAATGTTGTGAATTGAAATTGATGTCAATGTGGGTAAAATAGGTTTTGTGAATTGAAATTGTGGTTTTGAATTGGTAAAATTTTGTGGTTTTGAATTGTGAAAATGTTCTAGGGTTTTCAATTGAATGTGAAATCAGAAATTAAGGTTAGGGTTTTGAATTGTGAAATCAGAACTTATTGTTAAAATTGTGAAATTAGGATTGGGGTTGAGATGTTCTAAATATAGTTTAGTTAAGAGAAGGTTAGGCAAAATATCTACCGTATTGCTTATCTTGGACTTTGATAATGTCCATTAAAATTGGGTAAAATATGTAAAAATAATCTAAATACCTGTGTTTGGTTTGAATATCTTTTATTAAAATTGAGTTTTTATTTTTATTTTTCATATATATATATATATTATTTTGAATGAAGTTTTTTAATATTTTAAATAATTGTTTTTAATTTTTAGATATACCTTATATAAATACACTTAAAAGAATAATATTTATGAAAAAATTCACTAAATACCAAAAATATAAAAATACAAAAATTCATTACATTTTTATATTTTTGTATATTTATTAATTTTTTAAAATATTTTCTTACAAATAATTTACTTTTTACGTATAAATAGATTAATTGCATCTAAAAAGTAAAAAATTCAATTTTCATAAAAAATTGAGTTCAATACAAGATGTTTGAAGAAACTACTAGACCAATTGCTCGTAATTGACTTGAGCTTTGGAAAAAAATTGGGGTCTATTGGTGTAACATCGCAGCAAAATTATAAGAAATGCTACATTTACTATTTCTTATACCATTCAGTATATCATCTCATGTTAACAAAAAAAGAAGTTAAAAAAAATAAAAAATTGAGCTCCGTGAATAGCAAGCCATATGGGACAACTGGTGCCTATTGGTGTAACATTGCATATCACCTCATGTCAAAAAAAAAAAAAAAAAAAAGCAGCTTTGGGAATAGAAAGACCATGTGGGACCATTGGTGCCTATTGGTGTAACATTAATATATTAGGAAAATTTTATGATACACACGTTTTATTATACGTCTTTAGTTATTATTATCATTATTTTTTAAATTTAATTATCATTTTTTTTTAATTATGACATTATTTTCCATGTTTGGTTATGTCTTATGTAATGTTTGTTCGGCGAACTAAAACCTTGACATGTCAACCCGAATTTTAATTTTATCAATTTAAGCTTGTATAGTAAACTTTAGCTGATCCACATACATACTCAAAATTTATGAATGGTAAAGAATGCATTTTAAAAAAAATTCTCTGTTTATGGAGAGTTTAATTTTCTACTCAGCTGAAAACTTTTTACTTGAATGTGCTTCTCTGTATGTTTTATATGTTTTGTTGGGAAACAATTTCTTCCAAGACAACAAAAATAAATATGTAACATGAGATGTATCTTTCCAAATCTTATTGAAGATAATTGATGATTATTCCCAAGTTTCCATGTGAAGCGAAATAGACTATCTAGATGAGTAGTCTTAAATGAAAGAAAATTTCCAAAAGTTATTTTTTGAGGGAAGTATTTTTACCAAAAGAAATGGAACTAGGTTTTCAAACTGTAACAGTGCATTTAGAGGGTGGTGATGGGTTGTAGGGCAAGGGGGAGGGGAGGCTGATTGTAGAGGCAGCGTGGGTTTTGACGGCGTTAGGCTGTAGCAAGAAACAGGTAGGTTGCAATGGTGGACAAGATGGGGAAGAAGAGAGAGGTTATCCATTGTGTGAGGTGCATAGTCATATTTAAATGGATGGTTAGGATAGTTTGTGATCTAGTATGATCAAGTTTAAAAGTGGTTTTACAAGAAGTTAAAAAGAGTAAATAATATATTGCCACATGTATTTAAAAAAAAAACAAAAAAAATTGTTAAACAAAGTAACTGAGATGGACATGAGTGTAGGTTGTGACACAGAATGAAGTTCAAAATTTAAATTGAGATGGATTGGAGTTTTTGTTTGTAATTTGTCCAATATTTTAAACATGTTTATGTTCATTTGTTGGCAAAAATGAAAATAAAAATATATTCAATATACACTGTAATGTAAAAATTTAATGCCAGGAATAAATGTATTTTAAGAACCAAATAATTTCATGCTAAATGGTATACATTTTTTAAAATAAAATTTTAGTCTTCACAGGATAGTAATTCATTATCAAATATCTAATGTCATCCTTAAATAGTAGAGACAATTAGGGTTTGAATTATAGGTAATTATTGGTAATTAAATAGTGGAAATGAAATCCCCGAAAGTAAATGGTAATTAAATAGTGGTAATTATTGGTTAAATTTATATCTAAATTACATCCTCGAAAGTAAGCTTTTAAACAAGTTCTGGCCTCATATCAAGATTCAAAGTGTAGAAAGAGAAAAATTTAAAGTGCAGAGAGAGAGAAAAGAGCAAAAGAGTGAATACTAGTAAAAAATAATAATAATAAAAAATCAAATTTGGAGCTTTTGGTTCAATCTTACCTTAACACCACTTTAAGTTCCAAAATCTAGAAAAGGGTCTCAAATGTAATATTAAAATTGGATTGGTCCTTACAAGTGGGTCCAGGCAGGTTAAGAGGTTATCTAAGCTCAGCCTGAGTTGTGTTGAGAGTTGTCTAGGCCCACCCAAGGCCGAATTGTAACTTGAGGTTGTTTACGCAAGTTTGACCCGAGTTAAACTCAAACTACTCATCAACTCGAGTTTTTTTATTTTTATTTTTAAAGTTGATTAATTTGTCAAAATTAAATTATATTAACAATTTTTTTGATGGTAAATGATTAGTAATAAGATCGAAAAAAATATTTTATTTAATGTGAGAGAGATGGAGAGGTGAGAAATAAAAATTTAAATTGAGATGGACATGAGTGTAGGTTGTGACACAGAATGAAGTTCAAAATTTAAATTGATGAAATTAAAATTTTCGAGTTTAAATTGAGATGGACTGGAGTTTTTTTTATAATTTGTCCAATATTTTAAACATGTTTATATTCATTTGTTGGCAAAAATGAAAATAAAAATATATTTAGTATACACTATAATGTAAAAATTTCATGCCACTAATAAATGTATTTTTAAGAACCAAATAATTTCATGCTAAATGGTATACCTTTTTTAAAATAAATTTATAATTTGTAATTTTATGAATTTATAATTTTATATTTAAATTTGTAGATAGTTTTTGATGAATCCTTAAGCAAATATTAAATGTGATAGTGATTGTATGCAGGGAGCGTTTTTTTTTTTTTTTTTTTTGCTTTTATTTTTAAACATGACATCCTTCACATAGGGAGTAAAAAAAGAACTTTCACGCAGAAAAGATGCGAGTCTCTACATAGGGAGTAAAAAAAACTCCACGTACAGATGAAACTTTAGCCCTTGTTTTGTATGGAAAAAAAAAAGTGAACAAAAATGAGAAAATAAACAGTTATAAAAAACAAATAGAGAGAAAAAAAAAAATGGGAGAAAATATAAATTGAAGTAATGTTTAGTGGTGTTCAAGTAATGTGTTACCTCTAGACTTCCTTCTACCCTGGAAAATATAAATTGATAAAAATGAGAGGGCTGGTTTTTATATGAAAATGTCACTTATAGGAAAATATAAATTATCTTTTGACTCCCAGAACTTCCTTCCACCAAGTGTCCGCCTAAACAAATTCAAATAATCAACGCAAAAATAAAAGCAGGTTAATTAAAAAAAATCAAATCAACACTGAAATATTACCAAACCAAAGAAGAAGAAACATGGAAAAAGAAAAATTTACATTTACTGTGCACAAGAGCATGATGTTGATTGTAATAAATAATGAAAAAAGCAGAACATAGGAGTTCCATATACAGTTATGTCAAAACAAACCAACATTCTTTATGTGTTGTAAGCATTTTTCTTAAAAAGCTAAAAAATCCAAAACATAATAATTATTTTAACTCATATTTTAATTAAAAAATCAATAATGATTATTGGATTACAATTGCTGATTACTTAAATAAAGTTATTGCCTCACAAGTAATTGTAATTGAATGAGTGAAAATTCATATAATTCTTTTAGAAGTAAAATTCGATATAGGTATATTGTTGATATTGTTGATATTTTAATGTTTTATGTTTCATTGAAGCAAGTATATGGAGATTGTTCCAATTATCTTTTACTAGGGGAAAACATAATTCGGGATCCCGATGAAGGTGTGTCATATGATGCTGAGCCGAAAGGGATATATGTGGTGCAACTTGGCACCACGCTTTGCAATTTGGAGGCGATGTTCATGTCCAAGGTGGTAAATTACGGGAAAGTGTCCGATTGAACTTCAAATGTAGATATCCTTATCGCCAGTGGCAATCAATCAGCAAATACAAGATATTACCGATCAATGATGATGAGGCGTTGAACACCGTATTAAGTATCGGTGCAAGTTTCTAACCACCAAATTGTTTGGAAGTATACATTGATAAGGAGGTTGTACAGAATGTCCCGAATATGACACAGATGGAATCTCGTCCGTTCACTACATTGCTGACACATGGGATTGACACGACAATGTTTCAGTCTCCTATGTATGCATCAGATCAATGTTATGCAGTGGACTACACACAACAGACATTTGAGGGCCATGGTGTTGAATCAAGTTCACGTGGTGGATATGATTATGAATTTCAAAATAACACAGAAGATGTGCCCACCTGTACCCATCATACCACTCTAGTTGAAGTTGATGGTAATATGGCAGAAACGGTGAACTATGTGCAGTTTGCTGACAATGAAATGTACGGTCCTCATGTCGCCCTAGAGGATGATGAGAATGAAATGTGTGATGAAGAAAATTTATTGGGCTGATCAGATGATGATGATGATGAAGAAGATGATGTCGACGCTGCCGTTGACCTTGAAAATGCCCCCATTCCACCTAGAGCTGAAATCCCTTTCTATGAGAACATTTACATGGGTGGTGACTTTGACATGAGTAGCCGTGATGTCGCTCCCCATAACCGAATCTGGAACGCTGAAAATCCAGAGTTGGACAAATGAATGGTTTTCATTGATAAGAAACAACTTACACATGCTGTGAAATTGTACCATGCAACAAATAATCGAGAGTATAAGGTCGTAACCTTCAAGCGAGACCTTTGGGTGTTTACTTGCAAGCACGATTGCAGTTGGTGGTTACATGCATCTGTTAGTAGGAAACATGGTCTTTTTGAAATAAAGCAGTACATGGGTCTTCACCATTGTTTATACCCACGAATGAACAGGGACCACACTAATATTAGCTCTAGTTACATTGCTTCTCATCTTTTGGGACAAGTTGCGGTGAGTATAAAAAATAAATGTTTACATATATATACATATTTGTTTATTTATAGTGTTCACACCCAAATAATACAACTCATATTTGATTGTCATATGCAGAATGAACCTGATATGCCAATTAAGAATGTCATTGAAGATATCAAAAAGACCATGAACTACAGTATATCATACAAGAAAGCGTGGAATGCAAGGGCAAAGGCAATTAGAATCGTATTCGGGGATTGGGATGAATCATATAGGTAGTTGCCTAAATTCATACATGCATTACAGACATCTAATCCTGGCACCATCGTTCAATGGAAGCATAGATATACCGGAGGTACAACCATTATGCCCGTCTTCCACTTTGTTTTCTGGTCTTTCAAACCCATCATCGATGGATTCAGATATTGTAGGCCTGTTATTACCATTGATGGTACATTCTTATATGGCAAATACACTGGTGTGTTGCTTGTAGCAACCATCGTCACTGCCAATGGCAAAGTATTATCGCTTGCATTCGTTGTTGTCGACAAGGAGAGTTTGGAGTCTTGGTCGTTTTTCATTTCAAATATCAAGGAACATATTGTCATGGATCGACATGGAATGACTTTGATATCTGATCGAGCTGAGAGTATTTTAGCTGCTGTGAGACGGCATTGGCTGAATCCGTCACTCCAATTTGTTGGATATCATCGGCACTGCCTTCGACATGTTTGTAGTAACTTTAATACAAAGTTTAAAATAAGGAGCTGAAACAACTTCTATGGAAAGCAGGGAGTGCTCATCAACGACGAAAGTGTAATGCTTACTTAGAGCAAATACAGGCTATTGACCAAGATGCCATCGATTGGGTCCGCAAGATGAATCCTGTGGAGTGGGCCCTTGCGTATGATGGTGGATATCGGTGGGGGGTATTGACCAGCAATGACGTAGAGTGCTTCAACAGTGTCTTGAAAGGTGCAAGGAACTTACCTATCGCAGCTATGGTTGAGTTTACATTTCGACGACTGGTAAAATATTTCGACGAGATGGGAGCCCAAGCAGAAATAGATGTACGGAATGAGTTCCAATACCCTAGAGACATGCAAAAAATTATCGAGGAGGGCATCGCAAGGTGGAATACTTTCCAGTTAATATCGTACGACAGGTTAATTTGTAATGTAAACTAAATTTTTTATTATTATGTTGTGAAGTTAATTACACCTAAAAACATCAACTTCATTAGTTTGTATCAATATTGTCTTATAGGCCCCGCCGCGTATTTGAGGTGCGAACATCTTTTCGCCATGGACGAGGTCGCAATACACAGATTGTGCGCATGAATCAATCCACGTGTAGTTGTGGCAAATATGAGATAAGACACTATCTATGTTCTCATATGCTCGCTGTTATGTCTGAATGCGGTGACAATCTATTCGAGTACGTTGATCCAGTATAGAGGCTTCCTGTATACATGAGGGTTTGGGAAACTAAATTCAATCCAATACCGCAGCAAGATTATTGGGATGATCCGCAGTGGACCTTAATGCCTAATGTACTTCGTCTGCGAGAAGTAAAACGGGGTCCTAAATCTATGTCCCGTATTCCGAATGAGATGGATATATCAGATAGGCGTATGACCGCTCGTTGCAGTGAGTGCCAGCAGACAGGTCATGATAGGCGCACATGTCCGACGCGGCTTGGTCGATGAAGACTATGTAATGCTTACATGAGTTTCGTGAATTGTGAAATTATAAAATGGTTGCGATTTTTAATTTTGAGATTGTAATTGGACAGCCCATGTGAATTTTTAGCTTGTAATGCAAATGATCCCATGTTAAACTATATTGTAATTGTTAATTCTTTAAATAGATCATTTTTTATTTGTAATAGATCATTTTTAATTTTTAATTCTTTATATGTTATAATTGCTTTATATTAAAAAAAAAATTACAACTAACATACTAAGCAAATAAATTAAATTAAAAATGTATGCAAAAACATTTAACTGTAGCACATAGGCGTAAGTTTTTTATTGTGTACTTCATTGAAAATGTGTATTACAAAATTCTATACTTAATCAAATAGTTCTTCTACCATTTCAAAAATTAATATTTATGAATAAATTTAATATTTTCGAATGCTGCAACCATTGTTCACATTTACAATTTATGAATAAATTTATGTAATTCAAAAATTTTATAATTTATTCAAACTTTTAGCATTACAAAATCAATAATTAAGTTTTGTCAAATATGCCATAAATGTAATCATCAACCTATTATTGGGGAAAAAAAAATTCTCATTCAATTTTTTGCCAAATATTTATGTAGGAAAACTATCCACATGTTACTGCACTATGTTCATGGTCATTATTAAGCTTATGTAATTGAAGCCCTAAAATTATTTTGGAAAAGATTTCTTTATTAATTATAGCATACATAACGGTAAGTTCTGTTGAATTTTTATCATATTTAATGACACATAATTTTAAATCTTAAAGTACAAATATATATATATATATTTAAAAATTATAAATTATGGAATAATTAGAGGGTTTTTTTTTTTTTTTTTTTTTTTAATGATTATACTTAGATTTTAGTGAATTGCTTCCATGTTAGTGACACAAATTTATAATTTTAAAATAACCAATCACATTTTTTTTTCAAGTCGTCATGTCTAGAATTAATTAGAGTTTAATTGTTATAGTTAAATTACAGTTAACCAATAGAGGTTTTTGAAATAAAAATTAATTACATTTTAGTGAATTGCTTCTATATATAGTATCACACAAATTTAAATTTTGAAATAGCTGAGTATATTTTTCTTTTACAAATCGTAATTTATGGAATAATTACAGTTTTTCTGTTATGATTAAATGAGATTTTTATTGTTATGATCTAATATTTTACTTGTGCAGTCTTCATGGCACATCTACCTGAGGAGGTCCCACTTTTCAGTCATCCAAATCGGACTGACAATATATGGGAGCGTCCGGTATGCAATAACGTTTGTTGGACTTTACGCATTTTGTTTTATATTACGTGATAATGCTGTTATTTAAACTAGTCATTCTGTTATGCAGGACGAGGCACGCATCGTGTTGACCTGTTGCCGGGCAGATTCTGGCTTGTGGGAGCATCCGTTGGACCATAGAGTCTTGCAGTATATACTACGCGCGGGATTCTATGGTGTATACCATGTCGGGCATATTAGACTGGACTACACACTCATCACTGCTCTCGTCGAAAGGTGGCGCACAGAGACTCATACATTCCATTTCCCGATCGAAGAGGCCACCATCACATTGCAAGACGTATCTGTCCTCTATGGTCTACGGATTGATGAGCGAGCAGTTACTGGAGTTGACCCATCATTGACGAGGGAGCAGTGGATAGCCCTATGTGCTGAGCTATTGGGAGTAGCACCTACACCTGCAGACTTACAGGCAGGTAGATTGAGGGTGAGGTGGCTGGCCGAGCAGTTTGTGGCTCTTCCAAATCAAGCTCCAGATGAGTTGGTACAGCAGCATGCCCGAGCATATATTCTGTGGCTTATTGGGGGGGTACTTCTCCCTGATAAGTCACAGAACCTGCTCAAGCTGATGTACTTGACATTGTTGAGAGACATTGACGAGATCGGCCAGTACAGCTGGGGTGGCGCAGCTTTGGCATGCTTGCATAGGATGCTACGTTGAGCAGCTCAGGTGGGTGCGAAAGAGATCGGAGGACCAGTTGTCTTGCTACAGGTTAGTAAGAATTTTATTACATGTCAATTCATATTGTATGACATATATCAGTATTGTAATTGCGTTCAAGCTATTGCAGATTTAGGCGTGGGAGAGATTGATTCCCATTGCCTCGTCTAGGCGGCAAGTGGTTGTTGCTGGTGAGCTTCCCATGGGCTAGGGAGACATGCAGTTGCCATCCGGACCTCGAGGTAGCCGGTGGAGGGTTGACTTTGGCCACGAGGTCGTCTCGACCCACGTAGTCGTAGTTTATAGAGACCACCTCGACCGGATGATCGAGGGTGAGGTATGAAATTTTGCTCTCAATTTTAGTTGTCTTGTTTATTGTACATGTTTTGAGTTCACGAGTAAATTTTAATATACTTGTCGTTATTGTAGTTTATCTGGCAGCCTTATGCTAGGGTTCTCAGTACGCTCCCCGATTACTGCCGACTAGGTCAGGAGATATGGATGGCGAGAGTGCCACTTATTTGTTTTGACGTGGTTGAGTGGCATCTTCCCTATCGTGTCCTCCGACAGTTTGGTTGGGTCTAGTCCGTGTCGGATCGGTTCGACACCGAGTGGTGATTGTATGTGACTGATAGGCGTGGTCGAGCTGGCATTGACTGGAGTCTGTATTATATGCGATATATACAGTTGTGGGATGCCCGTCGGGACAGTATTGTACAGGCTGACTGGAGCGATGAGGTACTCCCCTCTTCCGATCCTTACATGTTGTGGTATCGGCGACATACACGCCTACTAATCGGTAATTTGAGCCACCTGTCTGAGTCCGGATATCAGGGAGTTGGGCCTTATCTTGAGGCATTGGTGAGTATTATAGTATGTGTCAGATAATTATTAATATCATAATTGGTTTACTTTCAGTCAACTGTAGCCTAATACGTCCGAATTTTTGTTCAGGTGGTTGGAGCTGGGAGGTCATATCACTTGGCTGAGGACGCCCTTTTCAGATGTGATGGACAGCATGCCTTGCAAGCTGTTGCAGAGATCCGAGACTTATTGTACGAGGCGATCCACCATGCCCATCGGGGAGATCGTCTGCATTTTGGCCACTACGGTGTACATAGTGCAGCAGCTGCTCCAGACACATCAATGCCGTCCACGTCAGTGCCTTCCACTTCAGCACCGGCCACATCAGCTCCTTGGACATCAGTCACCCCACCACATGCTACCTCATACATATCTCCAGATTCCCTCCACGTACATCCTACCCAGCATACTGGCATACCTTATGTAGCTGACCCTGATTGGACACCACCCCGATATATGCATGACGTTGTTACCCCACCCACCCAGTTACTACCACTAGACAGTTCAGGTGTTTGTAGTGTTGGGGTTGATACATGTACATCATATAGTCCCACACTACATACACCTACTTTTGTGGGGACTAGTTCGATCGCGACCATGAGTACACATGATGCAGTTCTCACTGACATCTCCCACGTTGAGGATGTGGCCCATATTGAGCCCCCCCCTCCCCAGAGCTCGAGGGAGAGGCCGAGGTTATGGTCGTGACGGACGTCGCGGCTGAGGTCGGGGTGCGGACAGAGGTAGAGGTCGAGGTCCAGCTGTAGATCGTGATACAGTTGCACCAGATGAGGGAGTTTCACAGCTCACACCAGTGTCCGATCTTCAGCCAGAGACAGGATCAGGGGCAGCACATGCAAGAGAGGGAGAGTCACACTCACAGGCTCCACAGGCAGTCAGTAGAGGGCCATATGCAGGGGAATGAGTGCCACTGGATACGCATTTACGATTGGGGGAGCCAGATATTCAGAGAGTCTACCGAAGGAGACCGAGGAGGGAGGTCCACGGTCGAGGTTGTGGAACTGGGGGTAGGTTAGGGCATTAGCGGGTGTGATATGGAGTGTATAGTTTTTTTTATTTATAGTTTTTGTTATAGTTTTTGTAAATCAAACTTGTACAGAGGATGTAATTTTAAAATTTTTTATTCTTACATATTTTGATGATTTCCTAAATACTTCAAATATTCAAATCATGATGTCACAACGGGTTTAAACAGGGTGATTATATACATAAGAGATTCGAGTTGTGCTGCATTTGGTACCATGTGGATTTTCGTTTTACAATAATAAACTATATAATTTTTTATACAGTTTTTTTTAAATAATTTTTTTTGAACTATATAATTATTTCTTTACAAAAAACACAAATAAATAATTACATAAATTTTATTTATTATTCTGTACTTTTTTTCCCAAAGAATTTGATAACATAATGATAAATTTAAGAACACTTTTTTTTTTGAAACACATACACACACAAATTTCAGATTACATAAGACTACCCAAAAAAAAAGGTATAGAAATTTGTACTGAAATCGTCAGTTCGAAGTGACTTCTTATTATATTAAAAAAGAAACCATCAGAAAACAGTTTACTGTGGTGATGTGACAACTTACTGCATTGAAATGGCAGAAGCAAGCAACAGAGAATTGACAGTGATTGAACGAAATAATGTCTTAAACAATGTTGTATGTTTTGTCGTATGTATGTTGTGTCGTATCTTCGTTACTGGAGTGTAAGACAATGTTGTTGTTCATATAGCTTACAGATGTATTTCAACTATTTGTTATATGAACCTGAAATTTATGAAATCACTACATTTATAAGTACACATGTCAAGATTCGTTACGAATTTCTCTTCTTATTGATAACTCATGTATAAGCATTGCAAAGCCATTATACTGAATGAAAACGTTTGGTCATACATGCAACCAAGTTCATTCAGTATCATTATTATATTCCACATCAATAATGCATGAAATCATGAAAGCCTAGTTCAAGTAGCATTCTTCAGAATAACAATAACGGAGAGAAAGCAAAGGTATTTGTTATTTGTAGAATTACAAGAACTATTCAAAAACTATTGAAATTTCTTCCTTCATTGATAAGTCGTAGATAAGCATTACAAATCCATTACAAGATAAATGGTTTGGTCATTCATCTAAACAATTTCATTCATTATCATCATCATCTAACATCTCAATATCAGATTCATACATAACATCCATGCTCCAGGCAAAGTACTGGTGTGCATTATTCATTAACCCATCTTCGGCACGCTCATTTGCGGTCTTCATTAGTTCGGACCTTTGCAAACGTTGGGTCATGCGATTAACTTCGTCACGGATACGATGCAATGGCCTTTGCAACAACTGTGGAGTGTCAGTTGGCATACGCATGGCTAACTGGCGAGGAAATTTAATATTAACTTCACGACATAGCTCAACGAGAACGTTTGCTCGAGTTATGCGAAATTCCCACTCGGCTCTCACGGTATTGACGGCGGCATGTGAGTAATGCAAATTTGGATTTAATGGGTATTGAAATTCATCTCCATCTGCAACCCAATAATGACCCATTGTTGAATATAGATCAACTACTGTATATCTCATGATGATATCGCTCGAAATAGCTATAAAACTTTTGTTGTGGTATGATGCGATATTTATACCACCTATACACATGGTAGCTGTATATTTGAACTTATTGTAAACAACTATGCATCAGAGTTGTCACGTTGTCACGACCCAAACCCGCCCCTGTAGGTTTAGCACCGTAACCGGCCAGTAATCCGTGGATTACCAAAGGCCTCTGAACAGATTAGCAAATAACAAGGGGTTGCGGAAGTAATAATACAAAATAGACAAGGTCCAATGAGCTGTGATAACGTACATGAGACAGAAGCATTTTAAATTTATTGATATATACATAAACATGCCAGTCCAGATACACAATATTTACAAGGCAGTTACAGAATGTACTCCTCAAGACCTGACTATACAGTGCAAACACAAAGACTAGCATGAAGTACAAAAACAACCATGGCATTAAACTTCGATCGGAACCTCCTCGGGAGGCACAACGGTTGGCTGACAAAAACAGTACAGAAGACCGTCAACTCTGGTCCTGGTCATGAGCCGGCTCACCTACATACATAATATAAACTGTGAGCGAAAGCCCAGTGAATAATAACAGAGTAAAGGGGTTATATGAATGATGCCTAGCACAAGTTAGAATCCAACATTTAAATCGGAGCATAATCAGACTTCAAAATAGAAACAGATTCATATACATTTTCATGTTCAGATTTTGCATAAGATCATACGTGGTACACCCATTAGCTGTCAGATCAGATTGGTCCAGAGACCCACATACATAATTGGTACCAACGACCACAAAGGTCTATATCTTGCGCGCAAGTAGCCATGGTATTGTTACCTCCAGGCAAGGGCCACGTGCAGATTGGCCGCGGTATTGTTACCCCCGGGCGAGGGCCACATGTAGATTGGCCGCGGTATTGTTACCCCCGGGCGAGGGCCACGTGAACTAAGGGTGCCACAAATACTTTTCAGAAAATTGGACATTCATTCATCATTCGTAAGATAGCATTTCAGAAAACAGATTATACCGTACCAGTCAGAAAATACATAGGTTAAACATAACTTTACAGAGTTATTACTCACAGTGGGCCTTGAGACAGACAGACGGAGTAAACTTGGTCAAACGGTACGTGGCACGTGACCTACACAACACATAACAGATGTACACTTGAAACACACGATCTAATTGCACAAAACTTATTTCATTGGCCCTAAGTGTGTTTCTAATTTCTTATTCTCATTATGGGGTCTAAAACATGGCCTAGGAATGCCTAGAATGGAATGAGGATACAAAGATGCCTTGGTGTAGACAACCCATTTTGACTTGTCCTAAGACTTGGGCACTTTAGTTTGACCATCCTCACCAGAAAAATCAAATTGAAATTTTAATCCCAAACCTCACCCATATTGGCCATCACTAATTTGTAGTATTTTATAATTTTCTATAATTTGGTGTGGTGGTGCATATTTTAAATGTTTTGTTTGGATATTTGATAAAATGAAAATGATAAAAAAAATATAAATAGAAAAACAGAAATAAAACATAAAAAAATAAAAAATCAACAAAAAAGAAAAAAAGTGGATGGAAGATGGAATGGGGCGGTGGTGGAGGATTTTTTTTAAAAAGAGAAAGTGGAGTGGGTGATTTTATAAAAAAAAAAAAGAGAATCAACATAGGGGCTAGTGGTCTCGTGGGTGATAAGAAAAGAGGGAGTAGCCTCGTGGGTGAGAAAACAAGAGTTGATAATATTTTTTAGAGAAAAAAAAGGGGGAGAGGGACACATTGAGCTTGGGACGACAAACCCGGCTCACCCACTCTCGGCATCAACCTCTCTCTCTCTCTCTCTCTCTCGGCAAACAGCGGACACACGGCATTACAGCCAAGACACACTACACACACTCAGCACACATGATTCACAGATACCATACACGGTTAGAGAGAGAGGACACTCACACACATGTGCACATTCACGCACAGACCCATCACCACCCAACACACACACACAGCACCCAGGCACACACACACAGATTCAGACAGCAACACACACAGACCCAGCACAGACAGACCCACTTCTCTTTCTCTCTCTTTAAACCGACACACCAAACACAGCTCTCTCCTCTCTCTAAGACACACCCAGCGAACCCACACACACAGGGAGCACATCAGACTCATACACGGCTATCACAGAGCTCACACAGGCACAACCAAGACAGCACACGGATGGGGAGAAGCCATAGCTGCTAACACATGCACCTCACTCACACCACACATACACACACGGCACAGTTGACCACGTGGGTGTAAAACTTGGGCTGCTAAGCTCCCTCTGTTTAGCTCCTACTCAAAATCTGTGGGTTGACATCGCCAATGGTGAACACGTACCCTCTCTCTAGCCACCCAAAAACTCTTCTCCCTCTTGGCTCTCTCTCTCAACTATATTGTCCTCCCATAACCTCCACTAGAGTCTGCCACTCTCTCGCGGGCAACCATGAATGCTCATGCATGCATGATTCAGTTTGTTGATGCATGCTCATGCATGCATGGTTTATTATTTGAAAGGAGAAGAAGCATGTGGGTCTAGTTGTTGGACTGCCGTGGGTTTAGTTTTTAATGGTTTACGGTTTACATGGGCTGAGGTTATTTGAATTTGGGCAAGTTCTTTGCTAGTGCTTCGTGTTGGAATTATAACGGGTTGATGCTGATGAGGTGGGGCCCTCCATTGAAGATGAGTTTACATGGACTGAATGGCCGGGGGTTTGAAACGTTGGGCTTACTTGTCGGGCCCAATTTCCAGCGGAGAAAAGTAGTGGACTGTGCCAGTGATGAAGTTCTTTATCTTCTTTTTCTTTTGAGTGTTTGTGAGGATTTTATTTTATTCATCTCCCTCGGATCTGTAATATTCAAAGTATTGTAATAATTTCTCCACCCCGCTTCTGTCTATCCCATTCTTTAATCGCTTTCCCTAACTGTACATATGTATATATCTGACATGCCATGCTTTGCATCCATGTTTCATGCATTAAGATTCGGCCACATTTGCATTTGTAGATTTCATCAATTCCTACATGATTATGTGCGCTATCACATGCAATGTTTCACATGTCATATCTTAGAAGCCGAATCTTTAGCTACATCTCGTGAGTGAATTGCATTAGGAATTCTGTATATAAAATCATGCATATTTTACTAACTTCGTTTTGTAGCTGTTCGCGGGATGTCGGTCAATCTGTGAGTTTTTATGCTTTAGCATCCCATTTGTGTGTGTTTTTCTTACCATGTGTTAGCATCCGACCATGAGGCTAATTGCTTAAATGATAAACTGCTTGAATGCCTGTGGATGAAGGCTTGTTGGCTGAATTGGAATGATTCAATAAATGTACGTTTTAAGCCCACTTTGCAGTGGCAAATTCACAAACTTTAAGCCCACTTTGTCAAGTGGCAAATTCAAACCCTTTTCGAAAAACAAACATGAAATTGAATTGTTCCAATTTGAGCAAACTAGTCTATACTTGTATGCTTCACATAGTAAATTTTAGGATTTATTCAATAATTAGAACATGAACATATAAAGAAAATAAAAAGTCATATCATGGTTTAGTAGAGGCCAATCTTTTGATCGGGTGAGCAGGGGTACTCATTATTGACCTTCCCCTCTCATACCTAAGGTTCCGAGTCAAGCATCCTTGGTTATAACGAACAATGGCCTTGGCACGAGTCATGGGTTTCCTAATTTCCCAAAATATTAGGTGGCGACTCTGAGATTTGATGACGCAGTCCATCTTTGACAAAATTGCAATAAAAATGGATTTTTAATAAAAGTTGCCAAATCTGGACTCTCGTCTACGTTTCACATTGCACTCGTAAGACTAGATCAAAGAGATCTCGGGAGTCCGAACTGTTTAATGCGCGCGGGTACCCCCCGGGCATGTTACACTTGGAAAACATGTTTCAAAACTTGCTGAAAACAGGGGTCTCGCTTGAGAGTGGCTTTCTTCGCTCGAGCGAGCTTGCCAAAACAGAGGGGTCGCTCGAGCGTAGACTCCTTCGCTCGAGCGGTCTGTAAAAATGCAAAAGTACTGGTTGTTGAAATTTTACGCTCGATGCTCGCTCGAGCGTGAGACACAGCTCTTCGCTCGAGCGTAGGTCTCGTCGCTCGAGCGTGCGTCTGCGTGCACCAAAAACCTGAGAGCTTGCGATTTACGCTCGAGCCACCATTCCTTCACTCGAGCGTAGCTCTGAACAAATGATGGTCGCTCGAGCATGGAATCCTTCGCTCGAGCGAGGAAGCCAAATTCTGGAATTTCCAAATTTGTCTCCCAAGCTCAAACCAAGTATTCAACACCTCAAAACTCGACCTCTTGGGCTCATTTGTTGGAAAACACTTGTAAACTCATAGTATAAGGTGTTTCAAAGCTCAATTTGTAAAATTCAAGCCCAAGGGTGAGCCAATTGAACATAATTTCAAATAAAATTTCAAGAACAAAACTTGAATGAAACATGCAAGAATTCCCTTGAAACCAAACCCTTCAAAACATGATCAAACTTGATAATTTGATGGACAACAAGATAAATGACCACAATGTGAGTGAAATTAGTACATGCATGGAAGAAATCTTAGAATTCAAACTCAAAACATGGAAATTTATGCATGCATGCATGAACTATTACTCAATTCAACATTTAATCCAATTCTTGACTTAAGACACTAATTAACCATGAACCATGCAAGAATTATTCCTAAATTTACAATCAAGAAGATGATTCTCCTACCTTAAACCTTGAATTCTAAGTCTAGGAGCTCAAATTTGCCAAGCCTCTTCAATTCTTCTAAGTTCCAAGCCAAGTCTCTTGTTGAACTCAAATTTTTCTCATCTCTCACTCTTCCTTACGTTTTGTTTTGGTCCCAAAATGGCTGAGGAAATGATGTATGGAATGTGCTAATTAAGTCCCAAACAAGTGTATAGGAATGGCCACTCAATGGCAAGTTGGTAATTAACTCAACTAATGTAATTTAACGTTATTTAATCTAATTTAATCGCTCCAAACCGAATTTTAATTAAACATACCATAAAATTCTATAAATCTTAACTAGCACATAAATCAAGTCAATTTTTGACTCGGACGCCGATAAGGCCTTCAATTCGCAAGTCAAAGTCGAAACACGAACAGATCATTTTATGGCAAACAGATAGAAATACAAAGATAATGCAATACACATGCAAATTAATTCCGGATTCTTTCTAAATTAATGTTAAGCATAATTAATCATGAATTAGCATTAATCCGAGGTTGGGGTTATTACACACGTCAACTTTTTATGACCTGAACAACTATGCATCAACTTTATAGCAGTTGTCACTTCGACTTTTATTTACTTCTTAGTGCATATTTGAAATTTAAGCAATTTAATTTCGACTTTTAAGCAAAGTTCAAATCCGCGTAGAAATTTAATTTCACTTTTCATCTTACATATTTCATTTAATTTAATTGGAGAAATTTGACCAATTTAATTTAAAGTTAACTATGTGTTGATTTAAGTCAGTGCTGTTATCGTCTGCATACTAGGCTAGCTTTTATCTGTAACACTTTCAAGTTTTATACATCGAAAAACCCATTCATTCTAACTCTACTACACAAATTAATCTTCAATATATTCTAACTCTATAATATTTTAACTTCAAGGTTTATGAATCTATTTGGAGCTGCATAGGGTGGCTTTTTAAACATAAAGGGTCCAATTGTTTTGTTGTTTTGTTTTGACACCCCCTCATCCCATTATGAATTGTAGAAATTCACATGGGCACAATAGCTATGGTACGATAATAAATTGTAGCTCGGCGTAGTAATACGTCCAACATTTATTAGTGATGCAAAGACTTTAACAGACGTAATAAATTGTATGCTTTATTTTTTCCTCAGATGTTATGTGACTTTGTGCAGCGATGCAATGATGCATGTGACTTTTTTCCTCAGATGCAGTGATGCATGTGACTTTGTGCAGTGATACAGTGATGTATGTGACTTTGTGCAGTGATGCAGTGATGCATGTCACTTTATGCATTGATGTCGTGATGCATGTGACTTTATGCAGTGATGCATGTGACTTTCTGACTTTATAAATTATATACTTTGTGACTTTTTTCCTCACACGTAGTGATGCATGTGACTTTGTGCAGCGTGACTTAGATGCTTTGTTTTTTCCTCACATGTCAGAATTCATCTAAGTCACATTAATACGACCACATGGCAATAGTGTTGATAAACAATCATATAAAGGACTGAAGGAGTAAAGTGTAATTTACCGAATACAAAAAGAAGCAGAAAATGCAAAGAGGAGAAAATGGGATGACTGTGAAGTTTCGTTAAGTGAAAATAAGATAAAATATAGACTGCAGTGCCAATCTTCCTTACATATCAGGTGGCCATTTTATTATTTTGTTTTGTTTTGTTTTGAACATTGTTTTGGTGAAAAAATCAACGATAGTTTTGTAGGTGGAAGTGAGTTGGAAGGTTGTGTATTTACTTGCACTATGTTTTGTAGTTGTTTAGGAATAGTATTACTTTAAAACAAAGAAAATTAAAGTCGCTGTTTCATTTTATGATTTAATTATAATTTTTGAAAAACACCAATTTGTACTAAAATCGTCAGTTCGAAGTGACTACTTACTGTATTTAAAAAGCAAGCATGAAAAAATAGTTTAATGTGGCGATGTGACAACTCACTGCATTACTGATTAATTTGACAACTCACTGCTCGAATATGAAGAGATTGCATTGTGAAAAAGACGACCTACAATTATGATTTTATCCGACAACCACGTCCGTGTAACAACCCCCCATATTGTTTACCGATAAATTACTGAATTACATACTGATTACTGCTAAACTGGACTGCTTATGACTGATAATTGAACTAACTGAAGTACTGAACGGACTGATTGAAAATTGGAACTGAATTGACTAAGCACATCTATTGTATTGCATGTTTATCTGTTCGATTATTTGATTATCTGTTGGTGTGTTTATGTTTAAATTGCAAATTGAGGGCCTTATCGGCGGCCGAACTGAAAATTGTTTAGTGTTTCAAGATCAGTATAATTTATGTGATTATATGATATATTTATCGGAATATTGATTAGGAATGATTAAATTAGATCAAATAGTGATAAATTGCTAACTTTGATTTATTTACCAAAATGCCACCTAGTGGCCATTACCTTACATACTTTGAGGCCTTGTTTATACTTAATCAAAACATATTCATCAGCCTATTTTGAGTGCCCAACCGACCAAACAAGAGAATGAGAGAGAGAAGGAGTTGATCTTGTGATTTTGGCTTGGATTTTGGTAGAATTGAAGTGTAATTGTCAAATTGGACTCCTAAACCTTGAATACAAGACTTAGGTAAGTGAATACAACCCTCTAATTGTGAGTTTAAGCTAATTCTTGCATGATCCTTGCCTAATTGTAGAGTTAAGTCTTGTTCTAGTTCATACATATAAGATTATAGCTTAATTCATGCATACATGGTTGAAATGTTGAGATTTGAGTTGAGTTCATAGTAAATTGCACATGCATGTTCATATTTAGGCTTGAGTCTATGAGTTCATCATGTTCTTGAGGAAATGAGTCCATTTGGACAAGCTTTGAAGGTTGAATTTGGTTTGAATCCATGCATGTTGCATATTCTCCATGTTCATGGAAAATGGGTTTGAAAAATGGTTTTAATTGACTCACCTTTAGGGCTTGAATTCGTAAATTGAGCTTTGAAACTTGTTATACATTGAATTTAGATGTGTTTTCCAGAATTTGGGCCCAAGAGGTCGAGTTTTGAGTGAAAGAATGCTTGGTTTGAGCTTAAGAGACAAATCTGGAAATTCCAGAATTTGGCTTCTTCGCTCGAGCGACCAACCTTTGTTCGAAGCTACGCTCGAGCGTAGGATTGGTGGCTCGAGCGTAAAATTTCAGCATCCAGTACTTTTACTATTTCGACAGCTCGCTCGAGCGAAGGATTTCTCGCTCGAGCGAAGCCTTTGATTTTGGAAGCTCGCTCGAGCGAAAGAAGGCTCGCTCGAGCGAGGCTCCTATTTTCAGCAAACTTTGCAAAATGTTTTCTAAGTGTATTTTTGCATCCTCATCCCATTCTAGGCATTCTTAGGCCTAGTTTAAGGCATCTTAATGAGGATATAGATGTAGAACACACCAAGGCAAATTAGGGATTAAGTTATGATAATTCCCAACTGTGTAGCTTAGTGTGTGTTCAACCTGTGAACTGTGTAGGGTTGGCGACTGGGGAGACACGCTCTAGCATATTGTAGCCCAAACTCTGTGAGTAACAATTGTGTAAAGATATGTTCAACTGAGAATGTTTTCTGACTGTTTAACGGAACTGTTTTCTGAAGTAATTATTGTTAATTGATTGAATGTATGTCCTATATTCTGAAATGTATTGTGTCATCCTTAGCAACTATTGTATACTGTTATTGCTACTGTTACAGAGATCTCTGTCGGTTCCCTCGTGGAACCACTACTGTTTACTGATTGATGGCCATCATTACTGTTCGGTCTTTAAGACCTACTGTTTATTGCTATGCTAATGGATGTACCACATATGGCTGAATAACTGTTCTGACTGAAAGATTGGAATATTGTTTAATGAACTGTTTTCATTACTGTAAGGACATTTCATTCTTAACCTCTTTACGCATTATGTTATTCATTGGGCTTAGCTCACTGTTTATATATATATGTAGGTGCTCAGCCACCAGATCGGAGCTAGGATTGTGGGTTAGACTCCAGTTTTGTCAAGCCAGCCTATGTGCCTCACTGCGAGGTTCCGAGTTGCCATGTTATGGCTTTGGGGCGTTTTGTTTTTCCCCCGTCTGTCTCCGTACTGTTTTGGATTACTGTATAGACTGTCAGCTACTAACTGTACTGTTATCAAGGGATTAGGTCCCTTTACTGTGTGACTGTAAATTTTGTATAGACTGTACTGTTTGCATGTGGGAATGCATGAAAAATCTTTTTGGCATACAGACTGTCACAGCTCAATGGACATTATTTATTTACCGTATTGGCTTCCGCCAGACCCTGAACTCTGTTTTACTGTACTACTATTAAGCAGGCCTTCGGTAATCTCGGATTACTGGTCGGTTACGGTGCTAAACCCATAGGGTCGGGTTTGGGTCGTGACAGTCCGTGACTACATCCCAGGTACACAAAGTCACGGGTACTCAGGATTGCATGAAATGAATAAGATAAAATAATATCACGAGTATCACTTCTTCCATAGTGCCCCAACATCTCAATTATCGTCACCAGGTCATCTCTAGTTAACCCCCAATATGATGTCTATAAATAGCGCTACCCCCAGTATGATGTTTGTTCAAGTCATAACAATAGTAATATATCTACAATTACTATTATTATTAATTTTTCTATTTTATGAACAATGTCTTCAAGAGGTGCAGGAAGTTCACGCCGTCAAAGAAATCCGAAAGTGTGGCTACTACCTCAATTCACTTATGACTACAAGAGCGAAAAGTACTCGAGTCCGAAGGATTATTATGCTGGTATCCGAGTAGAATGAGCGTTCAAGGTAACGGAGCAAGAAGGATTGTTTAATGATCTACGTAACTTTGGGGCGCCGGTACCTCATCGTCGTTCATTGACCATGGCTAGACGAAATGTGAGTGACTATGAAAAAGCAGTTAGCAGAATTAAGAAGGAGAACAACAGAATGTTGATGCGAAGATGTCGACATTTCATGCTTCAGCTAGTCACCGAAATGGCAGAAGCAAGCAACAGAGAATTGACAGTGATTGAGCGAAATAATGTCTTAAACAATGAAAAATATCTCTCTGACTACTACATGTCAGATGAAGAATGAGAAATCAAACACTTTTATCTTTCATATATGTGTGTATGTTGTGTCGTATCTTCGTTACTACAGTGTAAGACAATGTTGTTATTCATCTAACTTATGGATGTATTTCAACTATTTGTTATATGAACCTGAAGTTTATGAAATCACTACATTTATAAGTACACATGTCACGATTCGTTACGAATTTCTCTTCCTATTGATAACTCATGTATAAGCATTGCAAAGCCATTACACATGGTAGTTGTATGTTTGAAATTATTGTAAACAACTATGCATCAGAGTTGTCACGTCAACTTTTATGACCTGAACAACTACGCATCAACTTTATAGGAGTTGTCACTTCGACTTTTATTTACTACTCAATGCAAAACTCTGAAGATTTTAAGCAAAGTTCAAATCCGTGTAGAAATTTAATTTCACATTTCCACTTACAAATATAATTCAATTTATTTTGCCTTGACAACATATTTAATTTCACTTTTCACCTTACATATTTTATTTAATTTAATTGGAGAAATTTGACCAATTTAATTTGAAGTTAATTATGTGTTGATTTAAGTCGGTGTTGTTCTTGTCTGCATACTAAACTAACTTTTATCTGTAACGCTTTCAAGTTCTATACATCAAAAAATCCATTCATTCTAACTCTACTACAAATTAATCTTCAATACATTCTAACTCTATAATATTTTATCTTCAAGGTTTATAAATCTATTTGGAGCTGCATAGGGTGGCTTTTTAAACACAAATGGTCTAATTGTTTTGTTGTTTTGTTCTGACACTATTATGAATTGTAGAAATTCACATGGGCACAGTAGCTACTGTACGATAATAAATTGTAACTCGGCGCAGTGATATGTCCAACATTTCTCAGTGATGCAGTGACTTTAACAGACGTAATAAATTGTATGCTTTATTTTTTCCTCAGATACTATGTGACTTTGTGCAGTGATGCATGTGACTTTTTTCCTCAGATGCAGTGATGCATGTGACTTTGTGCAGTGATGCAGTGATGTATGTAACTTAGTGCAGTAATGCTGTCACGACCCAAACCCGCCCCTAGAAGGTTGGCATCGTAACCGGCCAGTAATTCTAGATTACCATAGGCCTTTCTGTACAGAACATAAATAAACGGGGCTCGCGGAAGCGAACACAAAACACTAGTAGTCCAAAGAGCTGTGCATTTATATGAACAAGTATTTACATGCCAAAAATGTTAATTTACCCACTAGCTTTACATACATGTAACAAAAGATCATATACAACATAGGCACATGCCACTAATACAACTGAAACAAAACTCATACGGCCTTCCAGGCCTAGCCCCAACTCGGAGGCACACAAAACTCTAGTAGGCTTCAAAACGGCGGCTCAGCTTGGACTCCGCCTAGGTTTGACTCCCAGAATGCTCACCTATAAATACATAAATACAAACAATGAGCTAAAGCTCAGCAAGTAACATTAACGTAAAGGGGTAGTGAACGAACTCCAACATTTCATATAAATCCGTAAAACATAACATTCATATACATAATCATACTCATCATAGAACATACATAATGGCATACTCCATAGAACATAACATGTGTCGACTAACGACTAGAGTAACCGGTCCCGGACACCGATTAAACACATACCGAGATCTCGTAACTGGTCATGGGCTTGTCCTTCCATGCCGTCCCCCATGACTCAAGCGCATGGGCCTGCATGTTCTCGCCCCCATGACTCAACTAACTATGGATGCCATACTAGATTTGTAAATAGGACATTCGTTCACAGAAAACATTATCATTTCAAAACCATAGCATAATGTAACACTTTTAAACATAATTCATAATAACATATCTTTACAGAAATGTTACTCACAGTGGGTTTCCAAAACCGGTGGCACGGTCTTCACCTCTTGACCTGCAAATATCAACATTATAACACATTTCCTCAATATAAATTATCATTAAATCATGTAATTCATGACATTCTATTCTTCCCTTATGTAATTTCATGTTCATGAGATGCCAAATGATGCAAATAACATGTGAAAATCATGTAAGGCATGCCATAAATGAACTGAAACAACTTCCCAAAATTCCTGAAAAATAGGTCCCCGCTCGAGCGGCCAAACCCCCGCTCGAGCGGACTGCAACTGTGACAGAGATACTGGATGTGCGAAATCTCCGCTCGAGCGGCCAAACCCCCGCTCGAGCGGACTGCAACTGTGACAGAGATACTGGATGTGCGAAATCTCCGCTCGAGCGGCCAAACCCCCGCTCGAGCGGACTGCGAAAATCTGAATGAAACCCAGTCTCATTTTCTACATAACAGTGGGTCTCCTTCCTTAGCAAAAATCAGTTTCAACAGTCATGGAACCAAGGCCCAAAAACCCTTGAACATCACTTATGATTCTTAAACAAAACCCAAATGCATCAAACCAAAGAATCAACCTTGAATCAAAATGAAAAACTATAATCATGCACATGCAAGCTTCCTTTCTCAAAATCCATGGAGGTCTCTCTCAAATATGCCAAATAACCATGAATCATCTATTTATGCCATACATACTCAAATTAAACATATTTCCCCCTTCAATCCTCTTATTTACCATGAGATTATGCATGAATTTACTTTATTTCAAGACTTTAGAGAGAAATCCTTATCTTGACTCCTTAATTTGGAGGAGTTAAGCTTGATTCTCTTTTTCTCCTCTTCTTCCCCTTTCTCATGAATTTCTTCTCTCTCTCTCTTAGATGTTTTCCTTCCTTTCTTTTATTTTTGAGTCAACAATGGTCAACATACCCTTCATCCTTATCTATATATAACATTGTGCCATAAACTCAAGCCAAACAAGACTTAGCGATTCAAACGAAATTCAGTCATCAATTTATTTTCCCAATTGGTTCTAAAAATTCCCGGTATCACATAAGTATGTTCAATTTCGTTTTCTGAACCCATTACGGTTGTCAATTTCAGTCCCGAAGTTGTAATTCCAACAGATATTTTTCTAATTCAAACAGATATTCTTCAATTAGATCATATATACACGTAATTAATTACTGATAAATATGACACATATTTTGGGGTCATTACAAATGCAGTGATGCATGTGACTTTATGCAGTGATACAGTGATGCATGTGACTTTCTGACTTTGTCAGTTATATGCTTTGTGACTTTTTTCCTCACATGCAGTGATGCATGTGACTTTGTGCAGCGCGACTTACATGTTTTGTTTTTTCCTCACATTTCAGAACTCATCTAAGTCACATTAATACAACCACATGGCAATAATGTTGACAAACAACTATATAAATGACTGAAGGAGTGATGGTAAACACACAACCTTTTCACTCAGTTCGCCTTAGGAAACTATCGTTCATCTATTGAGAAAAAATCAAATGGAGTATAGATTCACGGCAGGGGGCAGGAATTACAGAGGTGAGAGTTCACGACGAGGAAGAGGAACGGGAAGGGGACTCGCAGGGGGTACGAACTTCGAAAGAGGTGAGAGTTCACGCCAACGAAGAGGAGCGGGAAGGGAAAGTGGTGATGCTGAAGATGAAACACCATTTGCTTTGTTAGATGCCTCTTGTGCTTATCATGATAGGTTTGGGAAGCGACACTTTGTCATGCCCAAGTACTATCGAGATCCATGTGGTTTCGTTGACGATCCATCTGACAATCAAATAGGATGTGGTTTAGCAGACGCTAGACTTCTGAAGTGGCCCGTACTATTTATAGAGCGAGTGCAAATGGAAAGATTATGTCAGGAAAATCAACTGAAGGTGCCAAAAGCACGTTCAGTTGAGATCCAAAAAGAAGATCCAGATAATGTTAATCGACTATGTGAAAGACTTCGACTTGAGATTTCTCAAATGCGCCGTAGGTCAGCCCGTGATATGAAACTTTCTATACTTAAGTCTAATGCCAAGAAGAACGGAACAACACCAAATGCTGCGGCTATCAAGGCTATCAAGGACGATCCTGCACTTCTCTCTGACCCTAAGCTCTCTGATTGTTCAGACTCTGAGATTGCCAATTTGAGCGAGGATTAGGCGTCTATCTGTCTACTAAATTATATTAGGTTATCCATAATTATATGTTGTGTGTGTTAAAATAACTCTTTCGACAATGAGTTTGTGAAAGGTTTGTCTAATATTTGTCTATGTAACTGTTAAGTGTTGTACTCGTCGCTTTATTTTATGTTCTGTGTCATGTTGAATGTTTCCACAAATTATTTTTGTGGGATACTTATGTTTGAACTAGCTACGGCGTTCTAAAGTGTTATAAGTATTATAGTCATACTTTTATTTTGTTTTCCTGTTCGTAGTAGTTATTAGCAAATTAGATACTTTATATATGCTGTGTGAAGTTTTATTTAAATATTTCATGGCAACAAAAATTTAAGGGAACAACAAATATTTAGTTTCGAAAATTCTGCAAAAGTAGGCTTAGTTTGGGAAATAAATTAGTGTAGGGGTTTAGCTTGGGAAAAGCCTCGACAAAATCTCTCCGAAAATTGCGCAAAATGTTCTCCGAGAGAGTGCGTCTCTCGAGGCCATTATTTTCTTCTTCTTTTTTAATTTTTAATTTTTAATTTGTTGTTTTTATTTTTGTCCATCATCGATCTTTTTTAAATTTTATTTGAATTATATAACAAAATAAAAATTTATTTAAAATTTTATATTTAAATAACAATTTCAAAAATATCAGGTAAATTAAGCAAATATCTAATTTACATTTTTTACAAAATTCACTACTCTTTAGACAATGCATGCCGTTTATTTTTTAAAAATTTAATGTATAAATTATTTATGTAAATATCAAATTGATCTGATAATCATACATATAATTTTATCATTTTCAAAAAAAATAATGGATGCGAAACATAATTTCAAAATTACATAATTTATTTTTAAATATTAAAATAATAAAATTTGGTAGCTAAGATTGTTTATCAATACGATATTTTATATGAATAATTTATATATATAGATCTAAAAGATGATCGAGTGAATTATAGAATGTGGATTGAATAATAACAATAATAAAAATCGACATGTGCAAGCATAAAAGCATGATTATGAACCACGCTTTCCTTTAAAACTGGGTAACCACACTTTCCTTTAAAACTGGGTTACGGTTAAAAGCGTAGTTATTATCCATGCTTTCCTTGGTGAACAGTATAAGCGTGGTTGTAAATCATATTTTTTTAAAAAAATTAAGCATAGTAAAAGCGTGGTTAAGAACTATGTTTTCTGAAATTTTTTTTTTACTTAAAAGCATGGTTTTCAACAATGTTTTATGAAAAAAACATTTAGTTAAAAGCATGGTTTGTAACCATGTCTTTTTAATTAAAAGCGTGATTTGTAACCACACTTTTACGATTTTACAAAATTTTCGCGCGAGGGCCACAACAATAGTGAAAGCGTGGTTCACAATCACGTTTTAGCTTAGTTTGGGAAATCCGTCCAAACTAAGCCTAGCTTGGGAAATAAGTTGCTATTTTGCATTAGTTTGGGAAAAAGTTGTGTAGGTTTTTATATAACATCTATTAAGAGTATCTTCAACGGTGTATCAAATTTTTCATTAAATTTGAGTAAACGGTCTATTTGATTCCAACAGAGGTTTTTGAAATTTCACTAGAACACCAGTTGATCGGGCGGACGGTCGGGCAGATGTCCAGCAGGTCGATCGGTCAGTGTAAATTTTGCACAATTTTTTTTGCCTTGAGGTGGGGGACGATTGGGCAAATGTCAGGCTGGTTGATTGGTTAGTGTAAATTTTTTACAAATTTTTGTTTTGAGGTGGTCATTCGGGAAACATCCGATCATGAAAATTTAACGGTTATAAATAGCGATTTGATGAACGACACATCTATTTTTAATCTGATTAAAGATTTGAGAAATTTTAAATTTGATAAAAGATTTGATAAATTTTTCGAACAGTAAAATGTATATATATTTTTTATATTAAATTTAAATTTAATAAAACATTAGAGATGGATGGTTGTGGGAAATCATGTTGAATGAGTACTGTTGACAGTGCAGGATTAAAATATTATTTCTTCTTCTGTCCTAGTGAGCAACCGATTATTTCTTATCATTGATGGCTTTATATGTTTGGCAAGTGGGTCATTTTTTAGTTAAAATTTATGAAAATTAAATAGTCAATAAAATAAAAGTTATATTAAATTTATAATTATTTTATTTTTCCTCTTATAAATATTATATTTAATTATAAAAAAATTTAATCACTTTTTTGAACACATAAATTTTAATCTATTAAAATAATCAAAAATTAAAATAATTTATTAAAATAGCTAACTTTTTAGAACTATTATTTAATAGGGGCTGGTTTCCGACTGGTGGGTACTGTTGTACTCATGGAGGCCTGTCACGGGTCTCGTTTTGATAATCTAAATTGTTCAATGTGTAGAACTCGTCGAATACTATATGTCTGTAAAAAATCACGTTGATCGGATATCGATAGTTACGTGATCAAATTAGTTTTGTATAAAAAAAATAGACGATAAAAAATAAACCACTGACAAAAATCTGATCTGATAAGATAGCTATTAATATCCAATCAACGTGATTTTTTATAAATATATAATACTTGATGAGTTATACATATTGAACGGTTTGAATTATCAAAACAAAACCTATAATAAACTCTCATGAACTCAACAATATTCCCCAATCGGTGATCCAATTGGAGGGAAGCCTAACCCCATTTAATAATCTAGAGATTTTATGGTTATATCTTTGCGTGATTGATTTTGCCTTTTGATTTGCTATATTATCCTAACTACTGATTTTGTGATATAGCCGGGTCATTTTCATTTCGCCTACTGTGTAACTTTTAAAAAAGTTCACTTTACTCGTTTGTCAAATCGTATGTTAAAATTTGGGAATGGCTTCCTCCACGGGAGGGTAAGATTTATGGGGATTTATTAGAAATTTTATTTTGATAATTTAAATTGTTAATATGTAAAATTTATTGAGTATTATATATTTATAAAAAATTATGTTAATTTGATATCGATAGTTATGTGATCAAATCAGTTTGTATGAAAAAATGGACGGTGAAAAATAAATGACTTACAAAAATCTGATTTGATCACATAGTTATCGATATTCAATCAAAGTGATTTTTTACAAACATATAGCATTTGACAAGTTATACATATTAAAAAGTTCGAATTATTAAAACGAGACCCATAATTGCCCTTCGCAAGTCTAACAGTACCCTCTAATCTGATCACAGACTAGAGAAAGCCATTCTTTAAATTTGTACCAAAAAAATAAATAAATAATCTAACACTAAAAAATGACGTTATATTTTATGTCAACTCACTTCACTTTGGAGAGTTTTGATATAATGATTTAGATGCGGTTTGTTTTTAGAGGGTGGATGAAAGAGTTTGTTAGCTCTTGTTTGAGATAAATTAAAAAAAGTTAAAAAATAAAAATATTATTAAAAAAGTTTAAAAAGTCTATAATATTTAAGGATAGTTTGTGGGGAAGGCATTAGGGTAAAATTATTATTTTACCCTTTGAATTTAACTATCTAAAAAGTCGAAAAGTTAAAAGGGTAAAATTATCATTTTAATTTTTTTATAATATTTTATTACACATCTTTTCATAAAAAATTAAAAAATTATTCTAAACATATATTTTTTTTTAACAAAATATTAAAAAATACACTTATATAGCATATCTCAAATAATTAGCGTGAGAATAAAAGAGATTGTTAGAGCATCTCCAACGGTGAATCAGATTTTTCATCAAATCTGAGTAAAAAATGATCCATTTCACTAAATTTAATATCACTAACTCCAACGGTGCATTAAATCCCGTATCAAATCCCGTGGGTCGACCGGTTGGTCGACCGATTGGTCGACCCACCGGTAAGAGTAAATCTTTTTTTTTTTTTTTTTTTTCCGCAGCTTTAAATTGGAAGTTGTACATGCACCCAACGCTTGGATTTGAATCCATGCAACAAAACCTTCTAAATTGGAAGTTGTACATGCACCCAACGCATTGGGGTCATAATGTTGTAAGGTGACTGCAAGTCGTGAAGAAAAGCTGTTGTACATGCACCCAACAGCTTTTAATTGGAAGTTGTTCAGATTCATCAATTGAGAGACGGTTGATCGGTTGGTTGACCGGCCGGTCGACCGACTGGTCAACCGGTAAGGCAAAAATATATATATATATATTTTTTTACCTGTTTGAACCTTTTTTGACCGGTTTGAACCTACCTAATTTAAAGGAAATCGGTCGACCGGTTGGTCAACCGGCCGGGCAACCGGCTAGTTGACCGATGTACCTCTTTCAACGGTCAGTAACAATGATTTGGTAAAATCTGTGTCTCGTTCTCAGTTTGATGCTTTTTTTGCTGAAATCTCATTTTGATATCAATCTGGTGCAACGGTTGGAGCATAAAAAAGTGTCTTTTTTATCAAAATTTGAATCTGATGCCAACTTTGATTCACCATTGGAGATGGTCTTAGTGAGTAAATTATTAGTGAAGGAATTAAGTAAAATTATATTTATTTTGATAATTATTAGTGGGAGAATTGTTAAACATTTTTATATGAAATAAATATAAACTATTAAAATAAATAAAAATAATGATTTTTGCTTAAACAAAAACCCTTCAAATCGGGAAAGTTTTTTCGGTGGACTAGAAGAAAAAAAAAAGAAAAAATAGCGTGAGGAGTTGCGCGTGCAGGAGGAGAAACTCAACTTCAAGAAGTCTCTTGGGGCGTCATGGTTGGGCAGCGTACGAAATCAAGTCACACGACTCAACAACAACTCCACCTGTGACCATCTCATCTCAGCGAGCCATCGGCGCTTCGCTCTTCTTCGTTTTCGACCCAGTCAACGATCTCCCTCCCCACAAACTCACCTCATTATTGTCTCTCTTCTTTTTTCTAGAGAGAGAGAGAGAGAAACACACACACACAGACACAATTCAATTCGAGAGAGAGAGAATGGCTTTGTTCAGAAAGCTCATCCAACTCTCCTCCACAGCCAGACAATCATCATCATCATTATCATCATCACTTAAGCCCAAGTTGACTGTGACACCGTCTCTAGCCCTAGCCGGTTCGTTTTGGGGGTTCAGTACGACGAGTAGGCAAGCCGGGTTGGGTCCGACGAAGTCCGACGAGAAGCCGAGGGTGGTGGTGTTGGGATCCGGGTGGGCCGGTTGTAGGTTCATGAAGGGGATTGACACCAATCTCTACGACGTCGTTTGCGTGTCACCTAGGAACCATATGGTTTTCACTCCCCTTTTGGCTTCCACCTGCGTCGGGACTCTCGAGTTCCGCTCCGTCGCCGAGCCCATCGGCCGGATTCAGCCCGCCATTTCTTCTGAACCCGGTTCTTACTTCTTTCTCGCTAATTGCACTGCCCTTGATCCCCATAACCATGTGGTAATCCCAATTTTGCCCCTCTTCTGTGTTTGTTTTTTTTTGAAAGTCTGTTTGTTAGCAGTGATTCTGTGGTGTAGGAAAAGAAAAGAAAATAAATTGGAATGTTTTGTTACAGTGAACTTAGGTAAACAGACAACTATTGACATTGCTTTTGACTTTTCAGAAGCTTCATAAATCAGTAAACTAGTGTAAAATCCTAGCATTACATAATAATTGTATTGGCTTTTAATTTTTCTGAAAATAAAATAAAGTCATGGCACAGTGAACTTTTTTTTAAAAAATTTTTCTTGTGAATTGATTGGAGGGGAAAGCTAGGGTGATTGGGGATATTTTATGGGTACCACTAATAAAGTGAATGAATAGAAAATTGTCACTTGGCGGCACAATGGCTAGTGCTATTCGTCCTGAGTCCTTTGGTGCGGGTTCGAGCCATGGAATGTTGTGCACCTATAACCTCTCCTCAACGCCTGGCATAAGTGGGAGTCTTGTGAATTAGGTATGACGGTTTTACTAGTAAGTGAACAAATTAGAGTTTCATGATTATCATTGCGAAGGGAACACAAAAGTGATGGAGCAGACTATATAAACCAATCACATTCAAGTTGGATGCCACCAAAGTATTTAAAGACAAATGCGTAACACGAGTCATTTTACCCCTTGTGAGGTGAGACAACCTCTACAAGTCAAGCTGTAAGTATTGCGAATTTTGAATTTTTATATTTAGTAATTAAACAAAATATTTTAAAATAGTAAAAAATATTATAAATGAAATATAAAGATCTAAGTACTTTTCTTCTCAAGGCATTGAACATTTCAATGCAAAGAAGGAAACATGTCCTCATCGAAGGTGAAATTGACATTCTTTGCTTCAATTATTGAGCTTCTTACTGGAGCCTTAGTTTTTTTGTTTTTTTCTTTGAGGTAAATTACTAATAGGTCCTACTTTTGGGACTTATTATCCATTAAGTCTTATTGATAAATTTATCAGGCTCTCTTATTTTTATGAATAAATTTGCAGTGATAAATTTATCAGTTAAGACCTGTGGGTAAATAAGTCTAGTTAATATGATTAATTGGTAAGTACCCATTTTCTTTGTTGGTTAGTTACTTCTTCTTCTTCTTCTTCTTCCTTTTTTCTTTTTGTTTTTGTTTTTTTTTTTTTTTTTTTATGGAATACAGATACAAAAGATATTTTTCTTTTTATTGTAGAAACGATGTATTAGACTAAGCTCAACAATAATCCAAGACAAACCCTCTACATGCGTACTCCTCATATTATTTATGCGCAAAAAGTGCACTTGAGGGGCATGCCTCCTCAGACTGTGATGCAGAAGTCTTTGGGGAGTATTACTTCAAAAATAAGTCTCAATGTGTTTGCCTCATCTCAAGGGGTGCCTCAATAATGCCTTTAGAGCTTTGAGTACTGCAAATACCCTACGACGCCCAAAAACTTCTCCCGGTTGGGAAATTAGGAGAGAAGAAAAGAAGAAAAAGGAGATTGTTATTATTCTGTCTTGTTTGGATAATGAAAGGGGACAAAAGAGAAGAAAATATAGTGCTATCCTTTCCTCTGGTTTGAGATAGATGGTGGAGAGAAAACAAGAGATAAGAGAGTTTATTATATAAGATATTGGTATAAAAACAGAACCTAATTTAAAAAAAATAAAAATTAGCAGCAAGTAGTTTTGAGATACCAAGTTTTATTTTTCTATAATTTCTTGGCAACCGGCACAACAAATGGTCATTTTGTTTTCAGTCCTGAAAATAATGATGAAGCAATTTAAGTTTTCTATACTAGGTGCATTGCCAAACTGTCACTGATGGAGCAGATAGCTTGGATCCATGGGATTTCAAAATCTCTTATGACAAGTTAGTTATTGCGGCTGGATCTCAACCTTTGACATTTGGAATTAAGGGTGTAACTGAGCATGCAGTTTTCCTTCGTGAAGTTTATCATGCTCAGGAAATCCGGAGGAAACTACTCCTAAACTTGATGTTGTCTGACGTGCCTGGTATGCTACTAAGATATTGATAACATTGAGAATTCTTTCATCTAATACAGGCTCTTATGGTAACTTCTTCTAATTGGTGTGAGTTGAGACAGGAGTTACTGAGGAAGAAAAGCGTAGACTTCTACACTGTGTTGTTGTTGGTGGTGGTCCAACAGGAGTGGAGTTCAGTGGTGAACTTAGTGATTTTATCATCAAGGATGTACATCAAAGATATGCCCATGTGAAAAATTATATTCACGTTACATTGATTGAGGTTAGTCAGTTGGAAATTTTTGCGGTGGAATTGATCAAACTGATCTTGTTAATATTTTTATGGGAGAACTAAATCTACAGCCAAATTTGATGCTTGCACAACCCTCAATCGAGTTTGGTTGTGAATTTATCATTAACCTATTTTATTGCATTGGGTTGCCACCTTCACTAGAGTGGCTGGCCCCCAATATTGTTAATTTGTTTTGGGAGCCATATGGAAATGATGTTATTACTACTTATTTGTGACATACCACAGCTGTGCTGATAATGTTCTGAATACCATCATCTTTACAGGCAAACGAGATATTATCTTCTTTTGATGATCGCCTCCGGAAATATGCGACAAAGCAGTTAGTAAAGGTGAGAGATAATTGACTGGGTAGAAGGATTTGTAAAGACTACAGTTGGCTATGTTTTAGAAGTTTATTTTACTGCATAGTCTCATATTGTAACTTTAAATATCTCCATTCTAGTGTGCCACATATAAACGCCCTTTTCATTTTGTCAGTCCAGAACAAACTCTCTCTCTCTCTCTCTCTCTCTCTCTGTTTTTTTTTTTTTTGTTTTATTGCATCTTTGAGATTTTAACCTTTAAGATAAGATGACAATAATTTAATGCATTCACTCAAGCAAAAAAAGTACTAACTTCCGAGACTACCACTTTGTTCAGTATAATAGATGCATTCACTCTTATCTGGAAAATAATAATTTTGAAGTCATTATATCATCTAGCTTTAAATTTTCAAACGTACAACTTTTTTTTTTGTTTTTTGTTTTTTTTTTGTGTTTTTGATTCGTGGATATGGAGGAACCACAGCTGTACCGCGCAGTACCAGGCAAGCCCATGATTTACCTCCAACTTTGGCATTAAAGCGTGTTGGACAGCATTCATTGCACATTCGATATCAGTTGATCTTAAAAATATCATCCTGCATAGGGCAGATTTGATTTGCTTTTTATCATGGTTGGTAGTCTGTTTATGGCTGTTTCCATCATTCATGTCTTGTGGTGCTGTTTTATGATTGCTGCATGGATGCTGTTACACAAGCTGCATCGTAGCTGAAATGACCTGTAGAGAGAGAGAGAGAGAGATCACATCCTTGCTGCTTAGCATATTGCTGTACACTCTGATCAGGTTGTCAACTGACTTCTCTTTTTAAGAAAAAATTGTTGATGAATAAATTGTTTCACTAAAAGTGCCAAAGAGCTTGTTGGAGGAGAGGAACTCTAATTTGTATGCAGGGGCATTGGCCCGACCCAACTGCACCAATGATCAAACCTTGGGAGTTGTATCAAGTAGACATAGTGGGTAGGTGTGATAAACCCTATGAGGTATCACACGTCTTGATTAAGGTATGGTTATCTTCTTGTAGAGGTCTTGATATTGTCTAACACTAGTCAAAGTGGAGTCATCACAAGGGGGTGGAACAAACAATTTTGATGATCCCTTCAACTCTAGGCGTCCACAAGTCTTTGGTAATCCCACATGGGTGATGGGTTGTTTCGGCATCCTGAGGCACTGACCTGCCTAAGCAGACTACATAGCATCAAGGTGAGATTCTGAATTTGATCAGAGGTTAGGCGAGGTGTGCCGGTGAGAGGATGAGGTGAGCCGAGGCAAGATGCGCAGCACCTAGTCATGTGAGGTTCCAAGGTATGCCTTATACTGTGGGTGATGACATGGTTTGCCAGACACAGATTCCTACAGTGAGTAATTAGTGTGTCAATAATTTAAGTGATGATTGTGCTATATATTTTGGGAAATAAACATGTTTTAATGTGCAATGTTTGTCATGGGGTGGCTACAACTAGAAATTAGTTACTCAATTGTTTTAATGGAGTTTTGCTACTGCATGGGCATGAATTTTATGTACTAGTGTGATAGGAAAAATGCCTACCTGCTCTCTTAATTGTGCATTGAGAACTTTAGATATACACATCTTTGAGTGAAATTATCCTTAATTTGGCACAAAAGATGAACGTGCTGAACATCCACTCATCATTTCTATTGACCTCAGTTTTTCTTGAGGAAACAGAAAATTACAAGCATTACATATCCTACATTGTTGGTGTGCTATGAAGCATGATACTTCGAAAAACATGCCATGCCGTATCCATACCGGGTACTTACCGGCGTATAGTACTTCTGCATATGTATCGGATTCTCGAAACACGTACTCAAATTTTTTCTTCTTAATTTTTGATGTACCTAGACGTACAGTATATACCCAAATCGTACCGTACCTCAGTTGAAACAATATTTTCTTCTACTACACAGATAAAACTCCTTTCACTAAATTTTTTATTTTTATTTTTATTTTTTATTTTGTACTTAGTATGATTTTAAAATTAAACTATAATTTGTAAGCTATTTAATATATTGACTTTTAATTCTGATTTATATCTTTACTTTTGGCATTAAATGTTAATTGTAGGTTAGACCGTAACAAATTAAACTATTTAATTAATTTTTGCATTATTCTAAATTAAAAATAAATATTTTTTTACAAGCGTACCAAGCCGTATTTGTATTCTATTTTTTTTGAATTTTACTGTATCGACATATCCGTATTGTACCCGTACTAGTACCAGTATTCATACCCGTACTCGTGCTTCATAGTTGGTGTGTCTCTGGGTAAATCTGAGGGCATGAAGATGGGGTTTTCTTCATCTTTGGCTTTCATCGATTGACTGAAGTCTAAGTAGCACGGACACGGATACGAGATACGACACGGACACGACACAGACACGCGGACACGTAATTTTTCAAAAAATGGGGGACACGACACGCTAGGGACACGTTTAATATATATAATTTTATTTATATATTATATATAAAATTTAAAAATATATACTATTTGTATTTATTTTTATTTATTATATGCAAAATTAAAAAATATATACTAATTTTATTTATTTATTTTATTTATTATATGTAAAATTAAAAAATAAATAATATTTTGTATTTATTTAAAAAATAAATAATATTTAAAAAATAAATATATTATTTGTATTTATTTATATTATTTATTTACAAAAAAAACTGTATAAAAAAGAAAAAAAAGAATAAAAAGACTTGGGAGGGAGTGACACGGTAATAAAGGGGGAGGGAAGAGAAAGTGAAGAGTCAAACACGATGAGAGAACAGAGGCGAGCAAGCGAGACGAGAGAGACGGACAGAGACGATGACAGACGAACAGAGACGAGAGCAAGCGAGAGGCGAGAACAGAGACAGGAGATGACGATGAGAGACGAACACAGAGAGAGAAGAAGAGCAGAGACGCGAAAGAAATACCTCGATCAGAGACGAAGAGCACTCGATCTAGCCTCGATCTAGGCTTCAACAGGTTCTTCCTCTCTCTTTCTCTTTCTCTTTCTCTTTCTCTCTATCTTCAATGGATTAGGGTTTCTCTGTCTCCTGATTAGGGTTTGTTTCTGTTTCCAACGTGTCCACACGACGTGTCAAGCGTGTCTGAAAGAGTGTCCACCTGCAAAAATTCAAAAAAAAAACAGGGACACGTTAGGTCGAGTGTCGGACACGTGTCTACCGCGTGTCCGACGCGTGTCCGTGTCCGACGCGTGTCAGACACCCATACGCTCCCTTCAGAGATGTGTCCGTGCTTCTTAGACTGAAGTCTATGCATCCTTGTTTGATTTGGGTTGTTTTAGTTATCCATGTACTAGAGGAACAAATTTAGAAGTGATTCTTCAAAAATTTGAGTAAACTATCTTTCCTTTTGTTTCTACAGTGTACACTTCATTTTGGGACTGTCCTAAAGTGGAAGTGTCGGAGGTGACATGCATGTCATTGTTTGACTTTGGGCACTGTGCTCTTTAGTGTTCGGGTAACCTACTTATCAAACCAAGAGTTCTTAAGAGGGTTTACATGTTTTTTTCAAGACCTCTTCTACTTGGTAGAGTTATTTTTGCAGATGAGTCCTTTTTTTTTTTGATCAAGCAGATGAGTCATTAAGTTCAAAGGCTATGAACTTAAGTTGGAGTCATGAGACAGGAAACATGAATCCAGGAAGAAAGTTAAGCAGAACTACTATTGCCAGAGCAACACTTTGTTGCCCCAGTAAGGTCTACTTTGGATAGTTTGTACATGATGCTGTGGCAGTCACATTGCTCTGGACACGATCATTTTTACTCTTGCAATCTCTGCTCATCTTGTACCATTTGGATGTCTTCTGCTTCCTTTAACATATTCTGCCATCTTTCCTTGTGATTTCTATGCTTTGCTACCATAACTTGACATATGTTACGAGAACAAAACCTTTGTCATATTTATGTCATCCTTGCATCACATGTTAAAAAATTCTTCTTCTTCTTCTTCTTCTTCTTTTTTCAGTGTGTTTCATTTTAATCTGTAAGTTTCTCTCAGTCAGGAGTTCGACTTGTTCGTGGAATTGTGAAGGATGTTCAACCTGAGAAGATAATTCTTAATGATGGTACTGATGTTCCCTATGGGCTGTTAGTATGGTCTACTGGTGTTGGTCCCTCAGGTTTCGTAAACAATCTTGAACTTCCAAAAGCTCCTGGTGGCAGGTAAATTATAAGTTCTGTTTTCAGCTATGCATATTTGCCGTACTTGGCATCTAAAATGGGCTGGTCCATCCTAGCTTCTCCTGGGCTGGGTCAGGCTCAGCCCAGCCAGGCTGAGTCAATCTCAAAATCCTAGGCCCAACCCATGGAACTTGGTGTTTTTCTGGGCACACTCGTCTTCTTCTTTTCAAAATTTTTCTAAATAATTGGTCTGGGCTTCAGTCCAAATTTCATGCCTACTTTTTCCATCCAACTGTTGAACACTTGAACTTCAGTGTGTTCTTGTAAACTCCTTTTCTGCCTTTACTGTTTGCCGGATTAGTTTTCAAACATTATGCTTTGTCTGATGAAATGGATTTTTGTTGTTGTTCACTGGAAGAGAATAATAAAACATTCATGTTTACAGGATTGGTGTTGATGAGTGGCTACGTGTCCCTTCTGTTCAGGATGTGTTCTCAATTGGCGACTGTAGTGGGTTCCTTGAAAGTACAGGCAGACCAACCCTTCCAGCTTTGGCCCAGGTAATTCGTGAAGAAATTCAGCTCATCAGATTTTCTACCAGTTAATGAAATTCTAAATATTTTAATATTTGAAGCTGAGGTGTTTAAATTATTGTACATTAAAAATATGGTAAAGGGAAGCCCAATGCAAAAGGCTACTGCCACTGCAGGGTCAAGGACTCCAGAGGGGTCAGATGTATGCAACCTTATTGTTGCACGAAGGCCTGCTCTCTACTTTACAAATGCGGTCCATTGTTTGATGAGTGATAATCCCTTGAATTATGTCAATTGGCGAATTTGAGAGCACAAATTAGTTTGCTCATCAGGGCCAAAGAAAAGCATCTTCTCACTGAAAATTACGAGTTAATTCTTATAACTTGATGCCTGATGCTAAAATAGCAAAATTTCAGATCTCACATTCTAAACCAGTGGGTTGAGGCATCAAGTTATAAGTTTATGAGAAACAAATTAAAATCTTCAAATTAGATGTTGCCTTATGGAAATTGCATCGTAGCTTCTTAGTTATCATTCTAAAAGTTTTAAATAACTGTTGTTTTATTGGAAATTTCAATCCATTTTATATCTTTCCTTATACCAACTTATTCAATTTCATGGTTTGTCTAATCTCATATTCTAAAGCAACATAATTATGATGACAATAAACACACATTTGTTTTGGGTCATACCCTGAAAATAAAATGAACTCTTCAATGCTCTTCGTTGTGACAACTGACAACAACTTATATCAGCTTATTCAATTTCTTGGTTTGTCCGATCTCACATTTTAAAGCAACAAAAGTATATAATGACAATAACCATACATTTGTTTTAGGTCATACTTTGAAAGTCAAATGAACTCTTCAATGCTTTTTGTTGTGACAACTGACAACTGGCCCTTATAGTGAAAGGACATTGTGGATAGGGGCTGCAAATGAATTGAGCTGCTTGCGAGCTCGGTTTGGTTTGGTTTGACTCAGTTTGTTATGTATATAAATGAACCTGAGCCTGATTTTTGGGATCATTTAATAAACGCGCCGAGCTTGAGCTACAATAAGCTCAGCTCGTTTATTATTTATTTAAATAATTGGATAAATATATTTTTTATGTATTAAATGATATAAAATGTGTTATATATGTATATTTAATGTAGAAGAATACTTTAACTAGCCTGAGCTTGATTATCTAGGCAAATTTTTTCTTCATTATTGAGCTTCAAGGGAAACTCGAGCTGGACTAATTTTTAAGCGGAGATTGAGCTTGATAAACAAACAAGCCGAGCTCGAGTATTGCAAACATTGACTCAGTTTGGCTCCTTTGCGATAGTGATCAGTGGATATCCTAAACAATGATTTGCAATACAGACAAATATTATTCTGGCAGACTATTTTGAATGTGATTTTTTTTTCCCCCTGCATCAGACAGTTTTTAGTGGCAGTTGCTTCAGGTGTAATTTTCAGCAGACTCGTTGCAGCTATTTCTGGTTCTCTGATCTTCTATTTGGGTGCTTGAAACAGGTTGCAGAGCGGCAAGGAAAATATCTAGCAAGTCAACTGAACAAGATTGGTAAAGCTGGTGGGGGACATGCAAATGCGGCAAAAGATAATGAATTAGGAGAACCGTTTGTCTACAAGCATCTGGGGAGCATGGCAACTATTGGCAGTTTCAAGGCTCTCGTGGACCTCAGGCAGAGCAAGGTAAATTCATGACACCTCACAGCCTTCTCTCTCTTTATGCTATTAACAAATTTAGTGTTGCTGAATTATGGAGCACTTTCTGTAGGAGGGGAAAGGGTTATCTATGGCAGGGTTTGTTAGTTGGTTTATTTGGCGCTCTGCGTATCTCACGCGTGTCTTAAGCTGGAGAAACCGATTCTATGTGGCGATCAACTGGGCTACAACTTTTGTTTTTGGCCGTGATATAAGCCGGATATAGATTGGAATAGAGAAAGAACAAACGGTTTCGATGACAGGCTCCGTAGTTATTTGGCCTTTTTAGACCATACTCCTGTCTTGCAGGAATTGGTACACCATACTGTCCACGACTCTGATGAGTTTTTCCATGTGTGATCGGGAATGGGATGCGATGAAATAGTTGCATACTGTGTGATTTGCTTCGAGCATTTATGTGATTTTCAGTTAATAGTAGCAATGTGAAGAATGTAAGTTGGGGTTGCACAGATGAGCTCGGAATGAAGAAACTAGTGAAGCATGTTTTCCCATTCGGATATGCTACTAGTTCTATAATTTTATTTTTTGCTGTCGACAATTTCACAATCCGTCTTACAATTTTTTCATTGTGAACTTAATAATCCTTGGTATTTTGTATTGAATTTTGTCGCTGAGCAATCATTCAGGAGCACACTGGTAATATATCTTAGGTCTTTTGTATTGAATTTTTATAAGAAATGCTGAGCATTCATTCAAGAGCACACTTGGCAATAAGAATTCAAGCTGTAGTGGAAGAGGAACTTCTTGTGTTCCAAAAGCCTTTTTGTTTCTTAGGTTCATTGGAATGGAGGTCAATTGAAATGGAATCATTCTTTATCTTTCTTACAGGATGATTATTCATTTATAATGATAAATGACAATTTTATTTGCAATGTATGTTTTCATACTTGCTGAAATTATCATGCTATTCATTTTTGTTCAAATGAACCAAATATAACACTAGTGCTATTGTTGAAATGGTATGCCAAAGTAATTTTTGGCTTGTTAAAGAGCTAAAATGTTATTTTTAGCAATGTTGTTCAAATGGTGCAAAGGAGAGTTTTTTGAAACTGAAAGTTTTCAGTTTTTTGAAACCGAAACTTTATGTTGTTCATAAAGTTTTTTGGTGCAAAGGAGAGTTATATTGCTATTTTTGTGAACCCTTATCGCGATGCGATAAAAAGAGAATTCTACGTGTGCCAAACTTTATGTTTTATTTAGTAAAAGATTTGACGATACTATAATGTTTATTTTAGCCATAATTTACTCTTCACTATTATTTTAGCCATAGAAGTTCAACGCTGTTCAAATGGCTTGCAGAAGAGAGAGAGAGAGAGAGTTACATTGCTATTCACTTTCACTATTAGTTTAGCCATAGTTGATTTTTTCGAAACATCTAATCAAATAAATAGCTTTCGCTATGAATTACTGATTGAAAGTGCTCTTTTGATTAGGCCTTCAGACCAAATAATGACCATTGTCCATTGGTTTCTAGATTTGGGCCCTCTTTCAAATTCAATGCATTCTTATAGTGCAATGGTGGGCAGGCAGGAGTAGAATTGGAATCCTCTACGTGCTCTCTCCTTCCCTCCCTATTTAAAATAGTCAAATCTAAACCGTTACATTATCTTAGGGTGCATCTCCACTATTACAAGTAGGGAGATAATGAGAGAGTGCAAGCTCTCACCCTAATTGGTGTTGATCTCCATGGAATAAATTCCTGTTATATCATAAACAACCATACATGTTTGAACTTCTGTTTTTACAAATTTCAACCCTTGGATTAGGCTTGTAACGTGGTTAGTGTCAGGCCTTAAACATGTGGGTCTTTTTTTTGGGTCAATGATTAATATAAATATTAAGAGAAATTACAGTAATTTGACTAATTAATTATGTAAGAAAGTCTAATAACGCATACGTACAAACTTAACGCGGGATTGAGATGGCTGTTGTACTCTGTGCACAACACTCATTATTGTGTGGCCAATAGGACCTATTCCAGATCTTATTACGATGATCCAAATCGTTCAGAATGACCCTCCATTAATCGTACAACAATAAGTGTTGTGCTTTCCACTCAATACTAATACAATAAAGAGTCCAATAATGACAAAGAAAGCCGACACCCAAAGGAGGGATTGAGGGTAAAAAAAATTTGCCCCACTTTACAAAAAAACAATAAAATCATATTTTTATATAACGTGAAATGTGAATTTTTATATAATTTTATAAATTTAATCACAATCAGATAATACTTTCACACTAGTATACAAATAAATATATTTTATTTTATATTTTCAATTTAATACCATCACATTAATAATTCTATTACTCAATCTTATCATACTTATGATTTTATCTAATTTAATCTGCCAAACAAATATGATTAGTAAGAGTAGCTAATTGAGTTAAGTTGGTTGGTTAAACATGTGGGCCGTAGCTGTCTACACGAGGTTTTGCCTTTCGAGTGGGTGTCTTGTCTTTTATTGGCGCTTATAGAGAGGCTTGTGATTTAATGACATTGGATTGGTTTCTTCGATCAAGGAAAAAACATGTGGGCCGTACACCAATATTTTTGTGTTTTAATATTTTGTAACACTTGATAATAGTGCACAGCATAAATAAATGGCAGTAACATGATTTTGTAATGTAATAATGTATAATTATTTCTTAATAAATATATTATTGTTTAGTACTCAACGAATGAAGTAGTAGATCAATACAATTTGTATTGAAAAAAATGAAATAAAATAAAATAGCTAAAGCATTGAGAGAAAAAAAAAAAAAAAAAAAAATCATTTTGAGCACCTATTCTATTCCCAAAAATAGAAAAATTATCAATTGATGTAAAAATTTTATTTGGTAAATTATTTTTGAAAATATTTTTCAAAAAAAGAAAAGCTCTTAACACAAATTTTTTTTTTTTTTTGTAGAAAACATTTTAATTTTTTTTACAAATTTTTGAAACCTAATTTTACTAAAATGGGAAAAACGAAGTGAAAGGTGTTACTAAACTAAAGGGTTAAGATAGGAATATAAGATAGACATTTGGAAAAGGGTTAATTTCATTTTTATTCTCTTTTAACTGTTGCTAATTTTTTTATTTATATATTTCATCTCTAAATTATGAATTTTACCTATTTAGTCCGTAAATTCCAGTTTATATAATCTAATTCAAGATAGGCCATTCAAAGTATTAATGACGGAAATCTAGACTGATGAACAAAAATGATAATTCTACAATTAAAACAACTTAAATCATACAACCTATATCAAACAACTTATAACCTACAATCATAAACCTATATTCTTCTTCACCTCTCATTTCAAAATAGTGAATAAAAAAAATTGAATATCTAGTTGTTTAGTTTAAATTTTAAAATAACATTTTTACTCATTTAATTAGGTTTAACTGTTATTAGTTTGGACACTCATCTCCAATTAGATCACATTAACTAAAATTAAAAATTTTAAAAACTAAATATAATAAATTAATACTTTAATGATGAAATGAAAAAAAATAATTATAATCTTGGAGATATAAATTAATCCTTGAAGAAATGAGCTTGCCAATGATACTGTTTGCTATAGTTTATTTGAGTTGCGTAATTTTTTTTTTTAGAACATATACCAGACTATATAATGTAACTTTATTTATAGTTTATTATATAAAAATAATTTAAAAAATTATTTGAAAACTGAAATATGTGTTTTTAATTTATATATTTTTATTATTAATTTTTAACTTGTACCAACAAACCCAATAATTTGGTGAACTTACTCCTCCATGCACATGGGGATTGAGGGATACGAAGAGAATACATTTGGACACATGGAAATTTTGGCAACATATGAGGTTGTTTGTGGTGTCTTAAATAAGTGTATTTTTTCTCTTTTTATATTAAAAAGTTGAGAAAAAAAATATGAATGTTTAGGTTAATTTTTTTATCTTTTTACGAAAAAATATGTAATAAAAAATTGTATAAATAAAGTGTATAGGGAAGAAAGTTGAGTAGGTTGTACGGCTGCCCTGCTGGGGCAGCGTTTCTTACACAACAAATTATTGCTTCCTTCGGGGCAAAGTGTTTGGATAGTGATGGTCGGTTCGTGGGACCCACCACGGGTCCTATTTTAATAATTTGAACTGTTTCAATATGTACAACTCGTCGAGTATTATATGCCTATAAAAAATCACGTTGATCGGATATCGATAGCTATATGATCGGATTAGTTTTTTTTCAATAGTTAACTATCACACCATCCGTTTTGTTTATACAAAACTGATTTGATCATATAGTTAACGATATCCGATCAACGTGATTTTTTACAAGTACATAGTACTCGATGATTTCTACATATTGAACGGTTCGGATTATCAAAATGGAACCCTTAGTGAGCTCCCAAGGGCCTAACATTACCATCAAACTTTGTGGCTTTACATATGTAAAAAAACATTTTTGCCCAAAAAGTGTATGACCTACCTTCCTGTTGGGGCAGTACGGCTGACAGTGTAATTCAAACTTTTGAATTACAAAAATGTGTAAAATATTTTTTTAATATTTTTTATTTATGAATAGTAATGACTTTTTTGCTTTTTATGTAACTTTTTGGCTTTTTAAATTTTTTGGGACTTGCCAAACCTGGCCTTAACAAGATTTGGGTCGGTGTTGTGTGCGGGTGCACATTAGTCACTGCTGTGAAGTTAAATAGGCCAATTTCGATAATTCGAACCGTTCACATTTTAAAATATATCAAATAGAACATATCTGTAAAAAATCAAATTAATCGGATATCATTTATCCATTCATCCATTCATATTTATATTTACAAAAATAAATAACAATTGTGATTTAAAGTATTAAAATGGATACAAATGTGAGCGGATAAAAGGGTAAACGATATGCGATTAATTTAATTTTTTTATAAGTATGTTCTACTTGATATATTCTAAAATGTGAACAATTCGAATTATCGAAATAGACTCATTTGACTACACAGTAACTACCCCAAATCTTATTCAACATTAACCGAACATTATTTGAAAATTACTAAGGTTTTAATTGAAAAAAGTAGAAACCCATGGGCCCATTATTGGTTGGCAAATGCTCAAAGCTAACCCGACCACACGACAAAATATGAAACCTATTTTTCTTGCTTGGTCGATTTAAAAATAAAAAAACTGCTTTTTAACACCCCAAAAGTAACCCCACAAAGCTCTTTATGTCGAGTGCAGATCCTCTCCATGAAGTATTTATTTATTTTTAAGGTAGGCAACTAGAACCTAAGTACTTTTTTTTTTTTGAACGGACTAGAACCTAAGTACTTATTTACGCGTTTCAGAACATCTTTCAATACGATAAGGCATTTTAACCAAATCGCACTTTATCCAATTTTGAGTCATCGACATATAGGTTGATAAATGAATTAAATTATTTGTAAACTCATTAAAAATTCTTTTAAGATTAATTTATTAGGTAAACAAATTAAAATTGAATACAGTTTTAAACTCGTTTAACTTTTAAGCTTAGTTTGAATTAACTACCTATTAATCGGCTCAATAAGTTTATATGCGTTATAAAAAATCAAATTATTTGTGTTCAACTTGTTAAAAACTTATTTAAGATCACTTTGTGAGGTAAATAAGCAAAGTTTGAATATATTTTGAAACTATCTAGTTTGAACAACCTGCTACTACTCCCTGTCTAATCTGGTTATTAGGTAGACGTTGTTAACTTTCTAGCTGATTATGAATTAATAGTATCTTTGATGATATAATATTTTTCATATTTGTAAAAAAAAAGAAAAAAAAAAAGACTAAGTAGTGATCTTATAGGTGTCTAATCTAATTTGCAAAGAAAAAAATATATACACACAGAAAGAGACCATTTTATTGTCAATAGTTTTATTTATTTACTTTATTGTTTAATTATATGCACTTTAAAGAAACCAAGCCACCGAAATATTCGTAAAGTCTTGGTCTTTAAGTCTAGCATAAAAAACACTATATATAAAAGTAAAAGCTTAGCATCAAAATATTCGTAGGTCAAATTCTCATTTCTGTAAACCGAAAGCACCCTTGAATTCCATTCACAACACAAACGGTTGAATTTTCTTCCAAAGCTTTGGAAACAATTTGGAAAAGTGGTTCACACCTAACACTCACTTTCTTTAAAAATATGAAAATAAAAAATTACGGAGATAGAACTAATCACAGAATTAATTATATAAAATAATTTTAATCATATATACTATATAAAAAAGAGTGATTTCACTCAAATTATCTCAATTATAATTTGTGTGATGCAATTGATTTTGTATCTGTAAATATATTTATTTGTAGAAATTATGGAACATTTGATTGTCAACCATTACAATCAAGAGCATTGCTATTTAAGATTAAAAATTAAACTCAATAATGTGGTAATCAACTAGAATGTTAAAGGCAATACACTCTCTCTTTCATATTTTCTCTAACCATCAACCAATCACATCACTTACACATCATTGACTCTAAAAAATAGATCTAAAAAATAAATTTGTATATCATTTTTCATTTTTCTTACAATTATACCCACCCTCAACTTCCTGCATTTCTAATTTGGAATGGTAGATATGATGAATTTTTATTTATTTATTTTGTGTTTTAATAGATAGATTGTGCAAAGGGTAAATTACAAATGCACTCCATGAGATTTGATTAAAATACGAATCGCTTCCTGTAGTTTTGAAAATTATATTCCACCCCTGAAGTTTCTAATTTCACAACAAATTGTCTATTTTATTAATAAATTATTAAATCAATTAACTGTTTTTAATGATGTTAAAAATATGTTTCAATTAATAATTTAGGTAATTTTATTATTGTATAGGAGAGCAATTATGAATTTCATTTTTTTAGTTAATTTTGTTGAATAAATTTTTTTAATAAGGGGGTATTTGTGATTTTTTAAACCACAGGAGACAAACTGTATTTTAAACAAATCTCAGCGGATGTATTTGTAATTTACCCTTGTACAAATATGAAGTCAATTATGCCAAATTAAACAATTAACTATTTAATAAAGTCCAAAAATACATACTAGCAAGTTTAAGTCTAACAATCACTTCATATTTATTTCTATGAAAATCTTTTAAATGGTTCAGAAATATCACTTTGGTCATTTAAATCATAAAATCATACAAATATGCCTCCTAAATTATTGACCAATATAATTTATTTCGTAAACTATGAAAACGTAGAAATAGATTGACTATTTATGATTGTAGACTTTCAAAATACAACTTGGTAGCCATTTATAATTGACTATTTCCTATAAAAATAGAGTAAAAGCTAGTAATTAATATATTCTTAAAATAGCATTTGTGGCAACAAAGTCAGTGATAAAACTGAGCATTAATTGAATTGAAACAAGGAATTGCAATGGCACTTCAAAGGCCAAAAATGCAATATTATAGTAAAGAAATGATAGAAAGTTCACATTTACCATCTTAGCAATTTCAATCATATTTTTCATTTTTTATTAGTTAAAATATAAAATAAGTAATTCTTTATTTTGTCTAATTTCTTTTTTATTTATGTTAAAATAACTAATATAATAGCTAGCCTGTTAGAGTAACTAAGATATGATAATACTAGTTATAATAGCTAACATATCTCATTTAAATAGCCCATTGTAGATGCTCTTATATTATCTTGGGTTAAATCAGTAATGGCTACATTTTTTCTTTTTCCCCCCTTAGATTGTAAGATGTTAATTTGTTAATAAAATTATATTACAACTAAAGGGATTGCCGCTGCTCTATCAGTTTGAACCTTTAACCTTCCCCTCACCACATCTTATGGTATGACTACAAAACCATTGGGCCAAACCCAAGGTATATACCATATGCACCTTGCCACTCATTTTTAGGTACATGTTATGTATTTTTATAACGAATGTTACATAATCATCTGATAGAGTTGATTAAAAAAAATTATGTATTTTATGATAATGTTATATATTTTTCTGATTATGTTATTGTGTAGCAAAGGGATTTTCATATAAGAAAGGCCTCTATAACATGAAAGAAAAAACAACTATAGAAATACTTTTTATAATGAGAAAAAATAATAAATCCTTACCTTTGGCGGAAATCAACCCCCCAAAAGTGTACAAAAGTGGTAAGGCCAACTAAACTAGTGCATTTAATCTGAATATTTAGTTTAGCAGTTGTGTAATACTTTTTGTAGTGTGAGAGTTCAATTTTTATAAAGAGAAGTTTGATATTTTTTGTTGTGATTTATTTCTCTCTCATTATAGAAGCTTATGTAATTAGTAGTGGTTATGTTGGGCTTGAGCTAATTGGTTTATTGGTTATTAGGCTTTGTAGACATAATGGCTTATAATTAGTGGTGGTTGTGTAGGCTTAGGTTGGTTTATTGGTTGTTAAGTTTTGTTGACTTTTTAGTTATTGTGGACTAACAGTTTGTTTGATGATATAAATATTTGGAGCATTTACTAGTAGGTCCCATACACAAAATAAAAATCCATCTAGTTTTAAAACAAAACACTTGCACCAATTAATCATATATATTTTTAATTGTTATCAAAATATATTACAGATATTTTTTTTATTTATTTAAAGACGCTACTATATCCCACAATTGCTGGGCTTACTTTAAACGATATCTGGAGACTCGCCGGAATGTTTAACATCACTGGAAGTTACCGGAGTATTGCTAGAAGTTTATCGGAGTATTCTAAACGTCATTGGAAGTAGTTGAAATGTCCAAAACGTTCACTGGACGTTAAGAATATCGTTGGAACACTCACCGAAATGTCCAAAACATTGCCAAAAATAAATAGATAAATAAATGGAAAAATTAGAGGAAAAATATCGCAAAATGTGCTAAATATTGATAAATTGAAGAAAAAAATAAAATAAAACAAAACAATAACAAACAGTAACAATAGAAAAATATATATACATACATATATTTTTAATTTTTGTAGGGTTTAAGCAAATAATCTTTAATATTGATCAAAATGAAAAGCAACCTTTAAAAATGTAAAATGTTACAATTTCAAAATATGATTCTATTAAGCATTTATCCTTATTAATCAAGCTGAAAAATATGTTAGGAAACTATAAAATTTTACAGTTTTAAAGTATGATTCATTTCAGCATAAAAAAAATGAAATTGTAAAATTTTATAGTTTTCACCGTCTGTAACTAAAATTTGAAAATAACTTATTCAGAACTTGAAAGCTTTCTCCATTAAAACAAGAAAATAGAAGTATATAGTAGAGAAAAAGTCAAAAAAAAAAAAAAACACTAAGAGATCGAATGAGAGATAGAGATATAGAGTAAGGATTGTACTCTGACAACTATTTTTTGTTTAGATTTGATATAGATCTACTCATCTTCATTGTCGGAAACTCATTTCCTTCGTCGTTGGTGAGCGCGAAGTAAGGAGTCGATATTCGGTGGTTGCCGATAAACCTCAATCGATGGTGGTCGTTAGTCATCGGTGGCTATATATCATAAAAAGAAAGAGAAGAAATAAGGCATCGTTGCCGGTTGCCGAAAATCAAGAAGAGAAATAGAAATAGAAAGAGAAAGAGAAAGAGGGAAGAAGCAAGGCACAGAGAAAGAGGAGAAGAAAAATGCACACAAGACTTTTGGGTCTACCAAAAAGGTTTTAAGATTAAATAGAATACACACTTTTCAAAAAGGATATGCAAGTAAATTGCCCTAAATATTTCTTATATTCATAATTACTTTCTTATCTATTAAAAAGAAACTAAACTAATGCATTTGGTTAAATAAGATAGTTGGAGCGGATTAACAATCCGGTATACTCTATATAAATCATGTTTTGGTTGACAATTATAAGATGAGACTATTCTTTTCAATAATACTTTGCTTGGTTAGAGTTTTTCAAAAATACTTTTTAGAAAATTTTACTTTCTTGTTTTTCGTATTTTTTTGTTTTATTAAATTTTTTTAATATTTTAAGCAATTTTTTAAAATTTTTTTAGACATATCTAACATAAATATACTTAAAAAATAAAAAAATTGTGAAAAAATCTTTAAAAATTCACTAAATACAAAAAATACAAAAAAGAAGAAGAGAATTCTGTATATTTTTTGTATTTTTAAGTATTTCTTAATTTTTTAAAATATTTTTTCACAAATTTTTTACTTTTTAGATACATCTAAGTAAGGTGTATCTAAAAAAGTAAAAAAATATTTAAAATGTTAAAAATATTCACTAAAAATAAAAAAAATACAAAAATAAAAAATTAAATTTTTAAAAAACTTAATCCAAAAAACTCAAACTAAACACATTAGTATTCCCATGGAGTTGAAAGTACTAATCTAATCTAATCTAATGAGAAACGTAAACATACTATTTTGCCCCTTATTTTATAAAAACAACAAAGTTAATTTTTTTTTTTATATGTAATTTCATATGTTTAACTAGCTAATATTATCACACTAACTAAGAATAAATTACATTAATCTCTCTTAATATTTAGAAAAAATACAATAAACTTCATAAATTTAACATAATCATATTGAGCCCCTTTAAGTTTTAGTTTACATAATACTTAATCATCTTTTTATTAGTAATTCGTTAGTCATATATATTAAAAAAAATATTGTTATCCTTTCTATGTTAAAATGAATATTTTATTTGGAATATATCCTTATATTTTTACACTATAAGCATTAATTCCGGTTATTTTCACTTTATTAAAAGAAAAATCAATATAATAATGACAAAATTATGAAAGTTATAATTTTTAGTTTATTTGGAAAACTACACTTTTGCGTAATTTAAAAATATATTTTTAAATTAATCATAAACTTTATAAATATTAAAAATTCATAATTCATAATTTTTTTCATAAATTTATAATTAATTTTTTAAAACAGACATGTAATTTTTTCTAAACCTAATGACTACCATACCTAGCCCAAGCTTCAAATTATTATCTTTTTTAATTATTTGTGACTCCTCAACAACTTCATTCATCACATTGATCAATAAACTCCCTGTGCCAAAAAACAAAATAAATATATAAATTAAAAAGATTAAAAATAATATTTTAAAGATTAAAAAAAGAAAATATAATATTTTCTTACAAATACACTTTCTGAGATTTACTTAAAATACAGATTGCTCCTTATGGTTTGAAAAATTATAAATACCACTTTGTTAGAATTTTATATTTAACATAATTAATTGAAAAAATAAAATTTCTAATTACTCTCCTATATAATAATAAAATTACATGAATTGAAATAAATTTATGATATCATTAAAAAATGTTAATTGACTTGATGATTGATTAATAAAATAGACTATTTGTTATGAAACTAAAAGTTTTAAGGGATAACTGTAATTTCTAAAACCATAGAAAATAATTTGTATTTTAAGCAAATTACAAGAGTTGTATTTATAATTTTTTTTTATTAGTTTGGTTTGGGTTTTAAATGTTTAATATAAGCCCTCCGTTGGAATGTTGGCTATTTTAGTTAGTTTTTAAATTATTTTAGTCAATAAAAAAATTTATGTTTGAGATAATTTGTGAATTTTTTTGTAGTTAAATGGATAATTGTAATAAAAAAATAATTGATTTATATATAAGATGTGTTATTTTATTTTATTAATTATTTTAATATTTTTTTTATATTTATTTGTTATTTTAACCAATATAGCAACCCAAGCACCACCAAAAGGGTTTGGACTCACCGAAAAAAAAAAAAAAAAAATTACAAACACATCCTGAGATTTACTTAAATTATAAATTATCGTTGTAATTTTAGAAATTACATTATGTCTCTTAAGGTTTCTAATTTCATAACAAATAGGTCATTTTCTTAATAACTTATCAAGTTAATTTATAGTTTTTAAAAATGTTAAAATTTTATGTCAATTAATAATTTAAATAATTTTATTATTATATAGGTAAATAGTTAGAAATTTTATTTTTTTAATTAATTTTGTTAAATAAAAAATTCTGATAAAAAAATATTTATAATTTTTAAATTATAAAAAATAATTTATATTTTAAAAGATGTATTTATAATTTCCTAAAAGAAATTAGGCCAGATATTTCCCTTTGTTGAAGCAATATACAGGGGAATTGAAAGTCAATTTGGGTGTAATGTGAGAAAATGTTTGTGTGGTGGTGGGCATAGTATTGGAGGAGTGTTGTTTTTGATGGTCCTCACAACATGTGCCAGTTTGTCACTTCAATGCCGCCAGTCAGTCATACCTACCCCATGAAAATGAAAAATAACTCACAAACTACAAGGTTATGTTTGATTTGATGTCTGCGAGTGGTAGATTGGATTACCAATCCGTGGTATTTATCAAATTTTTATGAAAACTGTTTAAGAGCTCTAAAATAATGGGTTTTAATAGTTTTAAAAATATTGTAGCCTCAATTGATGTGATATTTTATTCTTTATTTTTTTTTTTAAATTTTCAGCACTGCCAGCTCATTAGAGCTGACTTAGTGATCCCTTTTTAGTGGTATGTAGCACCACTGAATTTTTATTTGGACGCAAGAATATGTCATAAGCTTAGGTTTGGTTTGAGAAGTGGGTTGGCTTTTTGATTTTTTAATTTTTTTGATTATTTTAGTTTGGGCTAAAAAGTTTGGTTTGGGAAGGATTTTTTGACTTTTTGACTTTTTTTATGAGAGAAAAGTGTAATGATTATGGGTTGGATGTGATATTTTGTTTGTTGTGACTAAAATAGCCTATTTTGTTTTTTTGTGGCTAAAATAACCAAAAAAGCCTCAAATCTTGCTTCCCAAACGGTGCCTAAGTAGTGAAGGGAGTTTAGTAATCTTCTATATCGGTGGATTAAGGCCTATTTTGAGAAGTGGGTTATAATCCACTTTTTAGATTATAACCCACTTCTTCTCTTACAAAAAAATTGCTTATAAGCTGTTTATAAGTAGCTTTTCACCAAAAAGTTGATTATAACCATCTTCCCAAAATAGTTCTAATTTGAATAAATTTTAAATAGAATTAGAAAAATAGTGAGGGGATTGAATCTATTTTATATAAAAAAAAATATTTTTTATATTAAGGGGTTGTTTGGAATGTTCTAAATAAGTGCACTTTTTGACTTTTTGTGAAATATGGGTTGAATTTGAAATGATGTGATAGAGAAGTGATGTGACTTAAATAAAATGATGTGACTTAAATAGGATAGTAACTTTTTAACTTTTTAATTTTTTCAAAGTATGCCAAACCGGGCCTAAGTGCATGTATTTATTTTAATTTTTAATATAGAAATAGTTTATTTATTTATTTTATATAAAAATAATTTAATAATCCCATCACCAATTATTTTTCACACCATTATCAAAATAAAAATATTTTTGTTTAATCCTTTCACTAATAATTCACACATTAACAATTTCTTAACTAACAATCCTTTCACTAATAATCTCATTTAATCTAATCCGCCAAACAAATATGGCCCAAAGAAAATAGGTACGGGTGTAATTTCGGCCAGTCAGCCTGTGGTCCACTCGAAGTTCGCCTGTGGTCCGGTTAAGTTTGGCCAGGCCTGGACCTAAATTTAGTCTGGGACCTTCGTTTGGGACCTTCGGTTTGGACTGCCTAACCCAGCTTGAATTGTGAGTCCAACCAACCCGTGTCCCGCCAACGGCTCCCTGCCGCCTGTCAGTGTGCAACGGTAGCAATTTTTTTTTTTAAAAACATTTTAAAACGGTCAAATGACCGTTAATTCAACAACTCCTTTTTTTAATTTATAAATTAATCCTTCTCTCCCCCAACTCCTATAACTATCACTTTTTTTTATTTTATTATCATAAACAAGTCTCTCTCCACTCTCAACCCTCATAATTAATTTTGAAATTTCATTTTTAAATGACAATCCATCTATATATTATATAAAAAAATAAGACTATATTTGGAACGATTTTCAAACGTTGATTCTACTCTCACGTTTTAATATGATGTTTGGATAGAGTTTTGAAACTAATTTTCTACAACTTTACAGAAAACTCTGTGTGTGAGCGCGATTTTCAAATTTTTTTTAAAAAATTTGGCCTAACCGGACGTCCCACCGGTCGTCCGACCAGTTGATCGGAACAATGCAAATTTTTTTTTTTTGTTGACATATTTTAATTTTTATATATTCAAAAAAAAAATATTTTCCAAATTTTAAATTTTTTTTTATGTGTTTTAATGAATTTTGAGTTGTATGTTTGGTATGAGTTGTAAGTTTTCGTATCAAATATTAAATGTCACATTAAAAGTTCCTCACTCAATTCGAAACTCTTTTCAAAACTCTTTCACTAAACAAATTTTTCACACTCAAATCATAATTCCAAAACTCACAAACTCAAAATATAACTCTTATTCTCAAATTATAGTTAGAAAGTTCTACCAAACGCAACCTAAGATTTTTAATTCACAAACCTTATGAAAGTTTCAATATCTCAATTTTAATTTTTAAATTTTTTGATTTAAAAAAAATCTCAATATTTATTGACTTCTCACAACCCACAAATCTTTTTGACTTCTCTCATACGGAATTATTAAATTATTTTTATAAAAAATCTAAAAAAATAATTTGTTATAAAAATAATTTGTATATTAAAAAAATATCTAAAACAAATATAAATTATTATTAAAAAATAACATGTTGCAATTGCAAAAAAAAAAAAAAAAAAAATTACACGGTGCATTTCATTAATAATATTAAAAAAATGTGCCAAGTGTTTGTGTAAAAGCTTAACACGTGTCCACTCTCAAATCTATATATTATATAAGAAAAAGGGGATTTCTATCCTACAAGCCTTATGGAAGCTCCAATATCTAAATCTTAATTTTTTAATTTTTTGATTAAAAAAAAACTCAGCATTTATTGATTTCTCAAAACCCACAAGCCTTTTTGACTTCTCCCATATCTATTACCGCACTTTTCAATTTCTCTCATATACTATGGTTAGTAATGGGATTATTAAATTATTTTTATAAAAAATCTAAAAAAAATAATACATATAAAAAAAAACTCTTAAAACAAATATAAATTCTTATTAAAAAATAACAGGTTGTAATTGTGAAAAAAAAAAAAAAAAATTATACTGTGCATTTCATTAATAATGCTCCAAAATGTGCCAAGTGTTTGGGCAAAGGCTTGACGCGTGTCTACTAATCAAATTATCAAATGAATATAAGATGAAACCAAAGAATTCAGTTTTAATGGATAACAAATATTAAAAGCCCGACCGTTGAAACTTAATAAGAATTTATATTGATAAAGTTTCAAAACTCTTACACAACTCAAATGTTTCCTTTTTTTTTTGGTTCATGCATTCATTCTAATATTGACAGAGAATTGGATATGTGGAAGAGTAAGAGATATTAAAATTACATTCTGAGTTATATAATTGTTGTGATGAAAAATAAATGTTGTCTTCCCCTTCTATGGTGATTTATCTGATTATACATCCAATTAAAATATCAAGTGTGCTCTATATCATCATTGAACGTTGCTTTCATTTTTTTTTGATATTTTGTCTCACAATTGTTTGTATTTTGTATTATGAAATTTATTACATCTGTATTTATTAAAGCTATTAGATGAATCTAATGTAAGAAGTGCAGACTATTTCAATGTCATTCTCGGGATTAGAAGTATAAAAAATATACACAAAAAGTATATGAATAGACAAGAATTTACAAAATTTGTTTGTGAGTCTCACTTATTGAAAATCCTGTAATTCATTTATTTTTTATATTATATTTTATGCTTGGTTTATGTACTTTTTTTTATTATATAGTTTTCTTTGTTTTCTTTAAAAGTTTATTTTTAAAAATTAATCAATAAATAAATCATTTTTCTATTTCAAACAATTTCATTTTTGTTTTTATTTTTAATTTTTTTAAAAAATAGTTTTAGTTTTGGGCAATTACTTACTCTTTTTATTTTAATTTTATTTTATATGTTATAATTTTATACATTTTAAGTGTATGATGTTTCCACTAATACACTTAGAAATGCACTATGAAAAAAATATTATGCGAAAATTAAAACAATACGATGAATGTAGAGCAAAAATTAAAGATCAAAACTGTCACGACTTAAACCCGCATCTATAGGTTTAACGTCGTAACCGGCTACTAGTCATTGGATTATCAAAGGCCTCTTAGCGAAATAACTTATAATTAGGGGTTGCGGAAGCAAATATACGAAATATACATAATCCATAAAGCTGTGCAGACATATATGGGGTAGAAATTTTAAACTTTTTACAAATATACGTGACGTCATAATGCAGGCCTTACATCACATCCAATACAAAAGTAGCTAAAAGGGACTTAGCTCAATATACACATAACAGAAAACTTGTTCATACTTCAAAGAAAACAAGGTCTAAAACATATGCCATTTAGACTTGATTTGCTCACAAAAAAGAACCTCCTTGGAGGCACAATGACTGGTTGGTAAAACAGAATCTTAAGCCATCTCTGGGCCTGGTCACATGTCTGCTCATCTACATACATAATAACAAATAGTGAGCTAGTGCTCAGTGATTAACAACAAAGTAAAGGGTTTCAATGAATGATGTCCATTACAGAGTCAAAAATCAGAGTTTATATCAAAAACAAATTCTTATCAGAAACAGAGTCTTATGCATATTCAGATTTCAAATCAAAAATAGATTCATATATATGTTCAGTCGTCAAAGCAGAAATAGATTCATATACGTAGTTGTATTTGTGACAACCCTCACCAATGATTAGTGCTAATCTATGATTAAGCATGTTAAGTGACTGATCTGACTGATTGATTGAGTGTATTAGTTAAACACATTTCTATCTGATTGGCTGTTAATTGATCTGTTCGTGTGTTATGTTTTAAGCTGTAAATTGAAGGCCTTATCGGCGGCCGAATCTGAAATCGATTAATGTTTTATGTTAATTAGAATTTATGTGATTTTATGGTATATTTAATTGAAATGTGATTTGGTATGATTAAATTAGGTTATTTATTGATAAATTACAAAAGTTTGACTTATCTACAAATTTTCCATCTAGTGGATTAATCTAGGCCAACCTCTCTCCACTTCATACAATTTTGATACAACATTTCTTCAGCCATTTGAGAGCAAAATCGTTTAAGAGAGAGAAAGAGGTAGGAGGAACTTGTTTTCATTAAAAATTGGCTTGGAGGCTTAGGAGATTGAAGGATTCCTTGCATATTGAGCTTCTACATTTGAAATTGGAGACTTAAGGTAGAGAATTTACCTTCTTGTTCGTATTTTGGGTTGGTTCTTGCATGGTTTAGAGCCAAGTTATGGCTTAAATTGTTGAATTGAAGCTTGAATCGTGCATGCATGTACATATTCTTGCATTTTGAAGTTGATTTTCATGAAATCTTGCATGCAAGTTTACATTCTTATTCTTGTCCATGAGTTCATCATGGTTTTGAGTTTAATCTTGCTTTGGATCATGTTTTGAGGCATTAAAATTCACTAGAATTCATGCATGTCACATGTTCTTCATGTTCATGAAAACTTCTTTGAAATTGTGTTTAATTGAACTACATTTGGGCTTTGATTTCTCAAATTGATCTTTGAAACATGTTATACTATGAGTTTACAAGTGTTTTCCAGAAAATTAGCCCAAAAGGATCGAATTTGATGCTTTAAAAGTTGAATTTGAGCTTGGAGGTTCAATCTGGAAATTCTAGAATTTGGACCCACGCTCGAGCGTAGGACTTCACGCTCGAGCGTGCAATCTAAGTCTTGAAGTCCGCTCGAGCGGGGAAAGTAACGCTCGAGCGTGAAATGTGTGTATCCAGTACTTTGCATGTGTTTACAGTCCGCTCGAGCGAGGGAATTCACGCTCGAGTGAGGACTTGTGTCTCACGCTCGAGCGTCCGTCGAGCGTGAATTGCATGCATCCAGTACTTTTGCATGGTTTTACAGTCCGCTCGAGTGGGGGAAACCATGCTCGAGCGAAGATCCTTTGTTCTGCATGTCCGCTCGAGCGTAGAAAGCCACGCTCGAGCGTGGACCCCTGTTTCAGCAAATTTTGAAAAGTGTTTCTAAGTGGATCTTTGCATCCTCATTCCATCGTAGGTATTCTTAGGCCTAGTTTAAGACATCTTAATGAGGATATTGATGTAAAACCACACCAAGGCAATTTAGGGATTAAGTTATTATTTTCCCAACTGTGTAGCTTAGTGTGTGTTCGTTCTGTAACTGTGTAGGGTTGGCATCCGAGGACGCTCTAGCTGCTTATAGCCCAGTGCTCTGTGAGTAACAATGTTGTAAAGATATGTTCAATCATGAATATTTTCTGAATGAACCACTGTACTGCTTTCTGAAATGATATTTCTTACTGAATGAATATTTGTCCTGTTTATGAACTGTATTCGTGGCATCCATAGCAATTTACTGTTACTGTACTGTACTGCTACTGTCACAGAGATCTCTGTCGGTTCCTATGTTTGGAACCACTACTGTTTACTGATATGATGGCCATCAACTGACTGTTCGGTTTGTTAAGACCTACTATACTGTTTTGCTATTAGATGTACCACATATGACTATTATAATTTCTGAATGACTGTTATGGCATGAACTATGAGCCACAAACTGAATGACTGATATACTAATAAATGACTGTTTTCAATACTGAAAGGACATTCATTCTTAACCTCTTTATTAATATGTTATTCACTGGACTTTAGCTTACTGCTCATATATATATGTAGGTGTTCAGACACCGGACCGTTGCTAGAGCGTCAGGCTAAGCCCTTGTTTTGTCAAGCCAACCTTTGTGCCTGGCTTTGAGGTTCCAGATCTGTTCAAGCTAAGGTTGCTTTTGGGGTGTCTTAGATTCACCTTATCTGTCTCTGTTATGTTTAGACTGAATAATAATTGTACTATACTGTTATGGTGGGGATTTTGTCCCTAACCTGAATGCCTGTAAATGATATATATATATACTATTTTTGTTCTGAACGTGAACATGTTACGAAAAGTCTTATTGCAGACAGACTATCACAGCTCGTTGGACATCTTTTAATTACTGTTTTGGCTTCCGCCAGCCCATGTACTCTGTATTACTGTTCTACTATTAAGCAGGCCTTCGGTAATCTCGGATTACTAGCCGGTTACAGTGCTAAACCCATAGGGGTGGATTTGGGCCGTGACACAAACATAAGAGACAAGTAATGGTCTTGACCAATAGGATTTAACTGATGATGAACCAAGATGAAATAAGAGAGTAAGAACATCAAAATCCTTTGGTTTAGATTTTTTGACATACTTGTTAGAAAATGAACCTCAAAACTTTAATGAAGCAATGACAGGTCCTGAAGCACATTTGTGGAAAGAGGCTGTTAATAATGAAATTGAATCCATTATGCAAAATCATACTTGGGAATTGGTGGATCTTTCACCTAGTTCTAAACCTCTTGGATATAAATGGATATTCAAGAGAAAAATGAAAGCAGATGGTTCAATAGACAAAAACAAGACTTGTGGTAAAAGGTTACAGACAAAAGGAATGTCTGGACTATTTTGACACATATTCCCATGTGACAAGAATAACATCCATTCACATGCTTTGCTATTGCAACGTTGTATAATTTAGAAATACATCAAATGGATGTTAAGACAGCTTTTTTAAATGGTGATCTAAATGAAGAGATCTATATAGAACAACCCAAAGGGGTTGTAGTACCAAGGCAAAAAAAGAAAATTTGTTGGCTTGTAAAATCTCTTTATGGATTAAAACAAGCACCTAAGCAATGGCTTAAAAAATTTGATCATGCTATGCTTATTAATGGGTTTAAGATAAACGAATGTGACGAGTGCGTCTATGTTAAAAGCACTGACCAAGGATGCAATAGTTTGTCTTTATATGGATGACATGCTTATTATTGGAAGTAGTCAAAACATGATCAAATCAACTAAGTAAATGCTGAACAAAAGGTTTGATATGAAAGATATGAGGATCACAGATGTAATATTACGAATGAAAATTACTAAAACATCTGACGGATATGCATTATCTCAATCACATTATGTTGAGAAAATTCTTGGTAAATTTATCAAGGATGATATGAATGTAGCTAGAACACCTGTAGACATCAGTCTTTATTTATCAAAAAATAAAGGTGATGCGGTGTCTCAGTTAAAATACTCCCAAATCATTGGAAGCCTAATGTACCTATTGAATTGTACTCGTCCTGATATAGCTTATGCTGTCAGTAAATTGAGTAGGTACACTAGTAACCCCAGAGAAGACCATTGAAAAACGATCATTCGGGTTCTTAGATATCTAAGATTTATCCGTAATCATGGTTTGAACTTTACTCGATATCCTATAGGACTAGAAGGTTATTGTATGCCAATTGGATATCGGATACTAAAAATATCCACTAGTGGATATGTCTTTACTCTGTGAGGCGCTACTGTTTTTTGGAAATCCACGAAACAAACATGCATCGCATGATCCACAATGGAATCTGAGTTCATTGCTTTAGACAAAGCAGGAGAAGAAGAAGAATGACTTTGTCGCTTCTTAGAAGACATACCAATGTGGCCAAAACCTGTGCCAGCTATCTGTATTCATTGTGATAGTCAATCTATAATAGTTAGGGCACAGAATCATATGTATAATGGTAAGTTACGACATATTCGTCGTCGACATAATACCGTAAGGCAATTGCTCTCAAATGGAATAATCTCAATAGATTATATAAAATCTAAAGAGAATATTGCGGATCCGTTAACAAAAGGTTTGACTAAAGAGCAAATGTATAGTTCATCAAAGGGGATGGGATTAAAGCCTGTTACATAAGAGTCATCATAATGGTAACTCTACTTAGATGACTGGAGATCTCAAGAACTAAGTTCAAAGGGACAACTAAATTATGTGTGGCTCCCCAGAAATCACTAAGGGATTAAAATTCCCTACCCATTTCTATGGTGAGAGTGATATTTGTCACATGTGTTGTATGCAGGGGTTTAAGGATAAGCTTTGCTTTTAATGATTATTTATATCTTGATTTACGCATAAAATCAAGACGAGTATAAGAGATACTCACAATAAGAATCACCTATATGAGTGTCGAACTAGGGCCGGTTCTATGAGAATGAAGAGGCTAAATTCTCAAGAAGCACTCACGAACAACTAGGAGCATTCAAGGCCAAAATGAACACAACCGTGAGAACCACGATGTGTCAGAAGATATTTTGTGTGAAATCTATTGTCTTGGCTTACTCAAACGACTAAACAATTTAAGGCATTGTGTCCATTGGTTAACTAATAAGTCTGACAGGTTATCGCTAAGGACCGTTTAAGGCTGAAAGCTACCTATCCTGATGCAAGATATTTTCGATTTATACTCTTTCAACAAATTCTGTATATTGTTACATTTCCATTGTCAACAAATTCCATTCATGTGGGGGATTGTTAGAAATGGTTTTGGAAGTTTTGGAAAAATCAGATTTTTCCTTAACTTTGGTCTAATTTTTAGGTGGGACCCATGCGCCAAAGTTGGCGGGTCTAGGTGGTAACATGTTATATGCTGCGTTATGATTCACGTGGTATATTTGGTTGCTCAAAACCATTATCGGGTGAATGAAAAATTGGAGCCAAAGTGAGCTCCATGGAAACTCCTTAAGGTTTGAATAATGGCTTGTCCCACATTGATTTGGTGGATATACTTTGAGTGGGTTTATAAGGCTTGAGTTTGAAACTTGGGACATGCCCTAAGGGGCACCCAGGTTTTGTAAAAATGGAGGTTATTGGCAAAGTAGGTTAGACCCATTAGACTCAAAATAAACACACGTGTGCGCGCCGCCGCCGCCCGTCCGTTCGTTCGATCATATGGGCTGGGCTGGGCTGGGCTGGGCTTGGCCGCGAGTGCGTGGTGGGAGGTTGGGTTGGACTTGTTCGGTCCAATACTAATTATTTTTTGGGCCAAAAACTTTTGAATTTTATTTTTCTGAAATTAAATTCTAATTTTTTCGAATTTGAATTTCAGAAATTAATTCCAAAAAATTCTGCCCGGTTTTTATCTGTTTGAATTTAAACCGGAATAGTTTCAATATCTGTTCAAATTCAAGCCCAAACAGTGCCATATCTGTTCATTCAAACTGAATAGGTTTGCACCTATTTAATTCAAACCAAACAGCCACATTTTCTCCTATAAATAGACAGACCCTCTATTGATTTTTCATTTATTCACAATTTTCGTTCTTCTCCTCTGTAATAAATCTCTACATATTGCTGCATTAAATTTCTGTGAGAAAGAGTGTAAACACTTAGGTGCTGTTTGGTAACATTTATGTTTTCAGTTTTCAGTTTATATTTACAAAAATTTAAAAAACTTAAATAAAAACTTGTTTAGTAAATTTTTGATTTATAAATCAGTGGTCTCAGTTTATAAATTTGGCCAAAAAATGTAAACTCAAAAAATGTGTTTCGGCTTTGAGTTTTGAGTTTTTTTTTTTTTTACCACCCAACACTAGCCACCACCCGCCACCATTTTCCACCACCGTCTTCCACCACCCACCGCCCACCCCCCACCACCACCTGCCACCACCACTCACCATCCACCTACCACCACCTGCCACCACCCGCCACCACCCACCTGTCATCATTCACCACCACCATCCACCCCTCGTAACCACCACCACCACCCATCTGCTATCCACCCACCACCCGCCACTACCATCCACCGCCCGCCACCACCACGCTCCACCTACCCGTCACCACCACTCACCACCCGCCATTACCATTCACCACCCACCTTCCACCACCACCCGCCACTGTCACCCACCCACACACCACCACCACCACCACCACCCGCCAGCTACCCACCACCACCTGCCATTCACCACCCACTTGCCACCACCACCCGCCACCCGCCACCACCACCACCACCACCACCACCCACTCGCTACCACCCACCATCCTCCATCGTCACCCACCCACGCACCATCACCACCTGCCACCTACCCGCCACCACTCACCATCCGCCACCCACCTGCCACCACCACCTACCACTCACCACCACCACTACCCACTCGCTACCACCACCCACTTGCTACCACCCACTTGCTACCATCCACCACCCGCCACCGTTACCCACCCACCCACCACCACAACCCATCACCTACCCGCCACCACCACCCACCACCACCACCACCACCCGCCATCCGCTACCCACCTACCACCACCACCTACTGCTCGCCACCACCACCCACTCGCTACCACCCACCACCCGCCACCGTCACCCACCCACCCACCACTACCACCCGCCACCACCATCCCCCTGCCACCACCCACCACCACTACCCGCCATCCGCTATCCACCAGCCACCACCACCCGCCACCCGCCACCATCACCACCACCACCCACTCGCTACCACCCACCATCGGCCACCGTCACCCACCCATCCACCACCACCACCCGCCACCACCCACCACCCACCGTCACCACTTTTCACCACCGTCTTCCGCCGCCACTTGCCACCACTTGTCATTTCTCACTCTTTTTTATATTTTTAATTTTTTTAAAACATTTTGTCAATTACCAAACGCATTTGTAGTTTATGTTTTTCTAAAAATAAACAAAAATCAGTTTATAAAATTTTTGTAAATATAAACTGAAAATGTAAACGTTACCAAACAGACCCTTAGTGTATTCGTTGTGCGAACAATTTGAAGTGCTACTATTGTTTGCTATTGATCATTTTATCCTAGGAGATAGATGTCCACAATTTGAAAGCACCGTGGAGAGGACGAATCTGTTTTAAGGACACAGTGTTAAACACTGGACTTAATCAGAAAATTTGTTCAAGAAATTAATATGGTAAGTAATTAATTAATTTTTTATTTTATTATTTTTCTATTTCAGATTTTCATTTTGTTTTTGTAATAAAATAAAAATTTTATTTATTTATTTTATTTTATTTTCTGGTTTGATTTTTATAATCAAACAAATTCTCTCATTTTTTTTATATTTTTTTTATATTTTATCTATTATTTTTTTTTGTTACAGGAAAATCCTCCCATTCTTCCGCAGGTCTAAGGCAGCGCCCCCTTGAGGAGATCACCAGGGTGTCCTGTTGTCCATTCTGAGTAAGAGAATATAACCTGGAAGCTTGCCTCGATCTCCCAAGACAAGCTTCGCTTAAGTCAGGACTCGCACAGCGGGGGAGCATTAAACCCACAATAAGCTGCTGATTAGGCATCCTGAGGTCAACCTCCGAACCAGCTGTGCTACGCCTAGAAGATTGGCCCAGAGGAAAATCGAACCCAGGACCTAGGGCCTTAAACCCCAGGCCCTTACTAGGTTGCCCCCCACCCCTGAGTTATTTTTTTATCCATTGTTAAATACATAAATAAAATTTATTTTTCAAATACAATAAAAATTGTCTGACAAAAATATTAAAAAATAAATAAACATAATAAAATGTATATTTTATGGTGTACTTTACGTAAATAAAATGCGTATCAGTGCTGACAAAAAGTTAAGATTATTAATCACCAAAGTACACGTTCGATATGTGGTTTGTTGGGAAATTTGGGATGGGGTGGACCCCTCACAATTTTTAAAAAATTTTTGTCGCTCTATATGTAATTAGCAAGGGAAAAGGTAATAAAAGATATCAAATTCTTTCTCATAAGTTTTGAATTCATAATCTTATATTACAAATTGATGTGTTACACAATCGATAAATTAGTAATTTTTTAATTTTTTGACTAAAATATGAGATAAAAAAATTAATATATTTAGAATAATTTTTTAACTTATTACAAAAAGATATACAAAAAGTAAAGAGAAAAATACATTTTTTACTTTTTGATATAAATTTTTAACTTTTTAATTTTTTTAAAAGTTATGATTAATTCTGTCGGATTCGTTATGCTATGGTATTGCTAATCCCTACATAGTGAGGTTAATAATATTATACCTTGAGATTAGTCATATCATTTTATATTTTGGGGAAAATTATTTATAAGTCCTATTATGGAGACTTATACTGTATATGATTCTATAAAAAAACTTATGTTCCCATAAGTTCTGTGTGAAGTTTGTTGACACATTTGACATCTACATAAACGGAACGTAACGTGACACCTACATAAATGTAACGTAACGTGTCACGTTACGTTTCGCAAACTTATTAAGTTTTTGATTTTTTTAATTGAATGTGAAAATATTACTTCTATGGTAACATTCAATTTCCTATATAGCAAATTGAATGTTACTATAGATAGATTTTTTATTTTTTTAATTGAATGTGAAAATATTACTTTCTATGATAACATTCAATTTCTTATATAGCAAATTGAATGTTACCATAGATTAAGTTTGCGAAGCGTAACGTGACACCTATATAAACGTAACGTGACGTAGACACCTACATAAACGTAACGTAACGTGACCTACATGAACGTAACGTCACGTGTCACGTTACATTTCGCATATATTAATACCATTTATTTATAACTCATAAGATCTTGTGGAATACATTCCTATCTAAATAAGACTTGAGACTCTATAAGAAATTATACAGGACTTTACCTAGTATAAGTGTTTGAAATAGGACTTATAAATAAGTTTCCCTTTTATTTAATCATAAAAAATAGTTGTATATCAATTCCCAAAAGTGCCAAAAATAAATAAATAAATAAATAATCAAAATGGTGCTTTCACACGTGGGTATTTATTGACATTTCAACATTTAGAATCTTTGGCCAATTCTCTTGTGCCCCTCTTGATTCTTGAAATTAATAAACCCATTTTCTAGTAACAAAATACTAACAAAATTGCTTTTTGAAAAAAAGGAAAAATTACATTTCAATGGAGCACCGGCAAAATAATTGTATTTTTATGATGGTATAACTCTTCTGTGTATATGGTACAAATTTATTTATGTATTTATCACAACTCTTTATGTGTATCATAGTTGAATCCAAACAATTTCTTATTTGTAATGCAGATTGTTTCATGTATTTACAATTTCTTATAAAATTTTTTTAAAAAAGAAGTGTATTTTACGTGGCCATTTGGGAAGAGAGCAAGAAGTTGCATTTTACATTATTCCAAAAAAGCCACTAGCAACATAAAAAAGCAAGCAGACTGACTTGGGAAGGGACAAAAACGCAGGTGGTGAAATTACGTAATTATCCTCCATGAAATTATGTAATTGTTCAAACAATCACGAGTCAAAAAGTAAATTTCCTAAGTTTGATGGGAATTTTTTGGTCATTTTAATATGATGTGATACCATAAATAAATATTATACAAAAAAATAATGTTTTACCAACTTCTCAAATTATTTTTCAAAAAAATCAAAAAGTTTGGTAAAAAGCTTGGTTGCGATGTCATGATAATAGTCAACACGAAAACTTCGTCAAGACGAAGTTGGTTGAAAAAGGGAACCCATTGTTGTGGAAAAATTTTCATTGCGCAATGCATATGATATTCAATTTGTCATGTATTTCTTTTTGTAAAGTATTATGTAATTTTTTTATTAAAGTTATGATAAAAAATAAAATATATTTTTGTGATAATGTTATTCATTTTGTAGTACATATTGCACATTTTTTTATTGAAATTTTGTTAACTACAAATTACGTAACATTACCATAAAGATATATAATTTTATTTCTGAGTCACAAATTGATATATTTCTATTAAAAAATTACAAAACATTTGTTACAAAAATACTTCATATATATCATCAAAATGTATAATATATACCTTTACATAACATTTACTATAAAGCAACTAGAACTTATTAAAATTTAAAAGCGGTCCATTTAGGATAATTTCAAATTAATGAACCAGCTAGAGATAATCGATTAAGTATAAAGTTAGAGATACGAAATAATTTACTAAATGTTTTACGAAATTTATTATATGGGTTTGGGATCTATACACATGTGAGTTTGTATAAATCCTACACTTATATAAAATATTTGATAAAATATTTGACATATTATTAGAGGTCTCTACTATTTTGTATTATCAAATCATATTATTTAAAAATTCAAGTGAAAGATTAATGACGCGACCGGTGGACTGCCCGAGAAATTGATGAGGCGGCCGGTGGACTGCCCGAGAAGTTCCGCCCGAGAAGTTATCTTACCGGTAAGATATATTATCTTACCGGTAAGAAATATTATCTTACCGATAAGATATATTTCAGAACCAATATATTACTTATTATTTAAAGTTTAAAATTTAGAGTTCAGAGATATCAACCCCACTCTACCTTTGACAAGAAAGTAGCGTGGACAAATTTTCCTTCCCATATCCCATTATACCTCGTACCTATTCCAATATATATATATATAATATAATTTTATTTTATTAAATACAACCAGACAACATTTTTTTTAGATCGATTACAAAAATTAAAATCACTTAATTTCATTTTTTTATTTCTCATTTTATATTTTTAAAATCTTGTTATCATGTCATCACTCCTTTTCATTAGTTTGTCATTTTTAATATTGTGAAATTAACCCAACCTTGTCGCAATTTATCTCGTTCCTCTATCTCTTTGCTTTGTTTCACTCTTAATATGATTTAGGGTAGGATAAGACCCTCTATCTCTTTGATTTGTCCCACTCCTAATATAATTTTTGGTACAACCGTGTTGGGGACCCTCAGTGGGGGTGACCCCCAGCACCCCCAGCTCCACATGGCTCCCTGTGAGAGTAAGCTTTAAGAAAATAAAAATAAAAATAAAAATAAAAATTTCTGAACCAATCAAAAAACAATGGGTGTGGTGGGAGTCACCCCCAGGGGGTCTCAAGTATTATTGGTTTTGGTAGGATAAGACACTAAATTTGCTTCTGTCCTATCTTATCACCTTCTCTATTTTAATGTCAATAATTAATTCTTATTAAAATTGAAGCTTGATATCTTCTCGTCCATATGAGAAATTATAATTTAATAATACTTAAATATGAAGTCGGTCACCCAAGCCTAATCAGGTAAGAAGCAAATGAAAGTTAAGATCTCGGAGCATTTCCCTTTGTTTATACACTACACAATATATGTGAATGATATATATTATATGATTAATTTAAAATTATAAATTTATGTATAAAAAGTGTATCAACTTTACTCGTTAGTTTTAAAATTTTAAACCTATAAAAATAGATATGTTGTTGACACACTTGACACAAATGTGACCATCTCAAAGGGGTGGTGGGTCCTTCCCAACAATTTGAAACCTCCATCGTTTTATATATGTATATCTGGTCAAGAAGGATTAATCACGAATAAATTTGACTTGACTGAATAATATATATATATATATATATTATTTTAGGACTCTTTCTTCATCCGTATGAATCTCTCTATTTGATACTTCCTCCTAGCTAGTGGGTGTTTGGAAACTTGACGAAAAAGTTATTTCTAGAAGGAGAACTTACTGATAAATTTTATACACAAAATTTAAAATTTATTTAATTTTAAAATAAAATATTTGTACCAATTAGACATATATATTTTTTAATTATTATTAAAAAATCCTATTTTAAATTAAAAAAAATTCAAGAAGCTGCTACATCCCATTACCGCTGGACTTGGACTTCTGTTAGACGGTCATCGAAAACTCGCCGACGTATTCAACATCACCGGGAAGTCGTCGGAATATCTAGAATGTTTGATAGACGTCAAGAATATCACTGGAGACTCACCAAAATGTCTAAAATATTATCGGGAAAAAAAGAAAGAATAAACTGAGAAATTAAAGTGAAAAAAACATAGTAAAATGTACTAAATATTAATAAACTAAAAGAAGAAAAAAATCTAAGAACAATAAACAACAACAATGAGGAAAAAAAAACGTATGTTATTTTCAATTTTTGTAAGGTTTAATCAATTAATTTCTAATATTGATTAAATTGAAAAGTAAGTTTTGAAACTGTAAAATGTTACAGTTTCAAAGTATGATTCTATTAAGTATTTATCCTTATTAATCAAATTGAAAAACATATTATAAAACTATAAAATTTTATAGTTCTAAAAAAAGTTATAAAACTGTAAAATTTTACAGTTCTAAAAAATGATTCATTTCAGCATAAAAAAGAAACTGAAACTACAAAATTTTACAGTATTTACCGCCTATAATTAAAACTCGAAAATAACTTGTTTAGAACTTGAGAATTTTCTCCATTATAACAAAAAAAATAGAAGTGTGTAGTACAAAAAAAGTATTAAAATTAAGAGATCGAAGGAAAGAGACAAATATAGAGAGATGTTTGTACTCTGACAACTATTTTTTGGTTTAGATCTAGTCTGATCTAATGTAGATCTGAGTAGATCTCCATCAGATTTGAGTAAATCTACTCATCTTCTTCGTCGAAAACGCATCTCTTTCGCCGTCGATGAGCACGAAACAAGGAGTTGGTGCTCGGTGGTTGCCTATGAACCCCAATCAATGGTGGTCGCCGATGACTGTAGATTAGAAAGAGAAAAAAAAAAAAAAAGAGAAAGAAAGAAGGAATGCGTGATCGTGGTTGTGGTGGTCATCGACAATATCAGAGAAAGAGAGATAAAGAGAAGAAGTAAGTTGCAGGGAAGAGAGAAAAAGATAAATGGTTAGGATTTTTGAGTCTATCTAAAAGGTTTTAGGATTAAATAGAATACATACTTTTCAAAAAGGACTTATGCGTAATTTGCCCCTTTTAGAATATACTTTTAGAAAAGAAAAAAAAAAATCTAAAAATCTAAAAATTAATTTGATGAGAAAAATATATATTTTGTATGTTTATTTTAGTCAAACTTATTTTTAATTTTACAAAAAAAATTATGAAAATATTTTCAAAAATCAAAACAAACATGGCCAAGTCTAGCGACCCAAGCTTAAAGTTTTACGAAGTGTGTATTGTGAGATTCAGTATGTAGAATAAATTTAAATCACGCATTGATATTTCTAAATAATTTCTGACTAAACTTTTTGAGTTTTCTTTATTTATTTATTTTTATTTTTTATAGGAGAATAATTACATTATTAGAAATATTAGTGTCATACCCATGCTATATACTGTTTCAAAAAATAATTAATTTTAAAATTAAACAGTAAAAAAATTAAAATATACAAAAAAATAGACTTAAGTAAATTTTAACAATTTTCACCAGAATTTCACTTATATTAATGCTATGTTTCGAGCTCTAAATAATAAATACATGTATCATAACGTAATTAGTAGAAATTAAATAGAATATATGGTAAATTATAAAAAAATTGCACTTTCTTTTTAATTTTTAAGGAACAAAAACTACACTTATAATAAAATATAAATACATTATTCTTTTTAAAGGATTTGATATTTTTCTTTTTCCATATGTTGGATTTGTCTGATGATGCAGTCAACTACGGTGTAAATAATAATTACTATATGTTTCTTTTTTTTGTAATGTTTTGTTTTGTTTTTTTTGAAACTCAATCAAGAATAATTTGTTTGAATCAAAATTAAATTAAATAACGGAATAAAAGGATAAACAATGAACTATCGGCGACTTCTATTTCTATGCCATCTCTCAAATTAGCTTTTAACCTTGCCAAGTATACTTTTATTTGGGTAAATTATAAATACACCTCATAAGATTTGTTTAAAATATAGATTGCCCTCTGTGATTTAAAAAATTACAAATATCTTCTTATTAGAAATTTTTTTATTTAACAGAATTAACAAAAAAAATAAGATTCATAATTGATTTCTTATAGAATAATAAAATTACCTAAATTATTAATTGAAACATATTTTTAATATCATTAAAAACTGCTAATTGACTTGATGATTTATTAATAAAATAGACGATTTATTATGAAATTAGAAACCTGAGGGGTGGAATGTAATTTTTAAAATCATAAGAGGCGATTTGTATTTTAATCAAATGTCAAGTGATGTATTTATAATTTACTTTTTTTAATTTTTATTTTTCACACTGGCTAGCTTTAGTGGATTACATTGAACCCTTTTTCTGTTCTCTTACGCTGTGTTTGGTTAGAGGATCTGAGGAGGGATTTGGAAAGAGAAAGAGAAAAGTTAGTTGAAATGCGTATAAAATATACCTACATTTCACCTAGTTTCACACACATTTTCTCTTTCCCTTTTCAAATTTCTCTCCAAATCTCTCAACCAAATACAGCATTACGGTAGGAGTATTGTGCGGGAAGATAGTATCGATGCTGTGCCTCTGAAACGACATAGTTTTACAATTATTTCCAAACTCCTCCTCAGGTATGCGTCCTTGGGCCAATTACGCTGGTTGTGGCTTCTTTAGATCTTGTTTGGAACAACTTATAAATATTTTTTTAGGTTTTTATAAAAAAAATGTACAGAAAAATAGAGAGAGTGATATAACAATTCATAATAATTTTTTAATATGTTTGACTAAAACATGTAATTATCAAACGAAGCCTTAAATAAGTATGCTAACTTCCATTTGTTGCCAATCATCAATGCCAAATCTATTTTATGACTTAAATTTTGTGATTATTATATGAAAAATGATATTAATACAAAGGTATATACAATTTTTTTTTTGGAACAAAAATGATGTAATTGTGACAAATTTAAAAATATAAACCATCTTGATGAATATTTTGTTTTAAAATTACAAAATCAAAGTTTGTCACAAAATTGTGTATTCGTTTGGAGTAATACTATATATGCAAGTTATGATATTTGTGGTGTTACTTACCACAAATGTCACAACTAAATTTTCTTCAGTCATAACTGAAGAAAAAAGATAATTTATAACCAAACATTATATGAAGTTCAACTAAAAACTTTTTGGATTATAACTAAAATAATGTTATAATCAATATCATAATGAATCATAACCAAGGCATAACTAACATCACAATATGTCATAATCAAATATCACAAAGGTCATAATTGGGGCATATGATACACATCTTTTTTAAGGGTGTGTATCATAAAATTCTCCATTGATTTTATGTACAATTTTTATATTTCTATATCATTACTCTTATCATATATATACATGATCGAATGCAGTTGTGCCATATACCCAAAAATATTATCCAAAACTTAAATATATAAAGAAAATTTATTTTACATATAGCTCACAACGCTCTAACTTTGAATCTACACCCTACATTTTACTTTCCGGATAAATTTTGATTACATATTAATTTTATTTTTACTTCCATTAGGATTGAACTTCTCTTAAGTTCAAATATTTTTTGAGCTGGAGAGAACTTGAGGGTGCCGTGGGGTCTAATAGAAATTTTGTTTCGATAATCTGAATAACTTTTTTTGTAGGGCATTCTATGTATTTTATCTATAAAAAATTTATGATTCAATAATTGTAATATTTTTATTTTATAGTGTTTGTATCCAAAAAAATAAATGGTCTATTTTTAAAAATATATTTATTTTCTATTTTTTTAGAAACAAATACAATATATGATTATTAAATAGAACTAATTTTTTTCATGAATAATACACATTAGGAGCAACCTTACAAAATAAATTAATCAAATAATCAAACAAAACCTATAATAAATCCCACAAACTCCTCAAATTGAACTTCAGAAAAACTCAACCCATTGCATTAATCTATACCCAACTATCCAATTACATTATTTAAAGAATTTAAAACATGAAATGGAGTCAGCATTGATAATTGACAGAAAATGAAAATTTAGCATATTTTCAGAAACAACTAGTTGGGTAAAGGAAGTAGACTTGAGGGAACGGTTCAAAAATATTCATAAAACTACGTCGTTTTAGAGGCATTACACCAATGCTATTCATTGACTCACAGCAAAGGGAGGGTGCTGTCCCCTCATTCTCTATTGAGATTCGTTTTGGTTTTATTTTAATAATTTGAATGATTTATTGTTAGGCAAATAGTACCGAATTATCGGGAAAATATAATTTAAAAATAGCGTGTCCATCACGGACTCGAATTTCTAGGCATGAGATATAATTAGTTTCAAACATCTATGTGAGGCTAGTTCGACAAGAGCTGAGTACACAACACACTCAGCATATGAGTTAACTAGGTGCTTGGGGAGCAACTGTCGGAGCCGAGTAAAAATAAACCTAAAACAGCAAACAAAGTATATCCAAGCCTATCAAAGATGGGCCAAATGAGGTCAAAGTCCACTGGACTCAAAATCATTATCGAATAGACATAAAAACAAGATGAGGAGCACGCCGAGTTAAGAGTACCTGGGTTGTACGTCTAAGCCAAGTACATCAAATAAGTCGGCCAAACCACGTTAGGCAAACCTAGGCTATCCCTTTCTAAAAAAATACAGTAGAGAGATGGGTCTTGACAAAGTAATGACGATGGCCTAAACTACAGGAGAAAGATATCCAAAAAAATGACTCTATATAAGGAAGAGGAAGTAGAAGAGAAATGTATGTTCTAAAAAACTTACACTCTAAGAAATCTAAAAGTGACTCTTTGAAAAGAAACTGACTTGCTTGTCGAAGTGCTAATTCTAACTCCACCAACCGGAGCTTTCTTTCTGTTTTAGGTGACAACTGGGAGGTTTTTTAATGATTTTTTTGGACTAAAGAAATATTACAAGAACGTATCCTCACACAAACTAATCCAAATAATAATGCAATCAAATATACACTAATTTTCCTTTCAATTAAAACAAAAGTAATAATAAAAATGCTTTTGATGATGAAATATCATTCCATTCATTTCATTGTTCAAAGTTTTGCAACACTTCCATAGTTGTCAAATATGAAAAGTTACTAAACAAAAGGGGAAAAAATAAAATATAAATTTAATTATGAGTAAGAAATTAAATAAGAAGGGGCAATTACATCAATAGTTCATATATTTTATATCTTGTGTCATTTCAATTCCTATACTTTTAATTTAATTAATTTTTTGACTATTAAGTTTAGATTTTGTGTCAATGTAGTTCAATTTACAACGCCAATAGGGTGTGTTTGTTTAGATGGACTGGATAAGGGGGATTGTAATCCATCGGACTGTTAGTCCGGGGATACATTATCCCCGGACTATTTGGTTGGACTGGATTTATATCCTATGTTTGTTTAGTCATGGGATTACATGTCTGGATTAGACTATTTTTAGTGAATCCAATGTTTGGTTGGATGGACTGGATAATGATTAATGTTCAAAAGACTATTTTACTCTTGTAATTTATAATTTTTATTTAATATATAATTTTAAATTTGTAATCTATAATTTATAATTAACAACACCTAAAATTTTTAATTTATAAGGCCATAATTTTTAATTTATTATTTTTAAATAAATTAAATTTATAATTTATATTTTTTATTTAATATATAATTTTAAATTAACAACACTAAAAAATTAATTTTATTTAATATGTAAATTTAATTTTTTAACAACAGTAAAAAAATTTAATTTATAAGGCCATAATTTTTAATTTATTATTTTTAATTAAATTAAATTTATGATTTATAATTTATGATTTATGATTTATATTTTTTATTTAATATATAATTTTAAATTAAAAACACTAAAAAATAATTTTATTTAATATATAAATTTAACTTTTTAACAACACTAAAAAAATTATAAGGCCATAATTTTTAATTTATTATTTTTAATTAAATTTAATTTATAATTTATAATTTATATTTTTTATTTAATATATAATTTTAAATTAACAACACTAAAAAAATAATTTATAAATGTTCAAAAGACTATTTTACCATTTTTCAATTGTTTGTTAAGTAATAGTATGAGGGTAAAATAAATATTTCACACATTAGTTCTACGGGATAAATCCCATGGAAATAATTCCACCCATCTCCCTATGATACAATAATCTTTCATATGAGGGACTAATAGTCCGGATGGACTATTAATTCGGAGTAAAAAAATTGAACCAAACAATGGACTATTAGTTCGGATGAACTAATAGTCTAATCTCATAAAATAATCTCTCAAAACAAACATACTGATAGAGTTACAAAAGGGATGATGTACTTTAGTTTTTAAAATACTTACACTAATATTGTGTTTGATTAGAGAATTTAAGGAAAGATTTGAAAAGAAAAATGAAAATGATAGGTAAAATATGAATAAAATATATCTTTATTTTACCTAATTTTACATACTTTTTTTCTTTTCTTTTTTAAATTCCTCCCTAAATTTTTCAACCATACACAAAGAAAAAATATACATACATATTTAGCTTTTATAATAATCACAAAATAGTAAAAATTTTACAATATAATTATTTTTAGTTCATAAATTTAAAAATTAAAGAAAAAAAATTAAAAAGCCGTGTAAAATATATATATTTCAAGTACTTATCATGATATCATCAATTTTTTGGACTTTTCTTAAGTGTGCAATTGCACACCATGTGCCACTTACATAAAAAGTGTAAGTGTAAGGTGTAAGTATAAGTATAAGGTGTAAGTGTAAGATGTAAGGTGTAAGTGAGTTGCATATGGTGTGCAACCTCAAAAAAGGTGTAAGTGTAAGGTTTAATTTTTCACAAAAGGTGTAAGGTGTAAGTTGCACACCATAACCAAACCCCAATTTTTTTCCCTTCAATTTTTATCTGAATCTATTAATCAAACACTGAATTAAATAATTTCTTTCACTGTGGGTGTTTGGGAAGTGAGTTTTTATGTAGATTTTATTAGATATAGGTTTTTATGAGATAAAAATTTTTTAGTGTTTGGGAAGATAGTTGAGTTTTTATGTGGTTGGATGTGATGTTTGTGAGAGAAAAAGTGAAATGATTATGGGGTTGGATGTAATATTTTGTTTGGATGTGTTTTTTTTTTATTTTGTAAAACTTTTATCTTTTAATAAAAAAAATGAGAAAAAAATTTAGAAACTTGCTTCCCAAACGCCACCAATAAAATGTGATTTTCCTTACACTGGTCATGTACTCTTGCCATCCCCCGTACGTCATTATTAAAAAGATGTCAGTCCATGACAAACAGTAGCGACATCACTTTCAATTATGTCAGGCTATTATTATTGAGCTATCCGGTAAAACAATGTTTCGTCATTCTTTATTTATTTATTTATTTTTCTTTTTTCTTAAGACATAAGCATATCAACATTTACGTATAGAAAAAAATTAGGAACTCAAAAATTCTATATTGAGATTTATCAGAAAAAGTAATTATATTGTGTAAATTTAAACTTGTGCGCCACACTTAAAAACTCTTTTCAAAAAATTTTACTTTTTATTATTCGTATTTTTTTATTTTTATTAAATTTTTTAATATTTTAAGTAATTTTTTTTATTTTTTAGACATACTTAACATAAATATACCTAAAAAGTAAAAAATTTGTGAAATAAATCTTTTAAAAATTTACTAAATACCAAAAAATACAAAAAAAAAATATGAAAATTCAGTACATTTTTTATATTTTTTTGTATTTATTAATTTTTAAAAATATTTTTTCATAAATTTTTTACTTTTTAGATACATCTAAATAAAGTGCATCTAAAAAAGTAAAAAAAAATATTTAAAATTTTAAAAATATTCACTAAGAACAAAAAAACACGAAAACTAAAAAACTCAATTTTTAAAAAATTTAATCCAAAAAACTCAAACTAAACAACTGAATATAATTTGCATTTTATTTTATTTTTTATTTGAATATGACCTTCGATTTAAAAAAAATAGATATTTTTTTCAGTACATAATTCTTGTTTGGGTTTCATTTGAGAAGTCCAACTTGGGATTTTTTTCGTTATTTTAACCACAAAAAATAAAATAAGTTTCTTAACCTAATAAGACAAAATATCGTATCTAATCTATAATCATCATATTATTTTTCTCACAAAAAAGTCAAGAGTCCTTTTGAAACCAGGCTTTTTAACTCCAGGCTAAAATAGCCAAAAAAATTAAAAAGCTAAAAAACCAACCCACTTTCCAAACGAATCTTTAGTATAAGATGGATAACAAAAAGGAAAAAATATTTTGATTTTTTTTTTAGTCAATTTATTTGGTATGTTGTTTGGTTTTATTGATATTTATATATATATAAATGGGTGAATTACATTAATAGTCCCTACAGTTTGGGACTTGTGTCATTTTGGTCTCTGATTTTTCAATTGTGACACATTTGACCCTGAATTTTGAATCTTGTTCCAAATAAGGACAATTTCAAATATCATTATATTTTTGAAGGGTAAAATTGTCAATTTGATAAAATATAAATTAATTTGACAAAAATAAATGTCAAACAAATATTTTTGAATTTTTAAAAATTATTTCTACTCACTAAAAATAAAATTATGTAAAATTGATAAATCTTTTAGACATTTATTTTTTTGTTCCAAATTAATTTTTATTATGTGTTTGGATGATAATCATGTAAAATTAATTTTTAAAATTAATCTTGTAACTTTTATTAATTTTTATCAATTTTATATAATTTTATCATTCGTGGATAAAAATAAATTTTTAAAAATTAAAAATATTTGTTTGACATTTATTTTTGTCAAATTAGTTTATATTTTATTAAATTGACGATTTTGCCCTTGAAATTAAACAATGGCATATTCAATTGTCCTTATTTGGAACAAGATTAAAAATTCAGGGTCAAATGTGTCACAATTGAAAAGTCAGGGACCAAAGTGACACGAGTCCCAAACTATGGGGACTGTTAGTGTAATTTGCCCTATAAAAATCGCTTAGTTGCTTGATATTCATTTTTTTTTTGATTTTGTCATTTTATTTTGAATAATTTATTAATAGTGGTCTATATGTTGAGAAAAGTTTTTTAGTAATTACGCAAATATTCTTGGTCAATTATGCAACAAGTTTTTTCATAATTACGCGAACATTCTTAGTCTATTATGAAACATAAATCTTTGATTTTTTTAACAAATTACAAATACCCATAATGTTTGTTTAAAATATAAATTGATCCTATGATACTAGAAATTACAACTATCGTTTATTATAAATTTTCATTTAACACAATACTTAGAGAAAAAAAGCCAATTCTCCTATGCAATAATAAATTATCGAAATTGTTTATTGAAAAACATTTCTCATATCATTAAAAACTGTTAATTGACTTAATGATTTATTTATTAAAAAAATGGTTAACTAAAAATATTTTTCATATTAAAAATTATTAATTTACTTAATTATTTACTTATTAATAAAATTGGTCATTTGTCATGCAAGTATGATTTATGTATTAATAAAATTAGTTATTTATATATACATGTATTTTCTTTTGTTTCTTTATTAGTTCAGTGAATTATCATAATATTTTTTTTAGATGAGAAAATTATTTTAATATTTATTTTATATTTATCTGTTGAAAAAGTTACACACCATAAGATTTTTTTTAATAAATTCGGAAGAAATGTTAAAAACTCATAAATTTACCAAAAATGATATGGTAATAGAATTGGAGTCTACATCATTGAGTGTATAATAAATCAAAAAATGATACGTATCATACCACATAATTCTATTATATATTTAATGATTTATTCTATTTAATTTTATAGAATAATATTTTAATTTTTAAAAAATTATCAAAATAAAAAACTTAAATATACTGTAATAATAACCTGTGGTTCGTCTTTTCTTTTTGATTTTACCCTTTCATTTTGAATAATTTGCTAATGGTGGCCTATATGTTGAGTGAAGGTTTTTCGTAATTACGCAAATATTCTTGGTTAATTATGCAATATATTTTTTTCGTAATTACGCGAACAGTCTTGGTCAATCACGAAATAAGTTTTTTTCGTAATTACGTAAACATTCTTAATCAATTATGAAACATAAATCTTTTATTTTTTAACAAATTACAAATACACCTATAAGGTTTGTTTAAAATATTAATTGGTCCTATAATATTAGAAATTACAACTATGGTTTGTTATCAATTTTCATTTAACACAATACTCAGGAGCAAAAAAAAAAAAAAAAAAACTAATTCTCCTAGGTAATAATAAATTATCAAAATTGTTTATTGAAAAATATTTCTCATATTATTAAAAACTATTAATTGATTTAGTAATTTATTTGTCAACAAAATGGTTAACTGAAAAATATTTTTCATATCATTAAAAATTGTTAATTTACTTAATAATTTATTTATTAATAAAATTGGTTATTTGTTATATGAGTATGATTTATGTATTGATAAAATTTGTTATTTATATATATATATATGTATTTTTTTTTTGTTTCTTTACTAATTTAGTGAATTATCTTAGTGCTCGTTTGGCATGTGGGTTTGGTAAGGTTGGGGCTATTTTAGCCACAAAAGGATAAAATAGACTTTTTAGACCAATAAAACAAAATGTCAGATCCAAACCATAATCATTTTATTTTTTCTCTCACAAAAATAAAAAAAAATCAAAAAGTCCATCCCACATGAGGCTTCTTAGCCTCAAGCTAAAATAGTCAAAAAGCCAACTCACATCCGAAAACGAAACCTTAGTAGTTTTTTTTAGATGGAAGATTATTTTAGAATTTGTTTTATATTTATCTGTTGAGAAAAGTTACACACCATAATTTTTTTTTAATTTTTTTAATAAATTCGGAAGAAATGTTAAAGACTCATAAATTCACCAAAAACAATATGGTAATAGAATTGAAATCTACATCATTGGGTGTATAACAAATCAAAAAATGATATATATCATACCACATAATTTTATTATATATCTAATAATTTATTCTATTCAATTTCATAGAATAATATTTTAATTTTTAAAATTTATCAAAATACAAAACTTAAATATAATGTAATAATAGCCTGTTATAGGCACCCCATTTTGACCGCACTTAAGACTTGGGCATTTTATTCCAAACACTCAATGATGAAAATTACAGTGTATAAATCATTTGAAACTCTCAGCAAAAAAATCCAAATTCGAGCTCTAAAATATCAACCTTACACTCTAGTTTAGCCAATATGTTTGAGACCTAAAAACTTTTTTTTTTTTGTTTTACCTGCACTAAGCCTGCAGTAGTGAGCTAGGGGAATACCATTGGACCCGGCCATGCCTATTGGGACCCAGCCATGGATATTGTGACCTGACCGGGTCTAATGGGCGATAAATAGAATATCTGGCAAGAATCTGCCACCTGTTCTTTTTTGAAGATGTTTATGACCAAATTATCTCAAATTCTATAAATACAACTTTCCCTTCAGAATTTGGGATTAGAAAATTTTCCAAAAGGCTTATAAGGATTTTGAGAGCTAAAAAGACTCTACCACATTTGAGCTATACATACACCATTAGAGCTTGTTCTCGAAGTTTTTTGTTGAAGTTTCAAACTATATTTTCAGAAACTTGAGGTAGTTTGAAATCAAGTTTGTTAACAAAGAACTTCCTCTCTTTTAACAGATATAATTTTTGCATAATCTTCTTTACTCTTCTTCCATTCTCTTCCTCTCATTTTCTTGTCTTATATACTGTTTTTGAGCTATTTTGAGAGGCTAAAATATGTGACTAAAAGCTACAAAGGATGGAGGGGTTAGCTATCATTCCTTAGACCTTGTTTCATAGCTTATTGCTTTGCCTTTTTTACTTGTTTCCTTTGGATTTTGGTCACTGTTATGTGAGTTTAGGGGATGTTTAGTGTGTCTATTTAATTTATGCTTTGGATATCATAATTGTGTTGTTGTAAGTCCTCGTGAATTTGATGTATAGGCCATAGCTTTCAATCCATTTGAGTTGATAGCTTCTCTTTCCATAGCTTTCATGTAAATATCCACACCACTGTAATCACCATCTTTTTATTTGCTCTTTGCAACCTTTTCCCTTTTTTTGTTCTTTCGATTTGGTGTATCAAATGAAGGATTATTGTTCTTGGTATAAGGAAGGGGTTCCTCGTGCTAAATGGTTTAATCTCTTCGAAGGTTCATTACCAGGGCATCACGTTTTCTTTATACTGAGCGCAATCTCTTGTTTGACATCTCCTCTAGTCACCGGTGCGTTACCTTTAACGGACTAATTTTCTAGTTAAGCCCTTGGAAATTATAAAGGAAGGATTCATTATAGTTCATTATCGGGTTTGGATTTGGAGTCATTATCGCCCGTTTCGGGCTTGACTCCGAATTCATTATTGCTTTTAAATAGGTTTGATTCCTCCTTTGTAATTTCCCCCGTAGAAAAGGGCTTGAAGAGTTCATTTCTCGAGTTAAGTCATGCTTGCTAGGCTTTTACCACTTTTGGACTTAATCACCATCTCAATGTAAAAAAGAAGAAAAGATAAGAAAATAAAAAGGTAAAAAGATAATAAAAATTTGTTAGGTTTATTCAGACGTTATACTGAATCTGTTGCTTCTAGCATCATCACATACTATTTTTGTGATGTTTGATGGTCCATGAAACATGTCTACTCCATCCCTTAAAGTAACTCCATGATAGAGAAGATGTAGTGTTTGCCTTTTGTTGCGTTTATTAAACTCTTGTCCTATTGCTTCTAAGATCATCACGTAACAAATTTGTAATGATTGATGATTTGAGAATCGAATTTACTTCTACATTGAAGATCTTCATGATAGGGAAGGGCAGGAGGGGATAAGTATCTCCTAGAAACACTTTGTCTGCACTGTTTTCACCTCAGTGCACAAAACAAAATTTTTGCCAAAAGTTAGGGCACGGCTAGATTTAATTAGACCCGGTCGGGCCTCATCATGGGTCGGCCAGGCTTCAAAATGAGGTAAACAGAGAGCACCTTTGCTGAAACATAGAGCAGTGGCTGAAGGTGAAACAAAGCAATTCTCCCAAAGGCAAACAGCAGTTTCTGGGGAATATCTTCATTGGCACACATGTGGTTCATGTTTATTTTCATTATTTCATTGTTGTAACGTTTATTGTTGTAATAAATTAGATAATTATTTATTCAGTGTTGTAATAATTAGTTAATTAGGACATTCAGACTCTCTTGTACGATGACAAATTTGTAATATTTGTATGTCTTCCAACCCCCATTTCTTTCTCCGTTTTACTTACATGCTTACCATGGTTGTATATAGTATCATGTTTTCTTTTATCATTCCTATGATTTATATCCATTTTTATCATGCATCAAAATTGGGCTTATCATACATATTGCTCTTACCAATTCCTAAAATGATTATATGCACTACCTCACGCTTTGAGTTGCTTCACATGTCATGTTAGTAGCCGAATTTATTAGTTGCATTTCGTATGTGTCGCATTAGCCAATTGCATATTAGGATCATGTATTTTTCTAACTATCTTCTTTTCTTCGGCTTGCCTCATTTGAGTACTAGGTGAGTATTTTTGCTTTAACATATTACATGTATGTTTGTGTTGCCATGACAAGCATACCAGTATGAGGCTATGTGCTTATTTGAAATACCCCTTTGAATGCCTGTGGATGAAGGCTATTTCGCTTAAGTTGGAATGACTTTGATTATTGTACATATGAGCTAGCTTTTCCTTTGAGTTGCACATATTCAAAATTCTTTTCACAAAAGCATGAAATCAAAGTATTCCAAAGTAAGTGACGTGGTCTATACTTGTTTACTTCACATAGTAATGTTAGCATATTAATAATCAGAATATGAGCATATAATGTCTATAAAATTCATATCATGATTAGTAGAGGCCGATCTTTGATTGGGTGAATGGGGTGCTCAATTCATGACCTTTTCCTTTCATACCTAAGTTCCTGAGCTGAGATCCTTTGGTTATGACGGACAAGCGGCCTTTGGTAAGAGTCACGGGTTTCCTAAATTTTTCAAAAATATTTAGGTGGCGACTTTGAAATCTGGCAATGCTGTCCATTTTTGGCATCTCTGATGATTAATGGATTTTTTAGGATTTGCCGGATTTGGACTCTCATTCATTTTTTTTGTTTCACATTGCACTTGTGAAACTAAATTCAGAACCCAAGAGTCCGAATTCTAAGGCTATCGTATCCGAGGAGACTGAACCCCTCCAAGAAGCACGAAAAACCAGCTACAGTTTCTAGCAACTCTGCTAGGGAAATTAGAGAATTTGACTTGAACTTCATGATGTGAACTTTATATACATATATATGTTCTTTGCATTGCATTTGCATGGTGCTCTTAAGTTACTATATTTACCATCTGATATCCTGGACGACTTGCCGGAGGCTTGCCAAAAGTTTGCCAAAAGGCTGGTCGGACGTAGGCAATGTCATGTTGGGAACACAACCCTTGGATCTAGGTTACCGTTGTACTGCTTGATCCTCCTTTTACTTTTCGGTGTTAGGTATGAGAGATATATTAGGTAATCTTGCTGAGGTACCCTTTTGACCAATTGGCCTAGTGCATGTAGTAAGTTCTAGTGATCTTTCAAACTAGGACATAATGCTCTCCCATTTTTCAGGGTATTGTGATACCGCTTGTTTGAATAGTAAAGCTGTAGATCATTATGAAGTTAGGACAGGGAAACCCTAACCTTTCGTAGGGGTGTTTTGAATGCTTTTGTTCAAAATATGAAATCTTTGAAAATGTGTGATGCAATCCTTGGAGAGTCTTAATCTTAAGGCAATTCCTTTCAAACTTGAGGGTTATATCAGAGTTAGAATTTGGGTCAAAATCCAGGGGTTTGTGTTTGATATGGTGGAAAAAAGAAAGTCATCAGGATCTGGGAATTGGATATGAGTGGCTGTTTTTTTGGCAAGACCAGAACCAATGCCAAAAATCGTATCTTGTTTTGTTTTGACCGGCATACTCGGTACCCTGATCTGATGGGGCATTTGTTTTTAATGCTAGGTTTGTCTGAGCTGAAAGAGTTTTGATCCTACATATTTTGGTGGGTTGCCAAGAAAAAGCAGTACCCAATTCAGAAAAGGCCCTGCCCAATCCAACCTGGAAGAGCTTAAACCCATCACAGTTCATCAAATCCTAGAAAAATCTACCCAGCAAAGGTCCAGTCCATCTGATCTGAAAAAGCCAACTCAAAAAGGTCCATCAAATCCCAAAAAATCCATTCTGAAAGGTCCATTCAGTTACATCCATCTATCTAATTCAAATGTGTCAAGCGTAACCGGTTCAAAATCCTTATTAGTCATCTCTCAGGTTACATCTATCCATTTCCCCAATTGCCAACTCAGCAGACCCGTGATGGCATAGAGTTCAGAAGAAGTTGTGGCCATGATGACGGCCTTTCAAGAGGCCATGGATATGTTGTGAGACCCCTAAATTTTGTTAACCCTATTAAGTCCCTAAATTTTGAGTTATTATAATAAAGCCTTTAGTTCTTCGTTTATTCACAAATATAACCCTAGAATCAAAGATGCATCGTGAATAAACCCGTACAAAACCAAATCAACCCCGATAGTTTAGTAATCGTTTTTACACGCTAATATTAATTATTTAACTATGAGGCCCTTGACCTTTGTAATTTTATTTAGACCCTTACTTTTGAACTATTTCAATATAGACCATTGATCCCTTATTTTCAATTTTAGCTGTAGAGCTGAAAATGCGCGCCAAACGAAAACTCGTAAACCTTGATTGAACTCGGGAACTCACGGATCGTTTCCAAAGCCCTAATAATAATCAAATTAATTCCCTAACTATATTTGCTGATAAAAAATCCTAGGCTTTCAGTTCTCATTACGACTCGCCGTTTAATTCGAAATAAAGAAACTTTAACCGAATTGAAGTTCCAAATCCTAATTAAATTAAATACTACACTTAAATAAATGTTCCACTACATGAATTAAACCTAAAGCCCTCACATTTTTACTAAATAACAAATTGATCCCAAACAAGTACCATTATACATGTATATACTAGTGTATGCCTGTGCTTAAAGGCACAATATAATTAATAATGAGATCAAAATATAATTGCATATAAAATTATTATGTTAAAATGTAACTTATCAAATTTGATATAATTAATAATGAGATCAAAATATAATTGAGTGTAAAATTATTAAGTTAAAATGTAACTTATCAAATTTATTGCTAAAACTTTGAGGTGAAAATGTAAATACAGGTCCGATTAGTTATTCGGAAATAAAAATATGTTATCTCTGTCATTGAGATGGGCTTTTTCAGTCTATAAACAAATCACACCATCCCCATTATCTCTCTTATCTCTTTTTATGAAAAGATTACATTTTAATAGTAAAACTAAACTTTTTTTTTTTTTTTTTTTTTTTTTTTTTTTTTTTTTTTGTTCAGGACCCAATTTAAACCCAATTTAAATTTGTTCACCAAAGAAAAAAACATTTTCCAAAAAGACATATTCCAATTATATTTTGATCTCATCATTAAACATAAATATTTCTAATGATGTTTCGTCTCTTAATGACCAAACAACTTCCAGTTTTTTGTTTATTTAAATTTTGAATTCAACTTTGAAACTAAAAAAAAATTTCCACAAACATTTTTTAACATAACTATAATCAAACCCAGCAGCACCAACTAGCACACAAAGCAAATGTAAATAAAATAATAGAAAAAAGGGACCAATTTCACATGCCCTTTGCCTCAGAATCCCTTTTCCTTTTTCTTTTTTTTTTTTACATTCCCTATACTAACTACAAAAACACCTATAAATCTAGGGCGTACTTTTCATTTTTAAGAGCATAAAACACAAAAACCCATAAATCTAAGGCATGCCCGGATTATAGAAAAAATAAAATAAAATAAAATAAAATAAAAATAATGTTTGGTTTCTCACTCCTCTACTTTTCTGTCTCTACCTCTCTCCCCCAACCCCTCAAATTCCAAACCCTCATCCTACAATTTCTTCTAAAACCACAGTACCTCTCATAGACAACAATCCAAGATTCAAAAACCCTCATTGGCGATCAGAATCTGAAATGACCCTCTCTATACAATTACACCACTCTCACCGACAACAACACTCTCCGAAACCACCCTCACTGCCACCCCAGAACACCTCTTCTATGCCGCCTCCAACGCGACGCCATAGGGCCAAAACCTTATCCGCGGTTATCTATGACAACACTACCATCGGTCGCAACTTCAGTAGGTATTGTACGATGATGGTTCGTTTGGATCCAGTGCTCCTTGTGCTGAAAATGCTACACTCAGACCGACTAGATCTTCGATTTGACCAAATTGACTCGCTGGGCTACAACAACTATCAGATGTGTCTTTACCAAGTATTGTATGGCGACGATTTGTTCACAGTGGGCGATTTCTTAACTGAAATGTTGACATTTTGGAGGACTAGAGTCCCCAATGTTGCTCTCGGATGCGGTCACGACAATGAAGGCTTGTTCGTCGATGCCGCCAGGTTGTTGGGTTTGGGCTAGGGCAAGTGAGGTTGTGAGACAAAAGAGAGAGGGTTTAGTGAAGCTAAGAGATAGGAGAGTTATGAGAGATAGGAAAGTTTAGAGAGAGTGTGTGAGAAGAGCATGAGTGAGTGAATGTGTGTTTTGAAATTTAAAATCTAGAAAGTGAGGTCGAAAGAAATAGAGATAGGAGAATGTAGAGAGAGAATGAGGTGAGATGTGAGAGAGTGCAATAAGAAATTTTTAAATACAACCAATAAGAAAATTTTTGAACATTATTTAATTTTTAACAATTTGTAGCCTTGTTTTTTTAAATATAACCAATAAGAAAATCAATAATAATTTGGTTACAGTTTTTGGGGAAATTAAAATAATAAAAAAAACTTCTATGATTTGACCCTTATAACAAAACCCTAATATTTTGATTTGTTTTTAATCTAAACTGTTTATCTATTTATATTAAGTAAAACTAACGAAAAAAATTGGTATTTTAGCCATTAAATTCAACAAAAAAAAAAAATGATATTTTAAACATTTTAAGTTTAATGGCTAAAATACACTTTTTATGTCGGTTTTATTTAATAAAAATAAACAAATAATTTAGATTTTAAAAAAATGGGTTTAAATTAAAAAAATTAAAATCATAAGATTTATTTTATTACCATGGTCAAACTCTGAGATTCTTTTTTTTTTTTTTTTTTTTTTTTTTTAAAGTGCAGCCAAACTTTGTCCCAAGAGATACTTTTAAAAGTCAAATACCATTTTATACACACACAAAAAAAAAAAAAAAAAAAAAAAAAAAAAACCAAAGACTCATTCCCAAAGAAGACAATTGCATTAGAGAAAATAGTGCACTACACTTGAAATTTAGGAAAAAACTCAAAAAAAGAGGGCGGTAGGTGGGTGGATAGGTGAAAAGACTCAAAAAAAGGAGAGAGAGAGAGAGAGATATTTTGGTGGGAAAAACAAAAGTAAAGAAATCATGTTGACTCTTAAATTGTTTAATGAAATAATCTAAACCGTTGATTCAAAATGTATCTCTAATACATTTTGAGACATGTTAAAAAATCGTCCTGCTATATTATATAGATATATATACTTGTACCCTAAAATCTATTTTATGCACCATACTTTACAATTTCCAACATTTGTACACAAAAAAATAATAAAATAAGTCCCTCAAATCACCATCTATGGCCAGCCATTACCTATATAGATATGATGAATGTATTTTTTGAGACAAGTTTGCATAAATTATGAAAAATATCTTTGACTTGGTACAAATTTTACATATATATATATATAACTAGGTTGGTTTGATTAGGAGGGAAACACTAACTAGATCATGTTTAGGAACCTAATTAAGGCCTCTAAACTTCCATTATTCCATTGGATTCAAACTAAATCCAAAACATCCTATTCAATTCCAACCAAAGGGCATTTTGGACCTTTCACACCAATTTTTTTCTATAAAAGCAACCCCTCCCTTAGCATTTTACGTACAAGAATACACACACACACACACGCACACACTATATTTGGCTAAGAGAAAGAGAGGGAGGATGGTGAGCTTGGTGGAAGACAAGAGAGGAAGAGAAGTTTGCTAGCAATTCCAACAAGCCTCAAGTAAGCCACAACACAACTCTCTTTTATTTTTCCTTTCAAATAAATGCTCTTAGAAGTTTTAAACATTTATTTCAAATGTGTTTTGATGGTATTCTTGTTTGAAATGGTTTTGGAAAAAAACAGTTTTTTCCTCAACTTTGGTCTAACTTTTAGGTGGACCCATGCGCCAAACTTGGCGGGTCTAAATGGTAACGCATTCTATGCTGCGTTGTGATTCACGTAGTATATTTGATTGCTTAAAACCATTATCGGGGAATGAAAAATTGAAGCCAAAGTGAGCTCTATAGAAATGGTGTTTTGGTGAAATTTCTATAGAGGTTTGAGTTAAAGCTTGTCCCACATTGGTTTGATGGGCAAACTTTGAGTGGGTTTATAAGGCTTGGGTTTGGAACTTGGAGTAGGCCCCAAGGGGCACTCAAGTTTTGTAGAGATGGAGGTTATGGACAAAGTGAATTAAACCCACTGGACCCAAAATAAACACACATGCGCGCGGTTGCCGTTCGTCTATCCGGTTGGGCTATACTTATCTTTTTGGGCCAAAAACATTTGAATTTAATTTTATTTTTTGGTAAAATAAAATCTGTCTAGTTTTAATTTCAAATTTTGGCTGGAAAAATTCAAATTTGTTTGCACATCTTTAGAATTTCGGTACAGGTTCCATATCTATCTAGACAGATCCGAATTTGTTCAAATTCAAACCCAAACAGTTCTTTATCTGTTCAAAATTTAAACTTGTATCTATTCATTCAAAACCAAACAGCCACTATTGGACCTATAAATAGACAAGTCCCTTATTTGGTTTTTCACTCAATTTTCGTCCTCAAATCTGCTATTGCTCTCTGCATTTTGCTGCATTTAATTTTTTGTGAGAAAGAGTGTAAACATAAAGTGTGTTTGTTGTACGAATAATTTGTAGTGCTACTATTATTCGCTGTTGATCATTTTATCCTAGAAGATAGATGTCCACAATCTGAAAGTACCATGGAGATGATGAATCTGTCTTAAGGATATAGTGTTAAACACTGGACTTGATAAAAAATTTATTCAAGAAAATAATAACGAAAGTACGTTGATTACTTTTCTGTTTAATTATTTTTTATGTTCCAGATTTTGATTTTATTTTTGTAACAAAATAAAAATCTGTTTGTTATTTATTTATTTTTATACACTGTTTTGATTTTTGTAATCAAACAATCTCTCTTCTTTTCTTTATTTTTTTTGTGTTCTGTTTGTTGTTAAGTACACAAACAGATTTTATTCTTAATACAGTGAAGATTATCCAACAATCTTAAGACAGATTTATTTTTTGTGCTTTCATTGTATTAATTTTTTGTGCTTTTACAAAATAATATTCTGGTTGGAAAATATAAATAGTAGTAATATACTATTTGATAAATAGTAGTAATGTACTGTTTATTTTCTTTGGCAAATAGCAGTAATATACTGTTTACTATTAACAATTTTAGAATATTAATTTGTGTAGTGGTATTACAGAAAATTATTGAGTAGTATTTATTTTCTGGTTTTAGTAACTAGAAAAGTAAAATTATTTTGTGTTATAATTTATTTTCTGATTTGAGTAACTAGAAAATTAATTTGTGTTTTGGTTTTTTCTAATTTTTGTAATTAGATATTATGGCTGCTAGAAGTAGTACTCCAAATCTGATTGTTACAACGACTCTGGTCCCTATCCAGAACCATGTTCAAGTTCTAATAAATCATGGAGAAAAATCGAAAAAATTTAATGGCACCGATTTTAAGAGATGGCAGCAAAAAATGTTGTTCTATCTTACAACTTTAAATCTAGCCCGGTTTCTTCGTGAAGAGGCTCCAATAATTAAAGAGGATGAAAGTGATCGGCGAGTTATTACCGCTGTAGATGCCTGGAAACATTCTGATTTTATGTGCAGAAACTACATCCTAAATGGCCTAGATAACATGCTGTATAATGTTTACAGTCCTCTGAAAATAGCAAAAGAATTGAGGAATTCTTTGGAGAAAAAATACAAGACAGAGGATGCCGGCATAAAGAAATTTGTTGTCAGTAAATTTCTGGATTTCGTTATGGTAGACTCCCAAATGGTAATTTCTCAAGTTCAAAGTTTTCAATTAATTTTGCATGATATTCATGCCGAAGGGATGTCTCTGAGTGAGTTTTTCCAAGCCGCTGCGTAAGTGGAAAAATTACCACCGGCTTGGAAAGATTTCAAAAATTATTTAAAACATAAATGCAAAGAGATGACTATGGATGAAGTTATTGTAAGACTAAGAATTGAGGAAGATAACTGTAAGGCTGAAAAGAGGAATGATAAGAATCCCATTGAGTCTAAGGCTAATGTGGTTGAACATGTGTCCAAACCACATAACAAAAAGAGGAAGGTTGCTGGAGATGGTCCTAAATAAGGTGACAACAATGGCAATAAGAAGTTTAAAGGAAAATGCTATAACTGTGGCAAGACCGGACATCGAGCCCTTAATTTCCGCCGCCCTAAGAAGGATCGCAGAAGTATAAGCAAGAAGACCACCAATCAATCTAATGTGACAGAGTTAGATTATATCTCTGACGGGGTAAATGACATCAATCTCTCTGCTGTGGTGTCTGAGGCTAATTTGGTTGGAAATCTCAAGGAATGGTGGGTTAATACAAGAGCAATTCGACACATTTGCGCAGACAAAAAGATGTTCACTATTTATAATGAGGCTGCAAATGGTGAGCAACTATTCATGGGAAATTCATCTACTTCTATTGTGGCTGAACAAGGGAAAGTGATCTTGAAGATGACATTGGGGAAGTAACTAACCCTCAACAATGTGCTGCATGTACCAGACATCCGGAAGAATTTAGTTTTTGGTTTTTTGTTAAGTAAGAATGGTTTTTAGGCTTGTTTTTTAGTCTGATAAATTTGTATTAATAAAGAGTGGTATGTATGTTGGTAAGGGATACATAAGCGATGGCTTCTTTAAGTTAAATGTAATGACGGTTATATCAAAACTTACTATTAATAAGAATAACACATCTTGTGCTTATATTCTTGAGTCAAATTTATGGCATGGTAGATTAGAACATGTAAATTTTGATGCTTTGCGTAGACTAGTTGGTTTAGATTATATACCAAAGTTTGAAATTAATCCTAATTACAAATGTGAGATTTGTGTAGATGCGAAACTAACTAAGGCTCTATTTAAATCGGTTGAAAGAAAAATCAAACCTCTAGAATTAATTCATACTTTTGTATGTGATCTTAAATTTTTTTAAACTAGAGGATGCAAAAAATATTTCATAACATTTATCGATGATTGCATAAGATATTGTTATGTATATTTACTTAGAAGTAAAGATGAAGCCTTGGAAATGTTTAAATTCTACAAAACTGAAGTTGAAAATCAACTTAGTAAAACCATTAAAATGGTTAGAAGTAATAGGGGTGGTGAATATGATGCACCTTTAAACGAATTTTGTGCACAACATGGCATTATTCACCAAACTACAGCACCCTATTCTCCATAACAAAATGGAATTGCTGAAAGGAAGAATAGAACCCTTAAAAAAATAATAAATGCCATGTTAAGTTCAGGCTTACCGTAGAACTTGTGGGGGAAAGAAATATTGTCTGCTAATTATGGTCTTAACAAAATACCCCACAAGAAAACGAATAGCACTCCTTATGAATTGTGCAAATGTCGACCACCTTCCTACAAATACTTAAAAGTACGGGGATGTTTGGCAAAAGTAGAAGTTCCTATTCCAAAAAAGACTAAAATAGGACAAAAAATAATGGATTGTGTGTTTATTGGTTAAGCTCAGAATAGTAGTGCATATTGGTTTCTAACTTATAAATCAGAAATATCTGATGTACATGCGAACACTATTATAGAGTCAAGGAATGCTGTGTTTTTTGAACATGTTTTTCCTTATAAGAAATGATAGGAATTAAGTTCACATAAAAGAACTTATGATTGTACACAAAGTCAAGAGACTAATGACAATCAAACATTAGAGACTAGTAATGGTCTCGACCAACAGGATTTAACTGATAATGAACCAAGACAAAGTAAGAGAGTAAGAACATCAAAATCCTTTGATCCAGATTTTCTGATATACCTGTTAGAAAATGAACCTCAAAGCTTTAAGGAAGCAATGACAGGTCCTGAAGTACCTTTATGGAAAGAGTCTGTTAATAATGAAATTGAATCCATTATGCAAAACCATACTTGGGAATTGGTGGATCTTTCACCCGGTTCTAAACCTCTTGGACATAAATGGATATTCAAGAGAAAAATGAAAGCAGATGGCTCAATAGACAAGTATAAAGCAAGATTTGTGGTAAAAGGTTACAAACAAAAGGAAGGTCTGGACTATTTTGGTATATGTTCTTCTGTGACAAGAATAACATCCATTTACATGCTTATTATTATAGCAGTGTTGTATAATCTAGAGATACATCAAATAGATGTCAAGACAGCTTTCTTAAACGGTGATCTAAATGAAGAGATCTATATGGAGCTGTGACACCCCAAAAATGCAAATTATAATTATATGAATTATCCATGTATTAATTACGGATTATATGATTTAATTTGTGTATATTTGTCCAAATTGGAAAATTATTTGTTGAGAATACAACTTTGGAATTGAAATTGACGACCTTACTAGGTTCAGAAATCGAAATTGAGTACATGGATATGTTAATTGGAACTTTTAGAATCATCTGAGAAGTTTAATTAAAAATTGATTTTTGTCTGATTCGTAAAGTTATGTTTTGCTCTCATTACTTGTATTGAGTTTAAAGATGGTTAGTTAAAGCCTAATTCACATTAGTGGAATTAAATTTAGTATAATTGAGATCATAATATGTTGAGAATCAATTTAATTTGAGTGAATTTGATTTGCATTAAATTAGTGTGATTTATTATTAGCCTAAGTTAATCTTGAAGAATAAGAACTAAAAAAAAGAGAAGACAAAGACAACAATCCTACTCATCAATTGACTAAAGAAAAGAAGTGGTGGAGTTGCTATATACATACACGTAGAGAGAGAAGATGAGAGTGCACTTGGTAGAGAAACTAGAGAGCTCAAAGTCTAAGCATGAGAAGAAGAACTTAGGTAGAAGATTGCCTTGGAGTCTCATAATTCAACAAGTAAGGTAAGCATTTTCCCTCTAATTCCTTGAAATTGAGACTTGCTCATGCATCATATTTAAAGATTGAGGTTGGAATTAGGGTGAACTATTGACTAATTAGAAGGTTTGCTCATATTGTTAAGAGTTTAACACATGCATGTCTTGGTATGGAAGAATTGATCAAATAAACCTCATATATTCACATGCATGGCATGATTCTTGAACAATCTTGAACAATCATGATCTTACATTCAATTTCTTGCATAGTTTTTCATATTAATGAGAACCTCCATGGGAGATGAGAGTTTGGGCTTAATTTTGCAAGTTTCAAGATTATATATGTCTATCTTTGAAGTGAAATTATAGTTAAGATTATGTGATCATATAAGTGAAAGATTGGTCGAGTTGGTCCTTCAAACTTCACATGCATGACATGGTTTTCATGAGAATTGTTTTCACACCTTAATTCATGTCTAGTTCGTCAAAAGTGAAAGGAATTTCATGAGATTTTGAAATTTAGCACTTAAACTTGTATGTTTAGAACTATATATCTCAACTCAAAGGTTTGATTATTTTTACATGGAAATGGAGGTTGTTTTGTAACCATGATTTGTGTTTGGTATCCAAACATTCTAGTTTAAAGTTGTTTTCAAGTGTTTTGAGCCTTGAAATGTATGAATTTGAAGTTGGTTTTGTAAAAGAGTGAGTTTCAAACTTAGAGTAGATTTTCGGATTGGAATTATACCCAGACTGCTCGAGCAGCCCGGGCCACCACTCGAGTGGCCAACCTTCATTTGCTGAAAGTTGCACACTGCCTTACCACTGCACGTGCGGCCATGACCACCGCACGTGCGGCCAAACAGGGCAGAATTTTCCAATTTTGTTTTCTTTTCATTTTCTGATTTCTGGGCCTTCATTTACATGATTTTCACGTGTCATACACATCCATATGCATATTATAAGCATGAAAGAAATTAAAGAAAGAATAGAAACAACCGAACGACCAAGTAACAGATAAACTGAAACAGATAAACTGAAGAAGGTTAAGAATCGACTGATTGACTCGAATGTATATTGAGAAATTGTGCTATGAATATTTGTGTTTGTAGGTTAAGACTTGAAGATCAAACAATGGGTATTGGAAGGCCACTGTGAGTAACATTTTTGTAAAGATATGTTAATATGAATTATATTTTAACTGTTACCGTTAAGTGATAAGTTCTGAAACACTATTTTGATCATGTGAACGAATGTCTTATTTGCAAATATATTATGGCATCCACAGATAGTCCCAAGTCATGGGGGACGGTATGTAAATGTGGGTCCATGACATTAGGAATGGCAATGGGCTGGGCCGGGGTCAGGGATTACACTCCCCGTCCCCGATCCCGTAGGTGCAAAATTCCTCGTCCCGATCCCCGTTCCCTGACGGGGAACTATTACTCCCCCCGCCCTCGCCCCCTAACGGGGATCGGGTTTCCCTGACCCCGAAAAATCCTCCACTTTTTTTTTTTTGTTTCTTTTTTTTTCTGAAAATTGCTAAAAATTTCATATTGATCAAATTTATTAAAGAAAATAAAATTTTCTTTCTATAATCAAATGGACCTGAAAGAAAATGTACTCATAAATGAGGCTAATCTTGTATCAATTTGAGTGTACTGATCTATGTATTTAATTATTAAACTTACAAAAAAGGGCTTGAGGTTATACGGACTCACTGATCAAAATTTGGATGTGTCTCTGTTTCATGTTTGTTCTGTGAATCATTTGCCCAAACTATATTCTTTTAAAACAGATAGGGGCTATGGATAGGAGCATATTGATATGGGGAACATAACCGAAACATTTAGGCGGATCTATGGAGGATCTTTTTTTTTTTTGAAACAACAACAGATCATCATCATCAAGAAAAACAACAACAGATCACTTCATCAACAATAGATCTAACATAAATCTCATAGAGAAAGAGAAGCGAGAGAAAAGCTCACAGATCTAACATATCAACAACAAATCTATAATATAATATATATATATATATAACATAGATCTCTCAGATCACTTCATCAACAAATCTAACATATCTAACATAGATCTCACAGATCACTTTATCAATAACAGATCTATATAATATATATATATATATATATAACACAGAGAAAGGGAAAGATGGAAAGATAAAGAAGAGAGAGAGGAGACAGAAGAGGATCTCAGTTCTAGCTCGATTGTTGCAGATCTCAGTTCTGGCTCAATCGTTGCAGATCGGCGGTGATGAAAGGAGGGAGAGGAGGACAGCGGAGGGAGGGAGTCGGCAATGATTGAAGGGTTTTAGAGAAAGAGAGAGAGAGAGAGAGAGAGAGAGAGAGAGAGTAGATGGAGAGGCAGTTTTAGAGAGACTGGGTGACTGGGCAATGTTTTAGGGTTTGGTTTTTATAAATATATATATATATATAGGGATAAAATGGTAATTTTATTTCGGGGACAAACAGGGGCGGGGGTGGGGACAGGGCTTGGACACATATTCCCGTCCCCGGCCCGAAACTGATCGGGGATTGATTTTTAAATACCATCCCCGTCCCGTCGGGGATATTTTTCAGGAAAAAACCACTCAAATCGAGGTCGGGGGGTTGGATCCCCGTCGGGCCGGGTTCTAATTGCCATCCCTACATGACATATGACTATTTACGAGATCTCGTTAGCCACTTCATTATGGTGATATGTGTTTAATCGGTATCCGGAATCAATTACTCTAGTCGAAAGACGATATGTGATATGTTTCGTTGGATGTACCATTACATTTTGTTCTGATATGAGACTGATATAATTGATTGTGATATGATTTGTTTTACGGATATTATATTTGGAATTCGTTCACTAACCCCTTTACGTTAATGTTATTCACTGGGCTTTAGCTCACTATTTATATATATATATATGTATAGGTGAGCATTTTGGAGGGCAAGCCTAAAAGGGGTCTATAGCTAAGTCATCGTTTTGAAGCCTACCGAGTTGTTTTGTGCGCCTCTGAGTTGGGGTTAGGCCTGGAAGGCCGTTGTCAAGCTTTTGATCGTGAAGTAAATTTTCGTTATGTACATACATTATGTATAAAATGTTAAGTTATAAGTTATGTACTGAATGAGGGTAAATTAACGTTTTTGCATGATTAATGTTTGTTCATATAGATGCACAACGCATTGGACTATGGTGTATTTTTGTATATTACTTCCGCTAGCCCCGATTAGTTTTTTGATTGTACAGGAAGGCCTTTGGTAATCTCAGATTACTGGCCGGTTACAACACTAAACCTATAGGGGGCGGGTTTGGGTCTTGACAAGAGCAACTCAAAGGGCTTGTAATGCCAGGGCAAGAAAAGAAAGTTTGTCTGCTTGTAAAATCTCTTATGGATTAAAAAAAACACCTAAGCAATGATATGAAAAATTTGATCATGCTATACTTATTAATGGGTTTAAGATAAATGAATGTGACAAGTGCGTCTATGTTTAAAAACACTGACAAAGGTTATGTCATCTGTGGGAGCCGAATAAATAGAGGAACGAAATCCGGTACACCCGAGGAGCCGGGAACTGAACGGCTCCATTCTGCTCAACTAGGACGCCGAATACGTTCTTAAGGCCGAATAGACTTGAGAAGGCATATCAGGACGAATGAAAGAATAATAAATAAATAAAAAAAGTAGACTCTGGCCCCGAGGTCCAGAGAGTGGATATAAATACAAGAGCTTCAGATTGGTAAAGGTATGTAAGAATCACTTCTAAAAACTTAGTGAACAAGCTTTCTTGAGTACAGGAACTAACTTGTCCGTCGGAGTGCTAATTCCGGCACCCCCGTCCGGAGTATTTGTATCTTTGCAGGTGACTAGCTGAGGATCATTGGCGTCTTCTAGGATCTGAGGAGTATTTCCAAATCCATCTCCCCACATCATCGTTTGTCTTTATGTGGATGACATGCTTATCATTGGAAGCAGTCAAAACATGATCAAATCAACCAAGCAAATGCTGAATAAAAGATTTGATATGAAAGATATGGGAGTCGCAGATGTAATATTAGGAATGAAAATTACTAAAACATCTAATGGATATGCATTATCTCAATCTCATTATATTGAGAAAATTCTTGGTAAATATATCAAGGATGATATGAATGTAGCAAGAACACCTGTAGACATCAGTCTTTATTTATCAAAAAAATAAAGGTGATGCGGTGTCTCAACTAAAATACTCCAAAATCATTGGAAGCCTAATGTACCTAATAAATTGCACTCGTCCTGATATAGCTTATGTTGTTAGTAAATTGAGTAGGTACACTAGTAACCCCGGAGAAGACCATTGGAAAGCAATCATTCGGGTTCTTAGATATCTAAGATTTACCCGTGATCATGGTTTGAACTTTACTCGATATCCTGCAATACTAGAAGGTTATTGTGATGCCAATTGGATATTGGATATTGGATATTGGATATTGGATATTAAAGATTCAAAATCCACTAGTGGATATGTCTTTACTCTGGGAGGCGCTACTATTTCTTGGAAGTCCACGAAACAAACGTGCATTGCACGATTCACAATGGAATCTGAGTTCATTGCTTTAGACAAAGTAGGAGAAGAAGCAGAATGGCTTCGCCACTTCTTAGAAGACATTCCAATGTGGCCAAAACCTGAGCCAGTTATTTGTATTCATTGTGATAGTCAATCTGCAATAGGCAGGGTACAAAGTCATATGTATAATGGTAAGTCACGACATATTTGTCGTCAACACAATACCGTAAGGAAATTGCTCTCAAATGGAATAATCTCAATAGATTATATAAAATCTAAAGAGAATATTGCACATTTGTTAACAAAAGGTTTGACAAAAGAGCAAGTGTATAGTTCATCGAAGGGGATAGAATTAAAGCCTATTACATAAGAGTCATCATAATGGTAACCCTACTTAGATGACTAGAGATCCCAAGAACTAAGTTCAAAGGGACAACTAAGTTATGTGTGCCTCACCAGAAATCACCAAGGGATTAAAATTCCCTACCCATTCCTATGGTGAGAGTGATATCTGTAACATGTAGAGATACTCACAATAAGAATCACTTATATGAGTGTCGAACTGGGGCCTGTTCTATGAGAATGAAGAGGCTAAATTCTCTAGAAGCACTCATGAACAACCAGGAGTGTTTAAGGCCAAAATGAACACAACCGTGAGAACCACGATGTGTCAGAAGATATTTTGTGTGAAATCTATTATCTTGGCTTACACAAATGGCTGAACAATTCAAGGCATCGCGTCCATTGGTTAGCTAGTAAGTTTGATAGGTTATCATTAGAGAAGGTTCAAGACCGAAAGCTACCTATCCTGATGCAAGATATTTTTGATTTATACTCTTTTGACAATTCTGCATATTGTTGCATTTCCGTTGTCATCAAATTCCATTCATGTGGGGGATTGTTAGAATTGGTTTTGGAAAACATAGTTTTTTTCCTCAACTTTGGTCTAATTTTTAGGTGGGACCCATGCACTAAAGTTGGCAGGTCTAAGTGGTAATGCGTTCTATGCCGCGTTGTGATTCATGTAGTATATTTGGTTGCTCAAAACTATTATCGGGTGAATGGAAAATTGAAGCCAAAGTGAGCTCCATGGAAATGGTGTTTTGGTGAAATTTTCATAGAGGTTTGAGTTAAAGCTTGTCCCACATTGGTTGGGTGGGAAAACTTTTAGTGGATTTATAAGGCTTGGGTTTGGAACTTGGAGTAGGCCCCAAGGGGCACTCAAGTTTTGTAGAAGGGGAGGTTATGGACAAAGAGAGCTAGATCCATTGGACCCAATAAACACATGCACGTGCGCCACTGCCCGCCCATCCAGGCAGGCTGGGTTGGGTTGGACTTGTCTGGCCCAATACTTATCTTTTTGGGCAAAAAACACTTGAATTTTATTTTATTTTTTGGTAAAATAAATCTATCCAGTTTTAATTTCAAATTTTAGTTGAAAAATTCAAATTTGTTTACGCCTCTTCAAAATTTCAGTATAGGTTCCATGTTTGTCCAGACAAATCCGAATTTGTTCAAATTCAAACCCAAACCAATTCTTTATCTGTTCAAAATTCAAACATGTATCTGTTCATTCAAAACCGAACAGCCACTATTGCACCTATAAATAGACAAGTCCCTCATTTGGTTTTTCACTCAATTTTCGTCCTCAAATCTGCTATTGCTCTCTGCATTTTGCTGCATTTAATTTTTTGTGAGAAAGAGTGTAAACACAAAGTGTGTTCGTTGTGCGAATAATTTGTAGTGCTGCTATTATTCGTTTTTGATCATTTTATCTTGGGAGATAGACGTCCACAATCTGAAAGCACCGCGAAGAGGACGAATCTGTCTTAAGGACATGGTGTTAAACACTAGACTTGATCAAAAATTTGTTCGAGAAAATAATAACGTAAGTGCCTTGATTACTTTTCTATTTAATTATTTTTTCTGTTCCAGATTTTGATTTTGTTTTGTAACAAAATAAAATTTGTTTGTTATTTATATATTTTTATACACTGTTTTGATTTTTGTAATCAAACAATCTCACTCATTTCCTTTATTTCTTCTATGTTCTGTTTATTGTTAAGTACACAAACATAATTTATTCTTAATACAGTGAAGATTGTCTAACAATTTTTTTGTGTTAAAAATGAAAAGAGTTGAGCCTTGATTTTTTCCTTCTTGTATTTCTCTTAATCGATATAAGACTATCTTTTTCCATATCAATCTCTCAAAATTTCCAAGGGCACACCTTCACCTTATATTTCTAAGTTTAATACACATTATTTAGCATATTTTCATCACAACAGAAGTGGAAAATTTCCTCTAGTTGACCTATTTTCTCACCAACTTTCTTATTTCAAGAACTGTGCCAGAAAAATCTGTTTTATAGCCAAGTTTCAAAAATTCTAGAAAAATGTAGAAATATCTTCTAGACCTCAATTTTATGTCAAAATATTCCTTAAGGAGTTATCTTTCAAGGAAAATTCGTTTCATTGAAAAAGAGTAAGTGGTTTGTGAGAAAATCTGATTTTCGTAACGGCCGACGAATCTGGACAGAGCTGGAGTATTTCTGAAATAACTAAAAATATGGAAATCTATTCCATTTCTAAAAAATGTTTTGAAAACTAGATAAAATTCTCTACGAACCATAGGACGGTCGGATTTGAGAAAAATATGAAATGGTTATTTTAATCTTGATCTTTAAGTGACTCTGAATTTGGAAATTCTGTTTACAATGATGTTTTGTACTCTTAACTATATGAATGTGCTTACTTATATATAATCATGTCTTGGTATGATATTATACATGTCATGGTTATGTATTTTTTTTTGTCCTTTGATGATACTTACACTTATGCAAATTTATTTTCCTTCTCGCTTGTACTAACTAATTACAACGATTAATCTAATGAAAAACTTAATGGGGTCGCTAATGGGGTTTCGATCACCCAATTATTATTATTGGATTAAGTTATTGGTTAGTAGGATGCGTTCCCTTTGGCAAGTTAAATCTTGTGCAAGTGGTTGTTTTGGAACCCTTGAATGGAGCAGTTGTATTCGGACCCTAGGTAGTTCGACGTAAGGAGGGATCTGGGCAAGGCCCATCATTACCGTCTCTTTTGAGGTCCTGCGGTTGGTGCTACGCGGAATATAACCATTGGTAGGCATCCGAGGTAAGGTCTACAACAAAGTAGCAAAAGATGGGACATATTGAATAATCTGCTTCTAATTCTTGAGGTTGGGAGGACGAAATCTCTTTGGGGGATTTCTAGACTACTAACAACTAACCATATAATTTGTGCTATGAACTTAAATGCCATGATCCTTTCCTCTGTTTTTTTTTGTAAATACTATTGTGTATTGAACTGGGAAAAATGGATGGGGTGTGTGTGCGTTTACTGGGCATTCAAAGCTCATGGCGTTTCATGCCAAGTATTGAAGACTATTAGACCGGTCGAAGAAAAAGCTGAAGCATTTGAGGATGTACGGCTACCCAAGGAGGAATAGAAACTAGTTTGTAAACGTGTTTTAAGATTGTAAGTGATAGATCCTATGTTGTATTTTAGATATGATTTTGTAATTATTATATATATATATATACATATCTTTCATACTAGCTATTTCTTTCTTTTTTTTTGTCATCGACTCATATAGACCTTGTGTTAATATCTTGTTAAGATCTGTCAAAAGGGTAGCTTTGCTATCTAAGGTGGTTGGACTTTGAAGGAAGGCTATATTGACTCCTCCGACCTTTTTGAGATCTCACTTGGTTATTAACCAAATGACTCATTAGTGACGTTTCCTATTTTGTAATCTTAGATAAACCCTGTATTTATTTGTTAATATATTCTCTGATGTTCCCGATTTTCGGGGTGTCACATACACTGAACAACAAGATCGCTGCTCAGGAGGAAACCATTGCTAAATTGTGCCACCCATTTGGGGCATCGACTGTCCATCCTATCCCAGGCCCCAAGCCGAACTTTGACCCACCTCCGTTAACTGAAGATTTGCAGGGTCCAGATCCTCAAGAAGGGTTGGCTCAAACTCGAGTTTTCAGACCCCTAGTGCAGCCTAATGAGGGACTTTTTCCCCTTGATATTAATGATCTCGACCTAGCCTTGGTAAAAATTGCTAAACTTGATAAGCAGTTCAAAAAGGCACAGGGCATCAACTTCATTCTAGACATTGAGGATGGGTACACAGAGGCTGCCGTAAGGCTCCCAAACAGATTCAAAATGCCATACATTGACCCTTTCGACGGGTCTAAAGATCCTATGGTACATATCCGGATTTTCTCAGACGTTCTGAAGCCAATGGGTTTGACTAGGCCTCAGAAACTCTCTCTATATAGAAGAACCCTGTCGAGTATAGCAGCCACTTGGTATGCCAAGTTAGAGGATAAAATGAAGCAGAATTGGGAAGACTTGGCTGAGGTGTTTGTCAATCAGTATTCTTACAACACACAAATTGAAATGACGACCTGAGAGCTTGAAACAATCCACCAGAATCCTAAAGAACCTTTTGTGGAATTTGTTGCAAAGTGGAGAGTAAAGGCAGCACAAATGACAGATCAACCTTCTGAGAGAAACTAAGTTCGGATAATGGTATAGAACCTTAAGCCCGATATGTTACAAAAATTAATAGTCGCTCCACTGTTCACTTTCAAAGATTTGCATGAATTGGGGGTACAGATTGAGAGTGCATTTAACAAAGGGATTATTCCTAGAACGAGCGAACTAATAAGGAAGGTGATTTCCAAGAGTACCAATGTTAGCAGTAGCACTATTCTCAAATTTGCTGGAATCAATATCGTCGCCACTAATACCAAAATAACCGACCCTTTTGCCAATACCGGCCCACAAATAGCTGACCTGACCCGAGCTCAAGGCAAAACCTTCACTCCCCTCCATATGAGCCTAACCAGCGTACTAAAAGTCCTGATGGAAAGAGGGTATCTCAAATCTCTTGATTCCCAACCTGTTTCTAACCCACTTCTTGCTAGACATAACCCCACCAAATACTGTACATACCATCAGTAGTGCGATCATGACATCGATCGTTGATACTGCCTTTGTCATGAGGTTCAAAATCTCATCGACAACCAAACGATAGCTTCACCTCAAGAACCTAATATTACTGTTAACCCACTTCCCATCCATGATCAAGTACATCCTCCTTACCTTAACCTCATCCATACACTACCTCTTACCTTTGACCCCAACATATATATCACTCCATTCCATCTGCCTCGGCCAGAGGTGTTCATTTTCGAAAACACTGATTTGTGCATGATAAATACACCCAATCCGGTTCGAAAATGGTCGAACCCACTATTGTTGAGATGTTGAGAATGATTAAAGACCTTTAAGGAACGGTGGAAGATTTAACCTTTGGGGTTTTGACCCCGTCATTTACCACACCTCATGTTGGGGATTTTGTACCAAAGAATTCTCCAATCTTGGAATAAGCTAAAAGAGGAATGGGCTAACCTAAAATTGAAACTAAGATGAAGACTGGTGGTGATAATAGAAGGGTAACCCAATTAGACACAAGGTTCAACCAAGATATAGCGGTTCGACTCTTTGATAGGGCTAAAACAAATAGCAAGAATGCGTCTGGAGTGATTATTGATCCTTGTACACATCTCCGATGGGTTATCGAAGCTCTGAAGACCAAAGGCCTGAACAAACGGCAAGTCCTTGCAATGGTTGAAAGGGTTATGGATGAAACTTTCACCACTTAACACACGAATGCTCAAATGGGGGTTACTACGGATGAATCCAATGAAAAAAACCATGTTGTGGGTACTTTGAATCACAGGTTGGAAAACAAGGGAAGGCCAAACAATGAGGAGAGATGCTTTACCAGAAACACCCATTCTAATTCTAGTCCCAAACCCATGAACACCCAGCCAACACCCGCCAACCCATTTGCCAATGTTTCTAAAACTAGTGCTTCTTACTCCAAAAAACGAACCTTCGCCCATCTCCATATAAGCCTAACTAGCGCCTTGAAGCTACTGATGGAGAAAAGGTGTCTCAAACTCCTCAATCCTCGACCTCTCCCTAACCCTCTCCCACTTAGGCATGACCCTACCCAATACTGCACATTCCATTAGTAGGATGGTCATCATACTGACCATTGCTTTCGCTTTCGCCACGAAATTCAAGACTTGATCACCCCACCTGAAAATCCCAAAGTTGTCAATAAAGACTGTAATAGATTGCCACTCCATAACACAAATCCCATCCATGGCTTGCCAACAACCAACCTTGACCCTAGCCAGCACGGTCAAGGAGATGTGTAGAGATTACCAGGGTAATTGTGAAGCTCAGTCTGTGAGACCCAATTTGAAAGTCTGAAATCAATTCTACTGGGTGTGGATGTTAGTAATGCTGAATTGAAGGCAGGTTTGGACCCTTCCATGGGCTACTTGAAGTTTTTCTTGAATTCTGCCAATGGACTTGGAGAGTGAAAACCCCTTTTGTCTCAAGGATACTGATTTTGTTTTGAGTTATGTCCTGTAAATAATTGAGTTGTGTATCTAGTTTTATTTTCTTTGTCTTTTCTTGAGTCGTTGTGTTAGTTGAGTCTTTTCTTTTGAGTCGCTCTCATGTACCCTTAGGTCTCTGTTTTTTCAATAAGAAAGCGAGTGTCAAGTTTTTGATCATTTTATTGTGTCCAAAGTAATCCATGTGTGACCTTTTGAAAATAGAAAAGCTTCAAACAAATTTTGAATGAGATTCCGTTAATAAACTCGAGTGTTGAAAAGGATCCCTCAAATGGTTTGAGTGGATTCTGGATTATCAGCGCAAAGTCCTCCAAGATTTCAAAATTTTAAGTTGTTCTTTTAGCAAACTTGCAAGGATAAATTCAGAATTATGCGTGGTATTCTACACTGTCCTAGGGATTCTCTTCATCTTTAGGCGATCATTTTGACAAGCACAAGACGACTTTCAGACCTTACAATCATAGAGTTTCTCCCCCTAGTGTTTTCATTACTTCAAAGAGAAAAGAGAGAGGAAAAAAGAGTAAAAAAAAAAGAGAAAACAGAAAAAAGAAGAAGAAAGAAAAAAGAAAAGAGAAAAGAAGTTAACCATCAAGCCAGGGGTATCCATTGCCATGAAATCTAATCAACTGTGAAGAAAGAAACTTTTGTCTGAATTTGGGAAAGCCAATGTGAGGAGGTACCACATTGCGACAATAACCGACTTTTGAAAATGGGGTGAAAGAAAGGAAGAAGACATGCATGAAGGAATGGAGAACCAAGCTCAAATCAAAATGAAGACAGTTTAAGTGTTAGGGCAAGGATGACTATTGATCAAATTCTCCGCAAATGTTGCAACGCTATCTTTGAGAGGCTCACTAGGCCGAAAACTCAAAAGGGCGACCTAGGCAAAAGTTAGAGCATGAAAAATGAGAAATCAAACAAATAGAGCTCGCAAGGTTGAAAACTCGAAAAGGCGACTTTGGCAAAAGTTAGAGTGCAAAAGGAGAGTGTCAACACCCGATTGAACCTCAGCCATGAACTACGTTGACCTGATTCCCATTATTGGGATACGTAGGTAACTTCATCCTGAAGTTCAGTCTCAACCATATCCATCTCATCCATCTCGACCTAATAACTTTGCTTAATTCACATCGACAACTTCACATCAATCCATGAGCTACACCGATTACTACACATATGCGTTGGGTAAAGAAGAACTAGTTCAAATCTCTAACTTGAGCAGAAAAAGGGATCCAAACTCGAGTTTTACGAAATTGAGTTCCAAATGGAGCATAAGTAATACTAGAGGCACTATGAATGATTAGTGACCTTGAGTCTTTTTCTACTTTTGGGTCAGTTGTGAGTTCTATTGTGTTGTGCCTATTATTTGTCTCGGTCTGCGCTCTTCATCGAGTCACCCTAGCGTGTCTGTCGCTCAAAGTTCAACAGAGTGGCATGGTTAAAATTCCATACATGAATGTTCGCTCCAAACTCAAAAACAAGTCCATGTGTGGAATTCATAAACAAGCTGAGAGTGCCCATACAATAGGCATCGAGTCCATGATCATTGCAAAGTGTATTCATCACTACTTTATAGGGAACTAGAGGAAGTTCTCAACATGCTGGGATAGAAGAGAAACGCGAGTTTAATTGGTTGGCAACTGTTCCAGGATCTGATGATCCCTATCACACGTGCCTATATAATGTTAAAAAATGTGACCGGTGCCTGGACACTAGGGGCAATTTTCAGTACATTTGATAAGGTTATCAATTGAACAAGGGGGCATGAACCTAACCTTTCTCTTAGTCCGCTTAAAGCGATTTGTTAGGCACTTTCCGCTGGGTTAGGGTAAGCTCACCCCATGATAATTCTGATATGATTCAGCTTTCGAAAGTTGTCTCCGACCATTTCAAAACTCTCTTAGGGGTTGCCCTCTTCCCTATGATTAATACATATGCTTTGGATTATGCATGCATGCTCATACACTCTGGTTGATTTGAACTGCATGATTGGTTGCTCTTGCTTTTGACTTTGTTCTGTACTTATAATAACGGAGTTTCGTTGAATTACCTCCCTTAGTGTTTTTCAATTACATTTCAATAAGTTGTGGCAAGTTACCCTGCACTTACTTCATAAGGTACATAATGCACTATCTTGTGCACTTGCATCGCACTATCTTGTGCACTTGCATTGCACTGTCTTGTGCACCCACATCGTACTGTTTTGTGCATTCACCTGTATTGCACTATCTTGTGCACCTATATTGCATTATCTTGTGCACCCACATCGCATTGTCTTGTGCACCTTGTATCGCACTGTCTTGTGCACTTACATTGCACTATCTTGTGCACCCCGTATACACTGTTTTGTGCACCTACATGGCACTATCTTGTACACCTACATCGCACTGTCTTGTACACCTGCATCACACTATTATGTGCACTTTGTATCGCACTATCTTATGCAAGTGCATCACATTATCATGTGCACCTCACTAACACTATCTTGTGCACTCACTCGCACTATCTTGTGCACCTCCACCTACATATTGCCCCCTCTGTATCTCTAGCATCATCTTATTGCATAGTGCTGCATATCATCATTTGCACAACCACTTTTCAAACTTTCCAACAACTTGGTATGCATAAGTCCAATTTCATATCAATATCAAACCTCGGAACAAGATGGCTCCAAACATCGAGTTCCAAAAATCTGTTTGCCTCTTTAATGTTCAAATAGCGTTAATCCCCAGTGTGGGTCTAGGAGACCTTAAATCCTCTAAAGGTGCAATTCCTTTGGTGTTTGTCATGCCAGAACAACTTTAGGTGGTCTGGTATAGCCACTTGAATGTGTTTGTAGTGAGTTCCTAGGAGACCAACTGAGACGGTAGAAACTAGAGTTCAAGTGGCCAAGGCTTAGAATGCAAATGTTTGGAATTTCTAAGACTGTAGTTTGGTTTAAATACCTAGAGGTGTGGAGATTATTTCAAAACATCATCGGCTTGAAATCTGTATGGAAGCCCTATAGGTTGAGGCAGCTTGTAGGCGCCTCAATTCTGGATACTGAACCAACCTAGTCTGTCACCTTGTTAGAAAATAGGAAAAGTTGCAAACATGGCTAAGGAAAAAAGTAATACCCGTGATTTTCGCGCGAAGATTATACCTTTATTGAGTGTTTGGGGTCCTTGAGATTGTTTTCTATGTTTGGAAGCGCCAGATAAATGAAGAAGTCTTGAAATAAAAAAGAAGAGGAAGATCCCTAGCAGAATGAGGTGAGTCATTGCCAATTACCCTTGTAAGGTGCTTTCTAAGGCATCGCTTCCTAGTCGCTACATCATATCTATTATCTATTACCTCTACCACATTGCATATAACATCTATCGCATGCATCTACTACGCTATCCATTACATCCATTACATCATACCATTTTATTGCCTGCATCATTTCTATGTTAAGCTTAGTTTGGCAGGTGCTCATACATTTCCTGCGTTAAAGCATGGTTTTGTGATAATGTGTAAGCACCCATTTTGCAAGAATTCTAGTTTAAGGGTGTCGGCACATTTTTCGTGTTAGACGTGGTTTGGTTTGTGTCCATGCCTTTTGCAAGTAAGACATTGTTCGGCCTGTGCCCCCTATCTATTTTATCCATTGCACCCATAACATCTATCTTGTTGCATTTATCATTTTCGCGTAAACGCGTTTAGGATCCTTACCATCCCATTGCATTGTTATTTCCCAGTAGATTATTACCTAGCAAATCATTATTTACCTATATACCATCCAATCACTTGTACTCTTTCTACGAAAAGCATAGTTTTGTGTGTGCTCATACCCCTTTCACGTCGAAACATGGTTTTGTTATGTGTAAGCACCCATGCTACATTGAGGCTAATATTGAGGGTGTAGGCACTTAGCCTGTGTTAGGCGTCGTTTGGCTTGTGCCCTCTTCTTTTCTATATAAAACGTAGTTTGATTTGCATATCCATTCCTTTATGGTATTCGTGGGTTTTGCACTACTTATGGTTTGATTATTTTGTTGCATTGTATGTCGTTTGCATCCTGCCTCTGAACTATGAAGGTTTGATTCCTTGCAAAAGGATACGTAGGCAACTTTCGATTTCAACCAACTTCATTTGCATTTTGTTTGTCTGCCCAAGTTATACGACCCTTGTCAAATGGGTCATTTTCGGGCTTTGACATTCACTTACGTCATTGCTTAACATACCGAGTTCTGTCAAAGAGGGGCAACTGTAGACATCCCATTTTGACCGGTCCTAAGACTTGGGAGCTTTATTCCAAACACCCAATAATGAAAGTTACGCTGTATAAATCATTTGAAACTCTCAGCAAAAAAATCTGGATTCGAGCTCTAAAAGCCCAACCTCACACCCTGGTTTGGCCAAAATGTTTTAGACCTCAAAACCTTTTTTTTTGCATTTTTTTTTTGCATTTTTTTTTTCTTACCTACACTGAGCCTACAACAGTGAGCTAGGGGAACACCATTGGTGTAACAACTTGACCTATGATTAGCTGATAAACCACGATTAAATATGCCTAATAAGTAATTAAGATGAAATTCTGAATTAATTGCATGTGTATTGCATTATTTGTGTTTATATCGGTCTACTATAGGAATATCTGTTTGTGTTTCTATTTTGTTCTGTGAATTGAAAGTCTTATCAACATCCGATCACGAAATTGACTTGATTTATGTGTCATATGGAATTTTTAGAATTTTATGATAGGTTTGATTGAAATTCAATTCAAAACCATTAAATTAGAATAATTAATGTCCATTTATTAGCTTTAACTAATCACCACTAATCAAGCCTATATAAGGCTTAAGTTGACTATAAAGCATCACTCACATTCTCATTTTACCATCTTTGGGACTTCAAACGTATAGAGAGAGGGACTAAGAGAGAATTAAGTTCAAACAAAGGAATTAGCTTGGAATTCAAGGATTTGGTTTGGAATCTTAATGAATTCACCATCTAGAGCTTGATTGAGAAGTTGAGGTAAGGATTCAACACTTAGGTTGTATAATCATGGTATTTAGGACATGAATTCTAGAGGATTAAGTAGAGTTATGCAAGAATTGAGCTAATAATGTAGAGAAGATGAACATGTCATACATGCATGTGCATTTCATGGATTTTGAGTGTTGATTTCAACAAATTCGTAAATGCAAGGACCTATTTTTGTTCAATTATAGGAGCTCATTGTGGTTTTGCACTTTAACACTCCATTTTTATATGTTTTGGAAGGTTTGAGTTCTTGACAACACATGCATGATATGTATACATATTGTTCAAGTTTGGTTTTGAAGAATTCACTTGCTTTTGGGCCTTAATTTTGTGTAATGAACCATAATTCATAATGTTTTATAAGTTTACAAATGTTTTCTCAAGTTTTGGGGCCCGAAGGTTGTGTTTTGTAGCTTTGAATTTGAGTTTTGAACATAGAACATCAATATGGAAATTCTAGAATTTTGCCTCACCTCTCGAGCGACAGATCCTGTGCTCAAGCGACCACTCTTGATTTTGCATTTCTGCCCGAGTGAGAAAAAGTGCGCTCAAGCGTAAAATGCATGCTCCCAAAAGTTTACACATTTTGTAGACCGCGCGAGTGACCAGAGTTGCGCTCGAGCGAAGAACTCAGTCTCACACTCGAGCGACCATCGAGCGAAGAATTCACAAAACCAGTATTTTTGCAGAGTTTACAGATCGCTCGAGCGACCGAAATTGCGCTTGAGCGACCATTCTTATTTTTTAACCTCCGCTCGAGCAAAAACCTTTTTTCCAGAAAATTTGACTAGGTGTTTTGACCCACATTTTGGCATCTTCATTGCATCTTATACATTCTTAACTCCTAATTAAGACATAATAGTGAGGATAAGACTTAGAAACACACTAAGAACGAAATGCAATAAGTTAAGTACATCCGAGTGTGTGTTTTAATATGTGTATCTGTTATGTTTATGTAGGTCACGCGCCATAAGCCATCTGATTTGTCTGCTCTGTCTGTCTGCTCTTAGAGCTATCTGTAAGTAATAACTTAGTAAAGTTATATTCAACTTTATTTATTTTCTATATGATGAAATAAGATCTCTTTTCTGAAATGTTATGTTCTGTACAATGAATGATTGTCCAATTTTTTAAATGTATTCGTGGTATCCTTAGCATATCTGTTAGCTGTTACCCGGTATCGGAGGTTTCATTATGGAACTTAATATGTCTGTAATCTGTCACCTGTACTGGAGGCTCTATCATGGAGCTCAGCATATCTATTATCTGTTACCCAGACCCGGAGGTTCCTCTATGGAACTAGTTACTCATAACCATTATCTGTTCTATATCTGTTTTGTTGGCTCTAATGGATGTACTATGTATAATTAAGCATGAACTCTGATTTCTATATAAGAATACGAATCTGTTTTCTAAAACTGATATGGGACATCATTCAATTAAAACCCTTTACTTTTTATTATTCACTAGGCTTTCGCTCACTCTATTACTTATGTATGTAGGTGATTAGGCGCGTGGCCAGGCTCAATAATGATCACCAGGAGCTCTGTTTTGTCGACTAACCCTTGTGTCTCCCGAGGAGGTTTCGAAAGTCATGTGGTCATGTTTTGTGAACGTATAAGACTTTGTTTTCTTTTGGATTATGAACAAGTTTTCTAATTATCTACATACTGGGCTAAGCCCCCTTTTGGTTATATCTGTAAGGAATGTGACGTAAGACTACTGTATTTGTGACGTCACGTGTATGTATGTAAAGTTTTGAAATTTATGTCCCATGTATGTCTACACAGCTTAATGGACTATGTATTTTATGTATATTTACTTCTGCTATCTCCTTATATCTTGTTATTCAGGTCAGAGGCCTTTAGTAATCCTAGGATTACTGGCAGGTTACAACGCTGAACCTATATGGGTAGGTTTGGGTCATGACAGAGTGGTATCAAAGCATGAGTTATACCTCACACACGAGTCCATATAAGCTATCAGATGTCCTAGAAAAGATTAGGGACATTTCATCTGCATGTGTGAGTGTGTGTTAATTTCTATTAATGTGAAAACTAAATCTGAACATGAAAACATGAAATTGAAAAGAATGAACTGGAACTCCGAACACTGTGAGAAGAATTATTTGCTTATGTTTATAAGTGCTCTGTTTACCTATAGCAATGGAAAATACAAGAAGTGACGGTACAACTGAATCTTCAGAGGCTCGTATGAGCTGAATGGAACAAATGCTCAAAGCCCTAACTGAATATATGAGACAACAACAAAGACAACAACCTCTGCCTCCTCCGCCCCCTCTAGTCCAAGTTGAACCGGATAACAATAATATCATCAACCTAACTCAGAAGTTCATGAAGATGAAACCGACAACTTTCTTATGCGGTATTTAACCATTAAAGGCAGAGAGATGGTTACTCCAGATGGAAAAATTATTTGATGTATTTCCCTGCTCCGAGACTCAAAAGGTTTTCTTGGCCACCTATACTCTAAAAGATGAAGCTCAAAGATAGTGGTTATTAATCCGAAATAGCAATGGAAACATGACATGGGCTCAATTCAATGAGATCTTCTATGACAAGTACTTTTCTCAGTGTTTTCAGGACCGAAAAGTTTTTGAATTCCAAGAACTCAAGCAAGGCAACATGTCTGTAGCTGAATAAGAGGCTATATTCACTAAATTAGCTCGATTTGCTCCTCATATGGTGGATACAGACTACAAGAAAGCTCAAAAATTTGAAGGTGGATTGGCTCTAGACGTATTTGATCGGGTAGGTGTCCTAAAGCTACCTACATATGTAGATGTACTTGACAGAGTATTGGTGGTAGAGGCCAATCTGGCAACAAAGAAACAAGTTAAAGCGCCAACAATAGAATGGAGAGGTAAAAGGTCTGGGTACGGTTTCAGAAAGGGTCGTTCTTTTGTAAACAAGAAGCAAAACACGAGGTTTACAGGTAGCTCAAGTCAAAGCAGTGGGTCCATACCAGTTTGTCCTGATTGTAGAAGGAAACATAGGGGTGTATGTTACCGTGCATCTAGTGCTTGTTTCCGATACAACAAGACAGGCCATATCGTAAGAGATTGCCTACTTGGATCTGATAATGCCAACCGTTATGCGGCATGTTCAACCGGGTCCACTTTTGCTAATACTATGAGAGAAACCTTGAGACAAGGCTGAGTTTTTGCACTAGTGCCTGGTGATGTACAGAACACTAAAGCTGTGGAGTCAGACATACTCCCTATTTGTGCTCAAAATGCATATGTGCTGATAGATTCTGGTTCTACACATTCTTTTGTATCGCATGCTTTCTCTCAAAAATTGACTAGACCACTAGAACCTATGAATTATTTATTATCTGTATCTACACCATCTTGAGGTTTTATGGTATGCGCGTATGTTTATTTGGCATGTGATATTGTGATTGGTGATATGACATTATATGTTGATTTGTTACCATTGGGTGTTAATCATTTTGACTGTATACTTGGTATGGATTGGTTGACGAAGTATTGTGCAACTATTGATTGTGTGAATAAAACTATTGTGTTTCGACCACCTGGTATGCTTGAGTTTGTGTTCGTTGGGAATGGGGTAATTCCTCCACCGTATTTGATTTCTTTTGTGAAAGCTAGAAAGTTGTTAAGAAAAGGGTGACGGGGTTACTTATGTTGTGTGTTGACTGCAACTTCTGATAGTCCTACTATAAAGAACATCCCTATAGTAAATGAATTTCCTGATCCATTTCCAAATGATTTGCCTGGAGACTTAATTGATAGGGAATTGAGTTTACTATTGATGTTGTACCCAGAACACAACCGATTTCTAAAACCCCATACCGAATGTCAATTTCTGAATTGAAAGAATTAAAAGTTCAACTCCAAGAACTCTTAGACAAGAAATTCATTTGCCCGAGCACTTCACTTTGGAGTGCTCCAGTTTTATTTGTTAAGAAGAAAGATGAGTCTTTAAGGTTATGTATTGACTACCGTGAATTGAACAAAGTAATCGTGAAGAACAAATATCTATTACCCCGCATAGATGATCTGTTTGACTAACTTCAGGGAGCACAAGTATTCTCTAAGATAGATCTTAGATCTCGGTATCACCAGTTGAAAGTCAAGGCAGAAGACATAGAGAAAACTGCATTCAAAACTAGATATAGGCATTACGAATTTTTGGTAATGTTATTTGGGGTAACTAATGCACCTGCGACATTCATGGATTTAATGAATAAGGTGTTCAAACAATTTCTTGAGGAATTTATCGTTGCATTTATTGTTGATATACTGATTTACTCCAAAAGCAGGGAAGAACATGAAAATCATTGGAGAATTGCCATACAAGTCCTAAGAGAAAAGAAATTGTATGCAGAACTTTCCAAATGTGAATTTTGGCTTGATAGTGTAGCATTTCCGGGACATATGATCAACAAGGATGGTATATTAGTGGATCAACAGAAAATTGAAACCATTGTAGACTGGACAAGACCAACCAATGTGTTAGAAATCAGAAGCTTTCTGGGGCTTGCAGGTTATTATCGCAGATTTGTGAAAGACTTTTCAAAACTTGCCATGCCATTAACATAGTTGACATAGAAAATGCACCGTTTGATTGGAATGATCAAAAGGAGTCTGCTTTCCAAGAGTTAAAGACCAGGTTTGTAACGGCCCCAACCTCTGAACTATTATATTACCTTATTTCAATAAGTCTAATTTCATGATTATGTGTTTAATTGTGTGATTACATGCTTAATTTTGTAGTTGTCTGTTATTGCAAGGAATATCTGTTTGAATTGGCAACTTAGAGATAGAAATTGAGAGCCAAGACAGCTTCAGAAACTGAAATTGATTAGCTTAATAAACTAATTAGAATATTTAGAATTTTATAGCAACTTTAATTGAAAATTGATTCGGATCAAAATAATTAGAATAAACTAATTGAACTTAGTTAGAAATGAGCCTAATTAATTAACCTTAATTAACTTTGATTAGGCTAAGTTAATTAAACTCTATATAAGCTTATACATGTTTTGAACTCACTTATACAAACACTTGGGCTGAGATTTTGAGAGAGACGGAAGCTAAGGTCAACATTTAGAGAGAGAGAAAGGAGGATTTGAAGGAAATTGTGGACGACTTGGGGATTTAAGCTAGTATATACTTGAATTCAAGCCGTCGGTATGATCTCCAACCTTAATCCTTGAAAATGAAACATGTAGGAATTGAATTCATCTAAGTTTTGAGTTCATTTGCATGAAATTGTTTAGTAGAAGCCTGAATCACCTTGAATTTGGAAGATAAAAGTTAATCATGTACATGCATGCATAAGTTGAGTTAAAATTCATGAAATTCCTACACGCATGGCACTTTTACACCTCAATTTGAAGAGTCCTTCTTGTTTTCATACTTCTCATATCACTTGATTATGTTTTGAAGAAATATAAACTCAATTTGAGTCAAACTTGCTTTATAACTTGAAGTTGGAGTTCTTGGTTGAGAATTTGCCATGGTTCTGAGCAATTGGTTTCAAATTAACTATGTTTCCATGTTTTATAATGTTTTCCCATGTTTTTGTACCTAAAACACGAGTTTGGAACCTTTGAATACATAATTTGAACTTCAAGCATAGTTCTGGAAATTCCAAAATTTAGCATGTTCGCTCGAGCAAAGAAAGTGTCGCTTGAGCGTAAAAATCGAGCTCCCAGAAGTTTTGCAAATTTTATAGACCGCTCAAGCGACCGAAGTGACGCTCGAGCAAGGACCCCTTTTTACTCAATCTTCCGCTCGAGCGACCATCGAGAGGAAATTTCATGCAACCAGTTGAGTTCATTTGCACAAAGAGAGACCAATTCAGATTGTGAATCGCAGAATCAAAAGATTGAGGAACAAAGAAATACCATTAGTGAAAGTTGATTGGCAAAACCATAGAGGGACTTATGAAACTTGGGAGAGACTAAAGACGATATGATGAAGAGATACCCTGATTTATTCCCTTTGGATCCGATATTCTTCCAACACGAAGGTAATTCGAGTTTGGAGGATCAAATTCTTTTAATAGGGGAAGACTGCAACAACCCCGACCTATGATTAGCCGATAAACCACGATTAAATATGCCTAACAAATAATTAAGATGAAATTCTGAATTAATTGCATGTGTATTGCATTATTTGTGTTTATATCTGTCTGCTATAAGAATATTTGTTTGTGTTTCTATTTTGTTCTGTGAATTGAAAACCTTATCGGTATTCGATCACGAAATTAACTTGATTATGTGTTATTTGAAATTTTTAGAATTTTATGGTAGGTTTGATTGAAATTCAATTCAAAACCATTAAAATAGAATAATTAATGTCCATTTATTAGCTTTAACTAATCACCACTAATCAAGCCTATACAAGGCTTAAGTTGATTATAGAGCATCACTCACATTCTTATTTTACCATCTTTGAGACTTCAAACGTTTAGAGAGAGGGACTAAGAGAGAATTAAGTTCAAACAAAGGAATTAGCTTGGAATTCAAGGATTTGGTTTGGAATCTTAGTGAATTCACCATCTAGAGCTTGATTGAGAAGCTGATGTAAGGATTCAACACTTAGGTTGTATAATAATGGTATCTAGGACATGAATTCTAGAGGATTAAGTAGAGTTAAGCAAGAATTAAGCTAGTAATGTAGAGAAGATGAACATGTCATGTAAGCATGTGCATTTCATGGATTTTGAGTGTTGATTTCAACAAATTCATACATGCAAGGACCTATTTTTGTTCAATTATAGGAGCTCATTGTGGTTTTGCACTTTAACACTCCATTTGTACATGTTCTGGAAGGTTTGAGTTCTTGACAACACATGCATGATATGTATACATATTGTTCAAGTTTGGTTTTGAAGAATTCACTTGCTTTTGGGGCTTGATTTGTGTAATTAACCTTAATTCATGATGTTTTATAAGTTTACAAGTGTTTTCTCAAGTTTTGGGGCCCAAAGGTTGTGTTTTGCAGCTTTGAATTTGAGTTTTGAACATAGAACATCAATATGGAGATTCAAGAATTCTGCCTCACCTCTCGAGCGATAGATCTTGTACTCGAGCGACCATTCTTGATTTTGCAATTCCCCTCGAGTGAGAAAAAGTGTGCTTGAGCGTAAAATGCAAACTCCCAGAAGTTTACACATTTTGCAGACCGCTCGAATGAAGACCTCAGTCTCACGCTCGACCGACCGAAGTTGCGCTCGAGCGGCCACTATTATTTTTTAACCTCCGCTCAAGGAAGGAAGTTTCCCTCGAGTGAAGATCCTATTTTTAGCAAATTTGACTAAGTGTTTTGATCCACATTTTGGCATCCTCATTACATTTTAAGCATTCTTAGGTCCTGATTAAGACATAATAATGAGGATAAGACTTGGAAACACACTAAAAATGAAATGCAATAAGTTAAGTACTATCCGAGTGTGTGTTTCAATATGTGTATCTGTTATGTTTATGTAGATCACACGCCGTAAGCCATCTGATTTGTTTGCTTTATCTGTCTGCTCTCGGAGCCATCTGTGAGTAATAACTTAGTAAAGTTATGTTCAACTTTATTTATTTTCTATATAATGAAATAAGATTTGTTTTCTGAAATGTTATGTTATGTACAATGAATGATTGTCCAATTTTTGAAATGTAATCGTGGTATCCTTAGCATATCTGTTAGCTATTACCCGGTATCGGGGGTTTTATTATGGAACTTAATATGTCTGTAATCTGTCACCCGTACTCAGCATATTTATTATCTGTTACTCGGACTCGGAGGTTCCTTATGGAACTAGTTACTCATAACCATCATCTGTTCTGTATCTGTTCTGTTGACGCTAATGAATGTACCATGTATGATTAAGTATGAACTTTGATTTCTGTATAAGAATACGAATCTGTTTTTGATATGGAATCTGTTTTCTGAATCTGATATGGGACATTATTCAATTAGAATCCTTTACTTTATTATTATTCACTGGGCTTCCGCTCACTCTATTACTTATGTATGTAGGTGATCAGGGGTGTGGCCAGGCTCAATAATGATCACCTGGAGCTCTGTTTTGTCGACCAACACTTGTGCCTCCCGAGGAGGTTCCAAAAGTCATGTGGTCATGTTTTGTGAATGTATAAGACTTTGTTTTCTTTTGGATTATGAACAAGTTTTCTGATTATATGCATACTGGGCTAAGTCCCCTTTTGGTTATATCTGTAATAAATGTGACGTAAGACTACTGCATTTGTGACGTCACGTGTATGTATGTAAAGTTTTGAAATTTCTGTCCCATGTATATCTACATAGCTCAATGGACTATGTATTTTATGTATATTTACTTCTGCTAGCCCCTTATATCTTGTTATTCAGGTTAGAGGCCTTTGGTCATCCTAGAATTACTAGCCAGTTACGACGCTAAACCTATAGGGGCGGGTTTAGATCTTGACAATTGGACTCGGCCGTGCCTATTGGGACCCGACCGTGGGTATTGTGACCCAGCCAGATCTAATGGGCGATAAACAGAATATCTGGCAAGAATTTGCCAGCTGTCATTTTTTGAAGATATTTATGACCAAATTATCTCAAACTCTATAAATACGACCTTTCCTTCAGAATTTGGGGTTAGAAAATTTTCCAAAAGGCTTATAAGGATTTTGAGAGCTAAAAAGACCCTTCCTTCCCTTGAACGAGCCTCTTGACCTCCATACTACCTTTGAGCTACACATACACAATGCATATACCATTAGAGCTTGTTCTTGAAGTTTTTTGTTGAAGTTTCAAACTATATTTTCAGAAACTTGAGGTTATTTGAAATCAAGTTTGTTAACAAAGAACTTCCTCTCTTTCAAGAGGTATAATTTTTGCATCATCTTCTTTACTCTTCTTTTATTCTTTTCCTCTCATTTTCTTATTTTATATACCGTTTTTGAGCTGTTTTGAGGGGCTAAAATATGTGACTAAAAGCTACAAATGGTGGAGGGGTTAGCTACCCTTTCTGAAACCTTGTTCCATAGCTTATTGTTTTACCTTTTTTACTTGTTTCCTTTGGATTTTGGCTACTGTTATGTGAGTTTAGGGGCTGTTTAGTGTGTCTATTTGATTTATGCTTTGAATATCATAATTTTGCTATTATAAGTCCTCATGGATTTGGTGTATTGGCCATAGCCTCCAATCCATTTGAGTTGATAGCTTCTCTTTCCATAGCTTTCATATAAATATCCACACCATTATAATCACCACCTTTTCATTTGCTCTTTGCAACCTTCCCTTTTTTTTTTTTGCTCTTTTGATTAAGGGTTGTATCAAATGAAGAATTATTGTTCTTGGTATAAGGGAGGGGTTTCTCCTGCTAAATCGTTTATTCTCTTCGGAGGATTATTACTAGGGCATCACGTTTTCCTTATACTAAGCACAATCTCTTGTTTGACATCTCCTTCAATCACTGGTGTGTTTCCTTTAAGGGACTAATTTTCTAGGTAGGCCCTTGGAAATCATAAAGAAATGATTCATTATAGCTCATTATCGGGTTTGGATTTGGAGTTATTATTACCCGTTTCGGGTTTGACTCCGTATTCATTATTGCTTGTAAATGGGTTTGATTCCTTCCTTGTAATTTCCCCCGTAGAAAAGGGCTCGAAGAGTTCATTTCTCGGGTTAAGTCATGCTTGTTAGGCTTTTACCGCTTTTGGACTTAATCACCACCTCAATGTAAAAAAGAAGAAAAGATAAGAAAATAAAAAGGTAAAAAGATAATAAAAATTAATTAGGTTCAGTTGGACGTTATACTAAATCTGTTGCTTCTAGAATCATTGCATACTATTTTTGTGATGTTTGATGGTTCATGAAACATGTTTACCCCCTCCCTTGAAATAACTCCATAATAGGGAGGAGGTAGTGTTTGTCTTTTGTTGCGTTTATTAAACTCTTGTGTTATCGCTTCTAAGATCATTACGTAACAAATTTGCAATGATTGATGATTTGAGAATCGAATCTACTTCTCCCTTGAATATCTTCATGATAGGGAAGGACAAAGGGGATACGCATCTCCTAGAAACACTCTGTCTGCATTGTTTTCACCTTAGTGCACAAAACAATCTTTTTGCCAAACATTAGGGCATAACTGGATTTAATTGGACTTGCCTAAGCCTCATTATGGGCCGGTCGGGCTTCAAAATGAGGTAAACAGAGCACCTTTGCTGAAACACAGAGTAGTGGCTAAGGGTGAAATAGGGCGATTCTCCCAAAGGTTGATAGAGCAGTTTCTGAGGAATATCTTCGTTGGCACACATGTGGTTCATGTTTATTTTCATGATTTCATTGTTGTAACATTTATTGTTGTAATAAATTAGGTAATTATTTATTCAGTGTTGTAATAATTAGTTAATTAGGACATTCGGATCCTCTTGTATGAGGGCAAATTTGTAATAATTGTATGTCTTCCAACCCTTATTTCTTTCTCCCTTTTATTTACATGCTTACCGTGGTTGTATAAAGCATCATGTTTTCTTTTATCATTCCCATAATTTATATCCATTTTTTTTTTCATGCATCAAAATTTGGCTCATCATGCATAATGCTCTTACCAATCCCTAAAATGATTATATGTGCTACCTTATGCTTTGAGTTACTTCACATGTTATGTTAGTAGCCGAATTTATTAATTGCATTTCGTATGCGTCGCATTAGCCAATTGTATATTAGGATCATGCATTTTTCTAACTATCTCCTTTTCTTCGGCTTGCCTCGTTTGAGTACTAAGTGAGCATTTTTGCTTTAGCATATTACATATGTTTTTGTGTTTCCATGACAAGCATACCACTTTGAGGCTATATGCTTATGTGAAATACCTCTTTGAACGCCTGTGGATGAAGGCTATTTCACTTAAGTTAGAATGACTTTGATTATTGTATATATGAGCTAGTTTTTCCTTTGAGTTGCACATATTTAAAATTATTTTCACAAAAACATGATATCAAGCATTTCAAAGTAAGTTACGTACTTTATACTTGTTTGCTTCACATAGTAATGTTAGCATATTAATAATCAGAAAATGAGTTAGCTTTTCTTTGAATGCCTGTGGATGAAAGTTATTTCGCTTAAATTGGAATAATTTTGATTATTGTACATATGGGCTAGCTTTTCCTTTGAGTTATACATATTCAAAATTCTTTTCACAAAAACATGAAATCAAATCATTCCAAAGTAAGTGACGTTGTCTATACTTATTTGCTTCACATAGTAATGTTAGCATATAAATAATCAGAATATGAGCATATAATGTCCATAAAATTCATATTATAATTAGTAGAAGCCTATCTTTGATGGGGTAAATGGGGTGCTCAATTCATGACCATAGCCGAGACACTTTGATTATGACGGACAAGTGGCCTTTGGCACGAGTCACGAGTTTTCTAAATTTTTCAAAAATATTTAAGTGACGACTTTAAAATCCTGCAATGCAATCCATTTTTGGCATCTCTTACGATTAATAGATTTTTTAGGATTTGTCGAGTTGGATTCTTATTCATTTTTATATTTCACATTGCACTTGTGAAACCGGATTTAGAACCACAGGAGTCCGAACTATAGGGCTATCGTACCTGAGGAGACTAAACCTCTCCAAAGAGTGAGAAAAACTAGCTACTCCCGTCCTTACATGGACCTTCTTAGACTAGTATATATATAAGACATAGTTTTTTTGCCAAAGCTAGATTTGGCAATCTATAAAAATAATTTTTTTATATTTTGCATTTGCACAAAAATAAATATATAAAAAAAAGTTTACTATAATTAAAAAAAAAAAGATATATGCAAAAGAAATTGGCAAAAGTAACTCGACTGCAACTCATGTTAAATATAGAATATGAACCCATCATTTAAAATATGATGGTCATATTCATAATTTAATCTACACACTACACTCATTTTTAAGGTTAAAATCAATGAATAATTATTTTTGAATTTCTATGTTTTTTTCCCTGTACATAAAGAATTTTGTTGTGATTGTGCCTTAAAAACAAAAAACAAAAAGTTGACGACCTGAAGTGCAACCCTCTCACCATTCTTGTTATAACTCTTACCATTTTTAAATCTAATTATAGAAATCTTTGAAGTTTAGTATGTATAACCATATATATTATGATACGGATTAATGATTGAATGGCATATGTATTTATGTATTTTATAAATTCAAAAAATTCAAAAATTTGTGTTGCGAGTTTCAAACTAAAAGACTTCACAACTAAACCCTTATTTTGGTATAAGATGAATACTAAAATAAAATAAAATAAAATAAAAAAAAGATTTTGACCTTATTTTTGTCAATTTGTTTTGTGTGCTTTTTTTTTTTTTTTTTTTTTTCATATTTGGCTCAAATTTCTTTTTAATACATTTACCATAAATGTGCAAGAGAAGTAAAAGTACTATGTATGTAGGGCTATAAACGAGTTGAACTGAGCCGAATTTGAATGTTCAAGCTTGTTTATTAAAAATTAGTCAAGCTCGAGCTTGAACCGACCTCTAGTCGAGCTTCAAAAATCGAGCTTGAGCTCGACTCATCAAATATTTGTTGAACTCAAGTTCGGTTCGAGCTCGCTTGATTACATAAACGAGCAAAGTTTGAACTCGAACTAGAGCTGGAAAAATAATTAAATTTAAATTAATTTACTTGTTAAGATAAAAAAAAAAAATACAAAATTATGAGTAAAATATATAATAATACTTATATTAATAATAAATTTCTTCAATCCAATATGTAAATTTACACAAACACCAAATATAAATAAAAAATAAAATAGATTATTGAAATTTTATTTAATATATAATTAAAAATAAATATTTATTTATTTATTTTTATATTCAAATTAAAATCTCTAAATAATTCAAATTAAAATCTCTAAATAATTTTTAATTTATTTTTCCAGTCCCATTTGGTAGCTCGAATTCAGGGAGGCTCGAATGGCTCGAGGTGCCAAAACAACGTTGTTTTGGTAAATTTTTTTTTTTTTTTTTCCTCTGTCTTGATCTGTTCTTTTTTTCTTCCTAATCAGTTCTTTTCTTATTCCAATTGATACAGATCTGTTTTAAGTCAGTCCAAGAGATAGAGGAAAGGAAAGAGATATAGATCTTCTTTTTTTTTTTTTGAACTGTCGAAGCATTGCATGAAGAACCAAAGGAACTTACATCAAAAGCAATTAAAGAACTAAAAGAAACAGGGGTAAATACATTCCAGAGAGGAGGAAGAGATTTTGAGGCTAGGGATTTAGCCAATAGAAGGAGATCTGAAGTTGAGAAGCCACACTTCTGACATCACGAATCTAAGAGAAAGAGATACAAATCTGTTCCACCAAACCCAAAATCAAAATCTCAACCAAACCCAAAATCAAAATCCAAAATCAAAACCAAACCAAACCCACATAATCAAAATCAAAACAAAATCAATCCCAAACCTACGAATTAAAATCAAAACAAAATCAATCCCAAACCCATGAATCAAAATCAAAATCAAACCCACTGCATCTGGAGTTGCTTACCTCGCGAACATGGTATGGGTTGGGTTGTGGAGTGGTTCGCGATCTCCGTCCATGGCGGTTCCATGGCCCCCTCTCTTTGTTTTCTTCTCCTCTCTTCCTCCTGCCTCTCTCGTTTCTCTATTTCTCTCTCTTTCTCTAAAAGAAGAAAAAGAATGAAGAAAGAAGGAAAAAGAACCAGAAAAAAAAAAAAAAAAAAAAAGAGACTCAAAACGACGGCATTCGGGTCTCTTCAAATTTCGAGCTACGAAGCTTTATTATTTTTTTTCCATATACCTAAAGAATTCTATTGTGATTGTGCTTTAAAACAAAAAGTCAAAAAAATAAAATAAGATAAAAATGATGACGTAGTGTGCAACCATCTCCCCATTGCTGTTCTAACTCTTAAACTTTTCTTTTTCTTTTTTATTATACGTAAAGAAATATCTTGTGACTGTCTTAAAAACAAAAATAAATAAAATAAATAAAAAATGATGACTTAGGTTTTGTTTGAAAACTTGGTTATTTTCGTTAGTTTTTTTTTTTTTAATTTTAAAATTATTTTGTGAGATAAAAAATTATATTTGAGATGATTTATGATTTGCATTCGGGATGATTTGTCATTTTAGAGAATTTAACTTTTTTGATAGTGTAATTATTACATATTAAAAATATTTAATGTGTTTGGTTTGAGTTTTTTAGATTAAATTTTTGGGAGACTTATTTATAAGTCTTTTTTCAGAATCTTATGCTAGGCTAAGTCCTGTGTAATTTTTTATAAAGTCTCAAGTCCTATTTTCATAAGAATGTATTCCACAAGATCCTAATCTTTTTACCCCTAATCTTTTCATAGGTTTTAGCTTCGGCGATTTCGTCTGCCTCCCGCTGTACACGTATAAGTTGATCACAAAGTAAAACATAAAAAAAATCATCAATTTGCGCCCAATCGCATGATACAGACAAAAGGAAGGGCCCGACAAGAGTCGAACCTAGGGAAGCAAACCCACTGACCAATCTTCACCACCACTACTTGATTGGGCTTTTCTTTGATTTTTCTATATAAAAAAAATAAAAAAATTCAAAAAATAAATAATTTTTAAAATTTTACAATTAATAATACAAAATAAAAATATATTAAGATTATATATCTATTTCAAAATAAACGGATTAAAAAAATAATAACTTATTAAGTTTACGAAACGTAACGTGACACATTACGTTACGTTTATGTAAATGTCATATTACGTTTATATAGGTGTCACGTTACGTTACATTTATCTAGGTGTCACATTACGTTCATATTGGTGTCACGTTACGTTTATATAGGTGTCACGTTACGTTACATTTATGTAGATATGTCACGTTACGTTTATATAGGTGTCATGTTACGTTACGTTACGTTACGTTTATGTAGATATGTAACGTTACGTTTATATAGGTGTCACGTTACGTTTATGTAGGTGTCACGTTACGTATAGGTGTCACGTTACGTTTATATCAATTTCCCTATATATGGTTTTATTATTATTTATGATATTAACAACTAATATTGAGGGTAAATATGTCAAGAAACTTCTCACAGGACTTATGGAAACATAAGTTTTTTTGTGGGACCAAATGTAGCACAAGTTTCCCTAATAGGACTTCTAAATAATTTTCCCTAAATTTTTTGAAAGTTGAGTTTTTTGGTTTTTATGTTTTTTTGTTTTTAGTGAATATTTTTAAAATTTTAAACATTTTTTTTTACTTTTTTAGATTCATCTTACTTAGATGTATCTAAAAAATAAAAAATTTATGCAAAAATATTTTAAAAAATTAATAAATACATAAAAATATAAAAAAAAATGTACTATATTCTCTTTTTTTTTAAATATTTTTAGTATTTAGTGAATTTTTAAAAGGCCTTCTTCACAAATTTTTTACTTTTTAAGTATATTTATGTTAGATATGTCTAAAAATTAAAAAAACTCTTAAAATATTAAAAAAAATCAGTAAAAAAAAATCAGTAAAAACAAAAAAATACGAAAAATAAGAAAGTAGAATTTTCTAAAAAGTGTTTTTGAAAAACTCTAACTAAGTAAAGTAATTATTTTCAAAATTATCTTTTGACTTTTTTAAAAAATAGTAATTGTTATTATTAATAAATTTAAAAAAAGAGTAAAATATAAAATATATGTTATTTAGTCTTTAATTTTTTTTAAAAACTAATATTTTAAAATAATAAAAAATAAAATAGAGAATTAATATTTTATTACGGGGAATGAGTAGTAATTGCTGCAGTGAAACTGAGACCTCGTTTGGCAAGTAACTTTTTTAGTCAAAAAGTTACTAAAAAAGTCAAAAAGTCAACAACCTATATCAAAAAGTCAAAGATTCTCTTTTCTTTTTACTTTTTACATATCTTTTCGTAAAAAACTAAAAAATTATCCCAAATATACTAATATTTTTTACATTATATTTTAGCTAAAAAATTAAAAAGTTACTAAAAAAAACTTGCTCTCAAACGAGGCTTGAATACTGACTCATGGTAGATTGGGGCGGCAGCAAAATTTGATAAAGGCGTATTTTGATTGTTGGGTTAGAAGTTTATTTTTTAATTTTTTTAGATCATTTTATTTTTTTTACATATATTAAAAAAAGAGAGTTAAAATTAGGGAAAATTATTTAGAAGTCCTATTAGGGAGACTTATACTACATATGGTCCTACTAAAAAACTTATGTTCCCATAAGTCCTGTGGAAAGTTTGTTGACACATTTACCCTCAATATTAGTTGTTAATATCATAAATAAGTAATAAAACCATATATATGAAATTGATATAAACGTAACGTAACGTGACACCTACATAAACGTAACGTGACATATCTACATAAACGTAACGTAACGTAACACCAATATAAACGTAACGTGACATATCTACATAAACGTAACGTAACGTGACACCTATATAAATGTAACGTGACACCAATATGAATGTAATGTGACACCTATATAAACGTAACGTAACGTGACACCTATATAAACGTAATGTGACATTTACATAAACGTAACATAATGTGTCACGTTACGTTTCGCAAACTTAATAAGTTTTTATTTTTTTAATCCGTTTGTTTTGAAATAGATATATAATCTTAATATATTTTTATTTTGTATTATTAATTGTAAAATTTAAAAAAATATTTATTTATTGAATTTTTTTATTTTTTTTATATAGAAAAATCAAAGAAAACATAGGCATTTAAAGAGGCTGACACTGAGCTCGAACCTGTGGTTTTAAAAAAAAAAAATGAAAAAAAAAAGAGATAAGGAGTGCCCAATCAGCTAGCCGCGATTCAGGCCCTTTTGCTGTGGCTGAAAAGCCTACAGGGAAGAAGGAAGCACCAAATTCAGATGCTTAACCAGAGTGAAATTGATCTCCAATCTCCAATATGCTACATTACGGGTCATGTCGATACAGGTTCAACCAAGCTGCTTGATTGTATCTGTGGCACTAATGTTCAAGAAGGTGAAGCTGGTGGGATTACTCAACAAATTGGTGCGACATATTTTCCAGCACAGAACATAGGAGAGAGGACAAAGGAACTGAAAGCCGATGCAAAGCTGAATGTCCCAGGTCTATTGGTTATTGATACCCCTGGACATGAATCGTTCACTAATTTAAGGTCTCGGGGTTCAGGTTTCTTTATGTGACATGAGGATTAAGATGTGAAAATGGGGGTAAAAAGATTAGGATCTTGTGCAATACATTCTTATGAAAATACGACTTGAGACTCTATAAGAAATTACACAGGACTTAGCCTAGCATAAGGTTCTGAAAAAGGACTTATAAATAAGTCTCCCAAAAAATTAAGGCTTTATTTAGTATAGCTTTCAAATTATAATTCCACTCCCGTATTTTAATGTTATATTTGATTTAAGTTTTTAAAAATTAATTCTAACGCCGTATTTGAAAATATATTCCAATGCATGTTTCGAGTGTGAGTTTTTGATTTTTGAATTTGCACTTTGGGTTGTCCCCTCGGACATTCCCTGAATGTCCGAACGGTCGTCCGACTGGTTGACCAGAATAATATTTTTTTCATTTTTCATTTTTATTTTTTGCAATTGTCAATCGTCACCTGTTATGTGAAGAAAAAAAAATTATATTTGTTTTTGATATTTTTTTAAACTAAAATGACAAAATATTTTTTTGAATTGAATTTTAAAAAGAGTTTGATTATGAATTTTGAATAGAATTTTCAATAAAGTTTTGAGTTGTGTATTTGATTATGAGTTATAAGTTTTTAAATTAAGTTTTAAAAACTCTTTTTAAAATTCATACACAAACATCTTTTTTCATTTCATATGTCACATCAAAAATTTAAAACTCAATTCAAAACTCATAATTAAACAAATTTTTTCTTTTTAAATCATGATTGTAAAACTCACAAATTCAAAATATAATTCTATTATCAAATTATAATTTTAAAATTCTACAAAAACATTACCCAATTTTTAACCACCTTTTCAAAATGGTCCGGATAGAAGCCCTGTTTGATGCAACTTAAAAGTTGCTTATTTCAGCTTTCAGCTTAATTTAAGCTATTTTGATGTGTTTGGTTTAGCTTATAGCTTATAGCTTATAACTTTTTGGAAGTCAGAAATCAGCTTATTCTTTGAGTGGGGCAGGAGATGCTTAATTTATAAGTCAGAAATCAGCTTATATTCATAGTTATAAGTTATAAACTGTTTAGGCATAAGCTATAAGCACTTTCCCACAGCTCTACTAAACAGGGCCAGAGTACAGCTTGCAAAAGGAGAATTGCACTAATGCCGTTTTCATGGTAATAGGTAACCTCCTGTTCAAAATGGTCCGGATAGAGTACAGCTTGCAAAAGGAGAATTGCACTAATGCCATTTTCATGGTACAACAATGCTAGAGGGTCACAATTTTTGTGGTCACAATGGCTCAAAACTGTCAAAACAACGTCGTTTTGACATATTTTGTACCCAAAACGACATCGTTTTGACAGTTTTGAGCCATTGTGGCCACAAAAATTGTGACCCTCAAACATTTTCCTTCATGGTAATAGGTAACCTCCTGTTCAAAATGGTCCAATAGGTAACCTCCTGTTCAAAATGGTCCAGATAGAGTACAGCTTGCAAAAGGAGAATTGCACTAATGCCGTTAGCACGGATTGTGTTTATAATATATCTATACTATATATTAAGTAAAAAAGAGTTTTTAATCTCAAGCTTTGTGGGAGTTCTAATATCTCAATCTAAATTTTTTGAATTTTTAGTTTAAAAAAAAAAAATCTTAACATCTATTAACTTCTCCTAACTCCCAAGTCTTACCCTCATAATAACACTTTAATGCATTAAAAACAAACATAAAAAAAATTCTTTGAAATCCAACATATATGAATTCCTTGAAAAGTCCCAACACATATGATTATTATCTCTCATAATAACACTTTAATGCATTAAGAACAAGCATAAAAAAAATTTCTTAAAAAGTCCAACACATATAATTATTATCTCTCATAATAACACTTTAATGCATTAAGAACAAGCATAAAAAAAATTTCTTAAAAAGTCCAACACATATAATTATTATCAAAATATTAAATTTTAATATAATATAAAAAAGGAAAAAAAGAAGACATTTAAAAAAAATTTAAAATCACAATTCACATATGTAAATAATTATAAACACAATATGATTATTATCAAAATATTAAATTTTAATATAATATAATATAATAAAAAAAAGACATTTAATTCCTTGAAAAGTCCAACACATATGATTATTATCAAAATATTAAACTTTAATATAATATAAAAAAGGAAAAAAAGAAGACATTTAAAAAAAAAAACATTTAAAAATCACAAATTCACATATATAGATAACTAGCCTATCACCCGTGCTATGCACGGGATAATTATAGATATTTATATTTGTTTTAGATTTTTTTTAATATATAAATTATGTTTTTTAAGATTTTTTTCTTATCACTAACCATAGTGTATGGGGAAAGTTGAAAAGGGTACTGCAGTAACTATACACGAATTGTATCTATAATTATTTGTATAAGGGAATTTTAAATGCTGATAAGGGGATTTTGACCAAATCAATAATTGCAGGCATGTGAAAAGATATGTGGATTGAAAAAAAGTTAATAAATACTAATCAGGGGATTTTGACCAAATCAATAAATGCTGAGTTTTTTTTTTTTTAAATAAAAAATTTAAAAAATTCAGATTGGGATATTGAAGCTTCCATAGGCCTTGGGGGTTAAAAACCCCATTTTGCTTAATATATAGTATAAATATAAATAGATAGATAGATAGATAGATCTTTTTATTTTTATTTTTATTTTTGTGTGGTTTCTATTCGGGTATTTTTTTTTAATTTATTTAAGATGGAGTTGTGGGTATCTTTTTTTTAAAAAAATTTAATTTATCTGTGGTTTTCATTTGTTTTTAATTATTATTATTTAGGTAAGTTATGATGTGAGTTAGATATGTGATAGACATGTGAGTTTTATTGATTTAAAGTTTATTTAGATAAACTTTAAAGTTTTTTTTTTTAGTTTTTTAGTTTTTTTTGTTATGTTATAATATAATATACATAATCTAGGTAGATATCTACCACCTTAATAGAAAATATTATCTGATTTTTTTGGAAAGAGAAAATGAATGCAAGTTTTAATATTTTTTTTTGAAAATTTGTGAGAGAGATTAGGAGGGAGAAATTATGAAATATTTTTGTTATTAAATAAATAAATCAGTCAATAGTTTTTTTTAATCTATTTTGTAAATTAAAAATCAATAATTTTGGAAAATTGATTAATTTGTCCCATTAAGTAATTTAAAATTTTGATAGATATACATAAAAAAATACATAATTATATTATTAAATCACAATTCAAATTTAGATGTTATATCTTTTTTAGATCTACAGCTAAATCCTTATCTTTTTTGAAAAGGGTGTTGTAATAATTATGAGAAAAGTCAAAAGGGATTGTGGATTGGGAAAAGTCAATAAATGCTGAGGTTGAGTTGGGAGAAGTCAATAAATGCTGAGGCTTTTTTTTTTAAATTAAAAAATTAAAAAATTAGAATTAGGAGATTGAAGCTCCTATCTGATTTTTTGGGGAAGAGAAAATGAATGCAAGTTTTAATATTTTTTTTTGAAAATTTGTGAGAGAGATTAGGAGAGAGAGATTATGAAATATTTTTGTTATTAAATAAATAAATCAGTCAATAGTTTTTTTAATCTATTTTGTAAATTAAAAATTAATAATTTTGGAAAATTGATTAATTAATCTCATTAAGTGATTTAAAATTTTGATAGATATACATAAAAAAAATACATAATTATATTGTTAAATCATAATTCAAATTTAGATGTTATATCTTTTTGAGATCTATAATTAAATTCTTATCTTTTTTATTTTTTATTTTTGTGTGTAACCATAGTTTATGGGAGATATTGAAAAGGATGTTACAATAATTATGAGAGAAGTCAAAAGGGATTGTGGGTTGGGAAAAGTCAATAAATGCTGAGGTTTTTTTTTTAAATCAAAAAATTAGAAAATTAGGATTAGGAAATTGGAGCTCCCACAGGCCTTGGGGTTAAAACCCCATTTTGCTTAATATATAGTATAGATAGATTGTAAACACAATCTGTGCATAGCACGGGTGATATGCTAGTTATCTATATATGTGAATTGTGATTTTTAAATTATTTTTTTTAAATGTCTTTTTTTCTTCTTCGTTATATTATATTAAAGTTTAATATTTTGATAATAATCATATGTGTTGGACTTTTTGAGGAATTAAATATCTTTTTTTTTAATTATATTATATTAAAGTTTAATATTTTGATAATAATCATATGTGTTGGACTTTTCAAATTTTTTTTTTATGTTTGTTCTTAATGCATTAAAGTGTTATTATGAGGGATAATAATCATATGTGTTGGAACTTTTGAAGGAATTCATATGTGTTGGACTTCAAAGAATTTTTTTATACTTGTTCTTAATGCATTAAAGTGTTATTATGCTGATAAGACTTGGGAATTGAGAGAAGTTAATAAATACTAAAAAAAAAAATTTAAATCAAAAAATTAAAAAATTTAGATTGAGAGATTGGAGTTTCCACAAAACTTGGGATTAAAAACTTTCTTTTGGTTAATATATAGTATTAGCCTATCACCCGTGCTATGCACGAGATAATTATAGATATTTATATTTGTTTTAATTTTTTTTAATATATAAATTATATTTTTTAAGATTTTTTATAAAAATAATTTAACAATCTTATCACTAACCATAGTGTACAGGAGAAATTAAAAAGGCTACTGCAGTAACTATGAACGGGCTGTATCTATAATTATTTGTATGAGGAGATTTTAAATGCTAATCAGGTATTTTGACCAAATCAATAAATGCAGGCATGTTGATTGAAAAAAGTTAATAAATGCTGATCAGGGGATTTTGACCAAATCAATAAATGCTGAGTTTTTTTTTTTAAATCAAAAATTTAGAAAATTAAGATTGAGATATTGGAGCTCCCACAAGGCTTGGGGTTTAGAAACCCCATTTTCCTTAATATATTTACAATTATCTATACATGTGAATTGCGATTTTTAAATGTCTTTTTTTTTTTTTTTTTAAATGTCTTCTTTTTTTCCTTTTTTATATTATATTACAGTTTAAAATTTTGATAATAATAATATGTGTTGAACTTTTCAAGGAATTAAATGTCTTTTTTATTATTATTATATTATATTAAAGTTTAATATTTTGATAATAATCATATGTGTTGGACTTTTTAAGAATTTTTTTTTTTATGTTTGTTCTTAATGCATTAAAGTGTTATTATGAGGGATAATAATTATATGTGTTGAGACTTTTCAAGAAATTCATATGTGTTGGATTTCAAAGAATTTTTTTCATACTTGTACTTATTGCATTAAAGTATTATTATGAGGGTAAGATTTGGGGGTTGGGAGAAGTTAATAAATGCTAAGATTTTTTTTTTAAAATTAAAAAATCAAAAAATTTAGATTGAAAAATTAGAACTCCCATAAAGTTTGGGATTAAAAACTCCTCAATACTTAATATATAGTATAGATAGATAGATACAGATAGGTAATGCAATGGATATGATTGTGAGGGTAATAATGGTAGGACCTACAGTACTACAATTACCATTCTATGGCAGGAAAATATTAATGATTTTAAAAGTTTTATCAATATTTTCATTAAATATTTCACATAAATAGAGGACTTATATTATATAAATTTTATTTACTAAAAAATTTAATAAATTTTTTTAGATTTTGACATTATTCTTTATGTATTGCAACCTGACTCCAATTAAATGGATAGAAATAATGTGCTACACGGATACCCAAAATCAGAAACGTAGCATATACACAAGTCATGATATGAATTGCAGCGATTCTAATGTAATAATTAATATATTAATTAATGTATCAATATTAGTTATGTCATTATTATTTATCTTATTTATTATATAAATTATAAATATTAAAAAAAATTTAAATTATATCACATCATCAATTGATACACTAATTAGTACACTAATTAATACATATATCATTATTCTATTAATTAATATAAATGTTATAATAAAATATTTTTTATTCATAAGTAAAGAAAAAATCGTAACTAAATTTATATAATCATAATTAAAATAATAATCAATATTATAATGGGGTTGAACTCTTCTCATGTTCACATTTTAATATGAGAGAACTTGAAGGACTTAGAGTCATTATAGGATTTGGGGTCACTGCTGTGCGAAAGGCACAGCAGTGACTGTTGTGTCTTATTTTGTGGTGTATGATAGATTTATTTTTATAATTTGAACCGTTCATGTTGTAAGGTTTGTTGAGTACTTCATGCCTACCAAAAATCATATTAATCGGATACCAATAACTATATGATTGATAACCAAAAAAATAAACAAGAAGTTTTTCTTTTGAAAAATAGTATAAAAATATGCAATTCGATCATATAGTTATTGATATCCGATTAACATGATTTTTGGTAGGCTTGAAGTACTCAACAAATCCTACAAAATGAACGGTTGAGATCATAAAAATAAGCCTATAATGCATCTCAAAATGAGGCATAACAGTCACTGCTGTGCCAAAGGCACAGCAGTGACCCCAAGTCCGTCATTATATCGTTAGTCATGACTCATTATAATGGGTTGGACTTATCTTAAATTCATATATTAACTTGAAATAATGTGCGTGGCCTGTGGAGCCCACCTCCACCGATCTTATTTCGATAATTCGAATCGTTTATTTTGTAGGAATCTCAATGTATATGATCCGTGAAAAAAATTAGTTTAATTACAATCATAACATTTTCATGTTATCACATTTGTTTTCAAAAAATTAAAAAATAAATATATCATTTATTTTAAAAATATATAATAAAATGAAAATATTACGATTATCGAATCGACTTAATTTATTTTATAGATAATATACATTGAGCTATCGCAATGTGACTTGTGGTGGATTCATAAAAACATCTCCAACCTACTAGACATATAATACTTGTTAGTCAAAATGTCTAGTATGATTTACTTTTTTCAACTCTAATGCACTAGACTTATGATTAGGCATTTTAGTTCAACTCATATTCACTATCTACATGTAATTAGCCTTCAAAAGTTAGGCAAAATATATTTAATTATTAGAATTATTTTCATCTATCTTTATTGTTAATGTAACATTCTACAAAGCTAATAGTATTAGATCAATAGCTAAAATAAGAAGTATGATTGAAGAAGAAACATAAAACAGTTGATAGGCAAAATAAAATATATAATTTATAATAATATTTGGATAAATAAAATGCACATTACCATTAGAGATGCTATAACCAAGGTATAACTAATATCAAGTCATAATTAAATATCACAAATGTGATAACCGAGGCACATGAGAAAACAATGAGTAATGAAAAATATTTTTTAAAAAAATTCAAATTTGATTCCCCCCCCCCTCCCAAAAAAAAGATCTAACAAAAATGTATACTTGACCATACAATACAGTAATACATGCTAATTATTTCTTTTTATTAAGTGATTTTTTTTAAAAAAAAAAAAAAAACAATTAATGGACATAATCAAGATTTCAATCGATGGAGTGCTAAATTGGTGTTCCTCGTATCCTTTTCTCTACTCCATTCCAATCAGTGAATATAGGTTGGATTCTATATTAATTTTATCATAATAAATACTGATGTTACTGCGAGCTCCAGAGGGAACAGGCCAGGTCGATCCATGCTTCTCAAGCCGTCGTCCGATTGATGGCGTCCACGAAGAAACCTGCAAAAGAGTTCAACGGGGAACAAGGAGTCCCCCAGCGAACCCTCCGACGAACTAGTTAGAGAGGTAAGAGTAATGAAGATGTAGAGAGAGGATGGATATAGAGAACTTAACATTTTCTTTGTCTTAGGAGCCTGGTTATATTCTTTGCTCATCATTTCCTTATCCACTCCAGGCTGTCACGTTGGCCGAAAGTCTATATTCTAGCTTGCCTTGTTCATGGTGAGGCTATTCTGTTCCGACGTGAAGGGTTATCGTAATAAATGCTGCAGGGAAGCTCATTAATGGCTGATATGTGGTGCAATAACTCTGCAGGATCTTTGTCTGCTGATGTGGCTGGCTCTTTACTTGCCAAGTGTTTAGATGTCATTGGTGGTTGGTGCAACGTTAGGTTTTAGGAGTGTTGGGCTTTAGTATTTGAATCATGGATTGGGTCTTAAGTGGTAGGCCATATCCTTTATGGGCTTACCCATGTCAGTAGTCTCCAATTCCCAAGTGCTGCTTTAGTCCAACAAAGAGAATAAGGAAGAAAACAAGGGGGGTGAGGTATTGACAGAGAGAGAACTGACCGGGAGGTGGGCTGACCGCGAGGGGTGGCCAATCGGAGAGACCGACCATGAGGAGGGCCAACCGCGAAGGGTGGCCGAGTGGACAGGTCGACTGTAAGGAGGGCCAACAGCGAAGGGTGACCCAATGGAGGGACCGACCATGAGGAGGGCCGACCGCGAAGGGTGACCCAGTGGAGGGACCGACCGTGAGGAGGGCCAACCGCGAAGGGTGGTCGAGCGGAGGGGTCGACCGTGAGGAGGGCCGATCGCGAAGGGTGGCCGAGCGGAGGGACCGACCGTGAGGAGGGCCCACCGTGAAGGGTGACCAAGTGAAGGGACCAACTGTGAAGAGGGCCAACCGCGAAGGGTGGCCGAGTGAGAAGGGGAAGTGGCGATGCGTGGGGCTCGAGGAGCGGCGGGGCACGTGGTGAAGTGAAGTGGAATAGACAAGGAAGAGGAAGGGAGTAGTGGATCGTGGTCGTACACGTGACAGAATTCTTGAATGGGGGAGGTGACACGTTCGTAAGAAGTGAAGGGACAGGGTGATATAGGGTAGTGAAAAGGCAGGGGCGGGAGTTTTTCAAAAATTTTCAAACTGACAAAATTTAACCTTGACCCTTGGAATATAGGCAAACCGTGGGCGTTTGGGGTTATCCGCTTTACCTATCTTTTTGCAAAAAACCAACACGTCCCAGAAGTAAACTCATTTGTTTCCAGTGATACACCTCTGCAACACTTTGTGAACTTCCTTATGCCCGCGTCCGAATCAATACGCAGACACGTAGGAGAAATGGCCCAAGAGGAAATGCCAGCTGTAAGGCTTGATTCGTTAGGTGATGACGATGCGGTGGAGTTGGCGGAACAGTATCGGGTGGAGCGAAGGGAGGGAAGGGTAGTTAGTCAAGTGGTGCGGGCTCACCCTATGACAATGATCGCAGCTGCGAGGCCCATTAGTCCAGCGGAGTCGGACCATTGGCACACCAAGCCAGACAGATCCACACGGCGGAGGAGTTTGAGGGAATAAGGAGGAAGTACCAAATTCCCTCGGAAATAGGGTTGAGACTGCCCACATCCAATGAGAGGGTGTCGGATGTGCGACCTGACGAATTCAGCCTTTACGAGGAAGCGTTGTGAGGGGGTTTGAGGCTACCTCTCCCCCAAATAGTGGTGGACGTGCTAAACAAATTAGAAGTGGCGCTAGGGCAGCTGATGCCGAACGCCTGGAAGATAGTAGTGGCCTGCGCGAGTGCCTGGCAGCAGGCAATTGGAAGGACGATAATGACAGTGGAGGAGTTCTTCTCCTGCTACAAGGCGTCCGGTCAGCAGGAGACGTGGGTGACTCTGCAAGCAGTGGCGGGCCGAGGTCTGGTGGCGGGCCTGCCATCTTCGGTGAAAGGGTGGAAGTCGAAATAGTTCTTCGTGTCGGTGAACGGTGGGGCAGGAGTTCGCACAACATGGAAAGTCCATACGAAATTGATGGAGCCAAAGTTAGGCGTGGAGGCCAAGGACAGAGTAAAGAAAGTGAGGGAGTGGAGGGAGGAGAAGGGAGTGAGGTGGAACGAGCTGGTCTTTCCTTCAACATTGTTTTCCCTGAACTTGGGACCGCAACCGTTGGAAGAGGATCCGGCGAAGGAGGAAATGGAGGTGCAGAGAAAGGCGGAGGAGGAGGAGGAGAGGAGGTTGTTCGCCAGGGCGGAAAAATACAAGGAAACGCAATTGGGGCCTACCCCAAAGCTGGTGATGAGGGAGCGGATCCGACCGCGTCCCAAGCTGGTGGGCAACAAAGACCTAATTGGCTTCGCCCCTCTGCCACCCGCAGTAGACCCACTAAAGGTGAGGGGCAAACAGGAAGTAGAGGTGGTTGTGAAGAAACCAAGGAAAAAGAGGGGGGGTGTAGAGGGGGGGAAAGATGCCCCTGTTTTGAAAAAGATGAAGGCTGGAGGGGAGGCTGCCCTTGTTGGGAAGGAGTTGAAGGAGAGGAGGACGGAGGAGGCCCCAGAGAAGGAGAAGCTGAAGGAAGGGGAGATCAAGGAGGGCGCAGAAGAAGAGACCACCCAAGTGGCTAAGGAAAAGTTGGGCCTAAGTGCCCTTATGGTACCGATGGTGGCGCCTGCACTAGAAGTAAACTCAAGCCCCTGCGAGGGAAAAGTGGGGATCAGCAAGCCAGTGACAAGCGCCGCGTTGGCGACCGCCTTCTACCATGCGCGGGCGCTGGCAGATCGCTCGACGGAAGGATAGGAGGCCAGGGCCGCAACTGACTGCTTTGTTGGCGTGGTGAAAGATGCGACGGTGCGCTCGACGGCGCGTTTGTCGGAGGCCGATCTGCTGAGAGGGTTTTACACAGCCGAAATGGAGGCAGCGACTCTGGCGACCGCCCTGATGAACAAGGCGGCGCACGCTAGGGTGGAAATGGAGCCGCTAAGGGCCCAATTGGAAGGGGCAAAATCGGAGCTCCAAAATCTAAGGGTGGAGACAGCGGGGTGGAGGAAGACCGCCAGGAGTACGTGCGCCAAGGGTTTGGAGTATGAGCAGAGGGCGAAGGTCATGGAAGTGTTGGCGGTGGTGCATAAGAACACGGCGGAGTGAGCTAGTGCCAAGCTCGTCGCAACCAAGTCAGAGCTTGAAGCGGAGCACCACAAGGTGATATCGTTTGAGTTCCAATTGGCGGGCTAGCAGAAGAAACTTGAGGAGGTCCAAAAAGCCTTCACCACCGCCAACGAAAGGTGGGAAGAGGCCATGATAAGCAACGAAGATCTGCGGGATCAAGCGATCAAGGACAAGGAAGCGGGCGACGGTCAGATCGCTGAGTTGGAGAAGGCTCCGGCGGAGGAAAGGGCTAAATTGGCGTCTGAGAGAACGGCGTACCCCGACCTGTGCAAGGCGCGCGATGGAGCAATTCAAGGAATCCGCCGAATTCCAGATAGCGATTGATGCCGCAGTCGCCAGGAGCTTGGCGAGAGAGGGTGATGGGGGGGGCTGGGCTGTCGGGAGTGGCTGTTGGAAGTAGGAGCGAAGAGGAAGTAATCCAGAGCTTCCAGCGGTCGGATTTTTATAAGCATGAAATGGCTGAGTTCTGGGATAGCAGCTAGAAGACCTTCATGCACAAGGCACAAGAGCTATTTCCAGACATCGACTTCTAGGACAAGACGACGTCGCCCAGACCCCCCTGGACGAGGTGGTTGAGGAGGAGGACCTGGCCTCTAGTGAGGAGGAGTGATCTATGTAAAAAATTGTACTTTTGTTGTTTTGTTTTGTGTTTGTTTGTTTGTTTGTTTGTTTTTTTTTGTAATTTCTGCAGTGAATCGTATGTAACTGTAAGTTTGTAAATAAAACAACGAGTTTTCCCTTGTACTGTTGCCATTATTTCGTTTGAGTTGTAAATTTGAAAATAATGAAAATGGCAGAGCATAATTTAGTGAAGAATGGTTGTAAAAGTAAGACTTGTGCATGAATTGTGAAACTTGCTAGTAGATTGTGATGTAAGAAGTTTAGAAATGGGCAGCCAGCCTAACTGGTGAGAAAACCATGATACAAAAATGTTAGAAATAGGCATGCATGAGCGTATTAAAAATGTTAAAAATGAAAAATTGGTTTGGACGACTATGGACCTGGATTTCAAATGAATTAAAAATGTAAAGTTAAAATTGTGAAGAATGTTAAAAGATGTCGTAGTATGGACCTGGGTTTTGACTAAATATGGCAACCATGTTGTAACATGAAATTATGAAAGTGGACCGGCCAAACCCTTTATTTGTGTTCAGCCTGGCTGGGGCTGTAATTAACTCAGTCTGGCTGAACCCTTCGTGCTCAGTCTAGCTGAGGCTTTAAATAACCTAGTCTGGCTGAGCCCTTCTTGCTCAGTCTGGCTAAGGCTTTAAATAACTCAGTCTAGTTGAGGCCTTCGTGCTCAGTCTGGCTGAGGCGTTAAATAACTCAGTCTGGCTGAGCCCTTCGTGCTCAGCCTGGCTGAGGCTTTAAATAACTCAGTCTGGCTGAACCCTTCTTGCTCAGTCTGTCTGAGGCTTTAAATAACTCAGTCTGGCAGAGCCCTTCGTGCTCAGTCTGGCTAAGGTTTTAAATAACTCAGTTTGGCTGAGCCCTTCGTGCTCAGTCAGACTGAGCACTTCTGGCTGAGGCTTTAAATGACTCAGTCTAACAAGTCGTTATTGAAACAGAACACAGATAACGGAGACATAAAATCATTGTCATTTAAGGCATAGCCTATTGATCACAAATTTACACCAGGTATGAAGAGGACAAAAATAACCAAATGTGTAGATGGTCAACAAGAACATACAGCAAATGATTAATACAAAAATAAATGATACTTTACTAGAAATAACGCTTCAAGTGTTCGGCGTTCCACGGGTGGGGGAGGTCTTAGCCTTCCATGTCCTGGAGTCGGTAAGTGCCCAGGCGAGGTATGGCCTTAACAACGTAAGGTCCTTCCCACTTGGCTGCGAGCTTGCCCTCGGCAGGATTTTTGGTGGCCAGAGTTGCTTCGCGCAAAACTAGGTCCCCAACTGTGAACTCCCTTGGTCAAACTCTACGGTTGTAGTGTGCTATCATTTTCTGTTGATATGAGGCCCGCCTGACAGCAGCTGTTTCGCCGAGCTCTTCAATCAGATCTAAGTCAACCCGGCGTAGGTCTTCGGTTAGTTCTGGGTCTGGGTGTAGAATCCTCGGGGTCGGCAAGCCGATTTCCACTAGGATGACTGGCTCAGCGCCATATGTTAAGCGAAAGGGGGTCTCCCCAGTAGGGGTTCGGGCGATGGTGTGGTAGGCCCATAGTACGTTTGGTAGTTCCTCAGCCCAGAGTCCCTTGGCGGCTTCCAACTTAGTTTTGATGATCTTCAAGAGAGAGCGGTTGGTGACCTCGACTTGCCCGTTAGCTTGGGGATGGCCTAGGGAAGAGAAGCACGGCTGAATGTGGAGCTCTACACAGAATTTCCTGAATTTGGCATTGTCGAATTGCTTGCCGTTGTCTAAGACGATGGCTTGGGGGATTTCGAATCGGCATACAATCGATTGCCAGATAAATCTGGTTGTGTTCCGTTCGGTGATTGTGGTGAGGGGTTCTGCCTCCATCGTTTGGTGAACTAATCAATGGCGACCACAGCGAACTTGGTTTGGCCCCTACCAGTGGGCAATGGACCAACTAAGTCAATGCCCCACTTGGTAAATGGATAGGGACTGCTGAGTGTAATCAGTTCTGTCGGCGGGGCATGGGGAATGTTGGCGAAGCGTTGGCATTTATCGCACTTAAGCACAAACTCAGTGGCATCTTGATTAAGAGTAGGCCAGAAATAGCCGGTGCGGAGTATTTTATGGGCCAACGACTTGGCACCTGAATGATTACCACATACACCCTCGTGGACTTCCCTCATGACATAGGTCGCTTGAGAAGGACTGAGGCACCCGAGGTATGGGCGTGAAAATCCGCGTTTGTACAAGAGGCCGCTAATGAGGATGTAATTGGACGACCGGGCTCTTATTTTGGCGGCCTGCTGTTTGTCATCTAGTAACTCCCCACTTGTCAAAAATAGAAGGATGTCTGCTGCCCACGAGATAGGCTCATTTTGGAGGAAGTGAACCTGCAGCTGGGTTGGCGAAGTAGCCGGGTGGGCCAGGTATTAAAGACGAACGCCATGGCTGAGATCTGACTGGTCAGCCAAGGCTAATTGGGCCATTTCATCTGCCTTGGAGTTTTCTGACCGAGGGATGTGTTTGATGTGGAAAGTGTTGAAAAGGCGAAGAAGAGGGAGTGCGATGTCCCTATAGGCTCGTATTGTGTCGTCCTTGGCGTTGAATTCCCCCGTGATTTGTCCGACGATCAGTTGGGAATCACTGAACACTCTGAGATGGCTCACACCAATGTCTCGAGCTAGGCGAAGACCTGCTATCAGGGCCTCATACTCGGCCTCATTATTGTTTGCGTCAAACAAGAAGCGGAGAGCACACTTGAAATAGCCACCCTCAGGGGCGGTGAGGATGAGACCAGCCCCACTGCCTTCTTTGCGGGATGAACCATCGACATTGAGGGTCCAAGAGTGGGGATCTTCTGCCTCATTGTTGAATTGCCTGGGTGGGGGGGCCGTGGTTGGAGTGGGGTTAGTGAATTCTAGAATAAAATCGGCGACGGCCTGCCCTTTGATCGCTGTTCAAGGTCGGTAGGAGATTTCAAATTGGCTCAGCTCGACTAACCATTGCATAAGTCTGCCGGACAACTCTGGTTGTTACATTATCTTCTTCAAAGGTTGGTCAGTGAGGACCACTATGGAGTGAGCTTGGAAGTAAGGTCGGAGTCGTCTTGAGGCTATCACCAAGACCAAGGCCATTTTTTCCAACAATGGGTAGTTTTCTGCTCCTCTGAGAGCCAGGTTGATGTAATAAACTGGACGCTATATTGAGCAGTCCTCCCTGATGAGGGTCGTGCTGATTGCGGTGTTCGATACGGCTAAATAGAGAAAAAGGGACTCACCCGTAAGCGCCTGAGAGAGTAGAAGGGGTTGGCCATGCACTGCTTCAATTATTGGAAGGCCTCTTCGGATTCAGTCGTCCACTCAAAAGCCTGCCGAAGGACTTTGAAGAAGGGAAGGCACTTGTCTGTTGCGTGGGAAATAAAACGGTTGAGGGCAGTGACACGGCCTGTAAGCCTTTGAACTTCTTTAACCGTTCTGGGAGACTGCATTTCTACCAGGGCCTTGATCTTTTCGGGGTTGGCCTCAATACCCCGCTAACTGACCATGAAACCGAGGAATTTCCCAGATCCAACGCCGAAGGCACATTTCTCTGGATTCAGCTTTATTTGATACTTACGTAGGGTGCCAAAAGTCTTTCGTAGGTCTACCAGATGATTAGAGGAGAGTTTGTTCTTGACTAGCATGTCATCGACGTATACTTCCATGTTCCGACCTATCTGTTGATGAAAAACAACATTGATTAACCATTGGTAAGTTGCTCCGGCATTTTTCAATCCAAATGGCATGACCCGATAGTGATAGGTTCCCCGGTCAGTGATGAAGGAGGTATGTTCTTGGTTAGACGGGTGCATCAGAATTTGATTGTAGCCAGAAAAGACATCCATGAAACTGAGCATTTGATGTCCGGCTGTAGCGTCGACAAGTAGATCTATGCGAGGAAGGGGATAACTGTAACAACCCTCGTACTGATTATCGATAACCCACTGAATTACGTACTGATTTCTGTTAAACCGAACTGATAATGACTGATAATTGGATTAACTGAAGTACTGAATGAACTGATTGAAATCGGAACTGAAATTGAATAAGTTATCTATTGAATTGCATATTGTATCTGTTTGATTGATTGAATATCTGTTTGAATTCATATGTTTGAACTGTTAATTGAAGGCCTTATCGGCGGCCGAATTAGGAACCGTTTAGAGTTTTGGAATCAGTAGAATATCTGTGATTTTATGGTATATTTATCTGAAAACTGATTAGGAATGATTAAATTAGATTAAATTAAGTCAATTATAGAGGTTGCCGTAATTACGACTTTGCCATGTGAGTGGCCCCTTTGTTTATTCAACTCTATGGTGCCTTATACACTTAGAGATATATTTGATCAGCCCTTTTCTTGTCCCCACCGTCCAAGAAGAGAGTTAGAGAGAGAGAGAGGTTTGCTCTTGTTGATTTGGCTTGAACTCTTGAAGAATTGCTAGAAGAACTTGGAGATTCATAACATAGGTTGCTAGATTGGACTTCTAGACTTGTAATTGAACTCTAGGTAAGTGAATTCATCTTCTTCTTGTTGTCTTGAGATTCATCTTGCATGTTCTAGGCTCCATTGTAGAATCAAGCCATGTTTTAGTGCATAGAGGTTGAATTATGTTTGAATTCATGCATGCATGGCCATTTTAGTGTAATTTGAAGTTGAATTCATGGTGGATTGTACATGCATGTCCATGTTTATATTATAGTCCATGTTTTCAAAGTGTTTTCCAACTATTGAGCTCTTGAGAGCAAGATTTGAAGCTTGAAATTGGTTTGAAACTCATGCATGTCATATTTGAATGTTGTTCATGCATGTTCTTGAAAATTGGTTTGGAAATGAGGTTGATTAAACACCCTTGGGCCTTGATTTCTTAAATTGAGTCTTGAAACATGTTATTCTATGTGTTTAAAAGAGTTTTTCCAGAAAATAGCCCAAGAGGATCGAAAACATTGCTTTTGAACTTGGTTTTGAGCTTGGGACTCAAATCTGGGATTTCCAGATTTCTGTTGTCCGCTCGAGCGGAAGAAGTGGCGCTCGAGCGGAGAAAACGAGCTCCCAGCATCTTGCTCTGTGCTTCAGTCCGCTCGAGCGGAGTATTGGGCGCTCGAGCGGAGGACTGGGTGATGCGCTCGAGCGGGCGTCGAGCGGAGATTTCACCTATCCAGTACTTTTTGGTCCGCTCGAGCGGGGATGTTGCGCTCGAGCGGGGACCTTTGTTTGCCTGTCCGCTCGAGCGGGGAAACCTGCGCTCGAGCGGGACTCTGTTTCACTGAAAATTCTGCAAATGTTTTCTAAATGCATCTTTGCATCCTCATCCCATCCTAGGCATTCTTAGGCCTAGTTTAAGGCATCTTAATGAGGATATAGATGTAGAACACGCCGAGGCATAATAGGAAGTTAATTATTGTACTTCCCCAACTGTTAACTTAGAGTGTGTTCAATGTGTTTACTGTTTAGGGTTGGCACTCGGGGACGCGCTCTAGCATACTGTAGCCCAATCTCTGTGAGTAACAGATTGTGTAAAGATATGTTCAAAATGGTTATCTTTTGAATACTGAACTGAACTGTTTATTGAACTGATATTGTTTATGGAATGAATGTATGTCCTTTATTTCTGAACTGTACTGTGGCATCCTTAGCACCTACTGTTATTGACTGTTACAGAGCTCTGTCGGTTTCCTTGTGGAACCATACTGTTTATTGATTGATGGCCATCATTACTGTTGGGTCTGTTAAGACCCGGTCCTTTTGGACCTACTGTTTATAGGCTAAAGGATGTACCACATAAGATTGATTGACTGATATACTGAAAGACTGAAATACTGATTAATGAACTGTTTTCATTATTGTAAGGACATTCATTCATAACCTCTTTACACTTATTGTTATTCACTGGGCTTTAGCTCACTGTTTATATATATATGTAGGTTCTCAGCAGCCAGACCGGAGCTAGGAGCGTGGGTTAGTCCCCCAGTTTTGTCAAGCCAGCCTATGTGCCTCACTGCGAGGTTCCGAGACGCCATGCTATGGCTTGGGGTGTTTTTGTGTTCCCCACCTGTCTCCCGACTGTTTTGTATTACTGTATAAACTGTTTACTGTTCTACTGTACTGTTATCGAGGGATTTGATTCCCGTACTGAATGTTGTATATGATTGTATATAGACTGTACTGTTTGAACTGAATGAATGCATGAAAAATGTTTTTGGCATACAGATTTTCACAGCTCAATGGACACCAGTTATTTACTGTAATGGCTTCCGCCAGGCCCTGTACTCTGTTTTACTGTATTACTGTTCTGCAGGCCTTCGGTAATCTCGGATTACTGGCCAGTTACGGTGCTAAACCCATAGGGCCGGGTTTGGGTCGTGACAGAGTGGTATCAGAGCGATACTTAACCACGAGTTATACCGCACACACGTGTCCAAATGAGCTATAGGGTGTCCTAGAAAAGTGATTAGGGCATCTCATGAACTTGAAAAGTGTGTGCTTATGATTGACTGAATATATGTTAAAGTGTTGAACTGTTTAAGTGTACAACTGCTTATAATGATAACTGTTATAACTGTTTATAGCGGAATGGATAATGCAAATGAACCTGAATCATCATCCTCTGAGGCCAGAATGGCCAGACTTGAACAACTGATGGGACTGGTAATTGAAAGACTAGATCAACAACAGAACCAACAGCCCCCACCTCCTCCTCCTCCGGTGCAACCGGAACAGAATGTACAGAATGTGAATGCCAATGAGGTGGACATTATCGCACTGACTCATAAATTCAGCAAGATGAAACCGCCGTCCTTTCAGGGAGGCTTAGAACCGTTAAAGGCTGAAGCTTGGGTTCTTGAGACTGAGAAATTGTTTGAAATGTTTCCGTGCTCCGAAGCCAACAAAGTACTGTTAGCAACCTTCACCCTTCAGGAAGAAGCAAGAAGGTGGTGGATGTTGACCCGTGATGCGAATACTATTGTGACTTGGACTCAGTTCAAGGAGTCCTTCTTTGAAAAGTATTTTCCCCAGTGCATCAGGGACAGAAAAGTGACTGAGTTTGAACAGCTGAGACAGGGCAATATGTCTGTTGCCGAGTACGAGAAGAAATTCACCGAATTTGCCAGGTATGCACCACATATGGTGGATACCGAATATAAGAAGGCCAGAAGGTTTGAAGGAGGCCTTAGTGCTGCTATACAGGACCGAATAAATGTTTTGAAAATGCCAACTTTTGTGGGTGTTCTCGACCGGGCATTGATGGCCGAGACAAATATTGCAGCAGTAAAACAATCTGAAACACCAACAACTGAATGGCATGGTAAAAGACAGGGTTTCAAATTCAAGAAAGGCAAGCACAATCAATTGAACAAGAAACAGAATACGGGGTCAACAACTAGCCCCAGCCAAGGGAGTGGATTTATTCCACCCTGCTCCGTATGTGGCAATAAGCACAAAGGGGTTTGCTACCAGATTTCAGGAGCTTGCTTCAGATGTGGCAAGGTGGGCCACAGAATTAAAGACTGCCCTTCTGCTCCACCAGCTAGTGGTAAAGCTGCACCAAGTGCAGCAGCATCAAATGTAGCACCAAAGCCTAACCCCAAAGCTACCGGGAAAGAGCCTATGAGGCAGGGCCGAGTATTTGCCCTAGTACCGGGAGATGTTCAGAATACTGAGACCGTTGTGTCAGGTATCCTCTCTATTTGTGCTCAAAATGCATATGTATTGATTGATTCGGGGTCTACACATTCTTATGTGTCGCATGCTTTTTCGCGTAAATTGAATAGACCCTTGGAACCTATGAATTACTTGTTAGCTGTATCATCACCTGTTGGAGGATCCATGACATGTGCATATATGTATCCTGCTTGTGAAATTATTGTTGGGGATATGCATCTGTTTATTGACTTACTGCCGTTAAACATAGATCACTTTGATGTGATATTGGGGATGGATTGGTTACAAAAATATCATGCCACCATTGACTGTGTAACGAAACAAGTTGTTTTCCGTCCACCTAGTTTACCTGAATTTGTGTTTAATGGGAGTGGAGTAGTACCTCCTCCGTATCTGATTTCTTCTGTAAAAGCTGTCAAATTGATTAGAAAGGGATGTAAAGGATATCTGTGTTCTGTACTGACTGTATCTGCTAGTGATTGTGTTAAAACTGATGTGAAATGTATTCCTATAGTCAGAGAATTCCCAGATGTATTTCCAGATGATTTGCCAGGGGATTTGATTGATAGGGAAGTTGAATTTACCGTGGATGTAATTCCGGGTACACAGCCAGTGTCTAAAGCTCCCTACAGAATGGCTCCAACTGAACTGAAAGAGTTGAAAGTACAATTGCAGGAACTGTTAGACAAGAAGTTTATCAGACCCAGTACTTCACCGTGGGGTGCACCTGTTCTGTTTGTAAAGAAGAAAGATGGCTCACTGAGACTGTGCATTGATTACCGTGAACTGAACAAGGTAACTGTGAAAAATAAATACCCATTACCACGTATTGATGATTTGTTTGACCAGTTACAGGGTGCACAAGTGTTTTCCAATATTGATCTCAGATCGGGATACCATCAACTGAAAGTTAAACCAGAAGACATTGATAAAACCGCTTTTAGAACGAGGTATGGCCACTATGAATTTTTAGTTATGCCGTTCGGAGTCACAAATGCCCCAGCTGCATTTATGGACCTCATGAACAGGATTTTTAAACCATACCTTGATGATTTTATTGTGGTATTTATTGATGACATACTGATTTATTCTAAGACTGTTGAAGAACATGAACATCATCTGAGACTTGCCCTGCAAACCTTAAGAGAACAGAAACTGTATGGTAAACTGTCTAAATGTGAATTCTGGCTTGATCATGTTATGTTTTTGGGGCATGTTGTTAGCAAAGATGGAATTTCTGTTGATCCGCAGAAAATTGAAGCTGTAGTGAACTGGCCTAGACCAACCAACGTGACTGAAGTCCGAAGCTTTTTGGGACTGGCTGGATATTACAGAAGATTTGTCAAAGACTTCTCTAAAATCGCCTTACCACTGACTCAGTTGACACAGAAAGGGATATCATTTGACTGGACTGACCAACGAGAATCAGCATTTCAGGAGTTGAAAACTAGACTTGTGACTGCACCAATTCTGACTCTACCTTCAGGTACGGATGGTTATACTGTATTTAGTGATGCTTATTATAAGGGTTTGGGGTGTGTTTTAATGCAGAATGGGAGAGTTATTGCTTATGCTTCCCGACAGTTGAGACCGCATGAAAAGAACTACCCGACCCATGACTTAGAACTTGCTGCAGTGGTATTTGCATTGAAAATCTGGCGTCACTATCTTTATGGGGCAACATGTGAAGTGTATACTGACCACAAGAGCCTGAAATATTTCTTTACACAGAAAGAACTGAATATGAGACAGCGGAGATGGCTTGAACTGATTAAAGACTATGACTTACAAATACTGTATCATCCGGGAAAAGCCAACACCGTTGCCGATGCTTTGAGCCGAAAATCGATTAGGAACTTAGCCTGTTTGCTGACTGGACAGAAGGAGTTGCTTTGTGATCTTGAAAAGTCTGAAATTGAAATTGTTTTGAAGGAACAAGGTGGAACCTTAGCTGCTATTTCTGCTCAACCAGCCTTGATTGAAGAGATTAAAGAGAAACAGCAACTGGATGATTTCTTAAAGAAGATTATTGAAGAAAGAGATTCAAAACCGAGACCGGGATACAAATTTGAGAACAATGTACTGAAATTTCAAGAAAGACTGTGTGTGCCGAATGACACTGAACTGAAAAGGAGAATTCTGCAAGAGGGCCACAATTCAAAATTTTCTATCCACCCGGGGAATACGAAAATGTATCAAGATTTGAAATTGAATTTCTGGTGGCTGGGAATGAAGAAAGAAATTGCCGATTTTGTGTCCAAATGTCTTCATTGCCAACAAGTCAAAGTTGAACATCAACGACCCGCGGGATTATTGCAACCCTTACCCATACCAGAATGGAAATGGGAGCATATCACGATGGATTTTATCGTTGGATTACCTCGCTCCAGAAAAGGTATGGACTCTATTTGGGTTATTGTTGATAGACTGACTAAATCTGCTCACTTCTTACCTGTCAAGACAATTTATAATGCGGACAAATTGGCTGTTATCTATATTGATGAAATTGTGAGATTGCATGGAGTGCCTGTATCTATTGTTTCTGACAGGGATTCGAAGTTTACATCGAGGTTCTGGCAAAGCCTACAGACTGCATTGGGTACTGAATTGAGGCTGAGTAGTGCCTATCATCCTCAGACAGATGGACAGTCAGAAAGGACCATCCAGACTTTAGAAGATCTATTGAGAATGTGTGTCCTTGATTTTCAGGGAAACTGGGAAAGTCATTTGCCATTGGCTGAATTCGCCTACAACAACAGCTACCATTCGAGTATTGGTATGGCACCTTTCGAGGCATTGTATGGCAGAAAGTATAGATCTCCGATTTGCTGGGCAGAAGTTGGAGATGGGCCGTTGCTTGGGCCCGAAATTGTTTATGAAACGACTGAAAAGGTAAAACTGATACAGCAAAGATTGAAAACTGCACAAAGTAGACAGAAGAGTTATGCAGATGTCAGAAGACGAGATCGAGAATATGAAGTGGGTGATCACGTTTTTGTGAAAGTGACACCAATGAAAGGCCAGACTCGTTTTGGAGTCAAAGGCAAGTTAGCGCCAAGGTATGTCGGACCGTATCAGATTATTGAGAAAATCAATCCGGTGGCGTATCAAGTTGCGCTTCCTCCTGAAATGGAGCATATGCACAACGTCTTCCACATTTCGATGTTGAGAGACTATCTTCGAGATCCGTTTCATGTGATTGAGCCTACTCGAATAGTGTTGAGTGATGACTACACTTACGAGGAACGGCCTATACAGATTGTAAACAGACGGATCAAGAAACTGAGAAACAAAGAGATCCCGCTAGTGAAAGTTGATTGGCAGAACCATGGTGGTGTGTATGCCACTTGGGAAAGGGAAGATGACATGGCTAAAAGATACCCAGAACTGTTTCCACTGAACCCTGTTTTCTTCCAGACTGAAGGTAACTCGAGTTTAGAGGACTAAACTCCTTATAAGGAGGGGAGACTGTAACAACCCTCGTACTGATTATCGATAACCCACTGAATTACGTACTAATTTCTGTTAAACCGAACTGATAATGACTGATAATTGGATTAACTGAAGTACTGAATGAACTGATTGAAATCGGAACTGAAATTGAATAAGTTATCTATTGAATTGCATATTGTATCTGTTTGATTGATTGAATATCTGTTTGAATTCATATGTTTGAACTGTTAATTGAAGGCCTTATCGGCGGCCGAATTAGGAACCGTTTAGAGTTTTGGAATCAGTAGAATATCTGTGATTTTATGGTATATTTATCTGAAAACTGATTAGGAATGATTAAATTAGATTAAATTAAGTCAATTATAGAGGTTGCCGTAATTACGACTTTGCCATGTGAGTGGCCCCTTTGTTTATTCAACTCTATGGTGCCTTATACACTTAGAGATATATTTGATCAGCCCTTTTCTTGTCCCCACCGTCCAAGAAGAGAGTTAGAGAGAGAGAGAGGTTTGCTCTTGTTGATTTGGCTTGAACTCTTGAAGAATTGCTAGAAGAACTTGGAGATTCATAACATAGGTTGCTAGATTGGACTTCTAGACTTGTAATTGAACTCTAGGTAAGTGAATTCATCTTCTTCTTGTTGTCTTGAGATTCATCTTGCATGTTCTAGGCTCCATTGTAGAATCAAGCCATGTTTTAGTGCATAGAGGTTGAATTATGTTTGAATTCATGCATGCATGGCCATTTTAGTGTAATTTGAAGTTGAATTCATGGTGGATTGTACATGCATGTCCATGTTTATATTATAGTCCATGTTTTCAAAGTGTTTTCCAACTATTGAGCTCTTGAGAGCAAGATTTGAAGCTTGAAATTGGTTTGAAACTCATGCATGTCATATTTGAATGTTGTTCATGCATGTTCTTGAAAATTGGTTTGGAAATGAGGTTGATTAAACACCCTTGGGCCTTGATTTCTTAAATTGAGTCTTGAAACATGTTATTCTATGTGTTTAAAAGAGTTTTTCCAGAAAATAGCCCAAGAGGATCGAAAACATTGCTTTTGAACTTGGTTTTGAGCTTGGGACTCAAATCTGGGATTTCCAGATTTCTGTTGTCCGCTCGAGCGGAAGAAGTGGCGCTCGAGCGGAGAAAACGAGCTCCCAGCATCTTGCTCTGTGCTTCAGTCCGCTCGAGCGGAGTATTGGGCGCTCGAGCGGAGGACTGGGTGATGCGCTCGAGCGGGCGTCGAGCGGAGATTTCACCTATCCAGTACTTTTTGGTCCGCTCGAGCGGGGATGTTGCGCTCGAGCGGGGACCTTTGTTTGCCTGTCCGCTCGAGCGGGGAAACCTGCGCTCGAGCGGGACTCTGTTTCACTGAAAATTCTGCAAATGTTTTCTAAATGCATCTTTGCATCCTCATCCCATCCTAGGCATTCTTAGGCCTAGTTTAAGGCATCTTAATGAGGATATAGATGTAGAACACGCCGAGGCATAATAGGAAGTTAATTATTGTACTTCCCCAACTGTTAACTTAGAGTGTGTTCAATGTGTTTACTGTTTAGGGTTGGCACTCGGGGACGCGCTCTAGCATACTGTAGCCCAATCTCTGTGAGTAACAGATTGTGTAAAGATATGTTCAAAATGGTTATCTTTTGAATACTGAACTGAACTGTTTATTGAACTGATATTGTTTATGGAATGAATGTATGTCCTTTATTTCTGAACTGTACTGTGGCATCCTTAGCACCTACTGTTATTGACTGTTACAGAGCTCTGTCGGTTTCCTTGTGGAACCATACTGTTTATTGATTGATGGCCATCATTACTGTTGGGTCTGTTAAGACCCGGTCCTTTTGGACCTACTGTTTATAGGCTAAAGGATGTACCACATAAGATTGATTGACTGATATACTGAAAGACTGAAATACTGATTAATGAACTGTTTTCATTATTGTAAGGACATTCATTCATAACCTCTTTACACTTATTGTTATTCACTGGGCTTTAGCTCACTGTTTATATATATATGTAGGTTCTCAGCAGCCAGACCGGAGCTAGGAGCGTGGGTTAGTCCCCTAGTTTTGTCAAGCCAGCCTATGTGCCTCACTGCGAGGTTCCGAGACGCCATGCTATGGCTTGGGGTGTTTTTGTGTTCCCCACCTGTCTCCCGACTGTTTTGTATTACTGTATAAACTGTTTACTGTTCTACTGTACTGTTATCGAGGGATTTGATTCCCGTACTGAATGTTGTATATGATTGTATATAGACTGTACTGTTTGAACTGAATGAATGCATGAAAAATGTTTTTGGCATACAGATTTTCACAGCTCAATGGACACCAGTTATTTACTGTAATGGCTTCCGCCAGGCCCTGTACTCTGTTTTACTGTATTACTGTTCTGCAGGCCTTCGGTAATCTCGGATTACTGGCCAGTTACGGTGCTAAACCCATAGGGCCGGGTTTGGGTCGTGACAATAACTGTCTTTGGGGCAAGCTCGATTGAGGTCGGAGTAGTCGACACAGAGTCGCATTTACCGTTGTTTTTTCGGACCAAGACCACATTTAACAGCCATCTTGGGTAGTCTACGTTCTTGACAAATTGTGCCTCCAATAGCTTGTCTACCTCAGAAGCAATAAGAGCGTTGCGTTCTGGGTGAAAGATGTGCTGCTTCTGGTAGAAGAGTCGAAAATAGGGCTCGATGCTCAGACGATGAGTGGCGAAGGAGGGATCGATACCCGGCATGTCGGAATGGGTCCAGGCAAACATATCATTATGCTCGGTCAGGACGGTTGTAAGGTCTGCCTTGGCTTGAGGGGATAGTTGGCTGCCGATCTTGGCTGTTTTTGTTGGGTTGGTGGGATCGATGGGGACTTCAACAAGTTCTTCCAGTGGTTCCCCTCTGACTAACTCGTCTTCGTCTCTAACGTCGAGTCCTTCGATGATCATGGTCTCCTTCAGCTTGACCTCTTTGAGTGAAGCGACATAGTATTCTCTAGCCACAGTCTGCTCTCCCCTCACAGTGCCGACTCCGAGGTCGATAGGAAATTTCATGGCCAAATGGTACGTGGATGTGACAGCTTGAAAAGTGTTAGGGGCGGTGCGATCGAGGCTGATGTTATAAGCAGAAGGACAGTCGACGACGAGAAAAGTGAGCAGCTTAGTGGTCTGCCGTGGGTATTCTCCAATGGTGATGGGAAGATCAATGGAGCCTATAGAGGTCACTCGATCTCCAGTGAAGCCAACCAGTGGGGTTTGGAGAGGGGACAAACTTTCTTCCCCGACCTTGAGCTGGCAATAGGCGTTTAGAAAGATGATGTCTGAAGAGCTACCGTTGTCGACAAGTACCTGTCTGACTTTGTAATTGGAAAGGAGGGCAGAGATGACGAGGGGGTCGTCATGGAGGTAACGGATGCCCATGCAATCGGCCTTTGTAAAGGTGATGGGCTCCATCCACTACTTGGGGTGTTTGAAGGGGCGGTCCAATGTTGCAACTTCTTTATCTGAGCCCTGTCTTATTTTTTTGAGTTCTGCCCGTTGGACCGAACGGGATGGTCCTCCACAAGCAAGCCTGCTAGCAATAACTCTGATCTCTCCAACTGGGAGGGCAAGGTTGCCTTGTCCCTGGGGTTACTGTGGGGGCCGATCATGGTCTTGGTTAGGTTGTGCAGGTTGTCGATGAGGGGTGTGCTGGTGGTTGTTTCTAGCAGGTTCGGTCCTTGGCCGTTGTTGAGGGCGGGCTGTCGTGAACCGATTGAGACACCCCTGGCGTATCAAGCCCTCGACCTGGTCTTTAAGGTTAACACACTCCTCAGTATTGTGACCGTGGTCCTGATGGAAACGGCAGTATTTAGACTGGTCCCGACGGTTGGGGCCATTTCAAGGGATAATCTCGTTGGATCTAGTTCAAGGCTTGTTCTATGGGGGAATTGAGGGGTGTGTACCATTCGAACCGGCCGGGCGGTCGGATAGGTGCTGATCGGTCAACTCGAGCGGGTCGGTCGGTATACTGAGGTGTTTGTTGTGTGTACTGGGTGCTTTTGGTTTCAGGGTCCTTTCTCTTCTCTTTGGGGGTCGGGTTTTTGGTCGTCGAATCTTGTCGGGCGGCTAGGAAATCTTCGGCGTTCATGTATTTTTGGGCTTTGGAGAGGAGAGTTGCCACGGAGGTTGGAAGTTTTTTGGAGAGGGAGAAAAGGAAATCGGATGATCGTAGACCGGCCATAAAAGTCGTGAGAATGACTTTGTTATCATTCTCCGCTACCTGCAAGGCTTCGGTGTTGAAGCGGGTGACGAAGCTGCGCAGGGACTCCCCCTCTGTCTGACGGATGTTGAGGAGTTGGGTTGCCGAACACCGCTGGCGCTGGGCACCAATGAAGTGGCTGAGAAAGGAGTTACTTAGGTGCTGAAAAGTAGAGATAGAGTCTGTCGGCAGCTGACTAAACCAGAGTCGGGCCGACCCCTTAAGTGTTATGGGGAAAGCCCGACACATCATTTCATCAGGGAATGTATGGAGGACCATGAGGGTCCTGTAAGTCTCTAGATGGTCGACTGGGTCCGTTGTACCGTCGAAAGAGTCGATCGAGGGCATTTTGAACTTGGGAGGTAAGGGTTTGTCCCTAATAGAAGGAACAAATGATGAGTTCGCTGTGGTGGAGGGTTTATTTTGTATGTTCTGCATGACTCCTTGAAGCTGGAGTTTCATGACTCGAAGCTTAGCATCCCAAAGGGGAACGTTGTCACCGCCGTAATGCACTGGAGGCTGGACACTACTGGCCTCCCTCTCGGGGGCAAGCGTTAGGAACGATGGGTGCAGGGGCCGAGGTGGCGGGTTCATTTCTAGAGGAAAGGGTCGCAAGCCCTCCAAGTTGGATGGTTGGGATTGTTGGATGGGGTGGCTCGGGGCTCGTTCTCGGTTGGGTAGTATATCTTGAGGTGGTAGTGGAGGTATGGGAGGTCTCTTTGAAGCAAAGCATTGATCAGGGCTTGGTTTTGCTCAGCTAAGCGGTTAATGCTGTTGGTGAGTTTTGTGAAATACGGCGGTGGGTTGTTTGGGTTAGGAGGGTCGGTTTGGGGATCGGCAACGTTGTGTTGAGAGGTTATGGATCTAGTTGTAACCATCCACCTAAATGGGTAGCAGGTAGGGATTATCGGGAATGGGTCTCCGGTAACAATGAGCACAGTTGCCACATGGAGCAAAGGATTCCTATAAACGGCGCCAATTGATGTTACTGCGAGCTCCAGAGGGAACAGATCAGGTCGATCCACGCTTCTCAAGCCGTCATCCAATTGATGGCGTCCACGGAGAAACCTGCAAAATAGTTCAACGGGGAACGGGGAGTCCCCCAGCGAATCCTTCGATGAACTAGTTAGAGAGGTGAGAGTAGTGAAGATGTAGAGAGAGGATGGAGATAGAGAACTTAACCTTTTCTTTGTCTCAGGAGCCTGCTTATATCCTTTGCTCATCATTTCCTTGTCCACTCTAGGCTGTCACGTTGGCCGAAAGTTTATGTTCTAGCTTGCCTTGTTAATAGTGAGGCTGTTCTGTTCCGACGTGAAGGGTTATCGTAATAAATGCCGCAGGGAAGCTCATTAATGGCTGATGTGTAGTGCAATAACTCTGCAGGATCTTTGTCTGCTGATGTGGCTGGCTCTTTACTTGCCAAGTGTTTAGATGTCATTGGTGCTTGGTGTAATGTTAGGTTTTAGGAATATTGGGCGTTAATATTTGAATCATGGATTGGGCCTTTAGTGGTGAGTCATATCCTTTACGGGCTTACCCATGTCAAATACAAATACAATTTCTCATCAATTTTTTAAAATAATAGTTTCAGCTGAATTTGATCTCATAATCTCTCAATTATTGCTCTATTTCTATAAAATCATTTCAAACGTATGATTTTGAACAACTAATCTTTAACATGTCTATTTTGATACATAATCAATAATTTTAGTTCAAAAGTTAAATTTGAATAAATAATAAACAGTTGTAAGACAAAAAAATCAAATTTTTTATAATGTCAATTTGAATCTATCATATCTTTTCAAATTTTGAAACGAAAACAAATTTAACAATGCTTTGACAATAAAATGGTCAACAAAATTGGTGACTAGTAAGGAAAAAATAATGTAATCTTTTACAAATTACTCCCTTTGTCTGTAAATATTAATCTCTTATTTTATTTTTTATTATCTTAAAATATTAGTCTATTTTGAAAAATTAAGAATTAAAATAACACGATTTGTCTATTTTGCCCTTCTTTTAAACTCATTAACAACACAAAAAGTATAATTATGACAATTGATATTTTTAAAAAAATGTACTCCCTCTGTCCTAAAATATTAGTTCTTTTTGGAGAATTCAACTTTTTTTAGCAGTACAATTATTACACTTTAAAAATATTAATTTTTCAAAATTACCCTTTGGTAGCTTTGAATTTAAAAGAAGGGTAAAATAATAAATTCATATTATTTTTGTCATTAATTTTTGAAAATGGACTAATATTTTGGGACAATGAAAATTGAAATAAAAGACTAATATTTTGGGACGAAGGGAATACTACCAAAAGGATAGTTTTGAAAAGTTAATATTTTTGATGTATAATAATTGTAGTATTAAAAAAAAGTTAGATAGTGTTTTGTAGAGTTTTCTAAATATGATTAGAGAATAGAGTTGCATTTTGAGTTTGTGAATTTTGAAATTATGATTTGAGTATAAAAAACTTGCTTAGTGAATGAGTTTTGAAAAGAGTTTTGAATTGAGTGGGAAATTATTGATGTAACATATGATATCTGATACAAAAACTTACAATTCATAACAAAACACACAACTCAAAAATCTATTAAAAGCTCAAAATTTTTTAAAAAATTCAAAAAATTTTGTTTTATTAAAAAAAAAAGTGCCAAAAAATTTTTTTTTTTGCCATGTTCCGGTTGACCTTCTGAACGACCCGTTAAGCCAAATTTCAAAAAAAAAAAAAATTCCGCTTGACACAGAGTTTTCTGCAAAGTTTTCCTTTTGCTGTGGAAATATAATTTGAAAGATGTATCCAAATATGGCATTAGAATGTGGAGGTGGGATTATAGTTTGAAAATCTATCCAAACACAGCATTACATTCTCCAAAAGGGACGAATATTTTGGCAGGGATGGACTAGTTCTTTTATATGCACATGATTGTTTTGGAAAGATGGTTAAAAACTGACTTTTTTATTTTTTTTATCTTTTCTGAAAAAAGTGTAAAAACTGTGAAAATTAATGTGATCCAAAATGAGTTAAAAGCTAATTTTTGGCTACTAACCTACTTCCCAAAGGAGTCCTAATCACATAACTGGACATAATTCTCTCACATGAGTGTGAGATTCACAAAAAAGATAGGTTCCATCTCATATGAAAGAGTTGTGTCCAGTTCTATGATATGTTTCTATATTGAATAATTGAATAGTTTCAAATGAATTTTTCATTACCACAATTAACCACACTTGGGCCTATTTTGGAAAGTAACTTTTTTTTAAAAAAAACTTATTGGCTTATTATAAAAAAACATACAAAAAAATAAAATAAAAAGATGATATAACTCAAATAAACCAATAAACTAATAAATTGACTTTTTTTTGCCCTCCCAAAAGAAATTGTGATTGCAACAATTAAAATTGAAAAGTAAAAATACAAAAATGAAAGAGAGATGATAATTCAAATCGCTTACATATATTAAAACAAACTTACAAATATAAAAATGTGAATATTTATAAATTATTATTATTATTTTATAAAATTCTATAAACCCACCTCAAAAAAATCTCAAATTAACTAGTAGATTAGGAGAGAAAATTCAATGAAGCAATTATACCATGTTACTTTGCTAATATGGTATAACAAATCAATTATAGCTTATTATTTAAGTACATTCTATCTCACTATGCATGTATTAATTTGTGGGATAGCACAACTTATGATATTACCGTCCAATCATAATATGCCACATAAGAAAAGTAATTCCCACTGCCTAGTTGTAACCACATATCTACCTTATTTCACTAATTGATAGAATATGTGAGTGTTTGAGAAGTGAGTTTTTTTGTAAGTTTTTTTAGTTGTAGGATATTATTAGAGAAATTTTTTTTTGTGTTTGGAAAGATAGTTAGATTTTTTTGTGGTTAGATGTGATGTTTGTGAAATAAAAAATGAAATGATTATGAAGTTTGATGTGATATTTTGTTTGGATTGGTTTTTTTTTATTTTGTAACTAATTTGTCTTTTAATGAAAAAAAACAAAAACAAAAAAAAAAAAAACACAAAAACCAAACTTCCCAAACACCCTGTAGTTCCGAATACACGTACATGTGAAATATTATGATTTAGGGATGTTTTGAAAAGTTGGTAAAAAATTAATTTTTTAACTTTTTAAACTTATTTTATCTTTTTATAAATAAATTACGTAAAAAGTGACCTGACTTAAAATTAATAAAAAATTAAAAATTGACTTTTTACTAGTTTCTTAAAAGAACACTCAATAACTGTTTCATTTGAATTTTTCTCATGGTAAAAGATAGACCTTTTTATATAAATATTTTATGATTGAATAATAATATTATGATTCAATGAGGACATGATATGGTAAAAGTAGACAAAGAAAGTTCAACTATGTTGTCCTTGGAAAAATGCCCAACCTTCCTACGAAAGTGTTGGCCTTATAAACCATTTTACAAGACCATTGACTCTCTGGCTCATTTATGTCATTGCATTTAAAAAAAAAAAAAAAAAAAAATTTAATAAGAAAATTTGAGTGACTTGAACTTGACACAGTCATTCTTCATTTTACATCTGTATCTCATTTTTTAACATATGTATTTCATTTTTTGAGTATTTTGTGTGTTTACACAACTGTAAACAATTAAAGAAAATTAAAGTGTATTAATTAATGGGAAACTTACAATTAAGAGATTAATAAAGCAAGAAACCCCACAAACAAATGAGCACTGGCATTCTGTGGTGGTAACCTCCCAACTAGGCTACTACTACCGCAGCATCTCCTGCAACAGTGCACGTGCTTTCTCTGTGCTCTCTTTTCTTAACCTTTTTCTTTCTCTTCTAGTGATAGTATCCATTCTCAAATCTTGTATTTCAGTACTAGTCCTTCTAAATATTCATATTCACTCATACCCACATTAGGGTTTGGGCTTTATATACCACGCTCTTGGGTTTAGGACCTTGCCCTTTGCATTGTATCTCACTTTGGAGAGAGAAATAGTACTGAAAAGCGGCCAACAGCGAACAGAGGATCCTTTTCCAGAGTGTGGAGCAAATTGCTCCCAACTGGTCTGGGCCTAGTTTCAAAACTATATATATATATATCTACCTATATAGAGATCAAGAATGGTGATGGTGGAATCTAAAGAAGCAGAAAATGGGACTCCATGGAGCAACTTTCAAGGTATGCGTCTTTCATGTTCTTGACAAAATGAAACATGGGTTTCCAAGATTGATGAGTGATTGAAATTGGGTAACCTGAATTTCAGTCACTTTCTTGATTGTTTCTTGAAAGTTTTACAGAAATGTATGAACATGTTTACGGTTCTTTTTCTTTTTTCTTTTGTAAATTGTTTTTGGCTTTTGCCACAAAGCATATCTCATGGAATTGCAAGATTAATGATTGATTGAAAATGAGTAACCCTGAATTTCAGGCATTTTCTGGATTGTTTCTTGAAAGTTTTTACAAAATTGTATGAACAAGTTTACACCCGCGTTTTCTTTTTTTCTTTTTTAATTGGCTTTTTTGACTTTTGCCTCAAAAAAGCATATAGCATCTAATGGAATGCGATGCGGGAATCAATTTACATTCTTTTTTGGAAATGGGTTACAAGGGTGGCGGTGGCGGTGGCGGAGGCGGAGGCTGCCATTGCGGTGGTGGGTGGTGGTGGGCCTGCCGGAGATTTGACTGTGGTGGGGGATTGGTGGTGGGTTTTCTGGTTGTAATACTGTCCGTTGTAGATCATGCAGCAGTGGCGGTGGAGGTGGAGGTGGAGGTGGAGGTGGAGGTGGAGGCGGTGGTGGCAGTGGCGGCCAGAGGAAGGAGATATTGGAGTAACTGTGCAAGGGGCAAACCCTGGGTTTGTCTATGTTTGATTTTCACTAGTGTCTCTCGGGCTTAACTAATATCTATTATTTGGAGGGTGGGTCCTAAGGGCCCTTGGGGAGGTTCCTCATCATAATTTTGTTTTTGTTTTAAAAAAAGAAAAAGAAAAATAGTATTTGTGGTGTAAGTTGTGTTTGCCTTGTTTTATGCTTCGATCTACGGTGGTATGCTTACTAATTAACCCTGTGTTGATTGCTTATTTCCTTTTGAAGAAATGATTCTAAGGTTTCGAATTGAGGGTTTTGATGAACAACTAAAAAAAAAAATAAATTGAATAACAAGATCTCTCTTTCCCAATTACAATGATCTAATTGATCTTTGAGGGAAAAACGATCAAAACAAATAAAGAATTCGTATGTCTTTTGACGGATTGACATGGTGAATTATGCATATTGGTATATTTGTGATATGCATAATTGATAATCTAGCTGAACTGAACCATATTGACATGTGCATGATTCACAACTGTGTTGAGAAAATGAAAAGAGGAACCAAGAAGATATAAATCAGAATTGTGATTGATTTCTGATTTGGTAGTGGTGTTTTAAAATCGCTTCTATTTTTAACCATCTTTCTTGAGCTTGACAGATTTTCGGCTTTCCAATTGTCTTCTTCTCAATTTTGTTCTGCAGATAAAGATGGACTTATCAAGACAGTTACTGCTTCACTGAAGGTCGCCACGTATCTTAATGGAAAGGAGGGAGAAGGGAAGGATATTAATGGGTTTGATAAGTTCGGCGATGAGGACGATTTTGACCCAAGTGCTCCTCCTCCATTTAGGATAGCTGAGATTCGAGCTGCAATTCCCAAACACTGCTGGGTGAAGGACCCCCTGCGGTCTCTGAGTTATGTTGTCAGGGACCTTCTTGTGGTTTTTGGATTAGTTGCTGTCGCGCTTCACTTCAACAGTTGGATTGTTTGGCCATTTTACTGGGCTGCCCAAGGGACAATGTTTTGGGCACTCTTTGTTCTCGGTCATGATTGGTAATAACATACTTAAAACCTTGTCTAATTCCTGTTTGGCAATTAACTTGACTATTCCTTTTTTTCTAATTCAACGTGGTTTTCGGATATACAGTGGCCATGGAAGCTTTTCTGATAGCCCCTTGCTGAATAGTGTTGTCGGACATGTCTTGCATTCTTCAATTCTTGTACCGTACCATGGATGGTGTGTTTTTCTTAATGACTCCCTTATTAATATGGTTTTTCACTATATTGCCTGATGTTTGTATCGACATAGCTTGAGTTTGTGCTTGACTGATAAATAATACAGGAGAATTAGCCACAGAACTCACCATCAGAATCATGGGCACGTTGAAAATGATGAATCGTGGGTACCGGTAATAGTTCTTCTAATGCTCATATTGCTCTTATTTTCCTTCTGATCAACTTCTCTCATATCGCTTTTATTTCTAAATCTTTTGTTTCTAGTTGCCTGAGAGGATATACAAGACTTTGGGCAATTCCACCAAATTGCTACGATTTAAAGTTCCTTTCCCTATGTTTGCATACCCTTTTTATTTGGTGAGAATCCGTCCATCATATTTGTTTACGACAAATCCTTTTTAAGAATCAAATCATTTGTAGTTTGAGAACTAAACAAAGAAGCTTGTTTTGTTCACTTGATGGGTTGAATTACAGTGGAGCAGGAGTCCGGGAAAGAAAGGTTCGCATTTCAACCCTTATAGCGAATTGTTCCTTCCCAGTGACAGGAGACATGTGCTCACTTCAACCGTATCTTGGACTTTAATGGTTGCCCTGCTTGTCTACCTAGCCGTAGTCATAGGGCTTGTCCCAGTGCTTAAGCTCTATGGTGTTCCCTACTTGGTAAGTGAAACACTCTGCTCAGTTTCTTTATTTTCTGATTATCAGAAAGAGTTTTGAGAGCAACCCACTTTTTAAACACCTAAAATTTATTTTTGAAACACAAAAATGAAAAAGATGAATATTTTCAAACTTTTTATTGTTTTTGTTTCTGAAAACATAAAAAATGAAATTGAAGAAAATGAAAACACAACTGAACATGCCCTCAGTGTTTCAAGTAGTTCAGTTCCTTTGGATTTAATCTACTTGTTTGGATCATATATTTATACAGGTTTTTGTTATGTGGTTGGACTTCGTTACGTACTTGCATCACCATGGCCATGAGCAGAAGCTTCCTTGGTACCGTGGCGAGGTACTAAGAATCTTTCTTGTTCAATTTCTACAAATACGCTCATTATTTTATTGCAATACTGTTGGAACTTAAAATTCCACAAAATTAAGGCTTAACACATCGTTGTGTTTGCATTAAACAGGAATGGAGCTATTTAAGGGGAGGGCTTACGACCATTGATCGTGATTATGGAATGTTCAATAACATCCACCACGATATCGGCACCCATGTTATACATCATCTGTTCCCTCAAATCCCACACTATCACTTGGTTGAAGCGGTACTACCTCTATTAACCTAAAATAATGGTTTTCACTGTCAAAACGCAAAAATTTCTCTCGACAATGCTAATATTTGATGTTTTCATGATGCAGACAGAGTCGGCTAATGCATGTGCTCGGAAAGTAGCTACCGCGAGCCAAAAAAATCAGGGTCCCATACCGTTTCATCTACTTAATTATCTAGTGAGAAGCATCAACCAACCACTATGTCAGCGACACTGGCAACGTGGTTTTCTATCAGACTGACGCTGAGTTATGTGGTTTGTCTCGGAGCAAAAAGGAGTGATTCTTTGCGATCAAGTAGTTCTTAACGTGCCTAAATATGCACAATTAGTATAGATTGCATCGTTCCCTTGATGCGCCGGTTATGTCCTTCGCCCTTCTTTGTAGGAGTAGATTGTAGCTTTTTTCCCACAAGAAAAAGAGGTTTAAAGATTGTAGCATTATATAGTCTTGATGTTTGTTATTTGTATGCTGAATATACAGATATTATTACTGTTTTAGAAACTCTTTTATCATAATGTATTGCTTTCAACTGAAGCGAAAATTTGAATAAAATTGGTGAGGTATTTTGCCTCAAGAATGCTCTTCAGTGAGATAACAATTTGTGTTGTATGGAAAACTCTGTAGCCTAAACTTTCACATATTGTGACAGCAAAAATTTAGCAATTTTGAGTTCAGTTGTTTAAAAAGCACTGCAAGGATCTTGCATATAGAGATGATAATCTAATTCGTTGGCTAACGTTTTCAGTTTTCTATTTTTATTTAAAAAAAATTTGAAAACTGAAAAAGAAAAAGAAAAAAGAAAAAATTACCAACTGGTATCCAATGGAAACATAGAAAGCATACATTGGCATCGCCTATTTGGTGGGAATTATTTTTATTTAAAATGACAACAATTTTTAAAATTTGGTTAAAATTTGAAGCATAAAAAAATGTTTCTTGTTTCCAAAACAAGCTTTTATTGCCCTAAACTTCACCCTTTCTTTATTTTTCTTTTTTTTTTTTTAAATTTTTTGGCCACACGGTAAAATATTAATAAATTGATAAAGTAAAATTATTATAACAGGTCAACGTCACTCTATTAACTCAAATATGAAATATCACCTCAGGGCTCTTTTGGGAACATTGTAAAAAGCAGATTATTGGCGTTTGGATAAAAACGCCACCTGCTTTTTTTTCGGTCATTTGGGAAGCCTCAAAAGTTGGTTGGAAATTTACGAAAATACCCTCAAAGTTGGTTTGAGTAAAATGCAACTTTTTTAGTTGGGTGAGGGTATTTTAGTCATTTTGGTGTGATGTGACACGATAAACAAATATTAATCCAAACAAAAAAAACAACTTTTTACCAACTTTCCAAATCACTCTGAAAAATCTTGGTTAAAAACAAAAAGTTAATTTTTACCAACTTCCCAAAATAGGCCTCAGTGACACTTAATGATAACTTGAACTCTAACTCCATCCCAACCCTTACCCCTCACTTAATGATAACTTGAACTCTAACTCGGTCCCAATTTCCACCCCCCGCCTCCACCCCCTTTCTAACAACTCATAATATATATTTATATATAAGTTTGGAAAATATACATGTACCCAATATGTTGTTTTTTTTAATTTTTTTTTTTTACATCGCACATGCTGAAAATCAGAAAGTTGACAACCATGCCAAATAGTAGAGTCAACTTGATTTTTACACTAGCCAATTATTCTGGTCTAACTCAACCAGGCTGCTAGCATTGTTGGGAAAACTATGTGGAAAATGAGATGTGGAAAGGCATTTTAACTTCGCCTTTTATTTTATCAACAATGCTACGTACTACTAATTTGGTATCTTTAATTCACCACTAATGAGGTGAAAAAGAGAGAAAAAAAAAAAAAAAAAAAAACAAGGTACAACAAATGATGTGGCAGTGGGTGGAATCTACTGTCACATCATTAGTGATAGCACTAATTACTACTCTCAAGCATTATTGTTATTTTTACTTCGAAGTGGTGATTCAGAACACTAATAAATTTGAAGTTTTAAAAATACCACTAATGAGGTGGCAATGTAAATAAAAAAAAAAAAAAACAAAAACAAAGGGTCAAATTATCACATCAGTAATGGGGTCTACATAATGTCACATCATTAGTGATGCATTAGTGGTGCTAAATTAATGGTATGAACCATTTTTCTTTACTCCGTAGATCTGACCTGAACCAGTCAGTCCTCCACTTGGGTTGGTGGATTTCCACCCCATTTCCGTACTAGTATAGTAATAGTACTATAATAGAGTTCCAAGTGGGAGAGATAGACTAGGCTCTTTTGAAAAAGAAAATACTAGTATTTTGTTTTCAGTAACAAAACAGAGGAACAGAGCAAGTCCAGGATTGATGGAAAGGCTTTGCAGTTGGAACCTCCCATCACAAGTATCAAAAATCTAACTGCAGTTAATTGATGGCCCACTAACATTGGTTAGCTTGTGTTATTGACCTCCTTTGAGTTTTGATTTGGGTAAAAAATATATAGTGAGTCCAATAATTTTTTTTGATATAATTACGCTATCGTTTCTTTAATTTGAACTTGAACTTAAACTTAAAATATAATCTACACTACTATAACTCTATTAATGATTTGACAGTAACATTAATTTATACAATAAAATTTCAATTTTACCCTAAAACTGGTCAACCCAATTTTAATGAGTTAAACTATTCTCAACTCTGTTCTCACCCCGTTTCTCTCTACCCTCCTTTGAGTTCCCTTCTAATGATTTCTTACTTCTCCACCCTCTCTCTTCATCAGAAAGACCACACCCTGATTGTGACAACAACCGTGACACTTTGTTGCCGCTGTCTCCGTGGGGTGTTTTTTTTTTTTTTAAAATTACTCATTGAGAGTATTTGGTAGAACTTATAAGTTGCTTATTTTAACTTTTAACTTAATTTAAGTTAAAAATTTGTTATTTGGTTCAGCTTAACTTGACCAACTTATAGCTTAAATGAAGCTAATTTTCAACTTTTTGAAAAGTAGGTGAGCGGGTGCTTAATATTTTAGCTTAAGCGCATAGCTGGTGTTGGGGAGGGAAAATGACTTAAATACCCCTCACAATTTCAAATTATTACAAGTATGCCATGCATATAAACCAAAATACTCTCATTTTTGCCTTTTGCACGAATCTGTTTGGCAATTTCCGGCGACTTCGAGCAATTTCTAACGAACCAGAGATCTCTCTCTTGCACGAACATGAACCAGAGATCTCTCTCTTCTCTCTCTTCCTCGGTCTCTCTCTCTCTCTCTCTGCTACATCCATGGCGCTGTACTTGGGGTTTTTTCGTCGTCAATCTCGGGCGTGTGTGTTTTGCGATCGCGAACTAGAGATCTATTATATATGTATATATATGTGTGTGTGCGTGTGTGTTTGTGTGTTTAAAGTGGCTGTGTGTGTGTGTTCACGATCGCGATAGCTCTTTCTCTCTTTCCGGCGTTCGTGGCAGATCTCTCTTTCTCTCTCTTCACGATCGCCACAGTTCTCTGTCTCTTCGGCGTTGTTCATAGCAGATCACGGTAGATCTCTCTCTCTCTCTCTCTCATCTCTCTCTCTCTCTCTCTCTTCACAATTGCGATCGCGATTGCCACGTCGCCGCTATACCTTCGTCGTCGTCCCCCATCCCCATCCCTTTCCGGTAAACCAGAGCCGTCGTTCTTGCCGACTACGATTTTTTTTTTTCCTAGAGGTTTTCAGTATTTTTTTAATAAAATAATAATAATAATAATTAAGCCATTATTATTAATAATTTTAGTATTAATTATTAAAATTGGTTGATTACAAAAAATAATAATTTTAGTATTTTTAATATTAATTTAAGTATTTTTATATTAATTAATACTAATTAATAATTTTAGTATTAATTGATTACAAAAAGTCATTAAGTACCACTAATTAATTTATAATGAAATAATTTTATACTGATTGATTTATAATGAAAAAATGAAAAAAAATAATTTATAATGAAAAAATGAAAATAAGCTATTAATTGACACTAATTAATTTATAATGCAATAATTTTATCAAATGTATCAATTTTAATGACGATTGATACATTAATAAAATGTATCAATTTTATCAAATGTATTAATTGACACTAATTAATACTAATTGTAATGACAATTGTTATATTATTAATTATAATGAAAAAAAAATTAATGAAAACAGAGTCACAAATTATTTTTTTTTAAAATTAAAATTGAAGAAAAAAAATGAAATACAAAATGAAATAACTTATATTAAATGAAATAAAAAAATGAATATTATAACTTCTATTAAATAACTAACTGAAATTAATATAAAGAAAAATAATATGTAATGACATCACAACATTAATATAAATACATGGATATTAATTGATATTAATTGTAATGAATTAATAAATTAAACAAAATTAACAAAAAGAAAGAAGAGAAGTAAAAAAGAAAAAGAAAGAAGAGAAAAGAAAATAAGAAGAAAAAGAATTACAATTTTTATGTTTATAAGGGCAAAAATGACAATTACACAGCAAAAAGCTATTTTACAGCTTATTTACCAAACATTACTCTGCTGCTTAAATCCATAATTCTACAGCTGTACCAAACAGGTTATCAACTTATGTTTACAACTATAAATTATAATCTGTTAAGTTATAATCTATAATCATTTTCCCCCAGTTCTACCAAACGAGGCCATTATCTGCCATCTTTTCTCTTTATCAAATCTTGACTATCGCACTATTGTCGCTTCTTTTAAAACATAAGATTATCATAATACCATCACTTCTATCTCTCCAAATTGCGACCACCGTCAGTTCTCTCTCCTCAGATCACAACGGACACCACCTTCAATTCCTCAAATCACACTACCACCAAATTCATCACCACTCATCAACTACCTACTACCAACATTGCACATTGACATCCAAACCACATGGTCAAGCTCTAGGCTCGAGTGCAAGGTGTGAAATCAAAGACATAAATCATAGATCTTGGAACGCTTTGGCAAATGTGTTGGCATATAGGTGTTTATTGCTCTGTGAGCACACAAAATTCAAGTTTGTGTAAGGGTGTTGGTGCCTCCCAGATTCAATTTCATTGTGGTGGTGGTGTGCAATAATGGTGGATGGAAATGGTTAAATGATGTTGGTGTGTGATGGTATTGGCGTACAATGGTGGTGTGAGGAATGGTTCAATGATGTTGGTGTTGTGGTGATGTTGATATACAGTGGTGATGAGGGAAAATAAGGTACTACTGTGCAATAGAGGTTAGAGAGGGTGTTGGTGTGGTGGTGATTGAAGAAGAAGATTAAATGATGTTGTTTTGTGGTGGTAGCAATGTGCAATAGTGGCAGAAGAAAGAGATGATGTTGGTGTGCCTGGTGGTAGGAGAGGAGATGAGAAGTATTAGTGTGTAGTGGTAATGGGAGAGAGAGGGATAGATTGGAAGTGGTGAGATGAAGGGTAAAATAATATTATTATAAAGATAAATAAGGGTAAAATTGTAATTTCATGCTATTCATTAGGTTCATTAAGTTTACCCCCACTAGAGGGGAGGTATGTATAATTATGTTAGATATATTAAGTTTATTATATTTTTATTAAATCTTAAGGAGGTTAGTGTAACTATGCTATTATTTATTGTATAAATCTACCTAAGTGAAAAAACAAGAAGAAAAAACAAACGGAAGGTGTGAAGTCTAGTTAGTGACATAATTTTTCATATTTGAAAGTCCAAAGTTAGAATCTTAGGCTACCAAGTGCCCAGTATGAATGAGAAATTGGTATATGTTGAAAGTCCAAGTAAACACACGCGCTCTCTCTCTCTCTCTCTCTCTCTCTCTCTAATCATGGTAACTTTATATGAGAACAAAACCAGGCAATTCACCCTTTATTCTTCTTCCATTTTCGATAGTGCTAACATATGGTTTGGTCCACTTTAATGACACCACAAATGGTATAAAACTTGACTCGTCGGCACTAAGGTTGTTAACACCAGAATCTTAGGTAGGAATGTTGTGAGAGATTTGTGGATCAAATTGTACAATCGGATTGAGAATCGTAAAATTCTACTTCAATATAAATAAAACGAAAAATTATTTATAATAATAATGTAGCTTAAATAATTTTAAAATTATTAAAGAAAAATGATAAATGTGATAGAATCAGGATCATGTGCGATTCTACACGATTTTATAACTAGAAGCTTTAAGATCCTATTGTGATCCGGATCGTTTCCCCCAACTAAAATCGTAGGATCTTAAAATCTTACAATCCAAATCGAGATTATTAGAACCATGGTTGCCACGCATGGAAACAGCACTCCTGGGAACATCACTCCTTTCTTTTCCCTATCAAACTCATTTAACCATGTTCACTACTCTTTACATTCAAATCCAAATCTCTCACTCTCTGCTCAACACATGCAAATCTATCTTTTTCTCCGCTTGCTTTTTTATCTCTCTTTCCTTTTATTATTGACCTCAAATCCAACATACCCAATTCCTCATTCACACTCTCTTTCCATTGATCCACCATGAAGTTCTCTTTCTCTTCATCCTTACCTGCCTCCACCACCACCATTGCCATCTCAGGTTGTCTAGCTGCCATGTTATGCCGACTTCTCTGCTTCAATAGCCTCCCCACATATCCCTACGATCAAACTAACGTTGTTTTTTATTGTGAGATTTGGAAAGGAATTTGGAAAATGAAAGGGAAAATGTGTGTAAAACTAAGTAAAATATAAATATATTTTATTCACATTTCTACCTTTTTTCTTTTCCTTTCCAAATTCTTTTCCAAATCCCCCAACCAAACACAGTGTAAAGATACTGATAAGAACTCTGCAAAACTTGACATGTTTTGATGCTCAGAAACAGAGGACAAGGTTGGGGCTACAGCAAATCCAGGGATAGTGGCAAGGCTAATGGGTTAAGAATCCTCGCCCCATTAGCCAATACCCAAATGAATCCCAATTCAATTTCAGGAAGCCGATCTTTGAATTTTGATTCTTAGAACAGCTCATTGTCTTTTCGCGAAATGCTAACATTCTTGGAACATGAGGAGTTCTTTGTTCTTAGCTTTGAGAATGTAGAGGATAACAAGGAATTTGGATTAAGATCTAGTAGATCTGACACTGGTTTGGGAAAATTGAAGTGAAGAAAAGCAGAGATGCAAAAAAAAAAAAATGTGATCCTGAAGAGATGGACAAAGAAAACCAAGAGCCTAATGAGAGGATCAATCATAAACCATTCAAAAGGTTGTCAGTGACAGTAAAATTCTTCGTCCCATGAACAAATGTTAACAGAATTCACACATTGCCATGGAAGAAAACTCTAATGAAGGCATACAGACGAGAGAGAAGAAAGAGAAGGTTGAAATAGAATGCAACTCGGAGAATTCAAGCCCGATATCTGTTCTCAACTTTGGTGAATCCATTGTTGATCAATTCTGTTTGTTTTCTCAATTCTGTTCATCAGTGTAGTTTAATTTCCTTTAACAATATATCATAATAAGATGTACCTGTTTTAAGTTTTTTTATTCTAAAGTTGTTCTTTTTTGTTTTTGAAATAATTGAAATAGATAAGGCAAATTCAAGAAGGAAGTTATCAGTAGAACTCGAAAATTATCGACACTCAGCTCAATGTAAACCGAATAGTGTTAGAATAGTATATTATTAGTTGGGTTAGTAATTATTTTATACCTTAGGGCTCCCTTGTAATTATTAATCTTTATTAATATAAAAAGGGGATAATACCACAATTATTCCCTAATCTTTGTATTCTCTAAAATTAACATGGTATCAGAGCCTAATCCTAAAACCCCTCTATCCATACAGTTCATGTTCCCACCGGAGCCACTAGCCAACAGCCAGCGACCATCACCTCACTGAAGATAATCCTAAGGTTCGAATATCACCTGGGTTGGTTGGAATCATCACCAAACGTCCATCATTCTCTCGTTGGCTTAGTCGACCACTAGTGTAGGTGAGTCTTGCCTGGCCGACTGCCCCTGACAGTTCTGCTAACCCAGCATACAGCCCTATGCCTCATTTGGCTTCATGCGACGGCCTCTGGTATCGCCGATAGCCTCTGGTCTATCGTCTATTGTTGTCTTTCGTCTTTCGTTTGCTTGTCGTCTATCGCTGATAGCCCCTGGTATTTCTCTACTTTCATCTTTCTGTCTGTCTTGTCGTCTGATCCTCGTGTTATTACCTTAGTCATGAGGTATTGAATAGTCCTTTGTTTATTTGTTTCTTCTTTTAAAAATATATATATATTATAAGTGTTTAATTCTTTAATATTCTTAGTGGTCTTTGTGCTTACTATTCCCCTACCATCTTTTGGGTTTGTAATTGACAGTAGTTTTTGTTGAGGGTTAGGTAGTATAGTATCCATGACAGATTCCACCAGTAGGTCCACTATTTCTCAGACACCTAAGAGTGAGAGTTTCATTATACCTCCTACTATGACTGATAACCCCAGCCCTAGTCTTAAAATTACCACCTCTTTATTCAATGGTCAGAACTATCTAGCGTGGTCGCAGAGTTTGACTATTTTTTTGAAGAGCAAAGGAAAGATGGGTATGTTGATGGCAAGATACAGGCACCCAACACCACAGACCAAGGTTATGATCAGTGGGAGATCACCAACTCCTTAATTATGGGTTGGTTGTTACATTTTATGGCCCTGGAGATTGGAGAGGGCTATCTATCTATGGACATTGCATAAGATATTTTGGAGGTAATGGCTACTACTTATTCCCGCAAAGGGAATTTCTCACAAGCATTTGAGTTGCGCCGCTTTATTGAGAGCTCTATTAAGAGGGAGTAGACTGTTCTTCAGTACTTTACCTTCCTCACCAACGGCTGGAAACGTCTTGATCACCTGCAAGACTATAAACCTGTTTACACTGCTAATTTAGTCGGGTATAGGAAGTTCATTGCACAAGAAAGGGTCTTCAAGTTTCTAGCCGGTCTCAATGTGGAGTATGATTGGTTTCGGAGTCGGGTTCTGGGTATGGACACTCTTCCTTCACTTCTGGAGGCATTCGCTTATGTACAGAATGAGAAGAGTCGCCGGTCTGCTATGATGTCACCTATCTTTACTAACAGCTCAACATTATTGTCTACCCCTAGAGATGGCCTCAGTCTGACTCCCATCCCTCAGTCTACTGCCAAGGAGTCTATCTTCTGTGATTACTATTGCAAGCCGCGACATACTTGTGAGACGTGTTGGAAGCTTCATGGGACTCCATCCAGGAGTCGAGGTGATTGGTCTGGTTCTAGAAGAGGTCGATCAGGCCAGTCTAGAGGACGTGGCTCCCATCCACAGGTTCATCAGTCTAGTGCCGTTGATACACTTGATTCTACTTCCGTTTCTGTTGGCCAAGTGTCTTATGGTCTCTCTAACACAATTAGTCATGAGCTTGAGGATGTTCTGCGTCACTTGTTGGACCACTGGTCTTCTATTGCTCCCAGTACATCTTCATCGTCGTTTGCCCGCTCAAGTAACTTAGCCTCTTCTCCTCATGGTTTCTTATCTCATAAATCTTTGCCCTGGATTATTGATTCTGGTGCCCTCAGATCATATGTCTGGATCCTCGAACCTTTTCTTTGCCTATAAGCTCTCTTCAGGCCAGGACAAAGTTAGGATTGCAAATGGTACTGTTTCTTCCATTTCTGGGAAAGGTTTCGTCCATGTCACTCCTACTATACATCTATCTTCTATTCTCTATGTTCCCAATTTTTCTATTAACCTGTTATCCTTGAGTCGTCTTACAAAGGATTTGGATTGTAATGTGATTTTTTTTCCTGATCATTGTCTTTTTTAGGACCTTGTCACGAGGAGGACGATTGGCAGTGGAAGTACAGAAAATGGTCTTTATTTCCTGGATCAACCGGACAAGCTTGTTCATTCTTCTACCACGAGTCCTACTACCCAAGATGATTTATGACTGTGGCATCGGCGTCTTGGGCATCCTTATTTTTATTTACTTAAGCATTTATTTTTATATGTTTTTGCAAACATAATATGTCTGAGTTTCTTTGTGAGTCTTATTAACTTGGAAAACAATACAGAACTTCTTTTGCTCCCCGTTTTAATAAAAGTTTAGTTCCTTTTTCATTAATACATTTTGATGTCTGGGGTCTATCTCGTATTATGTCTGTGAAAGGTCATCAATGGTTTGTTACATTTATCGATGATTTTTCTCATACTACTTAGGTGTATCTCATGAAAGACAAGAGTGAGGTTTTCTCTGTGTTTTGTAATTTTCATAAAATGATTTGTATTCAGTTTGGGGCCACTGTCAAAATCTTTCGTTCTGATAATGGAGGGGAGGAGAATACATAAATTCTGGGTAAGGGCAATATTTTTCTACCCATGGCATTATCCATTAGACCTCTTGTACCAATACCCCTCAACAAAATGGAGTGACGGAATGCAAAAATCGTCATTTTCTTGACATAGCTCGGTGCATATGTTTTTCTATGAGTGTGCTTTGGTCCTACTAGGGTGACGCTGTTCTCACTGTTGTCTATCTTATTAATTGTCTTCCTACCAAGGTCTTGCAAAAATAAGCTCTCCTTCAAGTCCTCCTAGGTTCCGAGTCCTTATTTTCTATTCCTTCAAAAATATTTGACTGTGTCTGTTTTGTCCACAATCACTCTCCTACTCGTGGTAAATTAACCCTCAACAGTACTTTACCTTCCTCACCAACGGCTGGAAACGTCTTGATCACCTGCAGGACTATAAACCTGTTTGCATTGTTGATTCAGTCTGGTGAACAACTCGTTGACATCCTCACCAAGGGAGTTAGGAGTAAGCCATTGCATGCCATCCTAGGTAAGTTGGGCATGAAAGATATCTTCGCACCATCTTGAGAGAGTGTTAGAATTGTATATTATTAGTATATTATTAATTGGATTTGTAATTATTTTATACCTTAGAGCTCCCTTATAATTATTAATCTTTATTAATATATAAGGGGATGATACCACAATCATTCCCTAATATTTGTATTCCCTAAAATTAACAGATAGTTCAACCAGTGATGTTCAAAAAAGGAAGACGATCGACAGACAATGTCATGAATCGAGGAGAAAAGATTGCCGGAGACAGAACTATGCAGAGACGCGTGGTGAGATCCGTGAAATGGCGGCAGGAGACATGATGAAATCAAATTGGGTATACAGAAAACTGTGGGAAGTTGAAGATTTTTAAGATATCAGTACAGAGTGTGGGTTACAAATTCTCAAACAATTGTCAAATGAACTGCTAGATCAAGTTGTTGAGACCTCCCATGAAATTTTTTGATCTGTAACAGTTAAAATGAACCGTACATCTTCTCTTTTTTGGCTAAACAAAAGATATATAGTGACTTTTAGAGAAGGTAAACTTTCTCCTTAAATGACAACACTACAGTCCGTTCCTCCAAAATTTTCCCAGGAAAGAAAATTACAAAAACATGTTGGCTCGAAAAAAGAAAGTGGCAACACATTAATAAGAATGATCAAATTCAAGTAATCAATTTGGATATTATCCAGCAACCCATCTTTATGATCACTGATCTGATACCAAAGAAACATAAAAAAAATAAAAAATAAAAAAATAAAAAAAAGGAAAAAAAAAAGAGGAAAGATAAAATGAGAGAGAAACACTTGACTGATTGAGAGAAAATATTAAGGACAAAGATCTGGCAAGAAAAAAGAGGGACACAACAGGCTTACACGTGCATTATACAACTGCAGTTTATACAACACAAAAATTTTCTAAGGTTTTTTGGGTGCTACAACTTTACACATGGTAATTACAAGCATATTTTACCAATACAAAAAAACAAAAACGAAAAAGAAAAAGAATATACATAACAAAATCAGTTCAGAGTAATTCTTGCCGGAAGGCAAACTCCAGGAGCTTGCTCTTCCACAAAAAGGCCTTCACAAGCAACTAATTTCAAAATAGACTGAGTAGTGAGGCAGTACCTCTGCTGAGCTTCTGCAAAGCTCCTGCTGAGAACCCGCTCAATCCAGTCCCCCACTGCTCTCTTATTGTCCGATAACCAACCAGCTGCAAGTATTCCGACCATGGCTTCTTCATCAATCTCCAACAAAGCCTCAGACCCTACTGTCTTCTTGAAGCTTCGATCTATTTCCATCAGCACTTTATCTGCAAGTGCATTAAAGTCCAAGGGCTCGAAGACCACTGTCTCATCCACTTGACCGAAGAAATCTTCCAACCAAACTTCCAGGTTTTCCAAGTTGGAGTCACCATCACAGTTTCCATAATTATTCTCTTCAGACTCCTCCACAGGCAGATTCAAATCCAGGGACAATTTTGATGCTTTGTGTGCATGTTTAGGCATTTCCGAGGAGTCATTCATGTCAAGTAGCTTCCTTTTGTTCCTGGATATTGGGTTTGAGTTTTCTTTCCTTGACATAACCGATACGCTCATCCCATTGGTTCTAGTGGCATCACCAACACATCCAACTAAAATTTGCATTTGCCAGCCTTTGGCTCTCAATACTCTTTCCTCAGAAAATTCAACATGTTCTTTCCCAGAAATGTTTTCTCTATTAACCTTTGTGGTATTTGAAGTAATCACAAAGATGGCATTGTTGATGCTGATTTCTCTCCCACGTGAATCAGGAAATTTACCAGTTCTAATAGCCCGAGACAAGCTATCTTGAGCCGGTAAATCAGCCTTATCTACATTTTCAAGAAGCACAACTGAATGAGGTTTCCTACTCAGCTCCTGAGCAATATAATCAATGACTGTCTTTCCCCTAAACTTTACATCATAACTATTTAAATCTTGGCAGTTGAAGATGGAGTTTGAACAGCTCATTCCATCTACAGAGCTTAGATCCACAGAGATTAAACTTTCCCTGCGGCCAAACATTATCACAGCAAGTGCTGCAGCGATTCTCTTCTTTCCCACCTTGTCATCTCCAACAAAGCTGAGCCAAATGTCTCCTTTGTGACTTGAGCCACGAAGTCTTCCATGTCCGGTCCTGCAACGGGATATAGTTTGACTAATAGTACAAATGGCTTCACTTTGCCTGCCAACCTTTTCAGTTAGTGCTCTCCAAAGGGACTTGAAATCTTTTGGATTCACTTGCCTTCCCAACTCAGGACCAGAGCACGATGAAGGCGAAGCAATATGATTTGAAGTGTTCTCACTGACTCCATCAAACTCAGCAGTAGTGGAACCTGAGTAGTGAAGACGACTCTTGTGATGCTCAAATTTAAGTTTTCCGGGCTCTTGACCAGAAACTGCATAAAGTGTTCCTAATCCCAAATCTGTGGTCAAAGAAGTAGCTGAAGATGGTGATGTGCGATTGGGCTGGTGACTCTTTGAAGCTTCTATGAGTATCGTGGGTTGGAAATCAGCATTTTCAACTTCAGAAGCCACTGGGGATACTGTTTTTTGTTTCAGGGGAGAAACCTTTCGTAAGTCTATTAGAGTGGAAGAAATTAGATTGGACGACTCAGTTTCATTTGAAGATGAATTCTTACTGCTACTTTCCTTCCTATCTACAAGAAAATGAAAACCCTCTACATGTTGACTTTGAAACCTGGACTGCGAAATATCAGGATGGAATGGCCTTGTGGGATGAAGACGCTGGCAGATATCATTCCATTTCCTCTGTAGACCCGTAAGTTTCGCATTCAATACAGTTTCATCATCTTTGGCCTGCACCGAAATGATGAATTACATGTTTACCCAAACATTTTAACAACTTAAACAATGAAATATTGTGCAAGTGTCGTGTCATGTGAGTCTCTCGATGCACGTATGTGTGGGTGTATCTATATGTGCAGTAAACAAGGTCAATGGGCCTGTTTGATGCAGCTTCATGCAAGCCAAAAGTTGATAATCAGAAAATAGAAGCCAAACAAACCCCCCCCCCCCCCCCCCAAAAAAAAAAAAAATTAGCTTATTTAAGCTATTTCTGGCAAATAAATTATAAGCAAAAGTTACACTAAACGATCTGGCACAAACATTCCAGAAGGAGGAAAAAAGAAAAAGGAAGCTATAAGCAATTCATATAAGCTGCACCAAACAACCCCAATGATTTAAATCTTTGTAGTACATACCTCTATAACATCCACTCTCTTGTTTGCATCACATTCAGTCATTTGTAACCAAGAAGACAAACTTGCCGAGTACTGATCGGCAACTGAAGTGGTCGATCCTCCCTTCAATATAACTGAAGCTTCTTGCTCATACTTCTCATTGCAGAGGTCACAACGTGTGGGCTGATTTGTGCTACTTACTAGATTCTTGAACTCGGATGGTGTAGAAAAGAAACCACCAAGTGGAACAAATGACCCCATCAAGCTGTAAGGGCATCATGAGCACAGAATGTGAGTTCTAAGGGACATAAGCAGTAAGAAGCTAGAGTGTTCACATTTATAAATATATTTATTCCTAAAAGTGTACACATATTTTGGAACCACTACAGTGAATAAAAGTGACATAACATACAATTTACAGTAGAAGTACATATAGACAATTCAGAAATCATACAGGTTAGTCTATGTATTACTTGGTCGGGTTCATTTGTTCAATCCATATCTAATTCAACTAAATCCATTTAAAAACAACGCCCAATTAATACACATTAATGTGTTTGGGAGGGGAAATATTGAGTACACACCTAACCTTTGGTATAATGCACAAAATGGTGGCACCAAGACTTGAACCCATAACCTCAAGGTTATTAGGCCAAGTCATAACCATTGAACCAATGGTTACCCCTATTTAAAACTATTTATTAAATGAGCGGATTTGGGTAAGGTGTTTTTTAATGTATAACCTATTTTGACCTGCCCAAGGTTTTAAAAAGCGGCCGTAACCGTTACGTAACGCCGTTACGTAACGGTTTTGGTGGTTACCGCCACCCGTTACGGCCGCTTTTGCAATGTGATTGAGATTCACAGGCGTGTCGACCGTAGCGGCTGCCATAGCGGTCGTAACGATACCGTAACAGCCGTAACGGCCTGTTATGCACCGTTACGCAACGGTTCCGAACTGTTTCTTTCGAAAAAACACACAAAAAAATTGAAAATGGAGGTAAGAGGGATAGAGAGAAGAGGAAAGATAAAGAGAGAAGATGAATGAACAAAAGATAGAGAGAGAGAAGAGGGAAAATGAAAAACATGTTATTGATTTGTTGAAGTTGTAAGACCTATGCTATTCTATTCAGCTGCTATCACTCAACCATTTTGTTTGTGTGCGTCTGTCTATATATTGTTTGAAAATAATAATAATAAGTGTGGTCATTATCTATTTGGCTTGGTTAAAATATGTATATATATAAATTTAGGCTCTTATTTATTCTCTTACTTTTGTCATTATTTATCTTATATATAATAGTTAGTGATTGATTTTTTGTATAATATAAAGTCATTAATTATTAAAATAAAATGTAAAAAACTCAATTTATAGTGATTTAAAAATATAAAATATATTGGATCATACTTAAAAATTTACAAAAATTAATCAATATTTATTTTAAGCCTAATAAATATGACCATGGAAAAAAAATATGCGTATCGGTAAGTTTTTTTCAAATTGTACGAAAAATAAAAAAATTCACGGTTCCGGTTATCACAACCATTACGCTACGACCTTTACACCCCGCAATCGCAATCGCAATCGCAACTGCAACCGCGCCATTGCCACCGTTACGGCGACCGCAACCGCTTTTCAAAACCTTGGACCTGCCCAAACACACCCATTCGCCACCTCTACTTGAAATGATCACACATTGATAAAATTCCTAGTTTGGTTACCCCCTTAATGAATCCCTTGATGGAGCACTAAACTTCAAGAGAAACCATAAAGAACTGCAAAATCAGGTCACCCAACATAAACAGATTGGAAAAATGTTTTTGACATCAAGAGAACAAGCTAAACCTCCTCATCTAATTGGAGAAATGAATATCATTTATGGCCCGCACTTGGAGAATTCCCAAATGAACATTTCTGTTTCCTAAGAGACTAGAACGGAACACTAGTAGAATAATGAAATCCCAATGTTTCCAAAAGAAAGAAAATGTCTCAAAACATACTGAAACAATAAGTTGTGTTGACACAAAATTGCAATTTTCTCATAAATATTTTATATTTTTTTAAGAAAAAGAAGATAAAGGGCCTTATTTTCGTATAGGAAGAGTTCTTATTATAATTTTAGTATTGAATACTATTAGTATTACTATTCTAGTAAATTTCCTCGTCTTATTTCAATGGAACCTCATGCACTTAGAGAAACTTTTTGTTTTTGGGAAAGATATTTTATATAAAGACCAGAATATATATATACACACCGTATAAGGGGCATATCTGAGGACAATACAAGGATGGGAACCATCTAGGAAAGTTGAGGGCCATCCAACAGTAGATCAAGCAGAACACAATACACCAAGAGTCCAAGTAAGAATTAGCAGCACCAGAACAGAAAGACAAGGGAAAGAGGAGACAAGCCACTAGACTAACAATAGATTACACCTGATAACATCATATAGCAAACCAGCATAAAAAACCCATGTAGTCAAATCCCTAACAAACTGCAGCAAATACAGTTCTCGGGAACTTCCATTCTTATTGCAGCCATATGTTTGGTTGGTTACTTTGCACATGAGTATGAAGGTATTATCTGCCACTAACATACATCATAACTTCTGCTACAATTGTCTTGGAGTCTCGATAATTATTTGGATAAAAGTCTCGCATTCCTTTCCTTCCATAATCTACCACTTATACAATCATGAACACTTAAACTTCATAAAATGAATTCATTTGACAACTAAGAAGCATGGACATGGACATGGACACGTGACACCACATTGACACGCCGACACACTAATTTTTAAAAAATGCAAGACATGACACATGAGGGACATGCATGAAATATATAATTTTATATATTTATATGGGTTTTGTTTTATTATTGTATCTTAACTTGTTTTGTTTAAACTTATAATTAGTTTCACATGTGTCTAATCGATAGACACGTGTGTTTAAAGGATTGACATGTGTGTCCTTCAAGTATTCAAAGAGTGTCTGGATCTTTAAAAAAATTTAAAAAATAGGACATGTTTTGAAAAGTGTTGGACATGTGTCCTAAGAGTGTCCAAATAGTGTCGGTGTCCGACACGACACGGATACATCACCTTCTTAGAGGTGTCCGTGCTTCTTAGGACAATACTAAACAATTTTTGGTTCTTACTAGCTTTTATATTTCAGCAATACTACATACCCAAAAAACAATTTCAAGTACGTGTGGTTCACATTCATTTTGTGTATAGACCTCACAATACACCAATTAAATTTCAACCACACTTCACTTTTCATGGTACTTTTCTGGGTAAATTATAAATACACCCCTTGAGATTTGCTTAAAGTACGGATTGCCCCATTTGATTTGAAGAATTATAAATATCCCTTGTCAGAATTTTTTATTTAACATAATTAACTAAAAAAATGAAATTTATAATTGCTTCCATATATAATAATAAAATTACTTAAATTATTAATTGAAACATATTTCTTATATCCTTAAAAACTATTAATTGATTTGATAATTTATTAATAAAGGGACGATTTGTTAAGTAGACTTTTATATTTTGATTTTACATTTGTTCGTTCAATTATTAGGCTTTTATACATTTAGATGAGTTTTAGTTTGTATTTCAAAACATTTTTTGGAAGTGAACCGATCCAACTTTTGTGTTTGATCCGGTCAATGGAATGTTATGTATTTTCAAATTCTCCCCATCTCTTTTAAAACATTTACGAAATATTTCCATTTCCATGGTAGCCAAAAGGCACAGAACAATACACCAAAATCAAATTTTGATCCTTGCACAAAAGTTGAAAAAAGTATATCCATTAAAGCAAGTTACAAATGTAAAAAGACTATACAAGTTACAAAGTTAAAACGATGTTAATATGGATGATTGTTGGTGGCGTGGGTAAAAATCATGGGCCCTTTGAAAATTATGGTAGGCACCGAGATGGTGCAGGACCACTGAAGGTAGAGGGAGTGAGAGTTGAGGTAGTCTGATAAGAAGAAAGAGAGCGGCCCTGAGGGAGAAGCCTTTGAGCTTGGTGGAGGTGGTGAATATGGTTCTTATGTGTATGAGTAGACAGCCTTATGCAAAGGTGGAAACCTTTTATAGGAGGATTGGGCCATGGAGGTTAGCTCACTCTTGCTTGATGTCTTATGCCTAAGGACAGGTGGCTCATCCCTTTGCCCCCAGCTACACCAATACTCTGACCTCAGAGGTCATGTTAAGAAGCTACAGCGAGTAGGTACAATACACCTTACAAGGTATCACCTATCTTGGTCAAAATCTGCTCTTCCTGTATAATGGAGCCACCTCGAGGGGTTGAATCAAGCAACTTTGACTACCTCTCAACGCTAAGCCTCTAAATGTCAATCCACAAGTCTATGGTGACTGTGCATATAGTTTATGGGTAAGCTTGAATGTCCTATGTTGCAGAAGACATACCTCAGGGGCCCCAAGAAAGTTTGTTAAAATCGGGATCCCAAGTCAGATCGTAGGGAGGGACTAATGGATCGGATCGTAGAATTGGAAAGAATCATAAGATCCTACTTTTAATGCAAAATAAAATTAAAAATTATTGATAATGATAAACTTTGTTACATAATTTAAAAAGATTAAAGAAAAATGATAAATTTGATATAATATATATTCTACATTAACATAAATTAGAGAAAACATTTGAAAAATGAGTTTATAGTCAAATTTTTTATATAGATATACATATATATATATTATATATAAGAAATAAATAGTAACAAAAAAAATTGGTGGGATTGGGATCGAAGTAGAATCGGGATCGTATGAGATTCTACATCATTTTATGACTAGGATCGTAGTGACTTTAAGATCCTACTAAATTTAAGATCCTAGTGTGATCTGGATCGTTTGGCCTCGTAGAATCGTAAGAAGAATCGTAACATCCTACAATCCGGATCGGGATTCTGATAACCATGGCCCCTAGGCCCTACTTTCAGCGTAGGCAGATGTTATATCATTGGAGTGCCATTCTAGATACAGCTTGTGAAGCAAGAACGAGATGAAGCGCCAAGTGAATGCAAAACAAATCCATACCGAGGCATAGAGTGATGGTGCAACAAAGCCATGGTGAGGCATAGAGTGATGGCATGGAGAATCCATATAAAGGCATTGAGGCAGCCTAAGGGAAGCAAAGGCAAGGTTTAAGTAATGCCTTATGATGTGAAGAGGTGGTTTGAGCCAACCCCATGACAATGACGTGGCTCGCTACATAGGAAGTCCATACACATACGTACACTTACCACTTTGTAATTTCAAAACCTTTTGCTTTTTTGTGTTATCCATAGAAAATTTGTTGTGCAACACAAAACTTCTAGCTCCGTTTTTACATCTAGACGCTTGAGCCCTAAAAGATGTAAATTTGCGGACTCCGCATGGAGTGGTGAGTCAAACATACCATCTAAATTTAACCTATAAAAAAAACAATCTCTTCTATATAGGACATAGTTTATATGATGAATAATCTCAATAACAAGACTAAGCCACAATTTCAAAAATGAAAAACTAAAATACTAGTGAAAAACATCTAAGTTGTCTATTCAACAAGAAGTTACAGTGTTTTTGGTACATTATATTACTTCCCAATTGAATTTTGAGTATGAGAAGGAAAGACTGATTTAACAATTTTTAAGTACAAATAAAAATTGATTTCATACAAGAAAAAAAGGACAATCAAATTTATTACCTCATAAATGATAAATGTAGGGTGTCGAAGAATACAAATGATTGGAGCAGTTAGGAACTTAGGATTGAAGGCCAAGTAACACAACGGAGTGAATGCTTTCAAGACCAATGTTCAATTAGCAAGATGAAAGGAGATATTGGCGACGATGTGCTTCTAATGGGTTAATAGAAATTTGAGGCATCAATCCCTTTTCCAGTAGCCCATTTATTTTCAATTCATGACATCAACAACCATTAAAACAATAGAAATTATATACACAAGATGGGTCACAAACCTGGGTTTTGAATATAATCCTCCACTTGAAGGATTTGAACTAGTGATGGGTAACAGATGCAAATCCCAATCTTTCTCTATGGAAGGAAACTGAGCTAAAATCTTCGTGTATGTCTCATAACTCTCCACTTCGCCAATCAACCACAATTTCTCACCATGAGCCTCCAACAAACCACTCAATTGTGAAACCACATAGTTCACATTATCAACCGAATTGCCATCGGCAATCAACACCTTCAATTCTCCAATATTAATCACAATACCAGGCTGAGAACAATGCTCCATTGAATCACACACTTCTTTAAACTTCAAACCATGATTTCCTCACTCCCACCTTTAGCAAGAAACTCATAAATCTCCTTCCTCAACACAAATTACACTCAACCCATCAATTTCACTTGCAATACACCAATTTTCCCTCTTTGTACACACTCTGTGAAACTACCAAGCGCATCATTCGCACAAACTCCAATCAATAATGGGTTCTTTTTCCCTTTTTTGTTCGCCAAAACCTCTCCGATTCTTCTACAATTTCCGTCTCCATTTTCAACCCAGAAAAACCCATAAAAGGGGAAATTGAAGCCACGGCGATTCAGATTCGAATCCGAATCAGAATCGGCCAAGTTACAGAGAAACAGAGGAGGGGCAACGAGATCGCGAAATGTTCGGAGGCCGAAGAATGGCGAGCTTGATGTCGGAGCTCCGAAAACCCGATTCTCCAAAAAACCCGGCTGACAATCGGGTCATCGAGAATCGATAATATGAAATGCTTCATCTCAACCTTGACACACGAAACCGACGACTGGCTTTTGATTCTGTACCTGCTGGTACAGGTGGAACGTGTAGGGGTGTCTTCTCTGGTTGGCTTGTGACCGTTTGATCGCCGCCATGAGAGAGTTCGCCACCGGAGGATCATCGTGTCGTCGGCCTTGGAAGTCGGAATACGATCCAGAGACACGCCGACGGAGAGCTCGAGGGCTCGGAATTGAAGGCGTGGCGAGTAGACAGAACTGGGAGCGCGTGAGCATGCGTCCCGGAGAGTGAAGGAGGGAGGGAGAGAGTAGGGCGGAGACGGCGTGGAGGGACGTGGTTTGAGCATGGGCTGCGGCCGGCGGGCGACGGAGACGGCGGCGTCGAGAGCACGCGCGGCCTCGTCGGTTAAGCATTGCCGGGCTGTGCTAACCGGCGTTGGCATAGCCAGTGAGCGTATATAAGAAATTTGTTTATTATTTTTTATATATACACTCAGAGAGAAAAATTAAAAATTAATATTATAAGAGAGTGGAACCAAATAAAAATTTTGGAAGAGTCGAAGGAAACTTTTTGTAACCATTTAAAATTATTTACGGGTAATTTTAGGGATTTTAAATGTTTTATCAAATATTTTATGAAGATTTATTTATAAAAAGTAAGTTAAAAGTTATTTTTAAATTTTTAATTTATTTTAAATCATATCAGTTTTCATATTTTTACATAATTTTTTTAAAAAATAAAAAATAATTAAAAAATCAACTTTTAATTATCTTTTCAAAATCTTTCTAAATATCTTATATGAAAGTGAAATTTACATAAGATTCACATCATGTAAGTTCCATATTTATATGAAACATTTAATAGAATCTTTGATAAAATATTCAAAATTCTTAACATTTTTCATTATTTATTGTAAACAGACAGACAGAAAGCGCATATTGTTGTTGTTGAACAGTTCAAGAAAAGGAAAATTCTAATGTCCAGATTTCTTAATTATTTTATTTTTTTAGTCATAATTAATTTTTTTAATTATGATATTATTTTAGTTATGATTCATGAGATTTTTAATTATATTTTATATTGTGTTATAAATCATATATTTTTTTTTCTTTAATTATGAAGTAAATATGAAAAATGTGTACTATAGTATTTCTCTCAAAAACCTATTTGTTGCTGATTTTTTTTTTTAGGACTAGGTATTCTTTTTTATGAATTGGTATTCTTGTTAATTTATACGCATCATAACTAATTTCAAAATCTACGTAAAGCCTTCTACGTAAATTCAACAAATCTCACGCCAAGAACCAAACCACACCCTAGACTCTAAGATCCCATTTGATAACTTTTAATTTTAATCAAATGATTAAAAAATTATTATAAATTATTATATTATTTTTTATATATTTTTATATATTTTTTTTTATAAAAAATCAAACAATTACTAAAATAATTCATTCCAACGCCTGAGTTGCACCACTAGCCAACCATTTCTTCTTCTTCTTCTTGTTGTTGAATGTCGATGATGGTGTGGGCTTTGTGGGACCATAAAAACAAGCACACAGTGAGCACAATTTCCTCTTTTATGTAAAAAGACGTTCGTGTTTCTGTCTTTTTTTTTTTTTCTTTTTATACTACTTTTGAGAGGGAGATAGAGGTCCTGTTTGGTAGAGCTGTAAGAAAGTACTTATAGTTTATACCTACACAACTTATAGCTTATAACTATGAACATAAACTGATTTCTGACTTATAAATTAAGCATCTCCTGCACCACTCAAAGAATAAGCTGATTTCTGACTTCCAAAAAGGTATAAGCTATAAGCTATAAGTAAACCAAACACATCAAAATAACTTAAATTAAGCTCAAAGCTGAAATAAGCAGCTTTTAAGCTGCACCAAATAGGTACAGAATCGGGGAACTCAAGCGGGTGTAGCACTGTAGTAAGATTTTTGGAGGTCTCATGTTTTACTTTTTTTCAGGGTCAATTACACAGACGACGATACATATAATTAATTGAATAAATTTTTTAGGTCTAGCCAAATTTTATCGAGTATGAGGAGTGTGGGTTCAAATCGCTGCATGTATATGAATTCATAATTTACCGCTACATAGTTGAGTGTCTTATTATGTAAAAACCACTTAAAGGTGACTTCTGAACTCTCGACTCTTTATATGATATACCCTCAGATATTAACCTTATATGATTAGGCCTTTTTTTAAGATAGAATTGGAGTGATTATCATATGCCATTTGTATTGGGATTAATTTTGAATTTGATATATAATTTAAATTGTTTAATTTTTAAAATATATTAAATAGATTATACTTTATAAAAACCTAAATTATCAAATATTGATAGTTTTTTCATGAAAAAATTATTCACTTTGTTTAATTTGAGTTTTTTAAAAATGCTTTTCAGAAAATTCTACTTTGTTGTTTTTTGTGTTTTTTTTGTTTTTACTGAATTATTTTAATATTTTAAGTAATTTTTTTAATTTTTAGATACACCTAACATAAATATACTTAAAAAATATAATTTCTGTGAAAAAATCTTTAACAAATTCACTAAATACCAAAAATAAAAATAAAAACGAAAATTCAATATATTTTTTTGTATTTTTGTGTATTTATTAATTTTTTAAAATATTTTTTTACAAATATTTTACTTTTTAGACACATCTAAGTAAGATGCATATAAAAAATTTAAAAAAATGATTAAAATTTAAAGAATATTCATTAAAAACAAAAAAATTTAAAAAATAAAAAAATTCAATTTTCAAAAAAATTAATTTAGAAAACTCAATTAAACACACTGATTGATTGATGTTCCATCAACTACACATATATACTACTAAAAATATATCTTAAAAAATAAACAAATTATTAGAATAAAACTCAAAATAGACTCCATCGAGCAGATAACAGTTATTGCCCCATGTCTTAAAAAATTTTGAGAGGAGTTGTTTTGTTCTTTAAAGAGTTTTGAGTGAACATATCAAAATATTTAATATAATCTTTATTTATAATATATTTTTTTTAAAAGTTAATTATTGAGCCATTGGGGAAAAGATATTTTTGAGTTTCTAAATTTAATTTTTTGACTTTTAAATTGTCATATCTTGCATCGATGGGAATTATGGGGGAAAGGGAGAAGAACAGCTGTTCTTAAGATTTCAATGTTATCTTGTTTTTTATTTTATTAAAATATATGTATTGTAAAAAAATGTAATTATGTTATTGTTGGTTTTTTGACTTTTGAAGGTTATTATTGTAATTTTAAGCGTGCCAGTAAGGATCAATCAGTCCTTACAGAAAATAAATTATCAACTAACTATCAGACGATTGTGTTTTAGTTCTTTCAGCCTCAATGAAGAGGATTTTTACCGGTGATTTTGTTTAGGAGAATTAAGCAAACAACGAAGAACAATTGTAACATTTCATCAAGTAAAAATGAAAGACTTACAATGATTCAATTCAGTCTCGTAGAGGTTTACAGTAACAAACTACTTGAAACTACTCCTATAAACGAAGTGCAATGCAGAAATTTGAAGTACATAAATGTAAAGAACAAGAAATGTAAAACTGGAAGGAAAATAAAGTAGAATAAAACTGATTTTTTAGATCTGAGTCTGGAGTTTCTTTCTGGGGCATTCTCTGCTATTTATACTTCTCAATGACAACCGTCAAAATGCGTTTCTAACCGTCGAACCATCCCTCCATGATCGCTGATCATGTTTCCTCACAGTTAGCTCCACTATGCCATGTCTGTAATTAGGCTCCCCTCCTGATTTTGAATTTAAATATATGAGTAACCATTAAAGTCATATCATTTTGCATATCTTTGCTGATCCAGTGCTATGCAGATCTACAATAACCAATACTAGCTACCAAGTGTGTGATTACGATTGAGGATTTGAATTGTCTTCCCGTATTACCCTCATCCTGCCACGTGTTGAACTATGATTGGCCTATACAAAATATGTAACCAACATTACCCCCCGCACTAATATATCAAATACTTGGTGATATTAGTGGATCAAGGTATTTTATCCACGTCTTAGAACGTGCATGGGTTTTGCATCTTCAGAAATGCAACCGGCATTCATCAATGAACATTTGCATTAAATTCTCTTATATCCTTTGAACTTTCCCACTATCTCAGTATTCGAAAAGACTAGTTCAGCTCTCATGGCCAAGCAGACTTTTTCTTACCTCGATCAAGCATATGAAGAGTTGTTTGATAATGCTGTTCGTCCTCGAAAGAATCTTCATGCATTGATTAGCCACCTTTACTTACCCTCCTATATTCAAGTCATGGAGGCTTTTGCAAACTATCAACCTTTGGATTACGAACCCTTTGTCTACAATTCTTTAACCAAAAATTTTGCAAACATGGATATTGGAAGCTCTTCTTCTGACCCAAAACCTTCTGCATGGGATGAAGCTACAACTTCTTCTTCTTCTGGGGCTTCTGGTTGGAGAAGTTGGCCAGAACCTGAGGAGTCCAAGTTAAGAGAGCGAATCAATCATCATTTTGTCGAATTTGTTGATCCTCTAACTTTCCCTCCCTTTGCTTGGAGTTCGGTAGTTTACCCATATGTACCCATTGACCGCCGACGCCATTTGGAAGACAACTTACTCATAGCATGGTACACATCTTCCATGCCTACGAAGATAGTACAAGCCACTCGTCGTCCAAAAGAGGCTCAAGGATATAGCCCGTCATTTTTTGCCCAGAAGGCAAATTTTTGCTTTTCTGACTGGCTTGATATCATCAATAACCCCTAATTTCCTCCTTCTTTCGAGATGGAAGCTCCTGCACCTCCTCTCCCACAAAATCCTCACTGGATGGAGGAACTGAGACTTACTCTCTTTGAGGACCAATTTCTTCCTTCCTATAACCCTCCATCTCTCCCTACTAAATATCAGCGACAACAAGCCTAACTTCTGCTTGCGGCCTTTTCTCACTTACCCTTCAATGTTCTTGAGGACGATGTTCCTTTTAAGAACTTTCGATGGGCTTGTGATGTTATGACCCGGGATCATGTCCTCAACCCTATCGCCCAAGCAGAGCTCCAGATGTTTTTAGACCAACTCCCACTGCTTCTTCATTGGCATCACATTTCTATGGCCACCACTCGATCTTTGGATCAAATCTCAGCCCGTCGAGTTCATACCTGGTATGAAGCAGAGAACCTCATCGATGAATATGATGATTTCAAGAATAAAGACTCTGCATACTAGGATGGCTTGGACATGGATGAGATAGAATAAGGGTTAAAAGAAACAGAGTTTGAAATAAAGGCTAAAAAACTTTTTTATCAAGTAAAAATATATCAACTTCAACAGTCTAGCTTGGAGAAGATAGAAGATAGAATAAAGAAGAAACAAAAGTTCATTGACTATAGTTGGAACAAGTTCCATGACCTTGTCATTTATTCTATTCCTTATTTTTATGAACTTGAATATGTAGCCAAGGAAGGCTTTTGATGTAATTGCTTTTGTTTTAATAAAGCTAAGATGTTTTCTCTTTATTTGGCATGGTTTGATTTTACCCCATTTGTCAAAGACAAACAAACTTAGGGCTTCGAATTCAACAATTTCATCCTTCGAATCTTGATTCAGTCATACCCAATGAGATACTGGAAACCCAATTTGAACTTTTCCAACTTATGGAGTGCAATTGACAACTTTTGCCGGTTTCCTTTCCAGAATTAGAGCTTCGAATTCACCACTTTTGCCCTTCGAAACTTGATTTGATCATATCCAATTCCCGAACATATGGTTACTACAATCGAATAATTTCAAATCAACTAATTTTACTTCGAACAAACAGTCTATATTTTCCAAAATATGAAAACCTCTTTTAAGGACTGCACTGTTTTATTCTAAGAAAAGTGATTTCTTTTGTATATTACCAAACCAACTATTGGTTTGAAACCTAGAACAAACAACTTCTAACTGTAAGGTATTTCAAATTCTGCTTTGAAGGATTTTACTTTTATCAAGGAACCTAAAAAAGCAGGTCCTTAATTCTTTTAAAGTAAACAAATACTTGGGCGTTCCTGCACCCTTAGGTGGGGAATGTGCTTCGAAGTTGCCTTCCTATTTTCGAAGCTGTTTGTCACTTGATTTTGGCGCCAAAACTTGGCTTCGAAGCCAAAATTTTGATTTCGAAGCCAACATCAGTATTTGAGATACATTTCCCTCCCAAATTATCACCATTGAGGGGAACCTTTTGTATCCGTACTTTTAACACTTCTTTATGAATTCAACCCACTTAAAATGATTGGGTATATTTTTCAGACACAAAGGTTTTAAAACCCTTTTTACTTCGTGCTTTGAATTTACTCGTTTGCCTAACACACAAACTCTTCATCTCTACTGACTCTCCCTTTCTTGCTGTTTGTTACCAATGAAGTCTTCTTCCTTGAAAGTACCAACTGGCGAACGTATAAGGCCAACAATGGCTTTGAAAAGATGTATTGAGGAAGAAATTGCTAAATTTAAAGCTGGTGGGTCAAGTGCCATAGACGGATGCCTCTTTATTCCTCACCACAGCAAAAAACAAGAATATGTCCTAGGTCCTATCTTTCGAGAGGTTCCCGCCCAACTTCCCGCTTTGTACCCTTGTTTGGATGACCACTTTCTTCTCTATGAAGGGGGGCTTGACTAGGGAAATTGGAGGATAAACCGACCTCATCGTTGTTGGCCAACATTGAGGGTTGAGTGGGAGGAGTGGTATGACAGGGTTGTGTCTGCAAAAGAATAGGACCTACAAGAGCTCTGTATTCTCAATGCCCTTTGTCTTTTTAGGTTTATCATTCCTAAAGACCCTTTTTTAATTCCTGCCGCTCTTTGTTTTTGGAATATAGCCTTTAACTTTTTTCAGTTTCGGTATGGTATGATGGCTCACACCATTCTTGATATCTGTCATCTCTTAGGGCTTTCACCACTTAGTACTCCCTTTACACCTAGCTATCCAGACCTTTTGGTTAAATTTTCTCTTCCACCTTTGAATTCTTCCTTCAGTGACTTCGTAAAGGCTGAGAATAAAAAGGAGGGCCCTATGAGTGATCGAGAACTCTTCTCCTTTATTTTATATTGGTTGTGTAAATTTCTCTTTTGTACATCATCTCAACAAATCATGCTTGAGTTTGCCCCACTTGTAAAGGCCCTTGTTTTGAAGAAGCGAATAGCCTTGGCCCCTTATCTTTTAGGCCATGTCTATAGAGCATGCTCTCAATTTTGTGAGAAACCTCTTGATATCAACCAAGGAGGTCCCCTCTGGGTGCTTCAACTCTGGCTCTTTGCATACTTCACTGATTTACATCCCAAGTGCTCAAAGTTTTTAGTTCAGGACCCTAGCACTTACGGAGAAAAGTATGCCAGAATTGCCCTTTATCCTACTTCTTTCGCCTACTATCTTACTTTTTTTTCACCAACTTCCTGTCTCCCTAGCTGCCACCTTCTTTTATCCCTTCAATGCCAATAAAGGACCGACTTGGCTAAGGACATTCTTGGCTGATAAACAGTGTTCCATCCCATCGCACAAAGATATGTGGGCCTCTATTTTGTTGCCAAGGGAACTTTTTATTGGTACTTTAAACCCTAGAGCTTATAAGTGCATATCTGATGTATACTGCCCCTCCCAGTTTGCCCAGCAATTTGGGCTTACCCAAGGAATTCCCATTCCACTCTGCAGTCTCTCGAATATCCATCTTGCAGCCAGAGACCTGAGAGTACCCAAATCTAAACTAGAGGAGGCAACATTTAAACTGTTGAAAGATTTGAGTGAGATTAAATTTACCCCCTTCCTCCCCTCTGGCTCAGTTTTAAAAAGATTTCAAAGTTGGTGGACAGCCAATATGGAAGTGCATCTAGCAATACATCCGCATGATTTACTAATAGGGCTAGGTGTGCCTTCCAAGGCTAAACCAAAAGAAACTGGGATCATTCCCTCTCTTTCCACAGCTACCACGACTATTCTTGCAACCTCACTCCCTCCTTCTAGAGTTACTAGAGCTGCTTCGAAAAAGGGTATGCATTCTTAGGTTTCCTTTCTTTCAGAATTTTCTGTTTGTTTTCTTCATATTCATACTACTTGGTATAAGGTCTCCACAAGAAGAATCTCCTAAGAGAGCTGAAGCTCTGGCTATTCTCAAAGACAAACACCAGCAGAGAAAGAAAAAAAAAACTAATACTTACTCCTAGGAAGTTTGAGTCTCAGATTGAAGAGAAAGAGACAGAGAAAGAGCAGGAAATACCACTGCAGAGAAAAAAGAGAAAGAAGATAACGGTCTCTCCTTCTGACTTGGTCAAAGACCCTATTCATGAGGTAGCTGCCAAAACAATGGAGAAGGAACACTCTAAAGAAATAATTGCTTTCCAGAGAGCTGAAAAAAAACGGCAGCAATAACTACTAAGGGATGAAGCTGCTGCTGCTGATACAATCCAAAGGGAAATTGCGAGAAGGCAACACATTGCTGAGCATTATTCCCTTCGTAGTTCTCCCATCATTGCCACCACCTCTCAAACTAGTAATTTCCTTTCGTGTCTCCACTTTTCCTTTCTCAAATTCTTGATATTGAGACTTAACATTACTTTATATTTCTTCTTTTGCAGCAACAACTACTCTGCCTTCTCCTTTAATAAGGACTCCTTCAGTTTCATCTGAAGTTGAAAGACCTTAAAATGTGGAACCAATTCAAATAATACTCCCACTCCCTGGTCCTACATTTTTCATACCTTTCTTGAGGCTAAGTATTCCTGCATCCCTATCTTTTGGCATAACTTTATACTTTCCTCATCTATCTTTCAACTCTACTCAATTTGCTCTCCCTTTAAGCCTTGTTGTTCCTTCCTCTACTGAGGAAATTCCAACTATTACTTCAGCTATTACTTCATCTCCAATGATAGCTGATTCCCGTAGAGAAGACACTGGTAGCTCACCAATTCCTTGTCCATTATCTTTACCTAGCTCCAGTCCCTCTTCTTTTGACCTACTAGTAGCCAAGACTATAGATACTGGTAGGGATACTTCATCTTCTCCTCCTATCCATATGTAGCCATCTCTTCCTCATATCAGAGCCTTTTTTGCGCCAACCATGTCAACAAAAGAAGTGGACATTTTTGAAGCTAGACTAGTTAGCCTTTTTGATGTGCTTTCCACCACTTCAACAGCTAACAATAAAACTAAGCCATTAGTCCTAGCTGATTCTCTTTTAGAAATTTTTGAAAGCTCTTCCTGCACTAGTAAGACTTCCCTGCCTACATTAGACTTGGATAGCTGTTTGGAGTTGCTGAAATTCTTCTCAAGGATTCCCTTCAAAGCCTTACAAAGGCCTATAATCAAGAATGGCTTCCTTCAATGCTACAAGGTTGTTGAGCAATCCAACATGACTATTTCAAGTCATTTTTCTCAGGCGGCAGCTACGATTGACTTTTACATCAGCATCTGCCATGCTGCTAAGGCTGTAGAAGAGAAATTGCTGAGAGACCAGAGTTTTGTTTCCCAAATACATGCTGAAGTGTCAGAATTGAAAGAGCAACATTCCTCTGTCTCCCAATTTCGAGCTTAACTATTGGAGAAGAAAACTCAGCTTGAAGAAGAGTTATCAGCAGTCAATCAGGCTTTAGATCGAACTGCCACCAAGTTGCAGATCACTAACCAAGGACTGGCTGATCAAAAACAGGAGATGGCTACAGCCATTCAATTGTTCCCATCTCTTAAGAGTAGAGAGTCTATTGTAAAAGAACAGCTGAAACATTGTACTGACTTTTGAGCCAATTTATGACTGCATATATTCAACTCATTATGAAATAAAATCCTTATTTATTATTTGAGTGTTATCATGTTCTTTTCACTTAGCACTTATTACATTCCTTGTATTTCCCACACAGTTGGATAATAAGGCTTCAAATATCTACCATTAATCTTTTTGGGGTGTACATATCCATTCAAATTTTTCAAATGATATGTTCCCGAAGGCAAGACTCTGTGAATTTGATATGGTCATTCCCAGTTAGGTGACCAGTTGCCAAACTTGTAGCTTTTAATCCCTATTGGGAGTATTGTCTTCCATACCAAATCACCTTCATCAAAGCTAATATGCTTGACTTTTTTATTATAGTTTTTGATTGCTTTCTTCTTTTGGAAAAGAATGCTATTTAATACCAAAATTCTAGCTTCATCTACGTTCTCTAATTCCAAGCACATACTTTGATGGTACTACTCAGGAACTAACTAGTCCTGGCCTCTCACCCTTAAGGACTTGATGTTAATTTCTACAGGTAACACTGCATCATGCCCATATACTAAGGTATAAGGAGTAACTCCTGTACTTCATCTTGGAGAAGTCCTGTAAGCCCATAAAACATCCAATAGTAAGTTATGCCAATCACTGGGATTGTCCTCCACAACTTTCTGTATTCCTTTCTTCAAAGATTTATTGGATGATTCTGCCTGACCATTGGCTTGTGCATAATAGGGGGTAGAATTAACAAAGCTAATTCCAAACTCTGCCACAAAAGACTTTATCATCTTTCCATCAAATACAGTCCCATTATCAACAGTTATAATCTGTGGGATGCCAAATCTGTGGATCAGATCTTTAATGAATCCAATAACTTCGGTCTGGTCTACAGCCTTATACGGTTTAGTTTCGACCCACTTAATGAAGTAATATGTGGCCACCAAGATGAAACAATGATGCTTCGAAGAGGGTGGGTGTATTTTCCCTATCATATCCATAGCATATTCTCTAAATGGCCAAGGCTTCACAACCGCATGCAGATTAGTTATGGGTACATGCCTTATTGCACCATACTTTTGGCATGCCTGGCAACCTCTAGTATATTCTATACAATCTTTAAGGATAGTTGGCCAATAGCAGGAATGTCTTCGAAGCAGCCATCTCATCTTTACACCAGGCTAATGAGCACCACAGATGCCTTCATGAACCTCAGTCATGGCTATCAATGCTTCCTTTGGACCTAAACACTCCAATAATAACCCGTCCGGCCCCCTTTTGTAAAGAGCATTACCGTACATTATGTATTACATAAATTGCAATTTGATTTTTCTACTGGCTTTCGAAGATAGGCCAGCTAGATACTACATTATTGGATGGCTTCAATCTTGTTCTTGTAAGTCATTATGATTGACTTCTAAGACCACATTCCTTTTATTTAAAGGTGGTATTACCTTTTGATATGTTGTTTGGCTTATGTTCATTTGAGTGTTATCCCTTCTCTTGAAATTCGAAACTTTCTGAACCACATTATTAGCTTTATTATTCAAGAATCTTGGGATATAAGTTATATTTGCTATCTGAAATTAAGAAAGCAAATGTAATGCAACAACATAGTATGGCAACATGCTCACACTTTGGCACATGAAAATTCCTTTCACCTGGTTAACCACCAATTAAGAATCTCCAAATATATCAACTGCATAAGCTTGTAATCCAATAAGTATTTCCAGTCCCATTATTAAAGCTTCACATTCAGCTTGATTATTGGAACAAATAATTTCATCCACTCTGAAACCATGTGTGGTTTCTACCCCTTGTGGTGACTTAATCACCACACCAATTCCAGTTAGACTGTTGGCTTTTGATCCATCGAACCACATTTGCCATGGTTCAACACTAACCATACCAAGTTACATTATCTTTTGGCTTTCTGTTTGACATGGATGGTCTGCCAAGAAATTAGCTAAAACTTGTCCTTTTACTGCCTTTTGGGAGACATATTCTAGATGGAATTCTAATAAAGCTAGTATCCATTTGCCAATTCTTCCTCTCAATATAGGTCTAGATAACATATATTTAACCAAATATGTGGTTGCAATTACCAAGACAGTTGTAGGCAAAAGATAATATTTTAATTTCATTGCAGCAAAATACAATACAAGGCACAGCTTTTCTACAGCTGAATATTTACATTCACAAGAATTTAGAAACCTACTAAGGTAATAAACTGCTTGCTCTTTGCCTTCTTCATTGTCTTGGGCTAAGAAAACTCCTAGTGAATCTTCTGCCGCAGCTATATACAACTTTAAGGGCTTATCACCCTTTGGTGGCATCAGCACTAGAGGGTTGGCCAAGTAGGCTTTGATTCCTTCGAAAGCAGTTTGATGCTCTGCTGTCCACACAAATTCTTCTTCATCTTTCAACCTTAATAAGGAAGAAAATACTTTAGTTTTCCCTGCAGTATTAGAAATAAATCTTCGAAGAAAATTAACCTGTCCAAGGAATTTTTGTACTTCTTTCTTACTTGATGGAGGTTTGGCTTCAATGATAGCTTTGGCTTTGTTCTGATCAATCTGTATTCCCTTCTTGTGTACTACGTAACCCAAGAAGTTTCCAGCTGATACACCAAAAACACATTTGAGAGGGTTAAGTTTCAACTTGAACTTTCTCATTCTTTTAAAAGCTGCTTCCAAGTGAAATAAATGTTCCTCCATGGATTGATATTTTACTACAATATCATCAATGTAACATTCTAAATATCCTCCAATGAGATCATGAAAGATAGTGTTCATAGCCCTTTAATATGTAGCCCCATCATTCTTCAGACCAAATAGCATTTTAACCCATTCGAAGGTGCCAATGTTCCTAGGACATCTGAATGCTATCTTATGGATATCCTCTTCTGCAATGCAGATTTGGTTATAACCAGAGTGCCCATCTATCATTGATAAAATTTTATGCCCTGCTGAACTGTCCACTAATAAATCTGCTATGGGCATAGGATATTCATCTTTTGGAGTTGCTAGATTCAGGTTTCTAAAATCGATGCATACCCTCATTTTGCCATTCTTCTTAACTACAGGCACAATATTGGATAGCCATTCAACATACCTAGCTATCCTAATAAAGCCTGCCTTGAGGAGCCTAAGAATTTCCTTCTTGACCTTTTGAATCACTTCAGGACTTATCCTTCTTGGTTTTTGCTTGTATGGCTTGAAATTAGGCCTCATAGGGAGCCTATGTTCTACTAATGACCTGTCCAATCCTGATAGTTCATTATAAGACCAAGCAAAACAATCTTTATATCTCTTTAAAATTACCAACAACTGGTCCCTGTTAAGAGCATTTAACCAAACACTTATATAGATGAGCTGCTGTATAGAACCTTCCCCTAAGTTCACTTCTTCCAAAGGGTCTTGTATCTGAGAACTCACTGATACTTTTTTTTTTTATTTCTTCTGTCTTCGAAGCAATCTCCTTGCTTTGTCCTGCTCCCAGTTTCTTTGATTCAACATCTTTACCCTCCTCCTCATAGACAAAGTCTGTCCATAAGGCTTCTTCTTCCTGTATCTCCTGGACTTTTGTTTCAATGTACAATGCACAGTATTTATCCAAGGCCAAAACCCCGACCTGTTACTGCTCCTGCTTGCAGCCAATTACCATGGCTTCTTTCTCTTGCTCTTGCACCTTCTGGACTATTGATTTTACGTCCAATACTGAGAACTTAATTAAAGCCAAAGATCTGGCTTCCTGGGTTCTATCTTTTTGCCTACAACCAGGCATCATTGTCATCCTTGGCGAAAAACTCTTCATCAGTACTTTCCTGGACTAAGTGCTTCAGGTGTGCTAATTCCTCATCAGCCGTCACTTCGGCTGATCCATCAGGTTTTCTCAGTACACTAAGTGGTGTCACTCTTTCAGTATACAATTTGGGCTCTGCAAAATCTGCACAAGCTATGAAGGGTTCAGGGTCTGCATCGATCTCCTCTGTCTCTCCATTGCCCAAAGCCATCATTATCTTCTGATGTAGAGAGGAAGGCATATATTTGTTGGTGTGAATCTAATCCCTACCAAATAGAGCATTATACTTAGCATTGCTGTCGATAACAAAGAATGCCGTCATGTAGTCCCTAGTTCCCAATCTCAGGTTGATTGGCAAAATGCCCTGAGCCATCTGTTTGTCTCCAGCGAAGCCAGCAATGGTTGTGCTGGTTGGGATCAACCTGGGGTTCCTCTTTCTTAGTTTTTTCAAAGAGGATTTCGGAAGCAGGTTTACTGCTACCCCATTATCCACCAATACCCGGTTCATCTGTATCACATCGAAAAAGGCCTTGATATACAAGGGTTTGACATGCTATGTCATAGATGTTGTGGGATACTCAAAAGGGTATGAGAGGTTAATACTCACATCTTCCTCACTCTCATCTCCAGTTTCCATTAGTGTGGCCACTTCGGATTCGTCATGCACCAAACTCACTTGTGAGTCTTCACTAGAAATTGGAATTGGGTCAATCTCTTGACCTTCTTGGTTTTCATCTTCAGCTTGGAATTCCTGCGGTAACATATGCACTATATTCACTAATACTGGAGGAAATGAGCCAAATTGGATGACTAGCTGTACCTGCTTTTTTTCCTGGCCAACTTGTTCAATTACTTCAGAAGTATCTTCCATGCTGCATTCTGGCACTTCAACACTACTGACTTTCTTCGAATGGTCTGTTTCTGCTGGTTTTTCGACCAAAAATGTTTGTTCAGCCATAAAGGCTTCAAACATTTCCTCCTCAACCATCTCCTTCCTTTAGCTTAGGCCAACTTCTCCCTCTGTCTTACTATCACTTTCCATCAAAGTCCTTTCCAGTCCTACTAAACTGGATCTTTCTTCGACTTTTAGTTCGGAGTGAACTTTGGCCAATTGCTCTCTGCTGCAACTCCTTTTGTCTTAAAGAGTCGATTTTGGACTATGATCTAACTTTGGACTTTTTCTTCCCTCTATTTGGCCTTTTGACTGGACCAATGAAAAGCTTTCTCCACTTTCTTTCAGATCCTTCTGGTACTAAGTGTACCTTCTCTAGATCTTTCTCATTTAGGATCTAGAAATCACTGGGACTGTGTTCGGCTCCTTTTTTTTTGGATGCTTTAGTAACACCCAATTATTTGGAGCCACCAAGGGAGGTTTTACCATCCTACCCTGGTCTCCAACAATATTTCTTTGGGTAGGTATTTCCTTAAGTTTGTTCTGCATAACAAACCAATCTGGAACTCCAGGTACCCATGAACCCACTAACTCAGTTGTCGAACTATCTCTTTCTTCCTTTGGAGCCAGTTTTGAAGTTGCTTGTGAAGGCCACTGCTTGGCCCTGACTCCTTGTTTTGGGCCTAATTCAGGCCTTCCATGAAGGTGGCCACTTTCCATCCTATGTGAGGCTGGTCTAGGGGGCTAATCTCTGGCTTTTATCCTATAACTTAAGCCCACTTCAGGTCTCCTTTCAGGATTATTGCCATCCATTTTGTAATAGTTGGGTGGTCTAAACTCATGTAGAGGTCTTTTGCCCTTGGAGTGCACTCTAGTGGCTGCTGACCCAGCCATGAATGGTTGCTGCCTAGGACCAATTGGATATGGCCTTTTGTTATAGACACTGGTTGGTTTAGGACGTCTTTGCACATTTTTGTAATATTGCTTCCTATCAATCAGAAGCCCTTTCAACCACTTGTAGCTCAACCTGCACCTGGGACACATTCTTTGCATGACAGCTGCCTCTAAAGAATCATCATTCAGTGCCTCCTTATCAGAGTCTTCCCTCTGGTCTGCAAAGCCTTGTCCAACAGCTGGTGAACTTCTAGCATCTCTCTTGACAGTAGTTTGGCTGGCAACATGCATTTGCACATTGATCTCTTCCAATTCTTTCAAGGATAAGTTCTGGAAGTCTAGCACAATAACATTGGCTGCAACTTCTCCAATTTCTGGGAATGGATTAGTGTCAATCCCCATAGCCTTTTCTGCTTTAGCTGGGAATCTTAAACTCTCATTCCGAATCTGTTCTTAGATCATGTCCCGAAAAACAATACAGTTTTTAGTTGAGTGAGACCAAGAATTATGCCATTTACAATACACTTTTTCTTTAAGTTCCTCTGGAGACGAAATTTTGACTCATTTTGGTAACTTCAGGAAGTTTGCCGCAAGAAAATGATCGAAAATGTCATCTGCCTTTGTTAAATTGAAAGAGTATTTCCTATGAAGGTCTTTCTTTTTAAACTGTTGGTCTATTGTTGCGTCTTTATAAATTAATGCCTCACAGATCACAGGTTCTTTCCCTACAATCTTTGCTGTATCAATCTCATAATTAGGATCTCTATAATACGTCTTCTATGATGCATTACTTCGATCTTGTTCTTCCTCTAGTAATGCTTCATACCTAGATACCTTATAGGTTAGTTTCACTAAGTCTCTAAACTCAGTTGAGTCAAACTTCTTTCGAAGCCTAAACTCTAGACCATTTTGAGCCAATCTCACAAATTCAGGCTTTGGTAGGATGATCCTACATTTGTTTCGTGCTCTTTTGAATCTGGCATTAAATTGAGCAGCCTTCTCGTCAGGCCTTTGACTCAACCTTGCCAAGTCTGCTATAGAAACTTCTGGCTCCGTTTGAAGAATTGGGCATGAAATGCCTCCTCCATTTGTTGCCAAGTTTGGATAGAGCCAGGTGTAAGGTTAATATACCATACAAAGGCTACCCCAGTTAGAGAATTTGGGAACAGTCTTAACTTCATGTAATCATTATTGGTAAATTCACCACATTGAGCAGCGAACCTAGCAATATGTTCTACCGTTGACTGGTTTCCATTTCCATAAAAAAGAGCAAAGTCTGGTATCCTAAACCCTCTTGGGTATTCATGTACCCTATCTACCTATTTTGGATATGGTTTCCTATACATAGGAGTTTGAACCCCGAGCCATCGGTCCACACATTTCTCTAACAATATTAGCAATTTGGTCCCTGGGAACCATATTTTGTGCTTGTTGAACCACTACTGGAGGAACAAACACAAGATTTGGTGGACAACCTTGTGCCTGAGGTCCTCTTGGTCCATAGGGCGGTATATTTGGGACTAGTTATCCCTGTGGTGCTAGCTGCTGTTGAGGGTATGGGTGACCCCTCTGAGCCTGTCCTGGGAAAGGACCTGCGAAAGGTGCTAGAGCAGGTGTTGTGTCTCTTCCAGTCGCAAGAAACCCTTCCAACCCCCCGTGTACAAATTCGAGCAAAGGATTAGTAAACCCCCTTATGCCAGGTATGGCTTCGAACATGGGATTTGGAAGCATCCTTATGCCATTTTCCTGTGTTGGCCCGGATCCACCAATTTGTATGGTTTCATTATTAAGTAATGAGGCATTTTGATTTGTCACAGTCCTCGAAAGAGGCTCATACCAAGACTGAGGTGATGGTCTTTCATAGTTTTGGTTACTAGTTTGACCATTAGTATGTCCATTACTCTACATAGGCCGTTTATCTCTAGCCAATCTTTGCTGAGGGACATTTGAAATTTCCTCTATACGCCTTGCGTTAGTTAGTTGATGAGTATTCATTCGATCCAAAAAGGATGTTGCCCATCTTTCCATTATGTTCATTAACTGCTATCCCACGGCATCTACTAGGCCTCTCAATGGATTCATTGGTTGAGTAGATGGAACAGTGGATGGTCTAATTCCTTGGCCTCGTCCAATACTTTGAACATGTGCTACTTGCTCCGAAGTGCTAGTCTGTTCAACCATAGGTGCTGATAAAACAGGTACTTCCACAGGATGTGTTATCACATTATCCTCTGGATTAGATATTTCTACCTCTCCTTCCACGCCTTCTTCCAAGCGTTCATTTTCTCCTTGTCTCCTACGTCTAGCCATTTTAATTGGTCCCATTGGGCGTGCCAAAAATATATGTTGGCTTTTTGGCTTTCGAAGGTTATTATTGTAATTTTAAGCGTGCCAGCAAGGATCAATCAATCCTTACAGAAAATAAATTGCCAACCAATTATCAGACGATTGTGTTTTAGTTCTTTCAGCCTCAATGAAAAGGACTTTTACTAGTGGCTTTGTTTAGGAGAATTAAGTAAACAACGATTAAATGAAGAACAATTGTAACATTTCATTAAGTAAAAATGAAAGACTTACAATGATTCAATTCAGCCTCGTAGAGGTTTACAGCAACAAACTACTTGAAACTACTCCTATGAACGAAGTGCAGTGCAGGAATTTGAAGTACAGAAATGTAAAGAACAAGAAATGTAAAACTGGAAGGAAAATAAAGTAGAATAAAACTGGTTTTTTGGATCTGAGTCTGGGGCTTCTTTCTGGGGCCTTCTCTGCTATTTATACTTCTCAATGACAACCGTCGAAATACGTTTCTAACCGTCGAACCATCCCTCCATAATCGCTGATCATGTTTCCTCATAGTTAGCTCCACTATGCCATGTCTGCAGTTAGGCTTCCTTTCTGATTTTGAATTTAAATATATGAGTAACCGTTAAAGCCATATCATTTTGTATCTCTTTACTGATCCAGTGCTATGCAAATCTACAATAACCAATACTAACTACCACGTGCGTGATTACGATTGAGGATTTGAATTGCCTTCCCGTATTACCCTCATCCTGCCACGTGTTGAACTGTGATTGGCCTATACAAAATATGTAGCCAATATTTATATCCACACAATTTCTCTCCAGAACCATCCCAAATGACATGGCAAGACATAACTGAAATTCTAGTTGTTACAAGTTGTGCGTGTGTTTCATGCACAACAAAATCCTCGTTTTTCTCTCTCATTTTTTACAAAACCAAATTTTCTCTCTCTTTTCAAACAATTGTCCTTTCTTCACACTGTTGACGATCACCACACCACCATCGCCAACAATCCGACCACCACACCACCGATAGCTCGACCACTACCTCATCGACGATCCAATCACCTCATATCTCCTCTTCTCTCGCTATCCCATTTTATCTCTCTCTTCTAGAACACCGACTGACCCTCTCGCTATCTCTGGTGTTTCTTCCTCTCCGGTGCAAGTCTCAAGTAAGCTTTGATTTTTAATTTGTTTTCTTGAAATCTTGGTCGTTCGTGAAAGAAAAAAGGAAAGAGAGAAAATATGAGGGCAAAATGAGGGAAGAGGTGGTTAGGGATGGTAACAGCAAGTTTCAAGTAAGCTTTGATTTTTAATTTGTTTTGCTGAAATCTTGGTCGTTTACGTGAGAAGAGATGACAGAGAAAACATGAAGGCAGAATGAGAGGGGAGTAGTTAGAGATGGTAATAGATCAGGTTTGGGGCGGGTTTATAGTAATTTGTCCCGCCCCGTATCCTATCGGAAGAAGGGCAAATCAGGGAGTGACGAAAGCAGGTTGAGAGATAAGTTAATTTTATAAGTTGAAAAATAAAAAATATTAATAAAATTTTTGATAATATAATATATTACAAATAATAATTTATACTTAATGAGAATTATATAAGATAGAAAATAAATAAGTAAAAATTAATTTTGATTACAATATTTTAATATTTTAACTTTATTATAATAAAAAAATAAGTTATCTAAATTATATGTTAGAAATTTGAGTTTTCTAGGCTTATTTTTGGACAACTTTGAGGCCAAATTGAAGCGAGACCCGTGTACCATTTGAGATGGGTCCAAGTGGTGACGTGTTCCTTACCACATGTTGAATTATACCTCGAAGACAGTTCATCAAAAACATTTTCGAGTAAATGGGAAGTTAACGTCATTTTCGAATTCATGAAAATGGAAGTTGAAGAGACAAAGTGGGTTTGCTCATTAAATGGCTTATCCACATTGAAACAAAGAGAGAGAGTTTATATAAGTTGACATAATTGGGATGGGCCCCAAGGGGCATCTTAATTTTGGTAAAAATGGAAGTTATAAACAAAGTGGTTTTGACCCAAATCCACCAAACACGGGCGCGCTGCCGCCAATCGGCCCGAGCGCCGGCGTGGGTGCGTGTTCATGTTGTGGGTCAAGTCCTAACTTTAATTTTTTTGACAAAATTTTTTTGAATTGTTTTTCAAAACTTTTGTAGAAAATTTCAAAATTCTGAATTGTTTTGATGTAAATTTTTTGCGGGAAAATTTCTGAATTTGAATATTCGAATTTAAATCCGAACCAGTTCATTCCCTTCCGTTCTGTAGTCACCTCTCTTCACTCCGACAGTTTTCCAATTTGCACAATCACCATAGAGCCTATAAATTCAGACCCTATCTAACAATTCCTTCATTCATTTTTGCATTTTTTTCTTGTATTCTTCTACACATTTCCTACTCTGTTTTTGCGTGAGAGTTCAACACATTATGTTCGCCAATCCCAATCTCGTAGTGTTACATTGTTGGAGTGTAGTCGTTGCATCCTGAGAGGTTGGCGTCATTATTCTTGAGCACTATAGTAAGGACATAACGATCTTAAGAAAAGTGTGTCCAACACACGCCTCGGCTTTTCTATATTTCTGCATTTTTCTACATTCTGTAACTTCTGTTTATTTTATTTAATTTGATTTACAGTTTATGATCTTATTCTTGTTATATACTTCAAATAAGAATTTCTTTTCTTATTTGTGATTTTCGAAAATAATATTCTATTTCAAAATAATTTTATGTTTTCCAAAAAATAATTTACATTATGAGATTATTTTTAGACTTTGGTCTATAAGTCATTATTTTATTTTTTTAAGTACATACAGTTTGCTAGTTTAATAAATAGTTGCCTAAAGCATAAGATCGTTAACATTTTACCATTGATTGTGTGTATTTATTTGCGTTTCTGAATTGTGAATTTCATAAACATGTCAATAGATAGTGCTTAGACTACTCCAACCGTGACTTCAACAGTCCTGTACCACCGCCAGTGACCTCCTGTGGTGCCAACAAACCATGGAGAAAAACCAAAAAAATTCAATGGAACAGAGGTTAATAGATGGAAGCAAAAAAATATTGTTTTATCTTACGACTTTGTATTTGGCCCGGTACATTTGTGAGAAGGCCCTGAAACAGAAAGAGGGGGAGGACACTGATCATCAACTTGTCACTACAGTAGATGCCTAGAAGCAAGGCGACTTCCTGTGTTGGAATTACATACTAAATGGACTTGACAATTTTTTAGACAATGTGTATTGTGTAAAGAAGACGGCCAAAGAAATGTGGAAATCTCTTGAATTAAAGTACAAAATAGAAGATACTAGTGTGAAGAAATTTGTTATCAAACATTTTTTGGATTTTAAAATGTTAGATTCTAAAACGGTGGTTGGTCAAGTCCAAGAAATTTAGTTGATCTTACATGATATCATTATCGAATGAATGATTCTGAGTGAATCATTTCAAGTTGCTACTATTATTGAGAAACTGCTGGCAGGAGGATTTCAAAAATTACCTTAGGCACAAGTGCAAAGAAATGAAATTGAAAGAACTTATCATGCGACTAAGGATTGAAGAAGAGAACTGTAAATCCAAGAAGAAGTCTGGGAAGCAAGTCAGGCAGGCTAAGGCAAATGTTGTGGAACAAGGACAAAATTCAAGGTCCAACGACAACAAGAAGAGAAAGCATGATGGCAAAGGGTCCAAGCAAGGCTTCAAAGGTAAGAACAACAAAAGATTCAAAGGTAAGTGCTATGTGTGCGGTGGTGATGGACATCGAGCAAAGGATTGTTGAAGCCGCAAGGATGGAGCAAGTTTGGGCAAGAAACCAGCACAAGCCAACATAACTGAAGGTTGCGATCTTTTTGATGAATTGACAAACATCAACCTTTCTGCAGTAGTCTCTGAGGCTAACATAGTGGGCAATCCTAAAGAATAGTGGGTGGATATTGAAGCAACCTGCAATATCTGTGCAGACAAGAAGATGTTCACAACCTACAAAGTGGTGGAGAATGGCGAAAAACTTTTCATGGAAAACTTCTCCACATCAACTATAAAAGGACAATGGAAGATAATACTGAAGATGACCTCAGGGGAAGGAACTCACTCTCAACAATGTACTCCATGTTTCAAAAATTCGTAAAAATTTAATTTATGGGTCATTTTTTATTAAGAACGGGTTTAGGCTAGTATTTGAATCTGAAAAAGTTGTACTTACTAAGGCTAGGGTGTGTGTGTGGGCCGTGGGTATATAACTGATGGGCTCTTTAAGCTCAATGTGTTAATTGTTGTATCAACCATTGCTGCTAAGAATAAGAACACATCTTTTGCTTATATTATTGATTCTTCTCATTTATGCCATGGTAGATTAGAACATATAAATTATAGTTCTTTTGTGTAAACTTGTTAATTTAGAATGTTTACCTAATTTTAATTTTGATTATAATCATAAATGTAAAGTATGTGTTGAAGCTGAAATGACTAGAGTATCATTCAATAAAGTCGAAAGAAGTACTGAACCATTAGCTTTAATTCACACCGACATTAGTGATTTAAAATTTGTGCAAACTAAAGGTGGTAAAAAATACTACATAACTTTTATTGATAATTGCATTAGATATTCCTATTTGTACTTATTGCGAAGTAAAGATGAGCTGTGAAGCCCCTGAAAATTGTATTCTCTTTAAAACCCTAATGTTTGAATTATTTTCTTAAAGCCCCTCAATTCCTTGAATTATTTCAAATCTTGTCGGTTAGCATTTTATTTTTTTTATTTTTATCAAAACAGGAATATCCTAGCCAAATTAAGTTCCTTAGCCTAATTTAATTCTACATAAGTAAGGGTCCAATACATAAATTTAATTCCAAGCCCTCACTTCTTTATTTAAATTCAAAAATTTCTCCAAAACTAGTACATGTACTTTTATATTATAAGTACCATCAATCAAATTGAGATTTATATATATACATTGGAGAATGTGTCCCTAGTACCTAGATTGAATAAAAAAATGCCCCAATCACCCTTCCCAATGCCCGGCTACCCTAGGAAGATGTGAGGAGCCTATTTTCAAGAATTGTAATCATGGTCTTCTAGAAACCCTAACACCTAGTACCCCTAAGCCTAAGGTTTTGTTTCCAATGCTAGTTTCATTTCAACTAGGGACCAACTAGATATTATCTAATCCTATGATTAAGCTCCCTAATCACTCCTATTCCATTAGACTCCAAGTAAATCCTAACTTTTCTATCCAATTCTAACTAGTGGGCCTTTATGTCTTTTTACACCAAAATTTGCCTATAAATACCACCATCCCCTAGCTTGGCAAGCACAAACAACACACTCACACACACATTTGGCCTAGAGGAGAGAAAGGAGAGCAAGAGGGAAGTCTTGAGAGGGAGAGGAAGGAAGAGGAGAAGTCATCTTGTTCAAAGCCTAGCAAGTAAGCCACAACACAACCTTCTCTTTCATTTTTCTTTTTCAAATACATGTTTTTAAGGGTTCTAAATATTGTTTTCAGATGTGTTATTGATGAGCTACTTGTGTTAAAAATGATAAGGGTTGAGCCATGATTCTACCTCTCTTGTAGTTTCCCTCATTTCGGTACAAAATTATTGTTTTTACCCCAATCTCTCAAACTTTCCAAAGGCACACCTTCAAGCAAATTTTCTGAGTTTAATATATGTTAGTTAGCATGTTTTCATCACAAAAAAAATGAAAATTTTCTCATAGTGGATCTCTTTTATCACAAATCCTCTTGTTTTGGGTATTGTGCCTTAAAATTTGTTTTCGTAGCCAACTTTCAAAATTTCAAGAAAAAATGTAGAAAATTATTCTGGACCTCTATTTTATTTCAAAATCTTCCTTAAGGAGTTAGCTTTCAACTAAAATTGGTTTCATTGAAAAACAGTGAGCGGTTCGCAAGAAAATCAAATTTTCGTAACGGTCGACGAATCTGGACAGCGTTGGAGTGTTTTCTAAATAACTTAAAATCTAGAAAAGCTATCCCATTTCCGAAATATGTTCTGGAAACTAGATTAAATTCTCTACGAACCATAGGAAGGCCGAGTCCGGTAAAAATTCTAGAATAGCCCTTTTCATTCTAATCCTTATGTGATATTGAATCTGGAAATTCTGTTGTGCATAGATGTTTTATGCTCTAGTATTCATGATAATGCTTATTAGCTTATGATCATATCTTGGCATGATATTATATGTGTTATGGTTATGTTCTTTATCTTCTTCATCTTAATGATGCATGCTTTTGTGGATATTATTATTTTGTTAAGTTGGTCTAACCTTAATTTAAAACATTTAACTCAACGGAAAACTTAATTGGGATGATATTGGGTTTTTGATCACTTGAGTAATGAAAAGATGATAATATGTGATGTATGGATTGTTGGGATGCGTTCCCTATTTGGAAGTTAAAGTCTTGCGCAAGTGGTTTTCGGAACCCTTGAACGGAGCGGTTGTATTCGGACCCTAGGTGGTTTGGTGTGAGGAGGGATTTGGGCAAGGCCCATCATTACCGTCTCTTTTGAGGCCCTGCGGTTGGCACTACACGGTATATAACCATTGGTAAGCATCCGAGGTTAGTTCTGCAACAAAGCAGCAAAAGAGGGGGTATACCGAATAATCCGCGTCCGATTCTTGTGGTTGGGAGGACGAAATCTCTTTGGGGGATTTCTAGTTTACTAACATCTAACTTGTAACCTTCTATTTATTGTATCATGCTTTACTACTTGATGTTATAATTGTGATTGTGTATTGGACTGAGAAAAATGGACGGGGTGTGTGTGTATTTACTGGGCATTCAAAGCTCACAGCGTATCATGCCAGGTGCCGAAGAGGAGTTTATAGTTGGAGACGATGAGCCTGAAATCTTCGAAGACTTTTGGCTATCTTAGGAAAGTTAGAAATTCCTTTTGATATTTTGTAAGACTCATATGAAGTTTTAAACTTTCTTTTTGGGATGTAATGTAATGGAACAAGCTTTTGAAATTAAGGATATTCGTGATTGTTATGTACTTTTGTTCTATATTTATATGTATACACCTTATCGTTGCTTATGAGACCTTGTGTCAATACCTTTTAAGATCTGACAAAAGGGTAGTGCGCTGCCTAAGAAAGCCGGACTTAGAAGGGAGGCTAATTTGACTCCTCCAGCGATTTAGGATCTTACTTGGTTATTGACCATAGGACTCATTAGTGACTTCCCCTTGACTGCAACCAATAGTGGAGATTCGGGGCGTCACATGAGGCCTTAGAAAGGTTGTGAGAAGTGATAGAGGCGACCATTTGATGAGTTCTACTCAGAACTTGGAGTCATTCACCAAACCACTTCACCTTATTCTTCTCAGTCAAACAGAGTGGCTAAAATAAAAAATCGCACTCTTAAAGAGATGATGAATACTTTTTTAAAAAGTTCGGGTTTACCCTAGAATTTGTGAGGGGAGATTATTTTATTAGCAAATTTTATCCTAAATAGGATACCCCATAAGAAAACTAACCAAACACCCTATGAATTATGGAAAGGTCATCGACCTTCTTATAATTACTTAAAAGTGTGAGGGTATTTGGCAAAAGTGGCGGTCCCTAGTCCCAAAAAGACTAAAATTGGATCAAGAACTGTTGATTGTGTATTCATCGGCTATGTAAATAATAGTAGTGCATATCGATTTTTAGTATTTAAATCAAGTATTCCAAATATACACGTAAATACTATTAAAAAAGCCAAGAAATGCATCCTTTTTCGAACATATCTTTCCTTGGAAAAAGGATGAAGAGAATCAAGTTTCTATAGATACAAAGACAATGGCTAAACAAGCCGAGTTGTCTAAATTGGAAGAGCCAAGTTCTAATAAACAAACTTTTAATGATGCCATGGGAAGTGGCGAAGACCAATAGGAAGATGGACCTAAATGTGGAAATAGACTAAGGACATCTAAATCTTTTGGTCCATAATTTCTAACTTTTCTGTTAGAAAATGAGCCTTAAAACTTTAAAGAAGTGATGTCAGGTCCTAAAGCACTTTTATGGAAAAAGGCTATAAATGGTAAAATCCATTCTATAAAACCATACTTGGGAGTTGGTTGACCTTCCTTCAGGTTACAAACCACTTGGATACAAGTGGATTTTCAAGAGGAAGATAAAAGCAGATGGGTCAATCGATAAATACAAAGCTCGCCTTATAATTAAGAGATATAGACAAAAGGAAGGTCTTGACTACTTTGACACATATTCCAATGTAACAAGAATAACATTCATTCGCATGTTGATCGCTATAGCAGGTTTGTATAATCTTGAAATACATCAGGTGGATATTAAGACCGCCTTCTTAAATGGAGATTTAAATAAGAAATCTACGTGGAACAACCCAAGGGATTCAGAGTTCCTGACTAGAGAAGAAGTTTTGCAGACTTGTCAATCCTTCTGTGGATTAAAGCTAGCATCGAAACAACGGCGTAAGAAATTTGATCATGCTATGATTTCAGATGGTTTTAGGATAAACAAGTGTGACAAATGTGTCTATGTCAAAAATATCGATAGAGGTTATATCATCGTTTGTCTCTATGTAGATGATATGCTCATCATTAGTAGCAATATCGAAATGATAAGAAATTGTTAAACAAAAGGTTTGACATGAATGATATGGGAGTATTTGACGTCATACTTGGAATGAAAATTTCTAAAACATCTTATGGATATGCCTTATCTCAGTCTCTCTATATTGAGAAAATTTTGGGAAATATGACAACTGTTTTGCTAAGACACCTATAGATGCTAATGTTCATTTATTAAAGAATACAAGTGAAGGCATATCACAATTAGAGTACTCTCAAACCATCGGAAGCTTGATGTATTTAATGAATTGCACACGGCCTGACATAGCCTTTGCTGTTGGCAAATTGAATAGGTACACAAGTAATTTAGGGAAGGATCATTAGATAGCTATAATTAGGGTGCTTAGATATCTAAGACATACCCAAAATTATGGATTGCATCATATGAGATATCCAGCAATACTTGAAGGATATAGTGATGCGAATTGAATGTAGGATACTAATGACTCAAAATCCACGAGTGGGTATGTCTTTATTCTGGGAGGCGTAACAATCTATTGGAAATCTTCTAAGCAAACTTGCATTGCAAGGTTCACAATGGAATTAGAGTTTATCACTTTGGATAAAACATGAGAAGAAGCATAGTGGCTTCGAAATTTCCTAGAAGATATTCTGATGTGGCCAAAACCTGTGCCAGCTATATGCATACACTGTAATAGTGAAACAGCAATAGGACAGGCACAAAATCATATGTATAATGGCAAGTCTTGACATATTCATCGACGACATAACACCGTTAGACAGTTGCTCTCAAATGGTATAATTACCTTTGACTATATAAGGTCTAGAGATAATATTACGGATCTGTTAACAAAAGAGCTAGCCAGAGAGCAAGTGTTTAATTTATCGAGGGGATTGGGGTTGAAGCCTATTAACTAAGAATCGCCATAATAGTAACCTAACCTAGAAGACTAGAGATCTCAAGAACTAGGTTCAATAGGACAACCAAATTATGGAGATTTCCCGATCACTATAGAGGTTTGCTCTCCTACCCATTTCTATGATAAGAAGAGTGATCCTTGTAGCTTTGTCAAGATAAACTTTGCTTTTAATGATTCTTATATCTTGGTTATCCAAGTGAAGTGTGGCAGGACACTCTTAATGAGAAACACCTATATGAGTGTGAACTGATCCGGTTTTATGAAAATTAACAAGGCTAAATTCTTTAGAGCACTCACTGAACCAGGTATTGTTTAGGGCCAAAATGAACACAACAATAGAATAGGATTGTGTCTGGTGATACTTTGTATGTAATCTATTGTCTTGACTTACACCAACGACTGAACAGTTCAAGACATCGCGTCCATTGTATAGCTAGTAAGTCCAATAGGTTTTCATTAGGGGAGGTTCAAAGCCAAAAGCTACCTATCCTGAAGTAGGGTATCTTTTTAGTGTATTCTTTTGCCGTTTTCGCATATTGTTGCATGTCTGTTTTCGTCAACTCCATTCATGTAGGAGATTGTTGGAAATTTGAGTTGTCTAGGCTTATTTTTGGGCAACTTTGAGCCCAAATTGAAGTGGGACCCATGCACCATTTAAGATGGGTCCAAGTGGTGACGTGTTCCTTGCAACATGTTGAATCATGCCTTGAAGATGGTTCATCAAAAACATTTCTGAGTGAATGGAAAGTTGACGTTATTTTCGGATTCTTAAAAATGGAAGTTAAAGAGACAAAGTGGTTTTGCTCGTTAAATGGTTTGTTCCACATTGAAATAAAGAGAGAGTTTATGTGAGTATATAAACTCTAGGTTGGCATATTTGGGATGGGCCCCAAGGGGCACCTTAAGTTTTGTGAGGAGAGGAGTTATGGGCAAAGTGGGTTTGACCCAAATCTACCACACACGTATGCACTGCCGCCGGTCGGCCCGGGCACGGTTGCATGTTGTCGGTTGGGTCCTAACTTTAATTTTTTGGACAAAATTTATTTGAATTTTTTTTCAAAACTTTTGCAGGAAAATTCAAAATTTTGAATTGTTTTTATTCAAATTTTTGCGGGAAAATTTCTGAATTTAAATTTCCGAATTCAAATCCGAACTAGTTCCTTTTCTTCCCTTCTCTGGTCACTTCTCTTCACTCCGGCGGTTTTTCGATTCACACTTGTTTGGAGGGTCTCCAAGCCCATCCAAACAGTCATCATGGAGCTTATAAATTCAGACCATGTCTAGCAATTCCTTTATTCGTTTTGCATTCTTTCCTTGTATTTTTTGCATATTTCTGGCTCCGTTTTTGTGTGAGAGTTCAACACATTCTGTTCACCAGTCCCAATCTCGTAGTGCTGCGTTGTTGGGGTATAGTCGTTGCATCTTGAGAGGTCGGCGTCATTGTTCTCGAACACCATAGCGAGGACGTAATGATCTTAAAGAAAGTGTGTCCAATATACATGCCTCGGGTTTTCTGTATTTTTGCATTTTTTTTTTACATTCTGTAAGTTCCGTTTATTTTATTTTATTTTATTTACAGTTTGTGATCTTATTCTTGTTATATACTTCAAGCAAGAATTTCTTTTCTTATTTGTGGTTCGAAAATGTTATTCTGTTTCAAAATAATTTTTTGTTTTTCAAAAGATAATTTACATTCTGAAATTATTTTTAGACTTTGGTCTATAAGTCATTATTTTATTTTTTAAATGCACACAGTTCACTAATTTAATAAATAATTTCCTACATTATATGCATATAAAGATATTCAACAAATATAATCGAGGACGGGATTCAAGTAGAACGGAGAGGGGAAGGAAAACCCATCCCCATCCCATTTTGTAATCAGGACAGGGAAAATCCGTGTAAGGCGAGGCGATGCTGAGGATGCGGGAAAAAATGGCCACCTCTAGATCTTCTGTTCGGTGGTGGTAGTTTGGTGTCAATGTCAACATAGAGAGATGAGATTTGGGAACTGCTGGTGCTGGGTATGAGAGAGAGAGAGAGAGAGAGAGAGGGGGGGGGGGGAGGGGGAATGTAAGGAGAGAACATGGGTTAGCTTTTGGAAATTTGAAGCCATGTCATTTGGGGGAGCTTAGGGTAGGAGAAATTGTGCGGACCAAGCACTTCTCAAAATGTATATATATATATATAAGTTGTAATAGCATGTCTAATGGTTGAAAATTCAACCATGTTTGGTTATCATTTTTTCAAAACACTTTTCAGAAAATTTTATTTTTTTATTTTTCGTATTTTTTTGTTTTTACTGAATTTTTTTAATATTTTGAGCAATTTTTTTTTAATTTTTAGACATACCTAACATAAATATATCCTAAAAGTAAAAAAAAATTGAAAAAAACCTTTTAAAAATTCACTAAATACCAAAAATACAAAAAAAATGCGAGAATTCAGTATATTTTTTGTATTTTTATGTATTTATTAATTTTTAAAAATATTTTTTCACAAATTTTTTACTTTTTAGATACGTCTAAGTAAAGTGCATCTAAAAAAGTAAAAAAAATGTTTAAAATTTTAAAAATATTCACTAAAAACAAAAAAACACGAAAATCAAAAAATTCAATTTTCAAAAAACTTAACTCAAAAAACTCAAACCAAACACACTGATTAATGATTTTTTTAAAGTTATATTTTAGCTTAGAGCAATGCTAGGTATCATAAAAAAACTTTCATGAAAATGATCATGAAATATTTATGACCCTTGGATTACACTTAAAATAAAGTACTACACACTAATCAAGGTAATCCAAGAGTCATAAATATTTCATGATCATTTTCATAAAAAAATTTTCATGATCTCTAACTTTTCTCTTTAGGTTATTATAGTGTATTATAGTGTAAAAAAGCCATTTTTAATCGTTACATTTTAATAATTAAGGCCTTTGGTCTTGTAGTTTCATATCAATATTTGATTATAATTAGCTTTTGCTTATATAAAAAAATTGGCAAAGCCAAATCTCAATCGAGTTTTGACACAAGAATATCATGAAAATATAAGTAGTGTTGGTTTAAGAATTTTGCACGCCATTGGAGTTGATCTTATCAAAATGACTTAAAGTCAAATTTTTACAATGAAAAGTATTGAAATGTTGGGAACAAATATTTTTTTTTTTCTATTTTTTCACAAGAAGTCAAATTAAAATATCATTTGTGGACCCTATTATGAGAGAGAAAAAGATAAGGTCTAATTAAATTTAGCTATTGCTAAATTTTGTGCCAAATATACCACAAGATTTAGTAATACTAAAATTTGGTAAGACTTGTAACTAGTCATTGAAGAGCTAAGGTCAAGTTTGGGAAGACTAAATAAATGTACTTTTTTACTTTTATTGTATTATGTGTAGAAAAAGTAGAGAGGAGATGTTGATTGATGTGACCCAAAAAAGATAAAAAGATGAAATAAGTGCACTTTTTTAGGGTAGCCAAACTTGGCCTAAATCTTGATTTTCATGTTTAAAGAGTCATAGTAATGTTTGACTAGTCATAGTAATGTTTGGTATAATTTTTTGTCTAAAAAAATTGGAAAAACACCCGAGTCGTTTAAAAAAAAAAATTATTAAAAAATGACAAAATATACTGGTAGTTCTTATATTTTATCTTTTATGTCATTTTAGTTTCACACTTTTAATTGGATTAATTTTGACCTTTAATCTAAAATTTTATGTCAATTTAGTTCAATTGATAAATGTCATTAGAATTTTTTTACAGAAATAATCATTGAATTGGTTGAGATTAACTCACTAAATTAATTAATTTTATAATTTTATCTCTAAAAACATAACGCATATTGTTTATGTGGTTTTTTTTTTTTTATTTTATAAAATAATGTTAACAGTTGTAACTAATTTGACAAATTTAAACAAAGTAAAAAATTAGAATAAAAATTAGGTCAATCAAAATTTATTCCTTAAAAAACTTAATTAAGTTACATAAAGTAGACTAAAAAAATGTATCAATTGTCAAACACCTTTTATCAATTTTTTTATTTGAAAGTGATAATTTTTTATAAAAATATATAAAATAATAATAAAAAAAAAAGTTGATAATTTTGTCAAAAGACAAGATGTTGAGATGCCGTATCCACTCGATTTATCGAATGCGCCAAACCACTGCAGTCACTATCTAAGCTTTTGGAGAGAGAATGAATTTTTTTTTTCTTCTCTTTTGATGTTTTAGACTACTTGATTATCTTTAATGGTAGATAGGAGAATTGATTCAGTGATCTATGTAACAATTTTTTGGACAGTAAATATCAAAATTTGAGAATTTGAATTGTTGGAATGACCGTAGTCCTTTTGTTGTTATTTAACTTACTACCATTACTATTGTATAATTCAATATATATATATATATATCTCTTTAATTTCAATACATTTTTAAAGGAGTGTATAAATATATAAACATGTAAATAAGATACATCCAAAAATATATATTGAAATTTTAATTATTATAAGAGAAAATGGATGATAAATCCAATATAAAGAGAGTATAAGACATGGGTCTAGGGAATTTTTTTGTTGGTGAGAGATCCACACTTTGTGAAATAATTTCGTAAAAAGTCTAGAAGGACATTTGTTTTCCATTTTATCCCTCGACTTTTTTCATCTGTTTGACTTTTCATTAACTATCTATTCAAAAAAAATTTCTATCTTTTCAAAAAAAATTCAATCTGTTCAAATATTTTGTTTATCTGTTTAAATTTATATTTATTTGTTCAAATTTTTTAACTATCTGTTCAATTTTTTCCTTTATTTCTTCAATTTTCCCTCCTAAATTCTATCTATCTGTTTAAATTTTCTTATCTATTACTCAAATTTGGAAGCTCATTTTTCCTATCTGTTAGAAATTCACAAACTAATTTTTCTATCTATTCAAATTATCCACCACCAACACTCAAATATTATACAAAAATTCATAAACTATTGTTATCTATTCAAATTTTGAACCAGATCTCACCTATCTATTCAAATTTTGTCATATATTTGTTTCATTATCATCATCAACAACAACAACAACTAAAAAAATAATAATCAAAAACTAAAAATAAAAATAAAAATAAAGATTTTTTTTTCTTTTTTGTTTAAATTCAACAACAAAAACAAACAAAAATATTTTTATCTTATGGAAACTCAACATCATCAAGTGAGATTTGAGAAAAATCAAGTCGATTCCAGTATGGAGGGCGGAGTATGGCTCTGTGTCATGACTTGCACACAAAAGGAATGTTTAAAAGCAGTGATTCAATTCCAACTCTCCCAAACATATCCACCAAGCAATTCATATTCAAATCCTCCAATTTTTCTCTTTCCATCTGCACCAACCAAAAAAAAAAATTATGTACCTACAGAGTATAAAATTAATCAGCACAATCAAAAGTAATAGAATGAAGTTTGAACACTCAAATCATTTTTTTAGTGACCGTGGGTTTGCTTCTATACAAAAACAATTGAGCTCCATTGGACCATGATTTGTGTTAGGGTTTCAGACATGGTTTTGAAAACCGAACTAGACTGGCCAGTTTGACTGGTTGAACGGCCGATCGGTCAGGTTCCGGTCCGAATATACCCTCTACACTATTCAAACTAAAAAACTGGCCTATTTAGAGAGAACTGGGAAAACCGACGTTTGAACCGCCAAACCGATCCACCCGGGGATGGTTCGCCAATGAAAGTGAAAATTTTAAACTTTTTTTTTTTTAAAATATATGTAGACGCGCCCTTGGGCTTCGCTACTACAGTTCGGACTCCCTTTTGTTGTCGGTTCTTAATCTGAACCAAAGAGTCCAAATCCGGCAAATCGTTTTGAGAAAAACAGATTTTTTTGAAAGAAGTACCAAACATGGACTGCTTTGCCAGATACAGAGTCGCCACCTAAATATTTTTTAATGGGAAAATTTAGGAAACCCTGACTCGGTGTTAAAGGCCACGTATCCGTCATCACCAAAGTTGCCTCGGCTCGGGAACTTGGGTATGATTGGGGAAGGTCAGCTATGAGCACCCCCTCTCGCCCAGTCCGAAGACCGGCCTCTACTAACCGTGATATCCGTTTTTGAAAACGTTATGTGTTCTTATTCCGGTTATTAGCCTAGAATTACTATGTTATGCGCACAACAAACAAGTATAGACTAGATTGCCTAATTTGGAAATAAGCATTGCATATCCGTTTGTCTTGAAAAACACTTTGAATTTTGCTACTCACAAGTAGGCCAAAATACGGATTTCAACGAGTTTTTCCAACTCAAACAATCCAACCTTCACCCACAGACAATCAAATAGTAATATCACATAAGCATTTAGCCGCATGGTAAGCATGCTGTCATGTTAACATTCGCACACATGCAAGATGCTAAAGCATAAATACTTACATCGTACTCCGTGCCAAAACAGTAAACTAGTTAGCAAAACATGCGTGATCCTAATTCATGTTAAAAATGGCTAATGCAACGCATACAGAATGTACTTAGGATAGGCTCGGCTAACCCTAAAATGGCATGTGAAATGCAATCATTTGATGCACGTATTCAAGTTAAATTTGAAGTACAAATGCAGTTAGCGTGATGCGCCGAGCCCGGTGCATGCAAGACAAATGTATGAATGCACGCATGCATAGCATAAGGTATGCTAATTTAAATATGCCCTAATCTACCATCATAAGCGGGTAAATAAAAGGGAAGAAAGACATGGGGTTGGAAGACATGCACGCACACGCACCCACACTTATTACAAATTCGCCCTCGCTCGGAGGGACCGAAAGAATAATACAAATCGAATAAATAATTAACTATTCTAGCTAATTAAATATTACAAATCACCTAATTAATTAATTAATTAACTAAGCTAGAAGAAACAGTAAACTGCCTCGGGAAGAGAGTCCAATGCAATGCATGCTCGGTCTTGCTCGAAAGTGCACTGCCATGCATAGACTGCCTCTGTTTTCCCTGCTCTGCCCCTCTGAAGACTGCCAAAGTCTCTGAATTGCTTCCCTGGACATTGGGAGACACTACCGGCTGAGTGGAATTGCCACCGGTAGTATGGTGTGATCATCGGCAGAGAATGAATCCATCGGCCACCAATTGATTGCCGGTCGGCACTCTGTGAAGTCGATCGGCAGAAAGTTCCTGCAGAACCTGTTTGACAGCAGCAGAGGACAGAGCTTTGCATGGCAATGCAATTCAAGCAATGTATGCACCAACCAAGCCCCTTATCATGTTTATGACTCAAAGGGACATGGTCCTTGGTTCTCGGACCATCAATCGCGCATTTCAATGCGTGATGGCCCAAGAGACCAAGTTGTGCATATTGATTTCAAATGCGATGCAAACCGACAAACAAATGGCCCAACCTCTATCATTTGATCAAGAGGCAGGACATGCATGCCAATGCAATGCAACCTAAGCATGCAATCTAAACATGCAACATGAGCATACAAGCAAGCAATGCAAAACATACATCAATCATGCAAGGCATGGACAACGATCATGCAAGACATAGGGCAAGCATGTTAATATCAAGCATGTGAGATGTGATCCAAATGTACAAATATGCAAGGCATGCAATATCACACAAATGGGACCAAGCATGTAACAATATACAAAGTACGCATGCAACACAAGCTAAGGGAGGGACTTACACTAGCCGGACAGCCCAAAATTAGGTCCAAAACAGTGGCCAAAGCTATGGAAGTGAGGTCCAAAACGCACACACACATGCATGCAAATATGGTCCAACATTTAGGCATATTAAAGCAACTTTTAAGCACACTTAAAAGGCACAAACATGGACATATAACCAACATGTTAGACACTAGAAACATGCTAGAAAAGGTGCCCAATCAAACAAGTCATGCAAGTAAGGCATGCTAGAGGGGTTAAAGATTAAGGCATACAAGAGGTATTGCATGGTGGCTATACAAAGCAAGGCATGAATGACTCTAATGACTTAAAACAGTCCCTTAGCACACCAAATCATGCAAATAAGCTTCACAAAGCTTGGCCAAAACACAAAAGCATGATAGTCTAAATGCTATGCATGTATTGAGGCAAATCATGGCATTACAAGGTAGGTATGCAAAGCAAGCATGGTGTACCAAAACCAACACACAACAATGTTATATCATGGCATAATAAGCATAAAACACAGCCATGGCATGATCAACAAACACTCAAACATGATGCTCCCTCAAGAGGCCAAAAAGTGCCCTTTTCAAGGACAACAAGGAGAGGGGGTGGCCCTCTCCTTCTTGGGACTTCAAGGTACCATCCTTACCACTGAAATCCCTCAAGATTTCAGTGGTGAGGAGGCCCAAACACCAAAGTCCCAGAGCTCACTCAAAATAGCACAAAATGGGGCCTCTCAAGGCTTAAGAGGGGTCAAACACCTCCAAACCACAAAACACTCTAAACAAACTATTTAGAGGACCCAAAAACAGAACTTTTTTATGTTATACACTAAACACAAAAATAGTTACAAGATGGTCAAAAGTAGGATGCAAAAATGGGGTAAAAAGGACTAGTTTCTTACCCTTTAAGCCTTTCTTCAACAATGGTGATCTTGTTGCTCCTTCAAGCTCAAATCCAGCCAAGAGCACTAAGAACAAACCTCTGGTCCTTCAAAAGCCAAGGAAAGGTGTAGCACTATGTGTTTGTGTGCAATAGTAAGCTTAAACACACACAATGGCAAAAGAGGGAGAGGTATAGATATAGGTTAGATACACTAACTTAAACCCTAAAACCAGAGCTCTCTAACTCTCCTCTCCAACTTGTCTAACCCTAAAGCCAAGAGGGGAGGGCTCCTCTTATAGAGGAGCCAATCTTGTAAAGCTTACAAGGTAAGCTATCAAGAGGGCCATCCCTCCATACACGTGTATGGAGGGGAAGCAAATGCAAGACAGCTGTGCTAAAATATCTGCAAAAACAGGATGAACAGTAGTCGGCTGCTCAAAAATTGCCATTTTGACAAAATGGACTGCCGACCGGCAACAAAGAGTGCCGATCGGCAATATACATTGCCGATGGCAACAAAACACTAGCCGGTGGCCTCTAGAAATGGCCGGTGATGTGTGGGGATTCCTCACAAAGCATTCCCTGCCCCTCCAAGGCAAAACACAAGTGTTTGGTGCAAAACCAGACACTAAACAGTCGAGTTCGGGGATCCTGAGGCAAGACGCGTAGCCGAGACCTCCGGAAACTCCAAACGAACACAAACATGGATGATCACCGGGTGTTCAAACGGTGACGTCCAAGTCTTGAGGACGGTAAAAAATGGGGTGTCTACAATATATTTTCTAACTTTTTTTCTTATTTTTTTTTCTTTCTTTCTTATTTTATATATATATATAAGAAAATTTTAATTGGGAACTCTCTTTCAAGGGTCTCATCTTGTGAGGAATCCCATTAAGAGCTTAAATTTATTGTGAAAGTCTCTACCTATTTATAAGAAAAAAATTCTTCCAAAAAACTCAAGAAATCCATGTGGGATTCAATAAAATTTATTGGATGGAGACTTGAAATTTTGATATCCCTCCAAAATTTTTGTTCTTCTTTCAATCAAATTATTTGAATTAAAATCATATAAAGGGAATATTGAATATTTGATTTTCTCTTCCAAAATTAAAATTAATAATATTTTAAAATATATTATTATATTTTTTAGTAAAAAAAATATTAGGAGAAATATTTAAAATAATTTAATATTTTTAATTTATAATTTTATTACTTATATTTTTATTGAAATATAATTTAAATATATTTATTATACCACGGTTCAATTCTGGTTCAACCAGACGGTTGAACTGGTGACCTGTCCACCCGATCCTTTTTTCGGTTCGCTCACCGGTTCGATTTTTAAAACATTGGTTTTAGAGATTTGAGCTTCAGATCTGCGAATAAACTTGAAAATTGAATAGATTGGAGATTGTGTGTGTGTGTGTATATGAATATTTGTGTATTTACCGATAGTGAGCGCTTTGATCATGCCAGCACAGCGGCCTTTGAAATTGCTGAAAATGTCATTAACTATTCAAGGGTTGTTTAGTGTTCTTCCTTTCATGACGTATACATAAATAGAAAGAGAGAGTAAGAGCTTCACAGTCACAATAAAGAGAGAGAGAGAGAGAGAGAGAGAGAGAGAGGAAATAAAGAGATGGGGACCTTAGATGATGTAATGACCCAAACATGTAGCTGATTAATTAGCCATCTAATTGCCTTATTATGTACTACTTGATTAGGTGTTTGTTGTGAAATTGCATGTCTCATGATGTGAATTAGAAGGATTTGAATGTATATCTGTTATGAATTGAAAGGATTTGAATGTATATCTATTGACTGTAGAAAAACCTGTTGAAACTACAACTTTAAACTGGAAATTAAAGGTCTTAGAGGCGCTAGAAACCAAAACCGAGTGCATATTTACAATTAGCATGACTTTTAGGATTTAATGAGAAGTTTTGTAAAAATTTGATTTAGAATGAATTCAATAGATTTAAATTAATTTAAGCTTTCGTTATATATATATATGAGTTTTAGTTAAGTCATAGCTCAACAAAATATCTTCTGAGAGAAAGAGAACAAGAGAGTTTTAGAGAACTCAATGAAGAAAAGAGAAAAAGAAGAGATCAAGAAGAAAGAAGAGTGATCTTCAAAATCAACTTAAGGTAAGCTCTCCACTCAAAATGTTTGGAATTGCACCTTCTCTACTCATATCCTCTTCAAAGATCTAGGTCTCATTAGGAGGAAATTATGGTTGTTTTAGAGTTGTGAACTCTTATGAACATGAAAGAGAGGAATGGTGAGAATGAGCTCTAGATAACAACATACATGGCATGGTTTCATGAACTCCTTGTTCATATATTCAACTTAATGATTGATTCTTCAACTTCGGGGGAAAACCCATGGATTGTGAGTTTAAACTCATATACGGATATTTGCACTCTAAGATCAAGATATGAGTTTTGTTTTGAAGTTATGGTTTGAATTTGAAGTTAAACATGGTTAATTCAACATGTTTTTAAGAGTTTTGTGCCTTGGTTTGCTTGAAATTCAAGTTGATTTTACAAAAGAATGAGTTTCCTTGCAAAGTAGATTTTCGGAAAAAAATGTACCCAGACCGCTCAAGCAACCTGGGCCACCACTCGAGCGGCCAACCTTCATTTGCTCAAAGTTGCATTCTATTTTGGCGTGGCTAGTATGGCTCAGGCCACCGCATGTGCGGCCTGCAGGGTAGTTTTTCTGGTTTCATTTTCTTCCTATTTTTCTAACTTTCGGGCCTTCATTTACATGGTTTTCATGTGTAATACACATCCATATGCATAGCATGAACACGAAGGAAATCAAAGAATAAAGAGAAAAAAGATAGAGAATAAGTAACGAATGAAACGAATTAGTTTAGAACCGCTTGCATATTGAAAATGTTATGAAATGTATGCTTGGATATGTTTCTATAGGTTAAGCTATTAAGGTGTATCACCAACCAAGCACTGTGAGTAACATTACTGTAAAGATATGTTTATAGAAAATATATTTGAAATGCTATTCGAAAAGTTATGTTTTTCTCAATTTGTATTTTGTGAATGTGAATGAATATCTGGTTTTGAATCTATTGTGGCATCCAAGGAATGGTCCCAAATCATAGGAGACAACATGTTAATGCGGGTCTATGACAAATAAGTGATTACAAGATCTCGTTAGCCACTTGACAAAGTGGTGATATGTTTAATTGGTATCCAAAACCGATTACTCTAGTCGGAAGACGATATGATATGTTCTGTTGATGTACCACTATTATGTTTCGATATGAGATTACTTGTGATATGATTTGTTATATGGATATGGCATATTTGGAATTTGTTATTCACTGGGCTATAACTCACTGTTTGTGTATATATATATAGGTAAGCGTCTTAAAGATCAAGCCTAGAAAGGTTCCTTTAGCTGAGCCGCCCGTTGAAGCCCTACTAAGTTTTGGTCCCTCCAAGTTGAGGCTAGGTTGAGAAGACCATTGCATAGTTTTTGATCATATTGTCGGGCTTTTGTTATATGTATATATGTGCATAAATAATGTTTTTGTATATGATATTATGTATGTATTGTGTAGTGGGTAAATTAATGTTTATATACATCTGATTTGTGCATATAGATACACAACTCAATGGATTATTCATTGTCTTTATGTTATAAGCTTCAGCTAGCCCTGATTATTTTGATTTCTACAGAAAGGCCTTTGATAATCTCATATTACTAGTCGGTTACGACGCTAAACCTATAGGGGTAGGTTTGGGTCGTGACAGAATGATATCAGAGAAGGAGTTAATTTATCTATACACGTATCCAATTGAGCTATAGGATGTCCTAGAAAAGACATAGGGACATTACACTGTCATGTGTGAGTATGTGTGCATTTTATGTACATGTCTGATAAGGAAATGAAAGTGAAAACTACGAGCATGAACTAAGAAAATATGTGAATTAACTTGTAAGTTGATCTCGATAAACATGAAATCTATGAGAATTAGCTTCCTATGTTTATTATTACCTTGTCTTATATAGACCAATGGAGAACACTAGAAATACAAATGAGACTGGATCTTCCGATGCAAGAATAAACCGATTGGGAAAGAATGGTTGAACTATTAACTGAATCTTTGAGGCAACAACAACAGAGACAACCATTCCCACCTCCTCCTCTGCCACCTGTCCAAATGGAACAGATCAACAATGATGACATTATAGCTCTAACATAGAAGTTCAACAAAATGAAGCCGTCAACCTTTCAAGGTGGCATTGAACTTTTGAAACCCGAGGCATGGGTATTCGAAATTGAGAAATTGTTTGAGGTTTTTCCATGCACTGAGGCACAAAAGGTTTTATTGGCAACCTTTAGCTTACAAGAGGAACCTAGACAATGGTGGATGTTTGTCCGGGATGGGAATAGAGACTTGACATGGGATCAATTTAAAAAAAATTTATATGAAAAATATTTCCCGTAATGCATTCGAGATAGGAAGGTATTCGAATTTGAACAACTAAAGCAATGTAACATGACTGTGGTTGAGTACGAAGAAAAATTCACTAAGTTAGCCCATTACGCACCTCACATGGTTGACACTGATTACAAGAAGGCAAGGAAATTTGAGGGCGGACTACATGTTGATGTGTTTGACTGTGTAAATGTGTTAAAATTGCCAAAGTATGTGAATGTGCTTGATAGAGCTTTGATGTCTGAGGCAAATATCACCGCGTTGAAAATGTCTAAGTCAACATCAATAACCGAATGGAAGAGTAAGAAATAGAAGAAACAAAAAGTTGAAAGAATTGGTGATTCAGTGACCTTTGTGAATGAAAAATCAAATTCGCGAACTTTTAACAATACAAGTCGGGAAAGTAAAGGGAGCAAAGAGATACCTACATGTAGGGAGCGTGGGAAACAACATTGGGGCGTATGTCGCCGCCTATTCGGAGCTTGCTTTAGATGTGAAAAGAAATGACATTTAGCTAAATCTTGTCCACAAGCTTACCCAAGCAATGAGAGACTTGTTACCAGTGGGATTGGATCAACAATGACACCAAGAACAACTGCAACATTTACTCATAAAAAGAGCATTTTAAGGAAAAGAAGGGTTTAGACCCTAGTGTCAGAGAACACCCAGAATATTGGGACCGCAGATGCAAGTATTATCCTACTTATGTGCAAAATGTTTATGTGGCAATTAGTATGAGAATTGTACACTCGTTGATTTGATATGATTTGTGAACATGTTGTCTGAACTTACTAAATGACATCATGAACATATGCCTCATACCTTGATTTCTAATGGGTTATATTTGACTTGCTTAATTCGAACATAAATCCTTGAAGGGGTACGAGTACACAACGAAAGTTAATGACTTCTTTTAAGACTTACAACTGGTATATAGCATATGAGATGTTGAAACGCCATGAATTTAACAAAACACCCGTGCTATGGAAACTGTTGGACTTGTGAATTTTCAGAATTTGATGGGTTGATCCTTCATACTGATTTTAGTTAATGTACTACGAACTGCTATGCATAATAATTTGAACTGTACTGCAAATGAATAGACATGGGAGCATACTATCATTGACTGTGATATGGGATATTGAGTATGGCGCTGTTTGGGAAGTTGAATTTGGGTTTTTTTTTGTTTTTTTTCACTAAAAGACAAATTGGTTACAAAACCAAAAAAAAACAAATCCAAATAAAATATTACATCAAATCTCATAATCATTTCACTTTTTCTCTCACAAACATCGCATCCAACCACAAAAAAACCCAATTATCTTCCCAAACACAAAAAAAAAATTTCTCCAATAATATCCTACAACTAAAAAAACCTATAAAAAAACCCACTTCCCAAACACCCATTATATTTTGAACCATGACTTCAGTTGGAATACTGTGATGGATTAATGACATTTATTCTAATTTTGTTCATGAAACCTTTACTATGACATCTGTTACCAATTGCTTATACAGAATAACAAATTGAATGAATATTTGATTTTGAGCTATTCAATAGACTAACAGATAGATAAAAGCTGCTTGGGGATTACGAGCAAGACTGGGAACTTATTTGCTACAATCTCAAATCGGCTTTGTTGAGGGCTACTAATTATGACATTAGTTTTTTGAGGCCAAGCTTGAATAAAGATTTCTTTGTTACATTACTAACTACCTTCTTGAAATTTTGGAATCTGGATAGAAAACAATTATAAGACTGTGAATGAAATTCTCATGCCAAATGATTGTATTGTATGAATGACGTATTCCTATGACAATCGGGAATTATATGAATCTGCATTGAAATGTGTCACCTCATGGTATTAGAATTCCAGGAAGGACTGAGAAATGTTACTTGTTCACTTGCCTGGTTATTGTACGTATCGGTTTCGACTATGGAAAATTTGATTGACCTTCTACATTATCGTATAAAAAGAGGAATTAGTGATGCAATGGAAGGAAAATAGAACAACAAATGGGACCCGAATTTGATTTGTGACGTAATTAGACAAGTTTGGAGGATCAAACTTTCTAAAGTGGGGATAATGTAATGACCCAGACATGCAACTGATTAATTAGCCATCTAATTGCCTTATTATATGCTACTTGATTAGGTGTTTATTGTGAAATTGCATGTCTCATGGTATGAATTAGAAAGATTTGAATGTATATCTGTTGTGAATTAGAAGGATTTGAATGTATATTTGTTGACTGTTGAAATTACAACTTTAAACTAGAAATTGAAGGTCTTAGAGGCGCCAAAAACAAAAACCAAAACCGAGTGCATAATTATGATTAGCATGATTTTTAGGATTTAATGAGAAGTTTTGTAAAAATTTGATTCAAAATGAATTCAATAGATTTAAATCAATTTAAGCTTTAGTTATATATATCTATATGAGCCTTAATTGAGTCATAGCTCAACAAAATATCTTCTGATAGAGAGAGAGAGAGAGAGAGAGAGAGAGAACAAGAGAGTTCTACAGAACTCAAGAAAGAAATGAGAGAAAGAAGAGATCAAGAGAGAAGGAAGAGTGATCTCCAAAATCAACTTAAGGTAAGCTCTCCACTCAAAATGTTTGGAATTACACCTTCTCTACTCATCATCTTTAAAGATCTAAGTCTCATTAGGAGGAAATCATGGTTGTTTTAGAGTTGTGAACTCTAATGAACATAAAAGAGAGGAATGGTGAGAATGAGCTCTAGATAGCAACATACATGGCATGATTTCCTGAACTTCTTGTTCATATCTTCAACTTATTGCTTGATTCTTCTACTTTGGGGGAAAAACTCCATGGATTGTGAGTTTGAACTCATATATGCATATTTTGAGGGTTTGCACTCTAAGATCAAGATTTGAGTTTTGTTTTGAAGTTATGGTTTGAATTTGAAATTAAACATGGTTAATTCAATGTTTTTAAGAGTTTTGGGCCTTAGTTTGTTTGAAATTGAAGTTGATTTTACAAAAAGAATGAGTTTCCTTGCAAAGCAGATTTTCGAACTGAAAATGTACCCAGACTGCTTGAGTGGCCTAGGCCACCACCTGAGCAGTCAACCTTCATTTGCTCAAAGTTGCATTTTGTTTTGACGCCGCATGAGGCCACCGCACAAGCGGCCAAGGCCACCGCACGTGCAGTTTTTCTGATTTCGTTTTCTTTCTGTTTTTCTGACTTTCGGGCCTTTATTTACATGGTTTTCACGTGTAATATACATCCATATGCATAGCATGAACACGAAGGAAATTAAAGAATAAAGAGAAACAAGATAGCGAATAAGTAACAAATGAAACGAATTAGTTTAGAACCGCTTGCATATTGAAAATGTTATGAAATGTATGCTTGGATATGTTTCTGCAGGTTAAGCTGTTGAGGTGTATCACTGACCAAGCACTGAGTAACATTACTGTAAAGATATGTTTATATGAAATATATTTGAAATACTATTTGAAAAGTTATGTTTTTCTGAAATGGTATTTTGTTAATATGAACGAATATCTGGTTTTGAATCTACTATGGCATCCAATGAATGATCCCAAGTCATGGGGGACAACATGTTAATGCAGGTCTATGACAAATAAGTGATTATGAGATCTCATTAGCCACTTGACAAAGTGGTGATATATTTAATCGGTATCCGGAACTAATTACTCTAGTCGGAAGACAAAATGATATGTTCTGTTGGATATACCATTATTATGTTTCGATATGAGATTACTTGCGATATGATTTGTTATATGGATATGATATATTTGAAATTCGTTCACTAATCTTTTTACTTTAATGTTATTCACTGGACTATAGCCCACTGTTTGTGTATATATATGTATAGGTAAGCGTCCTAGAGATCAAGCCTAGAAGGGTTCCTTTAACTGAGCCACCCGTTGAAGCGCACTGAGTTTTGGTGCCTCCAAGTTGAGGCTAGGTCGAGAAGACCGTTGTATAGTTTTTTATCATATTGTTGGGCTTTTGTTATATGTATATATATACATGAATGATGTTTTTGTACACGATATTATGTATGTATTGTGCAATGGGTAAATTAATGTTTATATACATCTGATTTGTGCATATAGATACACAGCTTAATGGACTATTTGTTGTCTTTATGTTATAAGCTTTCGTTATCCTTGATTATTTTAATTTTTATAGGAAGGCCTTTGGTAATCTCAGATTATTGGCCGGTTATGATGTTAAACTTATAGAGGTAGGTTTGGGTCGTGATAGATGAGGAAGATGATGAGAAGGCGGTGACGACGGCAAAGAGGCGGCGAAGCATTGTGCTTAATGTCGTCATCTTCACTATGGTTCTCTCTCTTCTAGAAGAAGACGGCGAGTGACATGTAACGCCCTCAAAATAATAATATTAATCCCAACAATATAGACATGCTATGATATATAAAAGGTCCACATCCTTCCATTCATCAGAGTTTTATTACAAAAAGTATCACATGCTAACAACAAAAGCAAATGCCCTAAGGGCTTACAGCTTTCCAAGTTAACACTTGGTTACACAAAAGTAGAGTGCTAACTCATTTACACATAAAGCCCTTGGCTTGAATTTACATGTAATACAACAAAAGAAGAGACAACCCAAAAAGCCTGTCCGCCACTGGCCTCCCAACTAAGTCCTTGGGGGTGGCATGCTACCTGTACCTGAAAATGATGTTCCCATATAGGGTGAGCCACAGCCCAGTAGAAATATACTAAACCAATTATGAACAATGACTAAAAGATTAACAGTTGATAGATGGTCAACACTTTTACATTCATTCATAACACAATTCCAAGACACTTAAGTCTCTATTTCCTTTCATTTCCATTTCTTTTCCTTTTACTTGCCATTTCATAACCTTGGCTCAAAACCTGGCCAAACATCACACACGAGACAAACACTCATGCCAACACTTTTCACTTCATCAATACTTCCAAAGACAAGCATATACGCTCTGTCAATACATTTCTAGATAAGCATACCAGCTCTATCTACGGAGTTCATCCCCTATCTCCTCCCAACAACATCCGGTTTAGAGGTTCATCCCCTATCTTCCCCTAAACCGTGGAGTACATCCCCTATCTCCTCCAACACAACACAATGCATATAAACAACAATTATATACATCACAAATCAATACAATTAATTATTCAAATTAATTAATCAATGTAATTAGGGCATTCTCCATAATTAACATCACAACCCTTAGGTTCAACTTTCTTAATGTTTCAACATTAATTCCATGTTTCTATACCAAACATGCTTCTAGGTTTATCTTAGATGAAAACCCCCAACTTTGTAAAATTACACAATGGCCCAAAGTTTTCCAAAATCACACAACAACTTCCAACATATCAAAATGCTAAAATTTAAAGACAAAACTCATAAAGAGGAGTAGGATATCCCTACCTCAGAAGATGAGTTCCAAAGGAGAAGGCCTCAAAACCAAAATGCTCCAAACACCAAACTATTCGGATCAAAAGAACGCCCTCGACGATCTACACCCTTTTTGTGAAGACCAAAGGTGAGCAAAACACCCTAGCTAGATCAATACTTAGAGAGAAGTTAAGGTTTTTGAGTGAGAAGCTCTGAAAATGGCGTTTTTGGTAAAGTAAGAAAGAGAAGATAAGTCAAAAAGTGATTTAAAATGCCCAGTCCCACTCAGTTATACGACAGGTCCGCTCGAGCGTAAGCCACTCCGCTCGAGCGTAAAGACACAAAAACATGGTCCGCTCGAGCGCAACATTGTCCGCTCGAGCTCCAAGACACAGACACAAAGTTCGTCCGCTCGAGCGTAGATACCAGCTCGCTCGAGCGCAGGTCTCCCCCTCCCAGAACTCTCACCAAAAACACACTGTCCGCTCGAGCGCAACATTCCCACTCGAGCGCACCAAACCCGCTCGAGCGTAGGAACCACACTTGCAGAAGTTTTGCAGGTGCACGAAATACTGGATGGGTGCATTCTCCGCTCGAGCGCCAAAATCCCCGCTCGAGCGTACAAGCAACAACAACCTCTCCGCTCGAGCGTAAACATCTCCGCTCGAGCGGACCAGCCAAAACCTGGGCAACTAGACTTGGTTCCTAAGCTCAACCAACCTGTAACAAACCTGCCCAACACATCCTATAACTCAAATACAAAGCAAGAAAGGATGTAAACAAGACAATACTCAACTACCAACATCCACGGACACATGTCCGGATCGCTATACAACAGGGGTAAACCCGGGACCGCTATATGACAGATCTAATCTTAGATCTAATCGCAGACATAACCACTATTGAATCGGTGGCAACGAAACGAACATATCACTCCTAGGTCAAGAGCTTGTGGTGTCGTCGCTCGCTAATGGTGGAGGTGGAGGTGGAAGTGGTTACGGCTGTGATAGAAAGAGAGAGAGAGAGAGAGAGAGAGAGAGAAAGAGAGGGGGTTTTCAATAGATAAGAGAGCGTTTGGTTAGGGTTTGATTTGGTTGGGGAACAATATATATCTGGGATAGTTTGGACATTTTGTAGAATAATGTCCTTATGGACATACTAGCGTCGACTATCATGCAACAAGAATTTAAATTTGGATTTTTGGCCTAAGCGCCCTTATTTTAAAGGTCTAATGAACAATTATTAGCATAATTTATTGGGATTGGTTTGTAAGCAATTTTAAGTTAGGATTTAGGGTTAGAAAAGAAGTCATCTTTCAAATGTACGAGCTTCCTCCAGTTTAGAAAAAGAAAAAATATATTGTGTTTAATTTTAATTTTTTGGATTCAATTTTTTTAAAATTGAGTTTTTTTTTTTTTCGTGTTTTTTGCTTTTAGTGAATATTTTTAAAATTTTAAGTAATTTTTTTTTTTTTTTTTAGATGCATCTTACTTAGATGTATCTAAAGTACAATATTTTTAAAAAATTAATAAATACAAATGAATACAAAGATGTACTAAATTTTCGTTTTTTTTTTTGTTGTATTTTTTATATTTAATGAATTCTTTAAAGATTTTTTTCACAAATATTATACTTTTAAGTGTATTTATATTAGGTGTATCTAAAAATTAAAATAATATTTTAAAATATTAAAAAAATCAATGAAAATAAAAAAAATATATAAAAAACAAAAAATTTCAATTTTATGAAAAGTGAATCTTGAAAAACCGAACCAAACAAGCTATTTGTGTAGTTTAACCAATTGAGCCATCATTAGCTTAAAATTTAAGTTTTTTTAATAGATCATTTGTGAAAATAAAATAAAAAACGAATTTATCCAATAAACGTAATTGCTTGATTTGATTATATTTGTTTTCAATAAAATGAAGGGTAATGCTATAGTGTGCAACTTACACCTTACACCTTTTTGTGTTCACTTACACCTTACACTTACACCTTTTTTACCTTGCACTTACACCTTTTGTGTAAGTGGCACATGGTGTGCAACTTATACATTTCATTTATACCTTCCACTTACACTTACACCTTACACTTACACCTTTTGTGTGAGTGGCACATGGTGTGCAACCCACTTACACCTTTTGTGGGTTGCACACTTAAGAAGAAGCCTAAAATGAATGATAGATTTTTTAAAATCACTTTTGTTGTCTATTTTTTTAAAAAATAAATATAATGAAATTATGTGAATATCATTACTAGATCAACTTAATTTTTGGGGAGATTTATTATGAAATTATTTTTCAAATACTTGTATCTCAATCAATCCATAACATATTCTTATATTCTAATAAGTCCTATTATTTAGACATTTGATCCACTAAATTCTAATTCTCATATTTAAAATATTTTATGGTAATTTTATCCTTACAAATATTTTTTGAACGCTTAATAATTTGATAGTATAAACATTCATATTTTATATTATGAATGTTCGCATCATGAGATATTCACACTGTTAACGGGAATATTATTATTAAGGGTAGTTTAATAACTATGTCATCCATAGGGCTTATTGAAATATAAGAAAATAATTTCGATTAAGTGGAATATAAGTAGGTGAAGAGAAATTTATGAAAAAAAATATTCCTAATTTTTTATACATGTGTAAAACTATGCTTCAACAAATCTTTTATAATTGAAAGTTATTAAATGGTATTTGTCGATTGTCTTTCGTGGAATGGTTTTGATGTTTTTGTTTGTAGTTTCAACAACTCTATTAATTTGTAGTTAATATGGTGATGACTTGTCTCTTGGGGTATGCTCACGTGGTATTCTAGGTGAATTGTGATTGGTAAAAATGATAAGGTCCACGATTTTTTGTTATTTTTTGATGATTGGTAGGTGGCATAATCACGTGGTGTCTCAAGAATACTAAATAATTTTACTATATAATTGTACAAAAGTAATTGAAAAAATTGTCCCACTACATCCCCTAATTGAGTTTCCATAATATCACTCCTAATGTGGATGTAAAAAATGAAGCTTGAGAGAGAAAAAGAGGAGGGTCGGTGTGTTTTTACATGGGTCCTAACCACGTCATTTGGAATGGAATTTATTTTATTTTATTTTATCAATTAATAAGAAAGTAATTACAAGTATGAGAAATATTTACATAATAAACTACTAGTCTATAATAATTAGAGAGTCAATAAAACTTAACACAACTAATATACCAAGCTCAACCCCAACAACCAAATAAACTATTACAACCACCTCTGTAATGGAGGATAAATAAATAACCTTCACAGAAGGTATCAAACTCTTCTCCGTAGGAATTGAACTCAATATTTCATACCATAAAAGGTGTTACACAACCATGAGACCAAATAACCTAATTATTCGAGGTGGAATTGGAAGGCTTCAATTAGAGAGATGAATTGTTTTTCTTAAAAAAATTACAAATAAATTGTATCTTTTCAAAATAATTACAAATTTATGAAAAAATTTATAACTTTAATTATTAAAATTTGCAAAATTAATCATTAATCTATTTATTTTCAAACTTGTAAGTTATAGTGAATTGTTGTTTTCTCAAAATAAACTTGCCATATAATTGTACAATTTTCCACCTGGTGTGTCAAATTAAATTGACAAATCGCAGTTTGTGCATTTGCTCTTTCCACATCATCCTCCACTACCGCACAATCTCTTATGCCACGAAAAGATGATTCATTTCCCATGCGAGAATTTATCTGATCGTTTTTAGCCAAGATGGGATTGATGGAGAGAATGAGAATTTATTTGATCATCTTGAAACATGATCGGATTATTACTCATAAATATTATAATTGGTTAAAAAAAAAATAATCATAATTTAGGTCTTATTTGTCATTTCCTAAAAAAATTAAAAAGACAAAAAGTCACTATCCTATTTAAATCACATCATCTTATTTAAGTTACATCACTTCAAATCCAACCTATATTTTATAAAAAGTCAAAAAGTACACTTATTTAAAACATCTCAAATAACTCCTTATTGTTGGATGGTGAGGTACAGCGAAGACAAGACATGTTATTGATGATTCATGAGATTTGGACTATTTTGAAAAGTTGACTTTTAGTCACTTTTTTTTATTTGTTGTTAAAAGTGGCTTTTTTGTATTTTTTTATTTAGAAAGTTGGTTTTTAACTATCGGTAAAATTATAATTCTATTACTCATGAGTTAAAATGTGCTATATGAGTGAAGTTGTAAATATTTTAAATTAATAGGAGTAGTTTGATCATTTAATTGTGATTTGATATCATAAACAAATATTAATAAAAAAGTCAACAGCAATTTTTTACCAACTTTTCAAATCATTTGTCTAAAAAAGCCAAAAACTTAATTAGCCTCCGTTTAGGAAGTGGGTTGGCTTTTTGACTTTTTGACTTTTTTGGTTATTTTAGTCTGGGCTAAAAAACTTAGGCCTGGTTTGGCATGACCTGTATAAGCTAAAAAGTCAAAAAGTTACTCCAAAATCCAAAAAGATATCACTATTCATCCAAAAAAAAAAAAAAAAATTAATTTTTTTGGCCCAAGTACACACGGATTGACAATGCACAGCTGCTGTGCAGCGGCTGTGTCAGCAAAAAAGGCTTGATTCGGTGTGATTTACACAAACCATTGTTCGTCCTATGGGAGCCATCACAGGTCCCGTTTTGATAATCTGAACCGTGCAATATGTAGAAATCGTTGATTACTATATGTCTGCAAAAAATCACATTGATCGGATATCGATAACTATATGATTAAATCAGTTATATATAAGAAATGGATAGTGTTATAATTAATGATTGAAAAATAAATAAATCTGATCAGATAGCTATCGATATCCGATTGACGTGATTTTTTATAGGTACATAGTGTTCGACGAGTTACACACATTGAACGGTTCAAATTATTAAAATTGGACCCGTGATGACCCCACAAGCCAAACAAACCGTCCACGGTTTTGTTCACTATTCACCCAATAATTTCCAAGTCCAAGACACGGCTGCCGTTTCTTCGGCTGGGCCCCACTCCTCTCAAATCATCTCTTACACACTCTTTTTATACAATTTTTTAATACACATTTTTCCATAAAAATCCAAAAAGTTAACCCAAACCTCCATATTTTTTTTTAATCTTTTTTAGTCCAAAAAGATAAAAAGTGCACTTTTTTAGAACACCCCAAACAAGCCCTTAGTTTGAAAAGGGCTTTTTGGCTTTTTTGATTTTTTTTGTGAGAGAAGAATGTAATGATTATAGGTTAGATATGATGTTTTGTTTGTTGTAACTAAAATAATCTATTTTGTCTTTTGTAACTAAAAATAGTCCCAAATCTCCTAGCCAAACGGAGCCTAATAGTCAAAAAATTATTTTTTATCACCTTTCCAAAATAGGCTAATATCGTCTCGTGGTGTTTTAATATTCAACAATGATAGAGACCATTAATTTTGGAGCTCTAAAAAGATCACTAATGACATGGCACTTAATAAAAAAAGAAAAAAAATACAACATCAAGACCAAAATATCAAATCATTCATGGTGAGACCCACTGCCACATCATTAATGATAGCACTAATTAGTACTCTCACTCATTTTCCTTTAATATTACCTAATAATTTTTCTTTCCAACCGCAATGATTCACGTCGGTACACTCACCTGTTTACTTTTGAGGTCTGATTGGTTGGACGGACAATCCGGATTAATGGAGATCCGATACGTGATCCACTGCATTGGAGGTGTTTGTGTAATAAAAGGGTACATGATAAAGTAATCAAAAGTAAAAGAATAAGTGCAAGGGTAATTACTTTTTGGACGAAAAATTAACTTTGGGAAGTCACTTTGGCTTGTTTTTTAGACTAGTTTAAAAGTAAATTTTTTAATTTTTAAAAAAATATGTGTAAAAAAATAAAAAATGATGTAACCTAAAAAAATTAAAAAATAAAAAAAACTAATTTTTACTCAGGTTCTCAAAACTGGCCTTTATATTTTACGTTTTATTTATTTGAATGAAAAATATATTTTTTATATTTTTTGATGTTGGGTATAGTAGAAAACGAAAATTAATAAAAAATATTTTTCATGATCAATGAAAAACAAATCTATTTAAATATAAAATGTTTTCTACTTTTTAAAAGGTGAAAAACGTTTTCCGAACTAAAATTTTGTCAATATCACTACACAACTATCACTACTCTCACTTCCACCACGACACCACCATCGCTACGGCCACTACCACCATCGTCATCACCATCACCATCGCCATCACCGCTACCATCAACTCACCACCTCCACGTCCACCTTCGTTCTACCACTATTACCAAATATAGAAAAATATTTTATCTGATAAATATTTTTTAGAAAAAGTTTTTCACCCAAACAAGCGGACTGTTAGTCAAAAAGTCAAAAAATTGTTGAAGTACTCTATTCTCAAATCAACCGAATATTATTTTATCACCCTATCTGTGAATATGAATGTATGTATTGATTCTTCAATTTTAAATATATCTTTTTTAGAGGTAAAGGGTCTCTACGAAGTGAAAGTGTAAAAATAGCCCGTGGCTTGGGGTGGATCGAGCCCGGCCCGGCCCGGTTAAGCTCAGGCTCAAGTCCAGTCCGAGACCTTAGGCGTAGGCCTGGGCCGTCATTTAAAACCCGGCCTGACTTGTGGACCCGACCTGTGGCCTGGCCGGAGGCCTGCTCAAGGCCCGGCTTGAGGTCCAATATCATTTTCAGTGAACAAATAATAAAATTTTGATAGAAAAAATAAAAAACAAAAAATATGTTGAGGCTTGCCCAAGGCTCGAATACCCTTGGGACTAGGCCTAATTTTCTGGCTCGTGGACTAGGCTGGCCCGGTCCGGCTCGAATTTTGACGGGAGCTCGCAAGGCCCGACATGGGCCGACCTGAGCCCGGATCCAAGTGAGATGACTCAAGCCAGGTCAGGCCAAATTTACACCCCTAACCATCATTGATACCCCAACTTTCCTTACCCTTTCCTAACTCATTATGCTACCTTAAACTCTTTTCCTATGTCTACCATTGCGACACCCAACCTCCCCCAATAATAGTTGTCCATACACACCGCATAATAGTTGTGAATAAGTTCATCTCCATTCATATTTAAGTGTTGTAGTGGTTATTTTTACCAAAATATTTTACTTTCTATACGACTTATATGACTATCTGAGTAATGAGTTATAATGTTTCTTTAATACGATAAATACACAATATTTATTGCGTTAATTACATATATATAGGAAGTAATATAAATAAATAAAATAAATTCTCCTCATGATTAACATTTATCTTATTATTTAGACATTACATTTGGAATATGACAAAATGACGTTGGAGCAGCCCACTAGTCGGACCTTGGAATGGAGATCGCCCACTTCCCCTCCCCTTTAAGCTTAGACTTATCTTATAGTTTCAAATGTATTAAAAATAAAAAAAATAAAAAAAAATTACTACGATTACAAAATCATATGTAAAATATTATATAAATTATATTTGCGGACCTTTTATTTGTCTATATAAAATATTATAGATATATATATATATTTTTGTCTAATTCTGTAATTGATTTTTATATTCGTGGACTTTTTTGACATTGCCTAAACCCTTCTAACTTTTATCCTTGTGGTTTTGGAAACCGAATAAAGAGCAGAGGCCTAGTGGGGTAACAAGTGGCCAGTTGATCTAACTTCACCATAAAGATTAGAACAAGTGGGCTGTTCACACACTCTGATATATATATATATATATATATCAGCCAAGTCAAAACTACAACTGGAACCAATGACAAGTGCTTGTGGATATGACTGTAGGGTTTAAGCAACATCCAACAGGGCTTGGTTTGGTTTGATTGGATTCCACCTTACCTGGGCAGGTGGTATCTAAATTCTGAAGTGTATGCATATATATTATATACACCCATTTCAATAATACTAGGGAACTAAATATATATATATATATATGGTAAGAAAATGAAATTTGTAGATTCAATTCATTTCAAGTGTCACTCATAAAACATTAAATTGGAATTTGCATAATATGTTATCCTTTCCAAATTTGAATCGAGCCAATTTTTTTAGTCAATCAATGGTAGGTCGTTTTTACATAAAAAACAAAGAATCAAATTAAATCTCAATTCCGTAGAATAATGAAAAGTTCAAGTGTCGATCCACATGAATTAAAAGATTAAGTTGTGTATTAAATTTCAGATTAATTCTTAAATTAATTCAAAAGTAAAAAAGAAGAATTTTATATAAGTTTAATTAAATTAAACAAATAAATATAATTAAACTAATATCAATCAAATAGAAGAGACTCGGGATTTCGAATCCATCATAACATTGTAATCAATGAGCTGTATCAGTTTAAGAATTTATTATTTAATTCAATTATAATTTGTTATCGACTACAAGTCCCAATAGTATCGTCTAGGGGATGTTTGCAATTTAACGATTAGCATAGATTATCTAGTACTAGCATAAATAGTCTCACGACACGAATCATCTCTCCTAACATAAACTATCTTAACTGAGCAAAAGCAAATCAATAAAAACTATTGTATGAGCATACAATTAGAATCATAGAAACTAAGAACATGTGTTGGGTAGAAAGATTCAAAACAAATTAATAATATAGGAAAGTCTTAATCTTATGCAACTTTTGAAGCAATAATAAAAATCCAAAACTAAATACAAAACATTGTTTGATTAAAGTTTCATCCAAATCCTATGAGGAGAGCTCCGCCGTACATGACTTCCTAACCTCTGTATTCTCTCTCTAAAATCATGAACAACCCTAATAATGGATAGGGTTTTATATTCGTAGATATTAAGCGCCTTTTAGGTAATGTACATGACTTCCTAACCTCTGTATTCTCTCTCTAAAATCATGAACAACCCTAATAATGGATAGGGTTTTATATTCGTAGATAGTAAGCGCCTTTTAGGTAATATTCAAGAGGTTAGAATTTTTCAAAATGAAAGGAAAATTTAGATGTAATTATTTCTAACTTTTTATGCTCATCATTTGACCTATTAAAAGTCATATTTGGAAAGTTCTTATTTCACAGAAAATTGTAACCCTTTGAGTTATCTTTCTAATTCCATTTGAATCACTTCAATCCGATATTGAACAAGAGAGATACATCCTGAAAACTGTGCAGTGTGACTTTCATAGCGGGATTGCAACAATTCTAACTTTTCTGTCTTCAAATTTCATGGGTTTGAATTTTAATGCTTGATTCAATTATTTACATCTTCCGACCCTTTAAACTTGGGTTGAACCTCATCTCTCAAATCTCAAATACTTCAAATTAAGATCAATTTCATCTCAAAAGTCTAAATGACATGCACATATACAAACTCATTAAAATCATCAAGTGACAATAATTCAAGAACTAACAATTGTATTTTAAGAGGCCTAAATGTGTACATTTTGACACCTAGTACAAACCTACAAGACTATCAACTACTAGATCGACACACACACACCAAAAAAAAATCTTATAATATTATAAAAGGTAAATTACAAAACACATCTTGAGATTTACTTAAATATGAATTGATTCTTATGATTTGAAAAATTACAAATACTCTATTGTAATTTTTTTTTATAACTCTTATATAGTAATAAAAATAGTTAAATTATTAATTGAAATATATTTCTGACATCATTAAAAACTATTAATAGACTTGATAGTTATTGATAAAATATATATATATATTATTTATTATGAAATTAAAAACTTCAAGTGACGGGATGTAATTTTTAGAATCACAGAATACAAATTATATTTTTAAAAAAATCTAAAAAATTATATTTATAATTTATCCTATCATAAAAGAAACAAACAATTAAAGAAAGACTCCTTAACATCAAAGAAACGGAACAAGATTCTCAGTGGATTCAACAATCTTGACTGGCCCATTGGATCCGCTTTTGGTTTCACTTTAGTGATTTAATCTGTTCATTATTTAGATCCTAATGTGTAGATTATCAATGGAAAAAAAAAAAAAAAAAAAAGAAGAGAAAATTATTTATAAATCCTATTTTACTTTGAAGATCATTATTATGTCCTATATTACGAACAATTAAGTCATATTTGTCATAAAATATGTTTAAAAAATTCATTCTTTCATGATGGTGCATCTTATCTCAATTCTCCCCTTCTCATTTAATATAAATAACAATTTTATAATGATTTTTTTTAACTTAATGAAAAGTAAAAAAATTAATTGTACAAATTATTAATATTATATTAAAAAATCATAAATAACATTTGGATCGAAACAACTATAGTATAAAAAACATCATTTTTTTATATTTCAAATTATGAATTTTTATTAAAACTTCAAAGAGTTATGAAAATAATACTATGACAAATATATTTCTCAATGCATGAAATAATTGATAACTCTTATACTTATACTTTTGTTTATGAAAGTTCATTTAATTTCAACAATTAAAAATATTTTTTTTTATAAAATTTTATATAAAAAATTATTTATAAAATTTTTGTTTCATGTTTTAATGAGAAAAATAAAATAAAATATACTATTATGAATAATTGAATTTTTTTACAACAATTTATAAAATAAAAAAGAAAATATTACTTATTTATTAATACTGAAATTTGATATAACTCGATAGTAATTTTCAAAACAAAATAGAATTTGTTGCTAATTTTTTCATTGTGATTTATGATTTTTTAATACAATATCATAATTTTTACAATTAAATATAATTTTACTTAGATTAAAAATATTTATGAAATTGTTGATCATATTAAATGAGGGATAAAAATATAATTTTATTTAGATTAAAAATATTTATGAAATTATTAATACTAAATCGTTCATTTTCTTAATACTAACGTTATGGTTACGATCATCGGATTAATATTTTTTTTTTTTTAATGAATGATCTACAATCTAAAATGTAAAGAATTAACAGAATTAAATCTTTAAAGCGAGGTTGTGGCGAGCCCAATGGACCAAACACTCCACGAATTAGAATGAATTTAATTCCAAATAAATAATAAATCTTTATATTTGACATTAATTAATTCAGACCTTCCAATTAGAATATAAAAAATATGGAAGAACAGCCAACTGAATTAATTTAATTGATTTGATTGAATGAAGAAGACGATGATGAGAAGATTTTAATGGGTCGGTGAGTGGGGAACCAATTTGATTCATTCATTCATTGTAACTTTATTTGATTCTAGTGAACATATTCAAAGGAAACCATCCACTTACTACTTACTGAATTGAAAACCACTTCGCAACCACTTTCTTAGAAGATATGTTCTATTTGACACTTATTGTTGATGTTTCTACTTTATTCTACATCTTAGGAATGGTAATCAGTTTTGGGATTTTTTTTTTTTTTTTTTGGGGGGGGGGTGTCTTCCAGCACTCCAAAAGTATAATCAAAAAGTGAGAGAGAGATAGAAAACAAAGAAAATTCCTCTTCATTCCACTTATAATCAAAAAGGGAGAAAAGAAATCCCAAAAGATTAGCCAATAGAGAAGTCAAATTGTGATAAATGGCTCAAAAATAATAGATATGATCCCTTAGAATCACCTCATGTTTTTTTTTTTATTGTGTTTTTTTTTATTTTTTTGATTATTATAATTCGATATCCGAATCATTAAACCAACTAATTCTAGAGATCAATCCCACCTCAAGTTTTATGCCTAATAATTTTTATTGATTTTGGTATTAGTTGGAAAATGACATTTATCGTTGATGTTTCTACTTTATTCTACATCTTAGGAATGGCATAATTGCTTTTTAAGGCAAATCAGTTTTGGGAATTTATTTTATTTTATTTTTTGGGGTCTTCCAACACTCTAAAAGTATAACCAAAAAGTGATAGAGAAAGAAAACAAAGAAAATTCCTCTTTCATTCCACTTATAATCAAAAAGGGGGAAAAGAAATCCCAAAAGATTAGCCAATAGAGAAGTCAAATTATACAAATGGTTCAAAAAGAATAGATATGATCCCTTATAATTCCCGCATTTTTTTTTTAATTATTATAATTTGGTGTTCAACTGTGTTTTGAGAAGTTGGTAAAAAGTTAATTTTATGACTTTTTTAATTTATTTTGTCTTTTCGTGAGTAAGTTATGTAAAAGGTGATGTAACAAAAAATTAGTAAAAAGCTGAAAGCTGACTTTTTACCAGCTTTTCAAAAAAGCACTAATTGAATCGACTAATTAAAGAGATCATTCCCACTCCAAATTTTATATCTAATAATATACAGGTATGGAATAGGAGACTGTGTATTGAGAGATCAAAATAGATACTTTTTCAAAAAATAGTAAGTTTACGAACACAAATTAATAAAAAACAGTTCCGATTCGTAGCTCGATATTCGGAGGCTCGAATTTGGCTCGACACCAAAACGACGTCGTTTTGGTGTCTTTTTTTTTTTTAATTTTTTTCGTGTTTTTTCTGAAGATGATGAAGAAGAAGAAGAAGAAGAAGAAGGAGGACGAGCTGGGTCTGGCTGCTGGGTTCATCAACAGAATTTTTTTTTCCTTCATCTTCAATCCAGATCAACATCAACAAAAAAAAAACAAAAAAAAAAATCTGGCTGCTGGGTTCATCAACATCAACAAAAAAAAAAAAATTTGGTTCTGCAGATCAACAACAAGATCTGGTTCAACATTTTTTTTTTTTTCCTTCATCTTCAGATTTTGAACATCATCATCATCTTCATCATCTTCAGTTAACATCAGATTTTTTGAATCTGATGATGATGATCCGATTTTGAACCAAAACGAAATTGATGATGATGATCTGTTGCTCAGATTCAGATTCAAATTGAGGGAGATAATTTTGTTAAAAAACTTTGATGATGATGAACATCTTGAACATCATCTTCAATTAACAAGATCTGGTTCCTATGCCCTCTCTCTCTCCCTTCATCAGATTCAAATTCGAGCAACGGATGATGATGTTCAAATTCTCTCCCTCTGTATAAAAAAGTTGTTAATATATATATATATATACATATTCAGATCCATATCCAGAACTAAAAAATATATATACAAAACAGAACAACTTTTTTTCAGATTCATCATCATCAAAAACTTTTATTTATTTATTTTTTTTCAGATCCAGAACAAGTAAAAAATAAATAAATATACATAACAATTTTTTTTTTTGAACAGCTTCAGATTTTGAACGTCATCATCATCTTCAACATCATCATCATCTTCATCAACAAACAAAAAAAAAATCCCTTTCATCCTCACCGACCGCCATCACCGCCGATCACCGACCGCCATCACAGCGCCATCACCGACCGCCATCACCGATCTTCCTTCTCTTCTCTTCTCTTCTCTTTTCTTCTCTTTCTCTCTTTCTCCCTCTCTCTCCTCTTCTCTTCCCTCTCTGTCTCTATGTTCGAAAGTATGAAGGAAAAAAAAAAAAAAAGACTACCCAAAATTCGAGCCATTCAAGCCAAACAAAAATTCGAGCTACCAATCATTTTTGAATAAAAAATTTAGCCACATAAAAGTAGAATCATTTTTTTATAATGATCTAAAGCAACTGATATGTAAGATCATGATTGTTTTTTATATGATCTGATTTGTAGCCGTAGTCTTTTTTATATGATCTGCTTGCGAACAAATTTTTTAAGTTTTTTTTTTTATTTATTTACTAAAAGACAAATTGATTACAAAATTAAAAAAAATAAATTTAAACAAAATATCATATCAAATCTCATAATCATTTCACTTTTTCCCAAACAAATATCACATTCAACCATAAAAAAATTTAACTATCTTCCTAAACACAAAAAAAAAAAATTTCCAATAATATCCTAAAATTAAAAAAACTTACAAAAAACTCACTTCCCAAACACCCACAATATGTTAAGAATTTTAACTAGAAAGAGGATGTATGGTTAGGATTCAATTGGAGTATTGTGGGGTTTGTATATATGATGAATCTAGACGACACCTAGATATTTTTGATTTAATTTATGAATAAATTTTTTTGGGTATGTAATGTTACTGACTGAGGTATTAATTGGGAGACACAGTTCGACCAAGGTCTTTGGTCTAGTGATTGTGTCCCACCACTTTTTTTCTATTTGTAATTATTCTACTATTGATAAAATGTAAAATAAAAAATACAGAAAGGAGAGAAAAAATATGGAACGAATGAGTCCCTCCCAACTTTCTTAAGGATACATTCAGTTTTAAATAAAATATTCATCAAAAAAATATTTGTGAATTTATCGTACTTTTTAAGATGAAGCACCAATAAATCTTAAAATATAATTTTGTGAACGATTTAACTCTCTTTTTTTTCTTATAAACCCAAAGGTCTTATTAAAGTAGAAATTACATAAAAGGATAATCACTTACATGTTTGGATTTAATTTTTTAGGGATAAAAGTGATTTTCTCAAAATGTAAAATTACACATTTGGATAATTTGAACTATAGAAGTTTTAGATTTTTTTATCACTTTAGAACAAATTCCACATTACGAACAAAAACCTAACACTCTAATGTAACACAAAAATAACGTAATATATTAAAAAACTCATTGGTATACTTTTCCCAAACATAATAATGTAATACTAAAAAAAAAAAAATTTAGTGTATTTTTCCCAAACGTAACACTCTAATGTAAAAAAAAAAAAAAAAAAAAATCATAGTGTACTTTTCCTAAACGTAACACTTCAATCAATGTAATCCCAAACGTAATACTCTAATGTAACATACTCCAATATAACACACAAAAACACTAAAAAAAAACTTTTTAGTGTACTATTTTTCAAAACGTAACACTCACAATTTGAAATTATACATTTGTTCAAAAGTTACTAAGGAATATTTATACTCCTTTTGGAATGGTTTGAAGAATCTCACATTCTTTTTTTATTTATTTATTTTAGTGTTACATTGGACTGTTATGTTTATGAAAAGTACACTAAGAAGGTTTTTTTTTTTTTTTTTTTTTGGAGCGTTATGTTTGGAAAAAAAGTAAATCAAAGAATTTTTTTGTGTTACATTAAAGTGTTACACTAAGGAATTTTTTTTGAATGTTATATTGAAGTTTTACGTTTAGAAAAAGTACACTAAGGAGTTTTTTTGCGTGTTACATTAAAGTGTTACACTAATGAGTTTTTATATGTTATACTAAAGATTTTTTTAGAGTATTATATTAGAGTGGTACATTTGAAAAAAGTACATCAAGAAGTTTTTTTGCATGTTATATTAGAGTGTTACACTAAAGAGTTTTTGTGTGTATTACATTAGAGTGTTACATTAAGAAATTTTTTTGTGTATTATATTAGAGTGTTACGTTTGGGAAAAATATACTAACTTGTTTGGCAATTGGCTTTTTTAGCCAAAAAGTTAAAAAGTTACTAAAAAAGCCAAAAAGCCAACAACATATACCAAAAAGTCAAAGATTTCATTTTCTCTCTACTTTTTGCACATCTTTTTATAAAAAATCAAAAATTCATCCCAAATATACTAGTTTTTTTAACATCATATTTTAGCCAAAAAACCAAAAAGTTACTAAAAAAGCATGTTCCCAAATGAGGCCTAAGGAGTGTTTTTTTTTTTTTTTTTTTTTTTTTTTAAGAAGTTTTTCAAAAGTGTTATATTGGAATGTTACGTTTAGAAAAATTATGGTAAAGAGTTTCTTTTATGTACTACATTAGTGTTACATTTAAATGTTAATTAATGTCAATGTTATAATATGGACGAATACCACAAAAAGGAACCAACACCACACCAATAACACCACAAATGGAGTAACATCATCCATCTACAAATCACTCTACTAAATCCTCACAAAAGAAAAAAAAAAATAAATAAATAAAAACCTACCTTATCCACCCACACCCAACATTAGGAAAAAATTCAAACAAAATCACACACAAGGACAAACAAATAAACTTTTAAACCACATATCAAGGAAATACAATATACCCAAAATTGAAAGGACTAATTGGTTTAAAAAAAAAAAAATTATGACTAAATGGAATAACTTTTCTCCAAATGGGATTTATGAGTAATTTTTTGGGATTTTTTTTTTAAGATCTCTGGTATTAAGGTTTTATAGTATAAAGGACATCTAATAATTTCATAATGTCTAAGGTTCCTCAATTTCATCCAGAAAAATTTCATCCAGAGAATTTCTCTGCACTTCCTAGAGAAATTCTATCCAGAGAAATTCTAGACTAGAGAAATTCTCTCCAACCCAGAGAAATTCTCTGTTTCTCTTCAGAGAAATTTCCAGATTATGTAAAGAACTAACAGCTATGGTTTTTAACTTTAAAAAAAATAAAAAAATAATAAAAAAGGAGCAAAACACCACCACCACCACCAGTACTGATGCAAAAAGAAATGTGCACACCAGACAGATCATGCACAAAATTATTGCATTGAGTACAAACAAGAAACAAAATTTCTCTGGACTTTCAAATTTCTCTGATCCACTCTCTAGAGAATTTCTCTGGCCTTCCCTCATCTCCAGAGAAATTTCCCTTCTCTCTAGAGAAAATTGAAATTTCTCTGAACAAAATTGTTTGTTTCTATAGGATCCTTTCTCTGTGAAACCAGAGAAAATTCAAATCCTTTACCAGAGAAAATTCAAAATCTTGTACCAGAGAAAATTGAAACCAAAAAAAAATTCCAAATCATTTTACCAATCAAATCCTTTATCAGTTGAATAGAAGAGAAAGAATGAGAAATGTAATATATATACTAATAATACACAACCAAAGTAAAGTGCTCACTAGAGAAAATTTTGGGCCAGAGAAATTCTGGACCAGAGACTGAAACCCAGAGAAAGTTACTGCAAATAAATTGCTCAAATTCATACATTTCACACTACCAATGGCCGATATACATACGCAACTCAAACAGCAAAAGCTATTAGAGAGGGAGAGAGATTCTAAAGAATTTTTCTAGAGAGATTTTATCTAAATTTCCGGAGAATTTGAATTAGTTTGAACCGTGAGAATTTTGTGACTGAATAATCTTTGCTGATGTGCTTCTCTGTTTTTTCCTTTACAATATATAATTTCAAGAACTGGTGACATATTGTCTTTCTTTGCTCATTTCAATAGCATGGCTTCAAGATCATCCCCAAAGCTTCAGAATCACATCAGGGAAAGTCAAGTCATATGACTATGACCTTTGTGAGGAGAACTTCCTCAGGCCAATCTGTCAACTATTGGAGGGAGTCGAATGATCTCAATAGCGAAATTGGCAATAGTGAATACATGGACTACATGGTGCACATTCCACCAACACCTGACCATCAACCCATGGATCCATCCATCTCTCAGAGGAGAAAGACATTCAGTGGCTAGAGATTCAACCAAGGCTTGATGGTTGAAGTAAATGGAGGTTTCGGGACGTGAGAGGAGAAACAGGCAGTGGCGGTGACAGTGACATAGGCGGAGCGGATGGTGGACTTTCTTTCTCTTGCGGCGGCGAAGACGAAGAAGAAGAAGCCCCAAAAAATCCCTCTCTTTGAGCTCAACAACCTTACCCTGCCAAACGCCTCACCAACGTAGATTTGATGTTGCTTCCTACCGGTCCACGCAAGCGAACCATCAAGGAGAGAGAGGAGGGTTTTTTGGGTCTAAGTCTAGGGCTGATGATTCTGAGAGTTGGGTATCGAAGAAGAAGAGCAGAGTCAAATTTCTCTGATATGATATATGGGTGTAGGTCTAGGGACCTTAGACATCAAAAAATAATATTGTGGACTTTTTCCATTACTAAAAATGGGAGAAGGACTTTAGTAATTTTCCCTAATTGTTTTCTACTTTTTAAATACAACTAATGTATTTATCCTTATCTATGACAGTTGGTTGCTTCTTTAAAAAATATATATATACAAAAAAATGCTATTAAAAAAATATTAACAGAATCTGATATAATTATATCAAATTTAAAATTTTAATATATTTTGAACAAATTTTAAAAAAGATTAGTGTAATTTATCCAAAATTTTAATAGAATAATATTGACCAAATCTGCTAAATTCATTTGAGAAGGTATTTACATTTTATCCATGCAAAAGTATAATATCGTACTAATAAATAAATTTAGTCATTCTAACATTACTCATTTTAGTAATATTAATGGCCATTGTGTGTTATTTACAATTTTTGTTCAATTTTTCAATAGAATGGATAATAATCCACAAATGAAGTGATTGAAACTAATTCAATGATTACAATTCTTGTATAGAGCGATTGGTTAGGGAAAGAACGACACAAAATATGATATTGACACATCAACATGTCGATTTTCAAAAAATACATGACATGATATATCTATATAGAGATGGAACTAATAGAAGATTAAGAAGGGCAAATACCCCTCCTCAACTTTTAAAAAATTATATTTGTAGTTTAAGTTTTGAAAATGTTTTAAAAATTAAAATCAATATGTTAAAAAATAGGAATATTTTGTCATTTTCTTGTGCCATTCAACATGGCAGTTAAATGAATTAGACACTACATCAAATTACTTTATAAATTTAATGCTCTCCTTTTTCCACAAAATAAAATAAAATGAAGAAAAAACTAAGAATAACACCACAACTACTCATTCCAAACCAACAAAAATATTATAACAACTCAACAACAGAGGAAACCCTCTAGAAAAGTTTTGATGCATTTACACAGCCTATGAGCAAACAAAATACATGTTTTCACATTTGAAAACAATCAAGGTATAATGAGACATGGTGATAACCCAAACCCAAACTAGCACAAAGAAAGAAAGAGGGTTGCACATTAGGTTGACAACCAGCACAAAACCACCAGCAGATTCCATAAAACTGTGATGAATAACCTTCATTAATCTTTATCTGATCATCACTTCATATATATATGGATAATATTGATCTGTATCCAGTGTGGATTGGTAAGATTTTATCCAAGTAAAAAGCACTTAATATGCAAATTTTCAGATTTTGCATATCCTCAAACTGTAAAAATCTTCCTCACCTTCTTCATCGTCCTCCGACAAATGGGACGAGTACCAGCCTCTTCCACAACCCTGCAAAGTTGAATGAATTACGAATCCCAGACTCTGAACATCTTGCTATTTTTTATAGGGTGGATGTCGAAGAAAACAAATGTACGAAAAAATTCATGTCACTGCAGTTAACAGGCAATGAAGTATCGACATTTCAAAACAAGTTTCATGTCAGACACAAACACAGTGGGAACTTGTACTGGCACGTCTCTTTATTTGATTAATTTGTTTTCAGGAACATGTCGGTGACACACCAGCCAACTAGTTTTTCTTTCTCTCTTCTTTAGTGTTGTTGATGGATGTTACATGTTGAATGTCTATTATGTTTTTGCTTAGATTTAAATAATTAATATATCATCCTATTTGTACCTAAATTGACAGGCCAATCGGTGTGTGGTACGAGTGCATTTAGTGACCAAAAAATGGGTGACTTCAGCAAAATCTTGGTGTCAGATTTTGGAAAGGAGGCTACAATCCTGCGTCTTGATTCTAATTTGATCAAATCCCAAGGGTTTAGGAACAAAATCATGTGCCTCTATCTCTTTCCTTTAATGGATATATGTAAATATATATATATTAATAAATAATTATGTGTGGATATTAGCAAGGTTCAAACAGGTCAATTAGGAGGACACATGGCAATGATTAGAGCATGTTCATATCCACTATCTAGAGCAATCCAACGGTCATAATTCAAATTGTTCAAACGGCTCTTACAAAGGAAGCGTGGGTTAACCAAGTCAAGACAAGTGACCGCCATCCAAGACTCCCACTCACCATCTAACGGCTCATGTGTTTCTAGAGGATCTGATTAGCCTTATCTTTGAAAAACAAACCAACCACTTGCTGAAAAGAAAGATGAAGTTAGGACAGGTGTCACTCCAAGAGGCAGTCTAGCACCCTACTTTTAAAGAAAACCCTAAAAATATGTAAACCCATGTTTGGCATGCCAATGTTCTCATTTTTTTTGAAATAACTTTGTTCCATGTCTATATCCGTGTACATATCTATATCCATGCTTCGTAGTTATCAAGTTAAGCAACTTTGACATACCATTCTTCATACGGTACACCCTGAGAGAAGCAAGATGAGTTCAACTTCATAAATGAAAAATTCAAATCATTAGTAATCATCTTCATAGATTCTTCCAGTTAATCACTTATTTTATACATTATAACATATTTTGTTAAAACAACCAGACCTCTACTGTGCAAATGCTCATATAGTTCACCATCTTGAAATTCTAATCTCGCTTAGAAAATGCTCATATGAACAAATTTCAAGGGCAACTCTTTCAAAAGTAAAAAAAAATTAACATTGTAAAACATTCTTTTACCTGTTCTGTCCCTGAAGAAGTTAGCACAGTAGCATTTGCCTTTAGAAGAAAAAGCTTCAAACTGCATAAATGATGACTCAGAGAGCACTTGTAATATGCCCGGGTTGTATTATAGAGAAAACCCTTTATTGTGAAATTCAGTTGAACCTCTAGTCAGTGCAGAATCGAGTGAAATAATATATTGCACACATTGATAACAATTTAACTAGTATATATTTTTAACAATAAAAAAATATACTAATAACATGGCTTATATCACTCATTATCGATTGTATCCAACTAAATCAAACTAAGTTTTAGCTCCCATAAAATAAGATCGGCTATATGAATCATTATTCTCCATTTAAAGTAGGATTCATATTCATAAGGGATCCGAGCAGTTTTTTTTAAGTGTTAGCTATCGGCTACCTATCACACAATCCTGTATGGAGCAAAAAATAAAGGGTTTTTAATTTTTGTCATTCTTAATAATTCTCTTGGACAAAAGCTCTCTATACTACTTTTTGTTGCAGTTACAAAGCTGTTAATCTATTCACTAGTTAGGTATCAATTTGGTCCTTACTCAAATTGACAATTTTGAGACTTAAAATGACAAGATTTAAAACTTTGGGGGCTAAAATGACAAGAAACACATACTTTAAGGACCAAAACTATTTTTTATCCAAGGATAAAATATTTTTCCCGTTATCAATGTAAACGGACGTTAAAAATAAGACTGAATTAACTCAAATTGACAATTCTGATAATCAAAATGACAAAATTAATATTTGAGGGTCTAAAATGACAAAAAATACTTTAAGGATTAAAATTGTTTCTTATTCAATTTCAAAAAAGATTCGAAAAAAGTTAGTATAATTTATTCAATATTTTAATTGAGTAATATTGACCAAATTCTCACATTTGAGGAGGTATTTAAAAATTATCCATGCAAAAGTATAATATTGTCCTAATAAATAAATTTAGTCGTTCTAACATTATTCATTTCAGTAATATTAATGGCGAATGTGGAACTCTTTTGCCTACCATGCAATTGTGTTACTTACATTTTTTTTTTTCAAATTTTCAAAAATTCCCAACTGAAGCAATTGAAAATAATTCAATGTTTACAATTCTTGTACAGGGATGATTGACTAGGAAAAAAACAACACGAAACATGACATTAACACGTTAATATGTCAATTTTCAAGCTGATCAAAAAAATATGTCAATTTTCAAAATGTTCATACATCTAGGCAGGGACATAGCTAAGTAAAAGACTAAGAGGGGCACGTACCTCTCTTAAACTTTTGAAAAATTACATTTTTAACTCAAATTTTGAAAATATTTTATGAAGTAAAATAATTAAGGATATTAAATATTTTGTCGTGTCCTTGTGCCCTTGGACATGGCAATTAGATGAATTAGGCACTACCATCAAATTACTCTATAATTTAACACTCTCCTTTGTCCATCCTCAACACAAAATAAAATAAAATGAAGAAAAAACTAAGAATAATATCACCACCACCACCAACACCACCACCACCACCTTCCAATGACAAAAAAAATTAAACAACTCAATAGAGGAAACCCCCTAGAAAATTTTTTACGCATTTACAGCCTATGTACACTCAAAAAGCAAGTATTCACATTCGAAAACAATCAAGGTACAATGAGACATGGTGATAGCTCAAACTAGCACAAAGAAAGAAAGAGGGGCTGCACATTAGGTTGACAACCAGCATAAAACCACTAGCAGGTTCCATAAACTCTGATGAATAACCTCCATTAATCTTTATCCAATCATCACTTCACGTATACGGATAATATTCATCTGTATTCAGTGTGGATTGATAAAATTTCTCCAAGTACAAATCGCTTCATCTGCAAATTTTCAGATTTTGCATGTCCTGCTCAAACCGTAAAAATCTTCCTCACCTTCTTCATTGTCCTCCGACAAATGGGACAAGTACCAGCCTCTTCCACAACCCTGCAAAGTTAAATGAATTATGAATCTCAGACCATGAACACTCCTTGTTATTTTCTATAGGGTGGATGTTGTAGAAAACAAATGTATGAAGAAATTCATCTCACTGTGGTTAACAGGCTACGAAGCATCCAACACTACAAAACACGTCACGTAGTGGTATTGGACACAAAGACACATTGAGACATGGTAGGGGACACGCACTAGCATGTCTCTTTATTTAATTAATTTGTTTTCACGGGACACGTTGGGGACACACCAGCCAACTAGTTTTTCTTCCCCTCTTCTTTAGTGCTCTTGATGGACGTTGGATGTTGAACATTTAATATTTTTTACTTAGACGATTTAAATAATTAATAGATCACGTAATATTAATTTACATAAAAAATAAAATATGTAAAAATATATATATATATTTTTTTGATTTCCATATCCACTATGTCCACGTCTCTATTTTTTTTTTGAAATAATTGTGTTCCATGTTCGTATCTACCCATATCTGTGTTTATGTTTCTTAGTTATCAAGTAAAGTGAATCCTTGAAACTAATTCACAAAATAGAAAGAACAAATAGCTCCCATATTGCAAATCAATAGAAGTAAAACAAACCTTGTTCCACACGCAAAACAGGTAGCGCAGTGCCCACATGGAAGAAAAAAACAATCCCGTGGGGCATCGAAGCATATAACACAAAGACGGCGAGGGCTGCTATTGCTTTCCCCCTCCTTTGATGCCTTTCCATCAATGGAAGGCACTATAAGCCACTCATCCACTTCCTCCTCATCATGTGAAATAGAATCATAAGATGAACCCCGACTTAAAAGATCATCGTCTTTATGCGAAAGCAATGGAGCTCTTTCAGGTCCCACCTCCCCCACTCGAAATCCTATTTCGTCTTCCCTGGTTATTTGTAACATGTTACAGATTCGAAAGGCCAGTAAGACGATTACAGTCATTATACCTACATCCAGGAGCAGTAACTAATGTAAAGAAAGGAATTTATTTATTTTACAGTCATTCTAAAATAATAATAAAAAAAAAATTTTTAAAAATTTGTATTGGGGATGTCATGAGATGGACATCAAAGCAAAATAACATGAATGCAATTAGTAAATTACCTGACCCAAGAACATAAGTAATCCACCGTGGTCCATAAGAGACTTTGACAAGCCATTCTTTATATGGCACACCCTGAGAGAAGCACGAGGAGTTTAAATTCATAAATGAAAAATCGAAATCTTCATGAATCAGATCTGCAACTGATCCATTTATACTATTTACAATTGGTCTTTGACTCTTTGAGACATATGGCTAAATATAGAGAAGATCGTTTTTTTTTTTTTTTGGTTCTGAGTAAGAGAATACAGAGAAGAACTAAAAAGGACTCTAGATGTCGATTCATGCCCCAACAGTGACTAAGGCAAGCAAAATCATTAGTAATGATTATCATAGATTCTTCCAGTTAATAACTTATTTTATACATCATCTCCAAACACATTTTGATAAAACAGTGCAAATGCTCATATAATTCACAGTTAAGGCATCTTGAAATTCTAACCTTGCTGATAAATATAGTAGAAAATGCATATACGAACAAATTTCAAGGGCAGCTCTTTAAAAAATAAATTTTTAAGTTAAAAAAACAAATTGACATCATGACATTCTTTACCTGTTCTGTGGCCGGAGAAGTTAACACAACAGCATTTGCCCTTAGAAGAAAAAGCTTCAAACTACATAAACGATGACTCAGAGAGCACTTGTAATATGCCTGGGTTGTATTATAGAGAAAACCCTTTATTGTGAAGTTTAGTTGAACCTAGTCAATGCAGAATTAAGCAAAATAAGTTGAAGTGAAGACACCAGCATGTTTATACCACGTATATTATTGCCCCCACTGATAATAATTTGACTATATTTTTAACAGTAAAAATATATGTTAAATAACATGGTTTATATCACTCTATGACTGCATGGATCAACAAATAATGGGAATTTATCACTCTTAATAATTCCCTTGCACAAAAGCTCGTAATACTACTGTTTCTTGCAGTTATAAATCATCTAAAATGTAAGATATTTTATGAAAATATTAAATAAAATAACTATAAAAAAAAAAAAAAAAAACTCAAAAACTATTTTTGAAAGCTCAAAACCAAATAGAGAATATAGATGATTTATGTAACCAAATCCTTGGAGATGAATGAAAGCAATCAAAGTTTTGCAAATGAAAAGGATTCTTAACGATGTTTCACCTATTCTGACACAAAGGATTCTGTTAGAAGCACTAAAAACCATAGAGAATAAAATTCTCAATGGCCATCTTAATTCTAAAGGTGCATAGATTGTGGACTACAAATAGGAAATTCATTCGATGTAATCTCAATCAATTCTAGGAAGATACTGTCCAGCTGAATTTTGAGCAACAAATACTACAAGCATCCATCCTGAGGACTCCATAATTCTGGTATCATTTGAAACAATTTCACAAGCTTAGAAAATCACTTCTTTATTTATTTATTTATTTATTTTTCCCTCCTAAACACAGAGGACTTTAAACACTTCCACAATTACCTCCACCTCCTCAGAGTTCAAATTTCGCACAGCAATATAATACAATTTAGACCACAAAATTTCCTGTTGGATGATACCATTTCCTGTGAAGGAAAAGACATAAAGATTAATAACCTAATCCACCACAATTTTTTTAATCATACAATATATAACAGTAACACTACCCCCCTTATTACCATGAATAATGTTCCAAGACAAAGTTGTATTAGGATACGATGGGTCCTCTATCCACTCAACAAGGCTGTCTCTACCTGCAGAATTGTCATAAATAAGTGTGAAGAAACTAAAAATATTTTTGTATATGTTGAGGCTTAAAATGTTTACATTTGTCTATCGATAAACTTATAAATTAAGAGGGTTCATAGTTCTTGTAATTGATAGATTATTTTGGAATATTTGCTATATTAAAGCTGGTACAGCTAGAACACAGTGCATAGCAGTGGACATGAGATAAGTAACAGGTTTAGAATTCCTATTGGGAGAAGATACAAGATTTTGAAGCAGTTGGATTAGTTTTTAAATATTCCTATACATAAAAGTCAAACTTTCTGGAAACCTAAATATATGTTCACATATGAATAACAAAGATAAACTCCCTCATACTCATTGATGTCACTCTCTGATACGATTAAACACGACTCATTAGACCATAACAATTCCATATGTATCAGATAACATCTACATGCTGATCAGGATGATTCCAATGTGCTCCTTGAGGGACCTAAATGTTAGTAAACCATTTCAAAACAAAATCAAAAAGGGTCTCCAGAAACTATATTTCTTTTAATCCCTGACATTATCAAAAAAGAGTTTATAGACTTGAAAAGTAGCTTGTACAATTGCATCCATAAAAAATTACTATTTGTCTTGCCATAATTTCATGATTGAAAAGTTTAAATTTACCTTGGGCTATTACAAGGGACAAAGGGGCAGAACTGGGGGATTTGACACTGTATGAAATATTCACTTTAGACCCTTTGTTAAGAAAGTATGCCCACTCCTGCAACGCAAGAACAAATTTAATTGCAACTATTATTCAAAACATATGAACAGTGTCGGAAAGTCAGTGCTTCAATGTTACTAAGAAGACAAAAATAAAGGGTTGAGAATCTATGCCTTGTGATAGGCAGATTGTACAAATGCATTATGTGTTTCAGACCAGGTGATTTCAGTATCCAGAGGAGGGGGCTCATAAAATCCATATAGCATTGGCCCATGTTTTGACTCACCTATTTCCTGTGCCTGGTTACATGCCTAACAAGATTAATTACCAATTTACCACATAATAACAGAAGCAAAAAAAAGTTCAATTGGGAAGGAATAAAATAACAAGGGAATAAATAACCTTAATTGACTGCACAAAGATAGGGTTAACTTGTATCAGGCAAGAGCAATTCGGGCCCAACGGCAAGTTCACAGATCCATAAAAGCCGAGTATCACAGTCATCGATGCTGCTGGAACAAATTTAAGAAATGTACAAAGAGGCCAAATCGATTCGTTAAATAAATAAAGCAAACAACATCCACCATGTTTGTGTCTTATGGGGAAATATAAACAATATGTATATTTGAATATTATATACTTCAACAATTTTTGACCTAAGTTGCTAAAAAGTCTGAGGGCATCTCCAGTTCTTATCAAATTTAAATTTTTAAAAAATACTCAAAATCTCTTTCCACTCCTTTACTCAAACTCATGCCAGAAAGAGTTTCTACTCAAACTTTGACCCAAATCAAGGGAGAGCTTTTTTAAATTCATATTTCTAAAGACAATTTTGGAGTGATATAATAATAAGTTCTAAATTTACAATTGTGCCACTTATCGAACCAATACTCAAATTTGAGTAAAAATAGGAGTAAGGGCTAGAGATGGCCTGACTTGGTTGAATCCAGTTTTTCTATAACTTGGCAAACCCAAAAGAGAAATGGTATAGAAGATTAACGCCTTCTTGAATTCGTGAGGTTTCTCAGCAACCAAACAGAGGCCAAAAAACAGAAACTACTACTTAAAAAACAAAAAGAATAGAGAGGATAATCGGGAGAGACCAAAGAACCAAAATGTGACGAGCACGATGAGGCAAGACCAGGCGTCATCTCTGACTTGAGTCGAGGGAGAATCGGATATCGATATGTTTAGCCGATAAGATACTCCGGGTATTGTGCGGCGGCGGTCCTCAATTTGGGGTAATTGATTGCTCTCTTCTGGTTCTGGTTCTGGCTCTGGCTCTGGCTCTGGCTCTGGTTCTTCATGGACCTGTGAATCGGACGATGAACCCTCTATTGCATTCGAAGAAGAAACAGACGGAGTGGGAGTGGGAGTGGGAGTGGGAGTGGGAGTGTGCTCTGGTTCTTCTTCCATACTGAACAACAAGAAGTGGAAAAAAATGAAAGTTTAGGTCAAAAATTTGACATGGATTAAAAAAAAAGGGTCTGACCTTGGAGATTATGGGTTGAATCGGCCATTGTTGCAATTCAAAAGCAAAAGCCATGATGGAGGAATCTCCTGGGGTTTCACCTAGCAGTCCTCTCTCTCTCTTGGGAAGGTAGTTGGTCTCTCTCTCTCTCTCTCTCTCTCTCGCCAAGGTAGTTGGCTAGTCATGGGCGACTGGTAGTTCAAATTCCTCTGTATTATTAGAGGAGTTATTGGTTGGTCGCAACTTGGCATTTTACATGTACTGTCATTGGTAGAGAGATTACGTAATAGGGATTTGTATAGTACGAGTTATTGAGAATGTTTTGATTAAGGCCTTGTTTGGGTACCCCAATATAAGTGTACTTATTTTATTTTTTTATCTTTTTTGGGTTCCTATCAATCAATATCTCCTCTCTACTTTTTCTACACATAATACAAGAAAAGTCAAAAAGTACACTTATTCTAAACTTCCCAAACTTGGCTCTAAGTAATGTATTGATGGGTGGTTACACATATCAAAATTAAATTATTAAATTATATTAATTTTTTTAGAATAATGACAAATTTAGATATTAATCTATAGGGACAATTGTGAAATTAAACTAATTTAATTGTTAAATTTTTAAATTAATTTTGCTAAAAAGATTAATTGTTCATAACCTAATTTAATAACAAATAAATTAAATTAAGTAATTAAATTATCAATTATAAATAAAATTGGATTTACTGATTTGGAGAAAACTTAGGACAATAAGTCCACCACTAGTTACGTAAATAGGGTTTCAAATTGAAAACAATTATGCTATGGTTCGAACGAAATAATACTTCGCAACTACAAATTCAAAGCATTTAACAAGAAAATTATCACGTTCAATATGCGAGTACGAACCATCTCAAGTAGTGCGAATCGTTCACTCTCAACTAAGGTAGTGACACGACTCGTCTCTCATAGTATGGTTCGTCTCACACCTTGAATATGAAAGAATAGAAAACTCTTGAATGGAAAATATTCAATAATCACAGAAAGCCGAATATTTGAAGAAATAATGAAAAATATATATATATAACTTCTAAAACACCATACAATTGTTCAAACCTTTACATAATTGAAAATCAAAAAGAAAAACCTAATTACATGATTAGGATTTCATCAAAACCCTAGAAAAGAAAACTAGCCACTCATGGAGGAGTGGGAAGAGGAAGAAGATGAGGAAGAAACTCCCATAAAACTTTAGAAGAAAACCACCTCTTTAGAACCCTAGCCTCCCTTTTTTCTGAATTAATTTTTTTTCGAACCCTAGGTTTGACTATTTTTCTTTCTTTTATTCTCAGCAAAACAGACCGAAAATTCTGTGCACGCGTCCCTAGGTGAGCCACTCAAGCGCCCATGTGGGCCGCTCGAGCAATGGTAGGCCGCACGTGCAATGTTCTGGCTGGCTCGGATTCTTCACTTCTCGCACGGGGGATCTGCTTTCGTGCCCTTTTTGATTGAATTTTCATATTTCCTGCCACATCTGTACAAGTGCATGAAACACATCATCTCCACCAAATAAACAATATTGAAAGACTAAACATGTAACTTAAGTGGCCTCAATATGGTATCTTTTGGCCTACATCATGTATGCACAGTTCATTAGATAATTTTTGTAAATTTTATTTATGTAATTTGGCCCTTTAATATTAAATTTGATTTGATTTTTGATTGACGGTGGTAGGTAATCTCTTGATTACTAGCTGGTTATGACTTTAATCCATAAGGATTTACGATGTGGTATTGAGTGATTGAAAAATATAAGTAGATATGACGGTTTGTGATTAACTTGAGGTCATGGCCATGAACTGTCCCAAAATCAGCCAATAATTTTTTTTATTATTGGGAGTTTGAATAACATTCACTCTTTTTGTTTGTTCTGTTTTTTTTGAAAATTAAATTTTGTATTTTTGTATTTTTTTTAAAATATTTTATGTCAATTTTTTTATTTTTTAGATACATCTAATCTAGAAATTGTTAAACAAATATAATATTTATGAAAAAACTTTTAAAAATTCACGAAATACAAAAAATATAAAATAATATATATATATATAAATTCAATACATTTTTTGTTTTTTTTGTTGTATTTAATGATTTTTTTAAAAATTTTGTACAAATTTAATGCTTTTTAAGTATACCTTGGTTCCCTATCTATAACAAAAAAATATGTAGCATATATCATGATTAAGTAGATTTTTTTTTTTTTTTAAATGATTAAAATATTTTTACAAAAATACAAATTGGAAACTCAAAAAATTATTTTTGAAAACTCAAAATCAAAGAGAGTGTTTGGATTTTAATGTATCATCCATATTTTTGGTATAATATGAATTATTCAAAAGTAAATTTTATCTATACATTTTAAATTATGAATATGTTTTTAGTACCGTCTCATTATTAACGGAAGGATATTACTTTTAAAAAATTAAAACAGTTTTATTCTTGAACAAATATGAAAATCCATACATAAATGAGAACATCTTGATACAAATTTGAATCACACACTAATTCCACTATTACAAATGGTTACATTCGTTTCAATATTTAGGTTTTGTTTATTTATTTATTTATTTGACATATGATGTGTTAGATATTAGTGTGGGCATGTGTATACAGAAAACGTGGGTTGATTTTGTTTAAAGTACTCTCTTTTCAGTGTGGCTGGTTTGTGGGCCGTCAAGTCAATAAATTATTTAAAACATTAGTAATGCCAACATGAGATTCTAAAGCAAGATAGATGGATATATAGCTTGTGATTTGTGATTGGAAAATAAAATTTGTATCTATAATTGCTAATATTTGTTTTATATATGTATATTTTTATATCCAAAATTCTTTTGTGCATATAGACATCTAAAAATAAAAATAAAAATAAAAATAAAAATAAAAAAAGTCATACCACGCATTAATGAAACTTGAGTTAAGAAAGTCTATGGTTCCATAAAATTACCGTGAAATTTAGATCAGTGACATATATTTAAAATACTTTTTTGACAATAGATGTTAAATTATGAGTATTTTTTTTTTGATATTTTTTCTAAATTTATAATATTGTTTCCTGAATTAACATTCACACACAATGATTTATACCATGTGTATGATATAACAAGTACAATCTCTCTCTAATCGGCAGTTGATTATACTTTACCACAAACCTTTTTCATGATCCTAAAGTAATGTTTAATTGGCTTACTCAATTTCGACTTAATAATATCTTGTAATTTTTTTATAATCACATTTATAATTTTTATTCCGTATATAGCACGATTCACTTCTAGAGTAAATGAAATTATATAAACGGTGAGAATACTCGTACTCTGCTCAATTAAAGTAGGATAAAACATGAAATATGAGAATAATTATTTTTTTGCGATGAGATAAGATGGCTAATCCCCATTAGCAATACCATAATCCCATTCACTATGTTTGTTTCTAATTTTTTTGAAAATACTTTTGAGAAAATTCTACTTTTTTATTTTTCGTATTTTTTTCTTTATTTTTATTAATTTTTTTTAATATTTTAAGCAATTTTTTTAATTTTTAAACACACCTAACCTAACATAACTACACTAAAAAAAATATAATTTTCGTAAAAGGAATCTTTAAAAAATTCACTAAATATCAAAAATATTTTTAAAAAAATACAAAAATTCAGTATATTTTTTATATTTTTGTGTATTTATTAATTTTTTAAAATATTTTTTCACAAATTTTTTTTTTTTTTTTTTTGAGTGAATTTGAGGTATTAACAATACTATGGTACTACCAATTCAACCCATTTTAGCCAATTAAACGAAGTATTAGGGGACAACAAAAATATGCAGAGCCCATGTGGTGCCCACGGTATTATCAATCTCAATCCCTTCCAATCAGCCAGACATAATTCAGATCTGCCCCTCAGCCACACAAGGTTTTTAAGATGTGTTTTGATACACCGTCGGGAAAATCGAATCATACTTGTATGGGGCAAGTTACAGACGATTAATTACATGAGGATATTTTAGAAAAAACAAAAAGAAAAAAGAAACTGACAGTTAACACCAACTCAGGCAACAAATACTCAAAAGAGTTATAAATGAATGACCAAACATGCATTCAAATGAAATGAATGAACACAAGAAAGAAACAATTGCGAATTAAAGAGTCGAATCTTGCAACCAAGGTCCAGTAATTATAATCACCACAATATCCATCACTACTTGGTATAGTTGCAATCTCCTCGAATAACAGCAACTTGCAGCCTCTCACGACCTCGATCTGAATTTTAGGCCCTCAGAATCCATACCATTCAGAAAGTAACAATTAGCTAAATGTTTGTTGTTTCAGGAGAGTATGTATATGGAATGGAGGTGGAGGCAGAGACTTTAGTGGTGGTCAAAGAAGGCTTACTACTATTAGAAAACCCATTAAACTGTTCATATAATGTGAAGAGGAAAACAAAAGATAAATGACAAAAAATAAATAATTGAGTCATGAATGGCTCAAGGACTTCAAGTCATAAATCCATATCCAATTCAAGGCAATATGGAAAAATTATAACTGTAATCAATATAAGCAGTCAGCCGATGGGAAGTTCAGACCTTATGTCAAATGGCTCCTAAAGAAGAATGAAATAAACAAACTTATGCAATTGTAATGAGAAAATGACATTTGATACAATGTCAGATTTGTGAAGATAGCAAACAACCAACCAATGCTACAATGTGATAGAAGAGTTCAAATAATATGAAAAACTCAAAAGAGATTGGCTAGACAAGTCTTATTTTTTTGGGGAAGAGGTGAGGAGTGGTGGGCTGTTGCAACCGGTAAGCGAGGCTGCCAATTCCATGCTTAACATCATTGTGCGAAAAAAAGTACTAATAGAAAGAGAGAGAAAAACAAGAAAACACATGATTTTTATTCAGAAACAAAGGAAAGAAATCACCTATTGGGGGTTAGCCCAATGGCCAGAATTTGTGTACCTCAATAGGAGGTTATGAAATCGACACCCCCCCTTTCCCTCCAATGTATCAAAAGAAAAAAAGGGAAGAGACCATAATGGGTGACTAGACATGTCAATTCAGACGAACACATCACCATAAAAAATAAAAAAAGGAAAAGAACTAAAATAAAAGCAAAGGAAATCCGAAAGACGAATAGAGCTCAAATATAATCAAATGTAGAACCTATTAGGGGCTATGGACATCATATTGACTTGTACATATATCAATACGCGAATTCATCAATCCATCTGTAGATACTTCATATTCTCAACCTGAACATGGTCAGGACAGAACCTAGATCTGAATTCTGAGGGCACACCCAAAGAACAGTTTGTCCAATAATTTGGTTCATATCCAATTCCACACTAGAGACCAACAATATATATACACATGCTCTCTAGACCTATTCAAAAATCAACCCTGACAAGAAAAAGGTCTACACATACGATGCTAGCATGACTCTCACAAAATAATATGACACATTTGGAAGTGTGTCTGACACATGTTGGAAAGTGTCCGACAAGAGTCTATGTCAGACACAGACACACAACACTAACACACAGCTTCCTAGAAATGTTCGCTAAAACTCTCTAAAAGTCATAATAAAATGATAAAATTACATAAGGCTAGCAATCACATATATCATATTCTCTTGGGTCCCAACATCAACTATGTTGCATCAATATTAGGGGCTGAGCATAAAAACCGAAAAAATCGTAAATCGGTCCAATCCAAACCAAATCACATTGTTTGGTTTTGGTTTGGTTTGGTTTTCTCAATGCACGGTTTGGTTTTTGGTTTTTTAAATAGGCAAACCGTACTTCACAGTTCGATCTGTGGTTTTATAGCTACGAATCCAATTGGAACCGAACCGGATCGTTTAGATTATTTATAATTTGTTACTGAAAGTAAATACTAAAATGTTTTATTAGTATCAAATATATATATATATTATAACTCTCTACTATTATAGATATATTTTTTGTATAGTGATATAACTAGTTTTAAGAAATCACCGTAAACAATTCTTAGGTTATGAATAATATTTTGTGATCATATTATGAATAATGATAATATTTTTTAAAATCCGCAGTTCCAAACCAAACCATGGTTTAGTGGCTCGGTTCGGATTGGTTCCAAGATTTTCATAGATTGGTTTGGTTTCAAATTTGATAGAACCAAAGGTAGTGGATTGGTCTTGATTTTTTCCTAAACCGAACCAATCTGAACCATGCTCCCCCCTAATCAATATAGTAACATTGGCTCTACCTCATTGTTCAGCTAAAACCATTTGTGCATCCTTTGCTCACCTTTTCAGTTTTCCACCAAAAGCAACTGTTTTTGTTGAAGTTTTAGAGAAAGTATGATCATGCTCCATCTAAACCATCACTCTCTTAATGCAAGTTTTTCTTCCCAACCTCATCATAGAAACTCTGATAATAAATAAATAGTAAATATTTAAAAAAAAAAAAAAACTCATCATAGAAAGTTACCGTCTCTTAAAAGAATGAATCAGGAATTTAACTTCAGTGATACACGCTTCTCACCATATTAAACAACTTACACATGAAAGACAACGACCTATACCCTTTAGCTGCCAAAAAAAACTTAGTCCCTCTTACTCATAACAAAAAAATAAGAAGGGATGCACACCGATGAAAATCTAAAAAATATCATAATATATATTTATACCAAATAATGTGACAAATTACTCCAAATTCTTAACCTAACCCCTGTGCTCGTTCAACTGTTAGGAGTCCAAAGTGATAATAAGTAATTCTTAGACAGAGTGGACAAGGCCAAAGGCTAAAGCATAGCCTAGTGTTTGGTTATTCCATTCCATTCCATAAACAGTAGAATTGATGAAATCATCTTATTATGCTTACTCTTCATTTGAAAATTTATGTATCTTTCTACTCTTCTTAGGTATATGGGCATTGGGCCAGCTTATCTACAGTATTTCAAATTATGCCACTGCAGTCTTGTAGCAGCACCGCAACAAGAAGCCCTTGAATGTGCACTTATCATATACAAGAGCCGTACTTTCACAAAGTAAAGATGTAAGCATTCCAATGACAAGGTAGACCTTACATACACTACTACGCCCATTTCCCTTGAACCAAGGAAGGGAGTATGGGAAATTGCTCATGTAGCTGAAAGCTTCTCATCAGGTTACATTTGGCTGAAACTGGAATCGATGGTGTTATTTTGAAGATAAATGAAATAGCCTTGAAAACTGTTCAATCAAGAATGTGTTAAGTTACAAGAAAACAAATAGCCAAAAAGAGTCTCGTATGATGAAATCAGCCTTGATCTAATACATGAATCACTGAAGTGCAACACTTGACACTACTGTACAAGACTAACAAACACTTGCTCCGACAACAAAAATGCCAAGGAAAGTCTGAGGCAGAGGATCACCAGGTAATGAGTGTGAAAAACCAAAGATGTGAAAAGAATTAACTACCCATATTCTTTATTTTGATAAGTTATACCTAGTGAACAACGCCACCTGCTCTATCCGCATGAAGAACCGTGCTAAATGTGGATACAATAGAAAAGATCAAGTCATAGCTCCATGATGTGCATATCAATGAAATATTTTATCCAGTTAGAATCAAACAATTCGATGCATTTGTGTCCCAAAAAAAGCATTTGTACTCCAAATAACACAAAAGACCTAATTACAAGTTAACGAAATGCAGGAGCAAAAAAGAAATCAATCAGTGTGTTTGGTTTGAATTTTTTGGATTAAGTTTTTCGAAAACTGAGTTTTTTGGTTTTGGTATTTTTTTGTTTTTAGTGAATATTTTTAAAATTTTAAATATTTTTTTTTTACTTTTTTAGATGCACCTTACTTAGATGTATCTAAAAAGTAAAAAATTTGTGAAAAAATATTTTAAAAAATTAATAAATATATAAAAATACAAAAAAATATACTGAATTCTCATATATATTTTTTATATTTTTGATATTTAGTGAATTTTTAAAATGTTTTTTTTCACAAATTTTTTACTTTTTAGGTATATTTATGTTAGGTATGTCTAAAAAGTAAAAAAAATTGCTTAAAATATTAAAAAAATTTCAGTAAAAACAAAGAAACACGGAAAACAAAAAAGTAGAATTTTCTGAAAAGTGTTTTTGAAAAAGAAGAACCAAGCAAAGTGAACGTAATTCTGGAAAAATGGAACCTAGAACTTTTTATTTTATTTTATTTCTAAAAATGCATCATCATTCTAGAATTTCATGAATAACTCAAATGATTTTTTTCCAATTTGCATCCTTATTAGAATCATGGTCATCAAAATCGCAATCTTAATCGTAGGATCGATCCTATGATCCTAAATTGCCAAAACAATCCAAATCGTTGTACAATCGAAGTTATAGCATGATCACAAGTACGATTGTGTGGGATCGATCATATAGGATCATAAGTAGGATCCCTAAATTTGTAATTTTTCACCTTATTTTTAATATGTATCATTTATTTTTAACAAAAAGTAGAATAATGCGATCCTCGATCCGATCCTATGATTGATCCACGAGACCCTCTCACCAATTCTACATAGAATCCTGATTTTAAAAACCATGATTAGAATTACGCAATACGTGAGTCATTTCTTAACACCTCCCCCAACAATTATGGTCATGGGATGAAAAAGTAAGGTTTTCTTAACTCTTTGAGTTACGGGAAGAAATCTATGTGCACCCTTTAAAAAGATGCACATTGTGAGAAAGCTATGATTTTTTATGATGGAAGTTATGATTATTTGTGATGTATGTCATGACATTTTGTGATAAAGTTATGAATAATGAATTTATGGTGTGCACCTAAGAGTTAGGGATGATAATGTTATGATCATTTGTAATTTTTGTTATGACACTTTGTAGTTTTGCTATGACATTTTATGATTTTTGTTATGACATTTTATAATGAAAAAAAGTTATTACTTTCGTAATAAAAAACTTATGACAATTTGTTTTTAAATTATGAAATTTTGTAAAAAAGTTATGAAAGGCATACCATATGCACCTTTTTTTTGGGTGCACATTGTAGCATCTCCCCTTTGATTCCATGTCAATGCTACCCTAATTTGTTGAGACTAATTGGAGACTACGAAACCTAACTTCTTCAATGGATACTCATAAGTAATTAGCAATTATAAAAACTAAGAAAATAAAGTGAAGTCAATATGAGACAACCAAACAGAAAATAAATACCTCATTACGTCTGCGGGCAGCAAGCTATAATAGGCAGTCCCGCAGTCATTGTCCTTACAACACAAAAACACAACAACAGCACCAAATAAGCAACAGATTTATCAATGCCACCGCCATCGACCCAACTATAACTTTAAAAAGCCAATAATCCATGCACAAAAACCCGAATTCGACCAAACACATGCCATATTCCAAATAGAACAGACTAACCAAAGACAAATCCAAACACAGACCAGACTTCTACATACAGAGAACAGAAGTGTAAAACAGAGCAAAGGTGATTGAAAATTACTGAAATCAATTGATCGGTGATGATGATGATGAGTTCAAGAGCCTGCACTCTTCTCCACGTGGTCGTCATTGTTGATCGCGCGTCGCTGCTGAACGATGTTGGAGAAATCAACGGAGAGATCGGAGTAGAGAGACATGACTTTGAATATATTACCGTTGATCTCTCGAATTAGGGCAACGGTCTTGACGAGATTGTCAGGCATCTTCGACTGGTGATTCTCGTTAACCTGTTGAATCAAAGCTCGGTTCTGATCCAACACAGACTGTACTTGCCGAAAGCTCTTGCTCAGTGTGTCCCAAGCCTCGTTATCACACTCTTCGCCTCTGAATTCTTCATCATCCCCGCTGACGACGTCGTCGCCTCCTCCGCCTCCGATTCGGCGGCCGCGGCCTTTCCTGTTCGTGTTGTTCGAAAATTGATGGTTTGTTAGGGTTTGCCAAGTGTCCTCCATGCTCGATTCCACCGCGGACGATGACTCAATCGTTGTCATACATAGATCAGCTTCTCTCTCTCACTCTCTCTAGAGATTGTGCAGAAATGAGGGCGGTCATCTGGGAACAGAGTAACCGACTCGTACAAATGGCATTTTTTTTTTTGTTTATTTATTTATTTATTTATTTATTTTATTTTCAGTTTACTAGATGAGATGGCCAGCTGCGAGTGATGGGAGGTGACAGCCCAACCGTAGTCGTAGGATTGTAGAAAGGAAGTCGTCGTGGCGGATGATTGACTGGGTCTGTGATTGGGAGGAGTCACGGTCTCTCTTGATTTATTTTATTTCTATTATTTAATTTTTTGAATTAGCTTTTCATTGATGAGATCTTTTACCAGATCTGTTACAACTCTGCCATTGATGATTGCGTGCTTTTGTCTAGTACTAGGATTGGAAAATTGCGAGCGGATCCTCTAGAGTTAATTCTCTAGAGATCTCCTAAAGTGGAGATCGGACGGCTCTGCTTAGTCTTCACCAAAACGACGTCGTTTTGGTGAGGATTTTGCAAAAAAAAAAAAAAAACAGATTCTCACAGTCCCAAACTCTACCAACAATGGCGATCTCTGCAACTCCAAGATCAACGACCCATCTCTCTCTCCTCCTCCTCCTCCTAAACCCCCTCTCTCTCTTCTCTCTCTTCTCCTCCTTCTCCTCCTCCTCCGATGATGGCTCCTCCCTCGTCTCCGAGCTCCTCACCCTCCAATCCCAATCTCCAACCCACCACAACCCCTCCCCCTTTCTCTCTCCTCATCTTCTTCGACGCTTCTCAGCTCCACGACAAGCAGGAACTCCACCTCAAATCGCTCCGATCCGAGTTCTCTCTCGTCTCTTCCTCATTCATCTCCAACAACAACCCATCTTCTCAATCCAAGCTCTTCTTTTGCTACATCGAATTCAAAGAATCCCAATCCAGTTTCGCCCAATTCAGTGAGGAGCTCAGAGACGGCGGTGGATTGCTGTGATTCGGAGTTGCAAGAGAGTTTGATTGGGTTGTTGGGTTGTGATGATGATGATGAATTGAAGCCATTGTTGATCTGAAAAAAAAGCTTCAAAAAATCTGAATTTTTTTTTTTTTTTTTTTGGGAAAATCCTCACCAAAACGACATCGTTTTGGTGAGGACTAAGCAGAGCCGTCCGATTATCCACTTTAGGAGATCACTGTAGAGAATTAACTCTAGAGGATCCGCTCGCAGGAAAATTACCTTCAAAATAAGTTTTAACAAAAATGTTTGAAGGTTCTAACCTAATAACTTGAAGACAGCTGTAATGGGGGTGGGTCACACACTGCATGTTTGGTTTGAGTTCGGGAAATGAATTTTAGAAAAAAAATTTCAAAATTTTGTTTGGCTTGAGATTTTTCTCAAAAAATTTCCAAAATCACTTTTTCTCTCTTACACATCAATCACTTTTTCTCTCTCCTCTTTCCTTCTCAATCACTTTTTCTCTCATACACATTTACTCAATTCTTTCAAAATATCAAATCATCCCAAACTCCCAAAAAAAATTTGTCTCTCAAAATATACAACCAAACAAACCAAAAAAATTTCTAAAACAACTCTCCTAAATTTTTTTCAAAAACAACTCTCCCAAAAACAAACCAAACAAGCCCATAATGTTTTTATTTATTTTTTTTTTAATTTTTTTTTTTCATTGTCAACTCAGTAGAGTTGACTTTAGAGTTTATTGTCTGAAACTCTCTATTATAGTTCTAAGTTAAAAGCCTATTGAGGCTTATTTTGAAAAGTGATTTTTTTTTTTTTAGTTTATTGGTTTTTTTAAGAAAAATATGTAAAAAAAAGGGAGCTTTTTCCATAAATCCATCTTTAATTACTTATGTTCCATTTAACCCATATTCTTTTTGACTATTCCATTAGGTCCTATTTGAGATAAGAAGACCAAAATACCATTTTCATCTACTTATGTTCTATATAGTTCATATTATTTTCTTATGTTTCAATAAGTCCTATGGGTGACATAATTACCAAATTACCCCTAATGTATCTACTTATGTTCTATTTAATTCATATTATTTTCTTACGTTTCAACAAGTCCTATAGGTGACATAATTACCAAAATACCCCTAATGTGAATGTTGACATCGTCAATGTGAATATTCATATCGTCAATGTGTAGGGGCCCCAGCCCATGTACAATGTGAATATTCACATTGACATGTTAACATTCACATTGATAGAAGTGTAAAATTAGCCCGCGGCCTGGGGCGAGCCCGGTCCGGCCCGTGACGAGCTCGGTCCGGCCCGTGACAATGTGAATATTCATATTGACATATTAACATTCACATTGATAAGACAGTAAAATTGGCCCGCGGCCCGTGGGCAGCCCGAAGCCCGTGGGCGGCCCGGGGCGAGCCTGGCCCGGCCCGTGACAATGTGAATATTCACATTGATATATTAACATTCACATTGATAGGAGTGTAAAATTAGCCCGCGGCCCGTGGGAGGCCCGAAGCCCGCCCACTGCCCGGGGCGGTGTAGACACCCCATTTTTGACCGACCTTAAGACTCAGACGTCACCGATTGAGCGCTAGGTGATGTTGCATATTGCGCTCGTTCAGAAGTCTCAAAGTCGTGGCCGTGCGCCCTGCCTCCGGACTTCCAAACCCTCTTCTGTGCCTTGCCTCGGTTTGCGAACCAGACTCGGTTTTCTCTGTTTTCTTTCCTGAGGGGAGGGAGAGGTCCCGTAGACTATCTCTCAGTGGCCGTGGGCTACATTTCGTGCCCGTAGGCCATTTTGCCCATTTCGGAGCCCGGTTCCCGGTTTTCGGAGCCGTCAGGCCGTATGCCTCGGTTCGGGACCGTCTAACCATCTCCGATTCCTCCGGTTTTTGGCATACATCTTATTTACTCCCTTTCAAGGGACACTGGGGTCTTAGATACCCACTTCGTGGCCAAACACCATTTTCGGTGCTTAACGGCCGGTTTTCGGAACCCCGAACTGCGTGTTTTGGCCCCCGAGCATTCGTTTTGCATCGGTTTTTGTTTATTTTTGGCAGGTACCTCTGTTTTATCACCAGGAGGGTCACTAAAGGGTGGGAGGCCAGCAATTGTCTCAACAACCAGTTATGCTCCTCCGGCGCCCCCCGGCGCCCGTTTTTCTCACTTCCGGGCTAATGTTGAACACCCTAGGGCCATTTTCTTCGAGCCAAAACCACATATTTGTGTTGTACACACATGGGAGGACCCTAAAATCACATGGCCGGCCAGTAATTCTCATTGACCCTTTTGAACCCCTTCTAAAAGTGACATGTTGTCTCTCTTGTTTCAGAGTTGCCAATTTCCAACCATAGGGTCTTGTTGTACACACATGGGAGGACACCAATCTTAGGTGGCCGGCCAGTAACTCTCATTGACCCTTTTGACCCCTAGCCAGCCGCCCATAGGGAGTGGCCGGCCGGCCACCTCCAACAAAAGTACAGGGCCGGCCATGCTTCTTGGGAGGTGTGTTTTACAGCTGTATAGCTGTATCTCCCAAAATATCTGATTTCGGGGGATATTTTGTGAGCAAGGGAACTTAATCCCTTAAGGCCTACACTCTTGGAGACTTTTTGACTTACCATCCTTGCATGCATACATCTCTCTCTCTCTCCCTCAAGAGTTAGAACCCTTCCCTCAAGCTTACAAACACATATCCATCTCCATTTCTTTGATTCTTCTCAAGTTTGGTGCCATTTCTTCATCATCATCAAGCACCACCACCACCACTCCATTTCCAGCAGCAAGGAGAGGTTCTCAGAGGCTTAGAAGCAACATTCCTCAAGCCAAGGGGTAGAAAGGAAGAGGTCTTCAAGGGTAAGTCTCCATTTCCCTCTTTTGTAGCATTTTCTTGCTTCATTTCTTAAGCCTACTTGCTCACTGTTTTAGGCTCCGACCCTAACTTAAAAGGTAACTCTTTTGAGCTTATCTTCATGTTTGTTCAAGGGCTCAACCCTGTTTGAGCCCTTCATTTGGTACTTGCTTCAATATCATCTTGTATGCCCTTATTTTGCATGAAAGTTCTAGCCTATGAGTGATCTGTTTTAGATCATAATGTAAACTGTAAATGGGCCTATTTTGAGCCCCTCTTCAACATTGAAGAAGGGCTCAATCCTGTTTGGGTCCTCTATCTTGCACTTACTTCACAATCTCTCCTATTTACCGTAAATTTGCAAGATTTGTTTGGCCTATATGTAAATTGTTTTGGAGTTTGTCATGAACTTTGAGTAAGCTTATTTTGTGTCCCTCTACAACATTGTAGAAGGGATCAACCTTGTTGGGGGCCTCCATGTTATACTTGTCATTATACCCCTCTTTGGCCCCCATTTTTGCATGCTTTTTTAGGCCTATCTAGCTTCTGTTTTCGGCCATGAGCAGTACTGAAAATATCCATATTTTGGCCTTCTTGTCATGTTTTGTTAAGGGTCCAAGGCTGTTTGATGAATGTAAGGCATACCTCATGTTATAACCTTTGTTGGCTTCAATCTTGCATGGCATTTTTAGCATGTTTGCATACTGTTTTTGGGGTTGTCATCTACTGTTAATGTGCATATTTTTGGCCCCTCTTCAGTGTTATAGAAGGGAATTTTCTTGTTTGAGCTTTTCATTTATTACTTACTTCAATATCCCTCTTGTGGAGCCATTTTTGCATTCTTGCTTAATCCTATGTGTGCTTGCTGTTTGGCCTTGTTTTCTACTGCAAAAATGCTTGTCTTGGGGCTGCCTTGCTACTGTATTTTCATTCCATGTCCATATTGTGCATGCATTGCATAGCTATAGGCCATTTCGGGTGCCTAATTTCGCATTTCGGGGCCATTTCATGCATCGGGTGTACTTTCGCCTCATTTCGGGACTGTTTTGCATCATTTGTGAGTGATGAAATTCATTTGCATGTTTGTATATCACTTCCATGCCATTTCATGCCTTAGGGCCATTACCTCGGTTTGCGTGCCCGTGTGCACGCATTTCGAGGCACTTCATTTTTATCCATCGGCCTCTTATGTGAGTGTGGCTGAGGCTCACTCATGTTAGTGTAAGTCCATTTTGCATTCTTTATGTCATTTTAGCATCATTGCATTCCATATGCCATTGCCTCGGTTTGCGTGCTCGTGTGCACGCATTTCGAGGCACTTCATTTTTATCCATCGGCCTCTTATCGAGGCACTTCATTTTTATCCATCGGCCTCTTATGTGAGTGTGGCTGAGGCTCACTCATGTTAGTGTAAGTCCATTTTGCATTCTTTATGTCATTTTAGTATCATTGCATTCCGTATGCCATTGCCTCGGTTTGCGTGCCCGTGTGCACGCATTTCGAGGCACTTCATTTTTATCCATCGGCCTCTTATGTGAGTGTGGCCGAGGTCTACTCATGTCAGTGTAAGTCCACTTTGCATTCTGTATGCCATTTTAGTCTCATTGCATCGTGTATGCCATTGCCTTGGTTTGCGTGGCCGTGTGCACGCATTTCGAGGCATCTCATTTTTCATCTGACGGCCTCCTATGTGAGTGTGACTGAGGTTCACTCGTGTTGGTGTAAGCCCATACGGCATTGCGTATGCCATTTCCTCGTTTTGCGTACCCGTGTGCACGCATTTCGAGGCACTTCACTTTTATCCGACGGCCTCTTATGTGAGTGTGGCTGGGGTCCACTCGTGTTAGTGTAAGTCCAATTTGCATTGCGTATTGCCATTTCATGCCTTAGGATCATTGCCTCGGTTTGCGTGCCCGCGTGCACGCATTTCGAGGCATCTCATTTTCATAGCATTGTGTATGTTAGGATTGTATATTAGCTGCATTTCATGCATATTGCATCGTGTTCAGAATAGGAGTTAGCCCGGGCACGGGAAACGAGGCACGTTTCGCACCCCGAGTGACGGAACGGGTCTCAATTCCCAAGTCACCGACACTCCGGATTACCCATGATGGAGTTAGGTTTTGTTGTAGCATTCATACGCATTCATCCTATATTGAGTTGTGCAATCCGACTCCTCGGCCATCATGCATCGAGATGCGTGATTGGTGGCACGAGGATCGAGGCATGCATATATTTGTGAAATACATTGCTATGCCCCTTTCCTGCTCTCTGTTGCAGCAAAATGAAGAATCAGTAACTTTTCGGAGCTTGGCACGCATTTCAAGAGCAGGTGCAAACAGAGGCTAATTGGGGCATCCCAGTGGATTTCTGCGCAAGGCAGCTCCAACGTACATCATTCATCAGAATCAAGGCAGCCCCCCCTGGCTTGCATGCCAGTTTTACATTTTTCTTATTTAATTTGTTAATTAATTAGGAATTTGTATATTATTCGGACTGTATTTTTTTAGACTGTATTATTCTTTCATTTGGGACTGTATTATTTATTTGGACCCTCTGCGTGAGGGCATAACTGTAATAAGTGTGGGTGTGTGTGATGTATGTCTTCCAACCCCACGTCTTTCTCCATTTTATTTACCAGCTTATGATGGTTAGATTAGGGCATATTTCAATTAGCATACAGTATGACAGCATGTTTGCATCATTCATCTGTTTTGCATGCACCGGGCTCGACGCATCATACAAACTGCATTTGTATTTCAATTCCAAATTGAATACGTGTTAGTTGTAGCATTCCATATGCCATGTTTAGAATAGCCGAGCCTGCTATAGTTTGCATCTTTGCATGTGTTACATTAGGCATTTCAGCATACTTAGGATCATGCATGATTTCTAATCAGCTTTTGTTTTGGCTTGGAGTACTCGGTAAGTTTTATGCTTTAGCATCCTTGCATGCGTGTGAGTGTTGCCATGAATAGCATGCTTACCATGAGGCTAATTGCTTATGTGATATAACTGCTTGAATGCCTGTGGGTGAAGGTTAGGTTACTTGGATTGGGACAATTCATCAAATGTTTGTTTTAAGCCCATTAGATAGTGGCAATACCATGTTTTCTAAGCCCACCCGAGGGTGGCAAAATCTGCATCTTAAGCCTACCTGCGGGTAGCAAACCATCTTTCAAAAACAAACATGAAATGTTTTGTTCCAATTCAGGCGACTCAGTCTATACTTGTATGCTGTGCGCATCACATAGTAACCTAGGCTAATAACCGGAATAAGAACATACAATGTTCTCAAAATAAGATATCATGGTTAGTAGAGGCCGGTCTTTGACCGGGCGAGCGGGGGTGCTCACGAAGTGACCTTCCCCAATCGTACCCAAGTTCCCGAGCCGAGGCAACTTTGGTGATGACGGACACATGGCCTTTGGCACCGAGTCAGGGTTTCCTAAATTTCCCCATTAAAAAATATTTAGGTGGCGACTCTGTATCTGGCAAAGCAGTCCATGTTTGGCACTTCTTTCAAAAAATCTGTTTTCAAAACGATTTGCCGGATTTGGACTCTTTGGTTCGAGATTTAGAACCGTGACATTTGAGTCCTTCGAACTGTAGTGACCCAATATCGAACCAGAACCGGGGGGGGCTCGCACTCCTTCCCCGGGATGCGTTCGGGGGACGTCTACAGTTTCTGGCGACTCTGCTGGGGATTTAGAGAACTTGACTCGAACTCGTGATATCTGGTTTTGACTACACTTGTGTGTTTCTTTGCATTGCATTTGCATTGGTGCGCCTAGGACACCGTGTTTGCCATCTGCTATTCCTGAGCGGTTTGCCGGAGGCTTGTCTTGTCAAGGCATGTCCATAAGGCTGATCGGTTACGGGCTCTGCCAGTATGGGAACACAAACCCCGGTTTTACCGGGGCACCCTTTTTGACCATTCGACCTAGTGCATATTCGGATCCATAGTGACCATTCCAAACTAGGACAGGTTGCTTACCCGTTTATAGGTTGTTTGAAACCGTTGCGTGCATAGTGAAACCCTAGTTCCTGACAAAATAGGACAAGGAAACCCTAGCCCAACATAGGGGTGTTTTGGCTCTCACTTATCTGTTATATGCTTGTTAGAGTGCGTCTCTACAGGGAATGCATGTATCAGTTTATGGGTTTGGGCATCAGGCCTGTGGGCATCAGTTTTTGAGATTGGGCGTCAGGCCTGCGGGCATCAGCCAGTCATTTGAGAATCAGTTGTCTGCGGATATCAGATTCGGTTTTGGGAAACAGTGATATAGGGACAGTAATCAGTGATTGAAGACAGTGTATACCCAGCTTATCAACCGTGTGTTGTATGCCCGACTGTGTGTTGTGTATTTAATTTAAACTGTTATGCTGTCCGTTTATCTGGTTATTTATTTCCTTTTCGCTTTATTATCTTTTTGCTAGGGCAGTTTTTAGCACGATTGCTTCTGAACCACTAGATACTCTCCAAGCACTTTGGACGCGAGGTCGCCGACTCAATCGATCCGAGGATCTGGTTGACGGACATCCAGTGTTCCACTCTCTACCCCCAGTTATCAGAAGAAGGTCGAGGAGGCGTAGTGTGTCAGAACAGGGATTACCGGAACAGAGGGCTACTTTGACAGTAAGCAGTCAGGTTGAGATTTCTGTGTCTGCCATAGAGGTACATTTACCGGTCATTCAGATGGAACAGCAGAATACATCAGGGATGGAGGCGATGATGCGCCAAATGCACGAGAGCATGAAACAGATGCAAGAGGATGCCATCCGCCAAGCGGAATTTTCTAAGCAACAGGCTACAGTTATGGCCCAACAGGCTGAGCTCATTACCAGGCTCCAGCAGCAAACCGGAACATCAACCTCACACCCAGCTCCTCCTCCACCCGGAGCTCCGTTACCCGAGCAGGCATCCACTGGTCAGAATGCCCTGCAAATCCCCAGAATACCCCCCTGAACACCCAGAACACCCTACCCAATGTCCAGAATATTCAAGAGGACACAGGCCATCCAACGGGGCTGGCTCCGCCCCGCTTCTGCCTCAACTGTCCAAGAATCTTACACCCAATCACCCGGACTCTCCATTCGAGTTCGAGGTAGACCACACAGCTCTGAAATTGAGCAAACTGGAGAAGCTTTTCAAGAAGTCTCAGGGGGTGAAGGCCATCCCAGACATCGAAGATGGGTACACCGACGTGGCCGTAACATTGCCAGACAGATTTAAGATGCCACAGATTGATCATTTTGATGGGTCAGGGGATCCTATGGTCCATCTCCGGCTGTTTTCAGACATCCTGCGGCCAATGGGCCTAACCCGACCACAAAAGCTTTCCCTGTTTGGCCGAACTTTGTCGGGTGTGGCAGCCATTTGGTACGCGAAGCTAGAAGATGACGTGAAAAGAAGCTGGGATGAGATGGCTGAGGCCTTCGTTGCACAGTACTCGTACAATACGCAGATCGAGATTACAACTCGTGATCTCGAAACGACGAGGCAAGAGGCCAATGAGACTTTCTCAGACTTCGTAACTCGATGGAGGGCAAAGGCATCGATGATGACCTTGAGGCCTACAGACAAAGATCAAATTAGGATGATTGTGCGCAATCTCCAACCAAAACTCATGCAGAAGATGATCGTACTCCCCTTTCCCACCTTCTCAGACTTACACGAGATGGGGGTACAGATCGAGGATGCGATGAAGCAAGGTCTGATTGACCAGGATCGGGAGCAACCTCGGAGGACATTCAACCGCAATAACAACGCAGGCCCGAGTGGCGCTGCAAACACAAGGACTTCGGAGGTCAGTATGGTCACCACCAATCCCCCTCCCCAGCCAAGGCCCATGGCGGCCACCCCCTTTTCCAGTACATCCGGGAGCAGTACCCAAGCCCCGAGATTCCAGCCCAGAGGCCAAAGAACCTTTACTCCACTATACATGCCTTTGTCCAAGGTTCTGGGGGTCTTGATTAGAAAGGGACATCTAAAACCCCTGGAGCCGAGGCCGCCACCAAATCCACTCCCCCCTTCTCACAACCCAGCCAAGTACTGTGCGTACCACCAGCAGCATGGCCATGATACAGACCAATGTTTCCGGCTGCGTCACGAGGTTCAGGACCTCATCGACAAAAATATTATTCTACCTCCCGAAAGACCCAACGTCACAACCAACCCACTCCCTACCCATAACCAAGATCCACCACCCAAAAGAGTCAACCTCATCCAAACTGGGGTCGTATCCTACGATCCTAGTATCTACATTACTCCCTCCCACCTACCCAAGCCGGAGGTGATCCTTCCCAACTGCACTGACTTGTGCATGTTGGACACCTTCACAACCCAATCCGAGTCAAAGGTGGTGACCACTGAAGACGGAATAAGGCGGGTTTCAGAGGAGAACAGAGTTGTTGAGTCTGGGGTCAAGCGGTCTGGGAATTACGCTGGGGGAGCCTACGATCCAAGCGAATACATTTTATCATTGGGCCGGTCTGAGCCGAGTGTGGGGTTGCCAGAAAAAGCTGAACTATGCATGATTCAGGGGGACAGACTTGAACAGGGGGCAGATGATCTAGCAACAGTGGAAGAGGACTTCGCCAACCTCCATTTCTTCAACGACCAAGAATCAGGAGATGCAACAATCAACCGGTTTGAATATGAGGAGTCGGCGGAGGCCACCGGGTGGTTAGATGATCAGCCTGATATTGTAGAGTTTCAGCCAGAGCAGAGCCCGGCAGGGGCGAAGGTATCAACTGTGGCCGGAAGGGCCGAGAGTCAGAATGGATTGCCGGAGAGCGCCGGTACAAAGAATTCCGCTCGGGACTTAAGCATTATGGATGCAAAGACAATGGAACAACAAACTGCAGCAACGCAGACAGAACAGGAGAAGTTTTGGGATTCCGAGAGAATCAGAAAGGCAAAAGCCCATGAAGGGGCTGAGAGTGCTGTGGGCACAAGAACGGACAATGCTGTGAGCATATGGGATGAAGGTACTAAGAGTACACATTTGCCAGAACCAGACAGGTGTCTTTTGGATGCTAACGGGATGTAGTGGGAAGACGACGACTTATGTCTTGCCCACACAGACGAAGATTGGGGAGTAAATCAACCAGACAGCACCTGGTACCTCGACGAGGTGGACCACATGACCAGGAGTGGGCGGTACTTCAAGCCCCCGCACCTAGACCAACCAGAAGCATCTGGTAAAGACAAGGAAGCTGAGAAACAGAGAGAGAGACAAATTGAAGAAGAAGCTGTGCTGAGGCAGTTGAAGAAGATACAAGCAGACATCTCCATCTGGGGACTGCTTATGGCTTCACGGGTACACAGACAGGCTGTCCTATCTGCCATGGACAAGGCCAAACTCTCAATCGCTACTACACCAGAGCAACTGGTCGGGCTGGTTTTTCCGGGAGGGGGTTCCCCGGCATTAACCTTTTCGGACAAAGAGCTGCCGCCTGAGGGCGTGAATCATAACAAACCTCTCTACATTTCCGTGGAATGTAGAGACAAGTGGATACCGGTGGTACTTGTTGATACCGGGTCTGCTATCAACGTCTGCCCGGCCAGAACAGCATATGCAATCGGGTTGAAGCCCGCGGACTTCGTCCCAACCACTCAGGTGATCAAAGCATACGATAATACAAGTCGAGAGGTGATGGGGACTGTCGAAATCCAAACCAAGGTTGGGTCTGGACAGCACGAGATAGATTTCCATGTCTTGGAGGTCCCCGCAACTTTTAATCTGCTTTTGGGGCGACCGTGGTTACACCAGGTGAAGGCCGTCTCGTCTACTCTGCATCAAATGGTGAAATACCCCTGTGGAAAGGGAGTAGCCATCGTGTTTGGGAATTCATCGATCCATCCCCCTCCGGAGGTGTCTACACCAGTCCTAGAAATAGAGCACGGCATGGAGGATGTGTTTATATCAGGATTTACTCTGGCCGAGGCCCGGGTTGTGCAAAACATTATGGTTGTGAATGAAGGTATGTACGTCAGTGCTCAACCCGTCTACCTCATGAACAAGCTACAACACATCCCCGGGATGGGATTAGGAATGAGCGGCAGGAAAGGCGTCGCAACATTGGCCGAAGTGCCACATAACCCGCATACCTTTGGACTGGGTTATCTGCCCACCAAAGAGGACTGGGTAAGGAAAGGGAAAGAAATGGCCAGAAGGGCCAGAGCAAAGCAGGCTGGGAAGCCATTTGACTTGATGCATAGGCCTATTCAGGGCACCCTGAACGGACGCTTCGTCCGGGAGGGGGAGGACTTTCCATTTTGTGGCTTCCCAGAGCCGTGGATAAACGCGGAGAAGAAGCGCGTGCCCGATTTTGAGATCTTTTTTGACCTGCAACTACCCGAGGAGGATGTTGCCGAAGAGCAGACGGACCCATCAGCTGAGGTTGAGCAGTATAGGGCAGTGGATCCTGAGGGCACAGAATTTGAAATGGAGGTAGCGCTGGCATGTCTACTCTCTGATCCTCCGATCGACCATAAGTGCTTGGGGGATAACTCCGAGGTTTCCATGATTGGGGATGAAATGGCTGCGAGCCAACCAGCAGCTATCTTGGATGCATCTATCGTACCTTCTCTCACTTGGCAGTACGAGGAGGGATTTTTGTCCAGCAGCACCGGGTCAGGTAGTGAGCCGGAATCTGATTCCACCGAGTCTTATGAGTCGGAATCAGGTTCCAGCTCGACTGAGTCTGAGTCTGGTACTCCTGGGGATGTTAACCCGGATGCCACGGTCCTGTCTAGGTCGTCTTTTTCCTTTTCATTTGAGTCTGTTGTAACCGATGAATTGGACAATCTGGCTGTGCCTAATGAGAATGGACTATCTGTGGTTTCCGAGTACTTTTCTGTGCCCCTAATTTATTGCATTAATTTAGACTTTCAAAATTTTGATGAAAACGAAGAGGACGAAGTTCCTCCGGTTTTACAACGTTTAATTGAGCAAGAGCAAGAGAGATTTGTTAAACCATTAATGGATGAAATCATTACCGTGAACATTGGTACTGAGGAGGACCCACAGTTGGTCCAGATCGGATCCACGTTGTCTTCGAAGGAACGCGAGCGACTAGTCGCTTTATTAAAAGATTTCAAAGATGTTTTCGCGTGGTCCTACGAAGACATGCCTGGAATCGATCCTGAGATTGTACAGCATCGGATCCCCCTTGACCCCGAGGCTCGACCTGTCAAACAGAAACTCAGGAGAATCCGCCCGGACTGGGCTCTCAAGATTAAAGAAGAGGTCACCAAGCAAATCGACGCAGGCTTCCAGCTGGTATCTGAATATCCGACTTAGTTGGCCAACATTGTTCCGGTGCCGAAGAAGGACGGCAGGATCCGAGTGTGTGTGGACTTCAGGGATTTGAACAGAGCTAGTCCGAAGGACGACTTCCCCTTACCGCACATCGATGAGTTGGTAGATTTCACAGCAGGGCATGCATTGCTCTCATTTATGGATGGCTTCTTAGGATACAACCAGATAGTGATGGCACCAGAAGACAGGGAAAAGACTGCATTCACCACCCCGTGGGGGACATACTGCTACAGGGTAATGCCGTTTGGGTTGAAGAACGCTGGAGCTACTTATCAACGGGCCGCGACCACAATATTACATGATATGATCCACAAAGAGGTAGAGGTGTATGTGGATGACATGGTTGTCAAGTCCAAAGAAAGAGAGGGCCACTACACTGCCTTGCATAAGTTTTTCCAAAGGATCAGGGAATTCCGGTTGCGGCTGAACCCTCAAAAATGTACGTTTGGTGTTACAGCGGGAAAAATGCTGGGGTTTCTCATTACACAAAGAGGCATCGAGGTCGATCCTTCCAAAATCAAGGCCATCTTAGAAATGCCACCACCAAGGACTGAAAAGGAGGTGAGAGGCTTTCTGGGTAAAGTGCAATTCATAAGACGGTTTATCTCAAAATTAACCTTGACTTGTGAACCACTTTTTGGTCTCCTGAAGAAAGGAAAGAAGTTCCAATGGGACGGCCGATGTCAAGCTGCGTTTGAGCAGATTAAAGAGTATCTACAGAACCCGCCCGTTTTATCGCCACCAGAACCGGGGAAACCGTTGATTTTGTATCTGTCAGTGATGGAGACCACGATGGGCTGCATGCTTGCTCAAGAATCAGAAGACAAGGTGGAGAAAGCCATCTACTATTTAAGTAAGAAAATGCTGGAATATGAGACCCGATATACACCGCTGGAAAAGGCTTGCTTAGCTCTGGTATGGGCTACCAGGAAGCTGCGGCACTACTTGTTAGCTCACTCCGTAATGTTGGTTTCACGACTCGATCCCATCAAATATCTTTTCGAGAAACCAGCGCTTACGGGTAGGCTAGCTCATTGGTTGCTGTTGCTCTCCGAATTTGATTTGAAGTATGTCACACGCAAGTCAGTAAAAGGAAGAGCAGTAGCAGAGTTCCTTGCCGACCACCCGGTTGAGGGGGATGAAGCAGTTGAGTACCTGTTCCCGGATGAATCAATCCTGCATATCGACGATGAAACTTGGACGATGTACTTTGATGGAGCGTCAAATCAACATGGGTATGGGATAGGAGTGTTGCTGATAGCGCCCGACAATTCCCGTATCCCTCTAGCCTTCAAACTCCGGTTCAAAGTCTCGAACAATGAAGCAGAATATGAGGCGTGTATCGCTGGTCTAGAAGCAGCCCTGGAACTAGGGGCAAGACGGCTGGACGTCATTGGGGACTCGAACCTCGTTGTGTCTCAAGCTAAAGGAGACTGGAAAGTAAAAGAGGAAAAGATGATGATGTATCACCAAACCTTGGATTTGCTAATTCCTCGGTTTGAGAAGCTAAGTTTTACTCATCTACTAAGAGAGAACAACAGGTTCGCAGATTCTTTAGCAACTCTATCATCCATGATAGACATCCCGTGTGGAGTCCGGATGCGTCCAGTCATCATTGACCAGAAATTTGCACCAGCCTATGAGTCGATTGCAGCCATAGGTGAAGTTCAGGACGAACACCCTTGGTATTACGACATTTGGAATTTCTTGGAGAAGGAAGCATACCCGCCAGGGGTAAACGCCAAGGACAAAAGGGCAATAAGAAGATTGGCCGTTTAGTTCATCATCTGTGGGGGAAGCTGTATAGAAGAGGTCATCTGGGAATGCATAAACTGTGTGTTGATGCCGAAGAGTCAAAGAGTCTAATGGAAGCCATCCATGGAGGGGAATGTGGAGCACATATGAATGGGGTAATGCTAGCACGGAAGATTCTCAGACAAGGTTACTACTGGTCCACCATGGAGGAGAATTGTATTGGTTTTGTCCGGCGATGCCATAAATGTCAGATCCATGCAAATCGCATGAACATCCCGCCATCAAAGCTGTACAACATGACTTCGCCATGGCCATTTTCAGTTTGAGGAATTGATGTGATCGGAGCTGTCACGCCAAAGGGGTCGAATGGGCATGAGTTCATCTTGGTAGCGATAGATTATTTCACAAAGTGGGTTGAGGCCCAATCTTATGCGGTGTTGAAGGCTTCGCACGTTGCAAAGTTTATCAGAAACAACATCATCTGTCGCTACGGAGTCCTAAACGAAATAATTTCAGATAACGGTTCCCACTTCAAGAAAGAGGTGATTGATTTGTTGGAGAAATACAATGTGGCTTTTCATAAGTCGTCTACTTACCGGCCGCAAACCAATGGAGCGGTTGAGGCTGCCAACAAGAATATCAAGCGCATACTACAGAAGATGGTGGAAACCTACCGGGACTGGCCAGATAAGTTGCCGTTTGCTCTGTGGGGCTACTGGACTTCAATCAGAACTTCTACTGGGGCGACTCCGTATTCATTGCTTTATGGAATGGAGGTCGTTCTACCTATTGAGATTGAGGTTCCGTCATTACGAGTATTGGCTGAATGCCAGATAGCTGAAGCGGATTGGCAGCAAAATAGATTTGAGGAACTCATGCTTTTCGATGAAAGAAGACTGAAAGCACTGTACCATGTTCAGGGTTATCAACGCAGAATTGCCCGGGCTTTCAACAAGAAGGTTAAGTCCAGGAATTTAAAGGAAGGAGATTTGGTGCTCAAGGACAACCGAGCTCCCATCCACGACCCAAGGGGCAAGTTCAGACCTAATTGGACTGGTCCTTACATTATCAAGTCAATCTGGTCAGGTGGAGCTGTGGTTCTGATGGATCTGGATGGCTTAGAGTTTTCCCAACCGATCAATATGGACAAGTTGAAGAAATACTACCCTTGAGAGGCTCGCTAGGCCGAAAACCCGAAAGGGTGACCTAGGCAAAACTCAGAGCACAAAAAATTTGAAAATATAAAAACTGAGCTCGCAAGGTTGAAAACCCGCAAAGGGCGGCCTTGGCAAAAGTTAGAGCGCAAAAGGAGAGTAAAAATACCCGAGCGAACCTAAGCCTGAACTACGTAAGGCTTGATTCCCATCTTTGGGATACGTAGGCAGCTTCATCCTGAAGTTCAGCCATAAACATTTTCCCCGATCAACTTTGTCCATTTTGATTATCTCAGTCATCCTTATCCATCAGCATTCATCGTAATCTCTGGTGCAGTGCTATTCAGACTAGGGGCAACTTTCCGTTGCCAGGAGGTGCTGTGGTACCATTCAGACTAGGGGCAACTTTCCAGTTGCTAGGATCCGGAGTTGTGCACCTCAGTGACAGATCTCAGGCGTGTCCAGTTCTGATCCTTATCGAAAATAGTTTTGAAAAGTTTTAATAAAAGTTGACTTTGTTCAAATTAATCTTTTCACAACTAAGACCATTTTTTGGACCAAAACGGGAAATTTTCAGTACCACAACCTTCAATTTCGTTGATTTCAAAACAGAGTTCTCTTGCTCTTGCATACAATTGAAGTTGCTTTTTATTACACTCATAATGAAAACTTGAAAGTACTAATAAAGCAATAAATCTGGGGCATAGTCAGGTCAGATGTCCCTGCGCCCCCTCCCGGAGCTAGTCGAAGCCTCCGATGCCGACTTAGGCCCAATCTGTGCCTCCTCATTGAGCCAATCCCAGCACTCATCAGACAAAGTGCAACTGAAAATAGGGGCGGGGGGCAGGAGCTCTCTAGTCCTCCAAGCCGTAGTATGTCGGGCGAGGTGTGCACCTCGGATCGGGAAGGCGACCGGATACTCTATCCCCTCCGGAGGGCAAGTCTGATCATGGCCGAACTGGCGCAAAATGCGGAATGGGAAATAGAATACACAATGGGTCAGGCCAATCAACCGGATCCCAGTATCCTGGAACATGCCATAGCTCATCGCCGGAAGGTTAAGCCAAGGACAGCGCCAAGCAATGCGTTCAGCTGACAAGTTGCACATCCATTCAACCCACCATCCCTCATCAAGGGCGTCAACCAGGCGTTGTCAAAAGAAGTAGCCGCGGGTTGAGTAAGCAGGGCAAGAGTCCACAACTTGCAATTTATCCATCAACCATATCTGGGGAGGGATGAAAAATGAGAGAATAAAGAATAGAGAGATGTGCGATGAGAGAAAAGTAAGATGAGGGTTTTGTGAGAAAAACCAAGCCTGAGGGCCGAGCGATGTGAGCAACTACATATGTGAGCTTGGGTGGGAAACATTACCTGCAACAGTAGTGGGCTCCCCGCAAACCTGGTTGTCTCCTGGCGGTGGAAGGCATCCAAACCCAGCAGTGTCTCAGCCAATGTCATGGCGCTACAGCTCTTTCCTTCCCTCAAGCCTTGAGCAACTTAAAAGTGGCCGGCCGGCCACCTATTCTAGCAGGCCGGCCACCTATGGCTCTCCAAAAGCAAAGTGGGGCCCACCATGCTCATTGGTCCTGTTTACCCTCCGGAAGGAAATTTGAGGCATCTCGATGCATCGGGAATGTCAAAGGCCTCCATTTCTCTCAGTTTCGGATGCGTTCCGTCACCCAGATCATCTGAATGTACGCTTTGTTTTGCCCATCGAGTTGTTGTTTTGCTTATCGAGTTGTCGTTTTGTTTATCGAGTTGTAAGTTTTGTCGAGCTGTCACATTTGGTGTTTTAAGTTGTTACTCTTTTGTTTACGCAATTTTGTTAAGTCTTGTTTATCGAGTCGTTAACATTGTTGTATTTTGCTTATCGACTTGTAAACTTGTTAAGATCTTGTCTTTTCTTAACGAGTTGAGTTGTTTGTTTTGTTGTGTCGACTCATTACCTGACTCGGTGAATACACAGTGCGCACATTTCATTCGATTTTATTTTTGTGCAAAATGACGCGATGCGATGCTAAGACTTTCAAATACAAACATCCTTTTCAAAAGCTGTTTCATTCCATCATGTTTTACAACAAATAAAGGTACGAGTTTTACAGGAAATAAAACTGCCTGATAATCTGCAAAGTGCTACAAACTACTAGCAAAAAGTAAAATAAAGCAGGAAACAACATCAATGCCCTCGGGAGCGGGAATGAGGAGGCCCCCTCATCCTCTTCTGCGGGACAACCTCGGCACCATCATCGCCATCCGGGTCGGAGCTGTCATCCTCAGGATCCCCCTCAGCCTCGCCTCCACTTCCGGAACCAAGGCCGGAATCCTCCTCCTCAGCGGATGTATCTGACTGACGGTCTGCGACCTCCTCCTCCTCATCCTCATCGGGCTCTGGCTCTATAACATGAGCCCTACGTCTGTGAGACGACCCCGCTCCTCGAGCCCCTCGAGAAGGCCTAGATGGCCCAGCTCCTCGGGACGGCCCAGATGGTCCAGCACCTCGAAAAGATCCAGACGGTCTACCTCCCTGAGAAGGCCCAGGCGGTCTAGCCTGTGGCGGAGTATATACAGGAGGCATCTAAAAATGAACAGTTCAATACATCAGTTCAAATATGAAAACCAGATGAAAGTACAGTATGTGAGTGGGGTGTGTGTCAGATGTGTTCTACACAAACAGCTTATCAATGCAGTAGAATGTTCAAGATCAGCATATCATCAGGAGTATGGTAAATACCAGAAAACTAAAAGGGTACCTGGAAGCCCATGATGGACAACTGCGTCTCTCTACGCAGGACCATCCCCTCAAGTGAGGCCAGCATCCCAAGCATCTCATCCATGTACTCAACTGGAGGCTACAGACACAAATGCAAAGCTATCAGTAAAGGAATGGATGTCCAAATGTCCGACTGATAAATCAAAGCTGTAAAACATACCGGTGGTGAATCAGGGTCTCTGACATATCTGTGACTAGGCATCGGAGGTTCTATAGGGATCGGAATCGGAGAAGTAGTCCCATACTGCCACCCCCATCAACTGGGTCGGCATGTCTGGCCACCCGGGATGATGAAGAGTCGGAGGGATCGGGGGAATGAATCTCCCCCCACCTCGAGACGTACCAGCCCTGCTGGAGGAGGGGATATCTGTAGCACGAGCCCGACTCGAAGATGGTACACCAGAGGGCCTCAGTGGCGGAGCGCGCACTCCTGTCAAGGGAGGCATCAGATATGTGTGACGATAAGTGGCGTAGTCTCCCTCTGTAAGATGTAGCAAAGCATCGGTGCCCTGCATAGCGCTAATGACCTCCTGGGTAGAAAGTCTATCAGCAGTCTGCATAGTGGCTGGAGGTGCTGCAGGAGGATCCTGAGAAAGGTATCCCCACACCTGACGCAGGAAGCGTTCCCCCAGAAACCATGCTCTACCAACCGGTCCCTCGAGCAGGATCTTGTACTGGGAGGTGCCTGATCCTCCGGCATACTGAAATCGGAGACCATCGCCCAAGACTGCCCAGGGCTGCCACGTGATCTGCGGATAACCAGTGCATGAATCAATCAGAAATCGGGAATATACAAGGCAGATCAAAGATGAAAACGGCAGAAAACTGAGAGTTCTGAAATACCTCTGTCGTTCGCACGGTGTCAAAGTACTGTCGCAGATAGAGGAGAGTCTCTCGGGGTCTCGGTCGGTGCTCGCCCTCGAATACCAAGGAATACGGGGTCATGAGGGGCCCTGCCACCACCATCTCCGGGGCTAATGTCGGAAAGTATACATAGACCCATAGCTGTGGAAAACAGTGCAAAATGTGAATACAAAATGCTGAGTGCAAAATACAGGATGTAAAGTGCGCCGTGTGTGCAATGAACAAGTAATAAGGTGCAGAAATGTAAATCAAGAGGACAGAACGTACCTCCCAGGCTCTCCAATAGCCGCCAAGTAAGTCTCCCTGCCCGCGGGAAGTGGCGTTCATGTAGCAATAGAGGGTAGCCAGGCCGGCGCCGCCCCAGTCGTACCGACTGACCTGTGATAGGTCCACCAGGGCACTCAAAAGATACAACCCGACAGTGTTCCCCCTATCTGCAAACAGAGTGGTGCCAAAGAGGAACATAAGGAAACCGCGAGCGTACTGCTCAGCCTCCGCAGGAGACTCAGGCTCCATCTCCGGTCTCCGAAAACGGGAAGAGAACCAGGTGTATCGGACTCTCCCCGAAGCTCTATCAACAGGTGGGCGAGCCCCCAACAAATACATCCAAGCGGCCTCCCACTCGCCCATATCCTCGTCGTAAGGAATGGGCCAACCTCCTATGTCTAGGCCAGTGAGTACAGCAAAATCTAGCGGGGTCATAGTCAGATCCCCGGTGGCAGAAAAATGGAAGGAATTGGTGGTGTCCCACCACCTCTCCACCAAAGCTCCCAACAGAGTCCTACTGGCAGGACAGCGTGATAATCCAACGCAGAAGGCCCCAAAACCCTGCTAGATCAACTAAGTCCCGGACAGCCTCCGGAAGCTCAACATACCAATCCCTGGCTGCAGTGGAGCCATACCCCCGTACCGTGCGAGAGCTAACCTGCATTCAGAATGAATACACGTTTCAGCAAATGAAATGAGTGAGCTGTGTGCAAATGAAATAAATGAGCTGTGTGCAAATGGAAATAAAGTTAGCTGTGTGCAAAGGAAATGAATGAGCTGTGTGCAAATGAAATGAATGAGCTGTGTGCAAATGAAATGAATGAGCTGTGTGCAAATGAAATGAATGAGCTGTGTGCAAATGAAATGAATGAGTTGTAGTCAGTGGGCTGCGTGTTCACTTCAATCTGGGCTGCGTGTTCAGTAAATTTGGGCTGCGTGTTCAAATTTCAAAATCAGTGGGCTGCGTGTTCACCTGTAATCTGGGCTGCGTGTTCAGTAAATTGGTATTTGGGCTGCGTGTTCAAATTTCAAAATCAGTGGGCTGCGTGTTCACCTGTAACCTGGGCTGCGTGTTCAGTAAATTGGTATTTGGGCTGCGTGTTCAAATTTCAAAATCAGTGGACTGCGTGTTCACCTGTAATCTGGGCTGCGTGTTCAGTAAATTGGTATTTGGACTGCGTGTTCAAATTTCAAAATCAATGGGCTGCGTGTTCACCTGTAATCTAGGCTGCGTGTTCAGTAAATTGGTATTTGGGCTGCGTGTTCAAATTTCAAAATCAGTGGGCTGCGTGTTCACCTGTAATCTGGGCTGCGTGTTCAGTAAATTGGTATTTGGGCTGCGTGTTCAAATTTCAAAATCAGTGGGCTGCGTGTTCACCTGTAATCTGGGCTGCGTGTTCAGTAAATTGGTATTTGGGCTGCGTGTTCAAATTTCAAAGTCAGTGAGCTGCGTGTTCACTCCAATCTGGGCTGCGTGTTCAGAAATTCGTTATTTGGGCTGCGTGTTCAAATTTCAAAATCAGTGGGCTGCGTGTTCACCTGTAATCTGGGCTGCGTGTTCAGTAAATTGGTATTTGGGCTGCGTGTTCAAATTTCAAAGTCAGTGGGCTGCGTGTTCACTTCAATCTGGGCTGCGTGTTCAGAAATTCGTTATTTGGGCTGCGTGTTCAAATTTCAAAGTCAGTGGGCTGCGTGTTCACTCCAATCTGGGCTGCGTGTTCAGAAATTCGTTATTTGGGCTGCGTGTTCAAATTTCAAAGTCAGTGGGCTGCGTGTTCACTCCAATCTGGGCTGCGTGTTCAGAAATTCGTTATTTGGGCTGCGTGTTCAAATTTCAAAGTCAGTGGGCTGCGTGTTCACTCCAATCTGGGCTGCGTGTTCAGAAATTCGTTATTTAGGCTGCGTGTTCAAATTTCAAAGTCAGTGGGCTGCGTGTTCATTTCAATCTGGGCTGCGTGTTCAGAAATTCGTTATTTGGGCTGCGTGTTCAAATTTCAAAGTCAGTGGGCTGCGTGTTCACTTCAATCTGGGCTGCGTGTTCAGAAAGTTTGAGTTAGGACTGCGTGTTCTACTCTTAATCAGTGTGGGTTGCGTGTTCACTATCAACTTGGACTGCGTGTTCAGAAAATTAGAGTTTAGGGCTGCGTGTTCTACTCTTAATCAGTGTGGGCTGTGTGTTCACCATCAACTTGAACTGCGTGTTCAGAAAATCAGAGTTTAGGGCTGCGTGTTCTACTCTTAATCAGTGTGGGCTGTGCGTTCACCTTTAATTTGAGCTGTGTGTTCAGAAAATTAGAGTTTAGGGCTGTGTGTTCTACTCTCAATCAGTGTGGGCTGTGTGTTCACCATCAACTTGGACTGTGTGTTCAGAAAATCAGAGTTTGGGACTGTGTGTTCTACTCTTAGTCAGTGTGTGCTGTGTGTTCACCTTCAAATTCGGGCTGTGTGTTCAACAAATCAGTGTTTGAGCCGTGTGTTCAATTCTTAACTAATGTGTACTGTGCATTCACAAATCAATCGATGAGCCTAGTGTTCAGAAATTCAAGTGTTCAAGTCACATATTCAGGATGCAAGCAAAACACTATGTCATAAGCTAAAAACTGTGTTCAAGCATGGCAAAGCTACAAAATGCACGAAAAATACAGAAAATGGAGTAAAATACCTCTCATGCGTCGTGAGAAAGATGATGCTCCGGCTCCCGCAGAAGTAGATCCCCGGGTACCCGATCATTGAAGTCGGTGAAATAACGAAAAATAGCCTGCGGAAGAATGTGTACCGATGGGGCATACCTCCCGGGAATAAAAGGCCGGACCCTCGGGGGCAACGTCATAACATCAAAGTCATCCCCGGCACCTGGAGGACCTCCGCCGTGAGGGAAATTTCCCGCCATTTCAGAAAATCTGCAAAAGGAGCAAAAATGAGCAAAAATGAGCCAAAATTGAAAAAAGTCAACAAAAGTCAACTCTCGGGAAATGGAAAAGTCAACAAAAGTCAACTCCCGAGAAAATCTTCCAAATATTAAGACAAACTTACCTCAAGTGGTGAAAATGAGAAAAGAAGCCCCCAAATCAAAATTTAATCAGTCCAAAGTGCTTAAAACTGAAAGATTTCGCGAAAACAACTTGCGTGGGAGGCTGAAAAACGCGTATAAAGTGCAGATCTGAAGGAGGAAATGGTTTGGGAGACAAGAGAGGAAGTTTTCACAGCTGTGGGAGTGATTTCGGAATGAATGGATGAGAGGTTATATAGAAATGAGGCAAAAGACAAAATTGCCCCTACTTTTGGACAGGTGGCCGGCCGGCCACCTTTTCTAGCTGGCCGGCCATCTGCTTTTTTGTCCCTAGCCGGTGGCCTCCCCTAGGGCAACCACCTGGCCGGTGGTGTTCCCCACACCCCCACCTAGCTCTCTGCAAATTTTGAGGAAGATCGGAGTTCCCGGGACCTGAAAAAGTTCAAGAAAAGTGCACTTTCTGGCGCGAAACTGCTCCGCCGGAACTTCAGCTGCAATTTCTGACATGTGTCTCATCATTACTCATCAAAATCAAGGTGTATCCTTTTTGAACATGTTGTAACCTCTCCGGGAGGTGAATCAGAGGCCGCGATCAAGTTGCCTTCACCGAAATGCGCGTTTTCTTACACGTTGTTTCGCAACAAACGAGCACCCTAATTCGTGCTCATTTTACATTGTTTTGCACATAACTTGCATTCTCATCAACATTTTGCATTGTCATGCATGATTTCTTGGTGTACCATACCTCTGTGCTTGAGCGTGCGTTGTCACGCGTGTTCCTTTCTCTCATTGCGATGCATTCACTCGCCGACACTGCGTGTGTCAAACTTTCGGAACCACAGGAATCACATTGAATATATGTTGTTAGCATATTGTTCTTGTTGAATTTCTCTCTTTTGCAGGCACGATATTGTATGTACGGTTCATTTGAGGCTGGTGCGACCAGACGAATCGCGCAGGTATCGTATCTTCTCTGTGTGAGACGCGACGAGAATTGAATGATTCTCCGCATTCCTAACTGCATGAAATGTAGTTGTTGCTTTGCATTCTTGCTTAAAACTGTTGCATCTATTTGCGAATACTTGCCTCATTACAGCTTGTTGCATTTGCATGATCATTTGGCTCTGTGCATGTCGCTTTGGATTTTGCCCCCCCTGCCTGCGGGCACGCCTGCGGGCACATTTTTCTGTTCATTTTGTATGATTGTCTAAGTCTTCGGCCTTGTCAAAAATGGGTCGTCTCTAGGCTTTGACATTCACTCCCGTCACTTCTTGACTTCCGAGTTCTGTCAAAGAGGGGCAACTGTAGACACCCCATTTTTGACCGACCTTAAGACTCAGACGTCACCGATTGAGCGCTCGGTGATGTTGCATATTGCGCTCGTTCAGAAGTCTCAGAGTCGCGGTCGTGCGCCCTGCCTCCGGACTTCCGAACCCTCTTCTGTGCCTTGCCTCGGTTTGCGAACCAGACTCGGTTTTCTCTGTTTTCTTTCCTGAGGGGAGGGAGAGGTCCCGTAGACTATCTCTCAGTGGCCGTGGGCTACATTTCGTGCCCGTAGGCCATTTTGCCCATTTCGGAGCCCGGTTCCCGGTTTTCGGAGCCGTCAGGCCGTGTGCCTCGGTTCGGGACCGTCTAACCATCTCCGATTCCTCCGGTTTTTGGCATACATCTTATTTACTCCCTTTCAAGGGACACTGGGGTCTTAGATACCCACTTCGTGGCCAAACACCATTTTCGGTGCTTAACGGCCGGTTTTCGGGACCCCGAACTGCGTGTTTTGGCCCCCAAGCATTCGTTTTGCATCGGTTTTTGTTCATTTTTGGCAGGTACCTCTGTTTTATCACCAGGAGGGTCACTGAGGGGTGGGAGGCCAGCAATTGTCTCAACAACCAGTTATGCTCCTCCGGCGCCCCCCGGCGCCCGTTTTTCTCACTTCCGGGCTAATGTTGAACACCCTAGGGCCATTTTCTTCGAGCCAAAACCACATATTTGTGTTGTACACACATGGGAGGACCCTAAAAACACATGGCCGGCCAGTAATTCTCATTGACCCTTTTGAACCCCTTCTAAAAGTGGCATGTTGTCTCTCTTGTTTCAGAGTTGTCAATTTCCAACCATAGGGTCTTGTTGTACACACATGGGAGGACACCAATCTTAGGTGGCCGGCCAGTAACTCTCATTGACCCTTTTGACCCCTAGCTGGCCGGCCATAGGGGGTGGCCGGCCGGCCACCTCCAGCAAAAGTACAGGGCCGGCCATGTTTCTTGGGAGGTGTGTTTTACAGCTGTATAGTTGTATCCTCCAAAATATCTGATTTCGGGGGATATTTTGTGAGCAAGGGAACTTAATCCCTTAAGGCCTACACTCTTGGAGACTTTTTGACTTACCATCCTTGCATGCATACATCTCTCTCTCTCTCCCTCAAGAGTTAGAACCATTGCCTCAAGCTTACAAACACATATCCATCTCCATTTCTTTGATTCTTCTCAAGTTTGGTGCCATTTCTTCATCATCATCAAGCACCACCACCACCACTCCATTTCCAGCAGCAAGGAGAGGTTCTCAGAGGCTTAGAAGCAACATTCCTCAAGCCAAGGGGTAGAAAGGAAGAGATCTTCAAGGGTAAGTCTCCATTTCCCTCTTTTGTAGCATTTTCTTGCTTCATTTCTTAAGCCTACTTGCTCACTGTTTTAGGCTCCGACCCTAACTGAAAAGGTAACTCTTTTGAGCTTATCTTCATGTTTGTTCAAGGGCTCAACCCTGTTTGAGCCCTTCATTTGGTACTTGCTTCAATATCATCTTGTATGCCCTTATTTTTCATGAAAGTTCTAGCCTATGAGTGATCTGTTTTCGAGCATAATGTAAACTGTAAATGGGCCTATTTTGATCCCCTCTTCAACATTGAAGAAGGGCTCAATCCTGTTTGGGTTCTCTATCTTGCACTTACTTCACAATCTCTCCTATTTACCGTAAATTTGCAAGATTTGTTTGGCCTATATGTAAATTGTTTTGGAGTTTTTCATGAACTGTGAGTAAGCTTATTTTATGTCCCTCTACAACATTGTAGAAGGGATCAACCTTGTTGGGGGCCTCCATGTTATACTTGTCATTATACCCCTCTTTGGCCCCCATTTTTGCATGCTTTTTTAGGCCTATCTAGCTTCTGTTTTCGGCCATGAGCAGTACTGAAAATATCCATATTTTGGCCTTCTTGCCATGTTTTGTTAAGGGTCCAAGGCTGTTTGATGAATGTAAGGCATATCTCATGTTATAACCTTTGTTGGCTTCAATCTTGCATGGCATTTTTAGCATGTTTGCATACTGTTTTTGGGGTTGTCATCTACTGTTAATGTGCATATTTTTGGCCCCTCTTCAGTGTTATAGAAGGGCATTTTCTTGTTTGAGCTTTGCATTTATTACTTACTTCAATATCCCTCTTGTGGAGCCATTTTTGCATTCTTGCTTAATCCTATGTGTGCTTGCTGTTTGGCCTTGTTTTCTACTGCAAAAATGCTTGTCTTGGGGCTGCCTTGCTACTGTATTTTCATTCCATGTCCATATTGTGCATGCATTGCATAGTTATAGGCCATTTCGGGTGCCTAATTTCGCATTTCATCGGGTGTACTTTCGCCTCATTTCGGGACTGTTTTGCATCATTTGTGAGTGCTGAAATTCATTTGCATGTTTGCATATCACTTCCATGCCATTTCATGCCTTAGGGCCATTGCCTCAGTTTGCGTGCCTGTGTGCACGCATTTCGAGGCACTTCATTTTTATCCATCGGCCTCTTATGTGAGTGTGGCTGAGGCTCACTCATGTTAGTGTAAGTCCATTTTGCATTCTTTATGTCATTTTAGCATCATTGCATTCCGTATGCCATTGCCTCGGTTTGCGTGCCCGTGTGCACGCATTTCGAGGCACTTCATTTTTATCCATCGGCCTCTTATGTGAGTGTGGCTGAGGCTCACTCATGTTAGTGTAAGTCCATTTTGCATTCTTTATGTCATTTTAGCATCATTGCATTCCGTATGCCATTGCCTCGGTTTGCGTGCCCGTGTGCACGCATTTCGAGGCACTTCATTTTTATCCATCGGCCTCTTATGTGAGTGTGGCTGAGGCTCACTCATGTTAGTGTAAGTCCATTTTGCATTCTTTATGTCATTTTAGCATCATTGCATTCCGTATGCCATTGCCTCGGTTTGCGTGCCCGTGTGCACGCATTTCGAGACACTTCATTTTTATCCATCGGCCTCTTATGTGAGTGTGGCCGAGGTCCACTCATGTCAGTGTAAGTCCACTTTGCATTCTATATGCCATTTTAGTCTCATTGCATCGTGTATGCCATTGCCTCGGTTTGCGTGGCCGTGTGCACGCATTTCGAGGCATCTCATTTTTCATCTGACGGCCTCCTATGTGAGTGTGACTGAGGTTCACTCGTGTTGGTGTAAGCCCATACGGCATTGCGTATGCCATTTCCTCGTTTTGCGTACCCGTGTGCACGCATTTCGAGGCACTTCACTTTTATCCGACGGCCTCTTATGTGAGTGTGGCTGAGGTCCACTCGTGTTAGTGTAAGTCCAATTTGCATTGCGTATTGCCATTTCATGCCTTAGGATCATTGCCTCGGTTTGCGTGCCCGCGTGCACGCATTTCGAGGCATCTCATTTTCATAGCATTGTGTATGTTAGGATTGTATATTAGCTGCATTTCATGCATATTGCATCGTGTTCAGAATAGGAGTTAGCCCGGGCACGGGAAACGAGGCACGTTTCGCACCCCGAGTGACGGAACGGGTCTCAATTCCCAAGTCACCGACACTCCGGATTACCCATGATGGAGTTAGGTTTTGTTGTAGCATTCATACGCATTCATCCTATATTGAGTTGTGCAATCCGACTCCTCGGCCATCATGCATCGAGATGCGTGATTGGTGGCACGAGGATCGAGGCATGCATATATTTGTGAAATACATTGCTATGCCCCTTTCCTGCTCTCTGTTGCAGCAAAATGAAGAATCAGTAACTTTTCGGAGCTTGGCACGCATTTCAAGAGCAGGTGCAAACAGAGGCTAATTGGGGCATCCCAGTGGATTTCTGCGCAAGGCAGCTCCAACGTACATCATTCATCAGAATCAAGGCAGCCCCCCTGGCTTGCATGCCAGTTTTACATTTTTCTTATTTAATTTGTTAATTAATTAGGAATTTTTATATTATTCGGACTGTATTTTTTTAGACTGTATTATTCTTTCATTTGGGACTGTATTATTTATTTGGACCCTCTGCGCGAGGGCATAACTGTAATAAGTGTGTGTGTGTGTGATGTATGTCTTCCAACCCCACGTCTTTCTCCCTTTTATTTACCAGCTTATGATGGTTAGATTAGGGCATATTTCAATTAGCATACAGTATGACAGCATGTTTGCATCATTCATCTGTTTTGCACGCACCGGGCTCGGCGCATCATACAAACTACATTTGTATTTCAATTCCAAATTGAATACGTGTTAGTTGTAGCATTCCATATGCCATGTTTAGAATAGCCGAGCCTGCTATAGTTGGCATCTTTGCATGTGTTACATTAGGCATTTCAGTATACTTAGGATCATGCATGATTTCTAATCAGCTTTTGTTTTGGCTTGGAGTACTCGGTAAGTTTTATGCTTTAGCATCCTTGCATGCGTGTGAGTGTTGCCATGAATAGCATGCTTACCATGAGGCTAATTGCTTATGTGATATAACTGCCTGAATGCCTGTGGGTGAAGGTTAGGTTACTTGGATTGGGACAATTCATCAAATGTTTGTTTTAAGCCCACTAGATAGTGGCAATACCATGTTTTCTAAGCCCACCCGAGGGTGGCAAAATCTGTATCTTAAGCCTACCTGCGGGTAGCAAACCATCTTTCAAAAACAAACATGAAATGTTTTGTTCCAATTCAGGCGACTCAGTCTATACTTGTATGCTGTGCGCATCACATAGTAACCTAGGCTAATAACTGGAATAAGAACATACAATGTTCTCAAAATAAGATATCATGGTTAGTAGAGGCTGGTCTTTGACCGGGCGAGCGGGGGTGCTCACGAAGTGACCTTCCCCAATCGTACCCAAGTTCCCGAGCCGAGGCAACTTTGGTGATGACGGACACATGGCCTTTGGCACCGAGTCAGGGTTTCCTAAATTTCCCCATTAAAAAATATTTAGGTGGCGACTCTGTATCTGGCAAAGTAGTCCATGTTTGGCACTTCTTTCAAAAAATCTGTTTTCAAAACGATTTGCCGGATTTGGACTCTTTGGTTCGAGATTTAGAACCGTGACATTTGAGTCCTTCGAACTGTAGTGACCCAATATCGAACCAGAACCGGGGGGGGCTCGCACTCCTTCCCCGGGATGCGTTCGGGGGACGTCTACAGGCGGGCCCGGCCCGGGCCGTGACAATGTGAATATTCACATTGACATGTTAACATTCACATTGATAAGAGTGTAAAATTGACTCGCGTCCCATGGCCGGCCCGAAGCCCGTGGGCGGCCCGGGGCGAGCCCGGCCCGGCCCGGCCCGGCCCGTGACAATGTGAATATTCACATTGACATATTAACATTCACATTGATAGGAGTGCAAAATTAACCCGCGGCCCGTGGGAGGCCCGCAGCCCGCCCGCCGCCCGGGGCGGGCTCGGCCGGGCCCGTGACAATGTGAATATTCACATTGACATATTAACATTCATATTGATAGGAGTGTAAAATTGGCCCACGGCCCGAAGACGACAGCCTCGGGTCGGCCCGGTGGGCCTGGGCCTAGGCTCGAGCTTAGGTCGGGTTTGGGCGGGCCTGGCCATTTTTTTTTAATTCTTTTTAATTTTTTCTACCAAAATTTTATTATTTTTCACAAAAAAAGACATTGTGCCTCAGGTGGGCTGGGCCTCGGACCGAGCCTTGAATGGGCCTTAAGCGGGCCGATGGGCCGGGCCGGGCTTCAAAGTGATGGCCTAGGCCCTAGCCTAAGGTCTCGGACATGCTCGGGCCCGGACCCAAACGAGCCTGCCCCGGGCCATGGGCGGGCTTTGAGCAGCCCACGGGCCGCGGGCCAATTCTACATTCCTATCAATGTGCATGTTAACATGTCAATATGAATATTCACATTGTCAACGGGCCGGGCAGGGCCTACCCCGGGCCGAGGGCGAGCTTCGGGCAGCGGACAAATTTTACACTCCTATCAATGTTAATGTTAACATGTCAATGTGAATATTCACATTGTCACGGGTCGGGCCAAGCCCGCCTCGGGCTGCGGTCGGGCTTCGGGCCGCCCACGGGCTGTGGGCCAATTTTATACTCTTATCAATGTGAATATTAACATGTCAATGTGAATATTCACATTGTCAACGGCCGAGCCCGGCCCGCCCCGGGCCGCGGACGGGCTTTTGGCCATCCATGGGCCGCGAGCCAATTTTATACTCTTATCAATGTGAATGTTAACATGTCAATGTGAATATTCACATTGTCAACAGACCGGGCCAGGCCCGCCCCGGGCCGCCCACGGGCCGTAGGAGGGTTTCGGGCAGCCACGGGGCGCGGGCTAATTTTATACTCTTATCAATGTGAATGTTAATATGTAAATATGAATATTCACATTGTCAACAGGCCGGGCCGGGCCCGCCCCGGTTGCCCACGGGCCATGGGTGGGTTTTGGGGTGCGGGTCAATTTTATACTCTTATCAATGTGAATATTAACATGTCAATGTGAATATTCACATTGTCAACGGGCCGGGCCCGCTCACGGGTCGTGGGCGGGTTTCAGACAGCCACAGGGCGCGCTAATTTTACACTCCTATCAATGTGAATGTTAACATGTCAATGTGAATATTCACATTGTCAACGGGCTGGGCCGGGCCCGCCCCGGGCCGCGGGCAGGCTTTTGGCCGCCCACGGGACGCTGGCCAATTTTATACTCTTATCAATGTGAATGTTAACATGTCAATGTGAATATTCACATTGTCAACGGGCCAGGCCGGGCCCGCCCCAGGCCGTGGGCGGGTTTTTGGCCGCCCATGGGCCGCAGACCAATTTTATACTCTTATCAATGTGAATGTTAACATGTCAACGTGAATATTCACATTGTCAACGGCCCGGACCGGGCCCGCCCCGGGCCGCCCATGCACTGCGGGCCGGTTTCGCGCCGCCACGGGACGCGGGCCAATTTTACACTCCTATTAATGTGAATGTTAACATGTCAATGTGAATATTTACATTGTCAACGGGCCGGGCCCGCCCCTGCTCGCTGACGGGTTTCGGGCCGTCCACGGGCCAATTTTACATTCCTACCAATGTCAATTTAAAAATATGAATGTTCACATCATAAATTGCTAACCGTTCAAAAAATATTTATAAGGGTATCAAAATTAAATATAAGGGCATAAGTGTCCAAGAAAATAGTGTAAATAAATAAAAAAGACTTTTTGGAATAAAACTATACATACATGGGACTAAATGGGTTAAAAAATTCCTTCATGGACTTCTTGGGCTAAAACACTTCTAAATAGGATTTATCAATAATTTTCCCCAAAAAGAATAAAGAAGTTATATGATTTAAATAAGTTAATAAGTTGACTTTTTTTTTTTCTAATTGTTAACATAGACCTATGGGAATTGACTTTTTTTAAGTAATTTTTTATTTTATTTTTTATACAATCAAACTAAAAATCAAATTAAGTTTTAAGTCTCATTAAATAGAGTCGATTACATGAATTATTTTTCTTCACTTGACTCTATCAACGGCCGTTTAATTAATCAAATTAAGAATATGTAAACAAAATAAGAGAATTGATTGATTTTTTTTGTATTAACTTTTTGACTAATTTATTAACATGTATCCAAAAAAGCTTCAATTTAATAAAAATTATCTCGCATTTTTTTTTTTTAAGGTGTTTTAGGGATTTGGGTCATCGTTTCACTCAAAAGTCTATTGGGCTTGGTGGACTTTTGCCCAGTCCAACTTATATCCGATGTGGGGTTGGCTTGAATCAAGTGAGATTGAGGGCTATTTTGAGAATTAATTATTTTAGTTAATTTTTTTACTTTTTATTAAAAATAAGCAAAAAAAAGTAGAAGAAAAGTTAACTTCTAGGTAGTGATTTTTTATTTTTTATTTTTAAACTAAATAACCTATTAACTTGTCCTAAGACCATCTCCAACGGTAAATCAGATTGATCACCAGATTTGAATTTGATGAAAAATGACCACTTTTGTCTCTCCAACAGTTTTACCAAAATAATATCAAATTGAGAGCAATCCAAAACTTTCACCAAAATGAGAAACTAGATCAGATTTCACCAAAATACTATACGTTTACGTTAGAGGTGGGTCCTACCAGACAACCGGCTGGACGTTCGGCCAGTGATCCCACTAGTCGTCCGTTGCATACAAAAAATGCAAAGCTGCTATATTCAGGCGAAAATGAGCTATGTTCAGTTCTTTCTTGCATTGCTAAGCCTATTTCTTCGATCAAATTTGAATCAATAGGTACAGATTGTTCCCCAAATCTTGACGTAGGTTTGGAGAGCACTGACCTTGCGAGCGATAGGTACAAATTCTTTTACCATTGGAATTTATAAAAATAATTAAGAAAAAAGAAAAGAAGAAACTCTGTACACACACACATATATATACAAATGATAGCAAGAAAAATAAGATACATTTGATAAATTTTTGGAAGAAAGTGTAGCGACTTTATGGGATTGGTAGTAGTAAGGGTTTAATTTTAGTAGAGCATTGATTTCAAAAGCAATTGCTTTGTACTATATTTGTATACTTTCTACCTACCTACTAAAGATGTCCATAATATATATGAAAGTAGCTATCTTTCAGCTTGAATAAAATTCACCCAGATCAAAACTAAGTTGTTTGCTGATTCTTTGAAATAGAAAAAATCAGTTTCACTCCATAGACATAGAGAGAGAGAGAGAGAGAGAGAGAGAGAGATTGACTTATGAGTAAAAAATAGAGGGTAAGCCAAGGGGTATTGTGTTTAGGTAAGAATTTGAGATACTCACTATGTTCTACTTCAGTTATGGTGCCTTCCAAATATAATGTACCTCTTTTGTATGGTATATGGTACATGGTACATAGATTAATGTGTTTATATCAGTTTTTGGAAGAAAATCATTATTGGAGGCAACAAAAAATGGAAAATATTTAATGGAGGGGAAAAAAATGGGAAAAAAAAATTGAGAAACAATTGGGAAACAGAAATGGAGGGAAAAAAAAAATTTCAGTGCCTTGACCAGTCGACCGGCCAATTGTCTCACCGGACGTTCCCAGTCTTTTGATGCAAGCTACAGTGCAACTGTTGGAGTAGCTCGTATCAGATTGAGAAACTTGCATTTTTTTTTTTACTTAGATTTGGTGAAAAAATTGGTGAATCGTTGGAGATGCTCAAAGGTCTCTTTTGCCAACATCTAAAAAAGTCAACTTATTGACTTATTAATTTAATTGGATCATATTATTTTTTTACTTTTTTACATATCTTTTAATAAGCAAAAAAAAAAAAAAATGTATAAACGATACTCAAAACAACGTGAATTAGGCTAGACTTGAGTCTAGGGTTTGTTGTATTTGGCCCCTTAACCCATGAAAGATGAGTCGCCAAAATTCATCTTTGAGTTTTTCTATCCTTCTAGTTATGTAAATTTAGTCATTGAATTTTGAGTTTATTTGGGATGTGGGTTGATTTTTTGGTTTTTTGACTAATCTGGGGTAAAAAGTCTTGTTTGTGATGGACTTTTCGAATTTTTTTTTTGAGTCTTGTGAGAGAAAAAAATGAAGGGTGTGTTTGGTTTGTGTTTTGAGATAAATTTTCAAAAAAAAATTTGAGAAAAAGTTTAGAATTTTTTTTGATTTGTTTGGTTGTATATTTTGAAAATAGTTTTAGAATTTGGAATGATTTGATATTTTATTGTAGTTGAGTGGATATGTGTGAGAAAAAAAATAATTGAGAAGGAGAGAGAAGAGAGGAGAGAGAAAAAAGTGATTGATTGATGTGTAGGAAAGAGAAAGTGATTTTGGAAATTTTTTTCAAAAATTGTGTTTTGAGAGTTAAACCAAACAAGGCTGAAATAATTATAGTTTGAATGTGACATTTTGTCTTATTAACTTTTTAATTTTTTTTTTTTTTTTGTAATGATTTTAAACCGAATGTGATATGTCAAACGAGTACCTTATAAGAATTTTGAAATATGTAAATTTTAAAACATAATCTAATAATTAAAATTAAATCAATGGAGTAAAGAATCTTGAGCTTAACATATTGTCATAGAAAGAACTGCAAAACACACAAAAAATGATAATTGCTCATTTAAAAACAAAAAAATAAAAATAAAAATATCTCTCGTGATTGGTGTCAAAATAATAATGTGAAAGTCAAATTTTATTAGTGTCAAAATATTATACATTAAAATTTTATTCCGACACCTATCTAAAAAAATTTGTTCTGACTTGTACAAATACAAATGTTATTTTATTTTTATTTTTTCACAAAATACTAAATAAAAATGGTATTTGTAGATTTCATTATAAGAAAGGTTAGCAGAGTGTTGCCCAATTTTAATAATAATCAAATTTTATGTCTAATTTGTCATAAGATTTGACCTTTTTTAAATTTTATAATAATTTGGCAAATCATGGGAGATGATATTCTAGTTATCTTACTAATTTTTAATTTAATAAAAATTATAGTACGCGTTTAAAGATAGTCCAAAAATAATTTTCCAGATTGTTACCCAAAATCAAATCACATATAACGATTGAATAAATAAATAAAAAAGAAAAGAAAAAAGGTGATGGAGTCTCATTTTGAATTTATCTTTTAGAAAAAAATACAGACTCATCAAATTTGTCATAAAATTTATTCAAAAAATACTTGTTTCCACTTTTCAAAAAATTTTACTTTCTTATTTTTCGTATTTTTTTATTTTTACTGAATTTTTTAAATATTTTAAGCAATTTTTTTACTTTTTAAACATACTTAACATAAATACACCTAAAAAGTAAAAAAAGTGTAAAAAAAATCTTTTAAAAATTCACTAAATATCAAAAATACAAAAAAAAAAAAAAAACAAGAATTCAGTACATTTTTTTGTATTTTTATGTATTTATTAATTTTTTAAAATATTTTTTCATAATTTTTTACTTTTTAGATACATCTAAGTAAGGTGCATCTAAAAAAGTAAAAAAAATGTTTAAAATTTTAAAAATATTCACTAAAAACAAAAAAATATGAAAACTAAAAAAGTGAGTTTTCAAAAAACTTAATAGAGAAAACTTAAACCAAACACACTGAATGTATCTATGATGGAGATTAACCTTGATAGATTAGGAGTCATATCAACAATAAATTTGATCCATTCAATTTAAATTATGAATAAATTTTTAAATATATTTTCTAAATTTGAAACTACTTTTTTTTTTTGTGAACAAGTAAAATAGGAAAAAACCGATAGGCAGAAAACAAACAAAGGACTAAAAGGCCTCCATCAAAGCCGCAAGAGCAAGACGAGATCTGGAATCTGGTTGAAGTATTGAGGCTACAAATATTACCAAATTCGGCCTTAGCCGTCTTGATCCGAAACAGTGTTGAGAAAAGATCCACAGGCCTCTGATTAAACGCAGACTCCTCGTTTAGGAACAAGTTTTTTTAATAATTTTTTTATTTTTTAATTAAAATATGATATAAAAAATTAATATTTAGAATGACTTTTTAATTTTTTTTACAAAAAAAATGTATAAAATGTAAAAAAAAAAAAAAATTAACTTTTTAATATAAATTGTTGACCTTTTAATTTTAAACTAAAAAATAATGTTACCAAACAACACCTTGTTACTCTCCTTCCAAATAAACCACCCTGTCCAAGCAATGGAATTAAGTGGTGTTTTGAAAAGTTGGTAAAAAGTTAACTTTTTGACTTTTTTAGTGACTTTTTTGACAAAAAAACTGAGTTGTTTTGGATAAAAAAACTAACTTTTTAAACTAAAAAAACTAAAAAGCCAAAAAACTGATTTTTTACCAATCTTCCTGAAGTGCCCCTAGAGAGGCTGATACAGTGATACACTCCTTTGAGCTATAAAAATACTCCATCATATCACAGGACCACTTCAAGATCAAATGAATAGGCCTACCCGTAACTTTGAATGCATACTCCCCTCCAAACCATACTCCATCAATACAGAGCGTCGTTTGAGAAGTTGACCACTTCAGTTTGGATTTTCAACTATTTTAGTTTAGTTAAAAAAATTGTATTTGAAAAGTTGATTAATTTTTTTTGTAATTAATTTCATGGTAGTGTAGTAAGAGAAAAAGTAAAATTATAATTTCGATGTGACACTTTATTTTATTAACTATTTTAACTTATTTTAACCCAAAAAATCACCAAACTCACTTCCTAAACAACCCTAGGAGGTTTCACAATTGGAACATAATTACACTTACATTACTTTTAGTAAAATTAAAAAAAAAAACCAAAAATTAATATACATGGTATGAAAATACAAAAATATACAAAGTAAATTTATATTTTAATGTAAAAAAAATGAGAATATTATTTTTTTATTTACACGACTAAGCAAATTTCTCATTAAAAAGGGACCAATATGACTAGCAAATTTTCATTACAAATCAACCAAGTGTTATATAAATTAAAATATAAAAGAAATCTAATGTAATTATAATTTATCAAATAAAATATTGTGAAACTAAAATATCTCCGTAGGTGAGGCGCGTGGGATGTAGACCCAAGTATTACGGAACACCGTGTGTTGACTCTCTCTTCTCAATCTTAAAATTTTAGTTTAAAATTTGTAAAAACTTTAATTTAAATTTTTAGTGTATATTTTTAATTTTGTAATTAATTTTTTAACATTTTAAATACATTTAAAAAGCAAATGTTTTTTGAGATCTCTACTAATATTACTTTTTAAAAAAATAAGGACAAACAAATTTTCTAGTGTTCAGGTTGTCCAATAACATGTTTAACCATTTTGAACAAAAATAATTCCCTATAATTAGTTTAGCATCCACACAATTTCATCTCCACAAACCCCTATTGAATAATGTGATAACAAAAAGACAAATTAATAATACACGCTCTTACACTCCTCTCTTCTTTCAAAACCTTCTAGCCACACATTTCTCCTTTCAAAACCTTCTAACCAATTTTGTCACGTCATTCAGGGGAATTTGTGGTGAAAAATTGTGTGAATGAAGCATTTTTCTAATTAGTTACCTTTTACATTGTTTAAATCATTTCAAAACTTTAAATTTAATAACTTTTGATTTACATATATATATATATATTTGTAAAATCTATATTTTAAAAATCTTATTGGTAAGATCTTTGAAACAAGATCTATGAGTAATACGAAATTCTAATGAAAAAATTTATGAAATTTTGCTGTGTTCATTTTTATGTCACAGTAAAATTTCTCTTACTTCATACAAAGAAAAATTTTACTTAGAGACAAAGAAACAATACAGAAAATTTTGTTTTTCAATATAGAGAAAATTATATTTCAACACAGAGAGAAACAAAAACACAAAAATTTTGTGTTTCAACACAAAGAAAATAAAGAGACAATGGGAGAATAAATGAGAGGGGATTTAAAACTCCTATATTAAATTTGTGAACAAATCGGCGATAATGAAATAAATCGACCAGAGATAAAGTAAAACATGTTAAATCTATGCATAGATCAGAGATAGGCTATCGATGGTGGTCAATGGCAGTGATTGGGCAACGGTGGTATACGATAGAGTGTTGGTAGATGTGGTGGGGGGAGAGAGAGAGAGAGGGGGACCAATAAAAATTAAAGAAAAAAATTAGGACATTATGTAAAAATTTGTCCTTATTCTCTTAAAACATGTCAATTTTCAAGCACATTCAAACAACAATGCTCAACATTATTCTCCTCAAATAAAAAAAGGCAAATTATATTGGCATCAATATAAAGTTGTTTGAGAAGTTGACTATTTTAATTTGGCTAAAAAAATTATATTTAGAAAGTTGATTAAATTTTTTTGTAATTGATTTCATGGTAGTAAGAGAAAAAATAAAATTATGATTTTAATGTAACAATTATTTTATTGACTATTTTAACTTATTTTAACCAAAAAATCCACCAAACTCACTTCCTAAACAACCCCTAGTAAGTTTTACAATTTGAACATAATTACACTGATATCACTTTTAGTAAAATTAAAAAAACCAAAACTAATATACATAGTATGAAAACATAAAGATAGACAAAGTAAATCTATATTTTAATGTAAAAAATATGATAATATTATTTTTTTATTTATACAACTAACCAAATTTCTCATTAAAAAGGGACCAATATGACCAGCAAATTTCTCATTACAAATGGATCAAGTGTCACATAAATTAAAATATAAAATAAATTTAATGTGATTATAATTTATCAAATAAAATATTGTGAAACTAAAATATCTCCGTACGTATACCCTACGGTAGTTGAGGCGCGTGGGATGTAGACCCAACTATTACGAAACACCGTACCGTGTTGTTGACTCTCTCTTCTCAATGGAAAAATTTTTAGTTTGAAATTTTTAAAAACTTTAATTTATATTTTTAAAATTTTTAGTGTATATTTTTAATTTTGTAATAATTGTTTTAACGTTTTAAATATATTCAAAAAGTAAATGTTTTTTGAGATCTCTACTAATATTACTTTAAAAAAAATAAGGATAAACAAATTTTCTAGTGTTCAAGTTATCCAATAACATGTTTAACCATTTTGAACAAAAATAATTCCCTATAATTAGTTTAGCATCTATACAATTTCCTCTCCACAAACTCCTCATGAATAATGTGACAAGAAAAAGACAAATTAATAATACACGCTACTATACTTCTCTTTTCTCTCAAAACCTTCTAACGACTCATTTTTTCTCTCAAAACCTTCTAACCAATCTTGCCACGTCATTCAGGTAGGTTTGTGGTGAAGAAATTGTGTGAATGAAGCATTTTTCTAATTAGTTACCTTTTATATTGTTTAAGTCATTTCAAAACTTTAAATTTAATAACTTTTGATTTACATATCATTTTTTTTTTGGTTGTAAAATCTATATTTTTAAAATCCTATCGATAAGATCTTGGAAACAAGATCTATGAGTAATATAAAATTCTAACGAAAAAATTCATGAAATTTTGCTGTGTTCGTTTTTATGTCAGTAAAATTACTCTTACTTCATACAAAGAAAAATTTTACTTGGAGACAAAGAAACAATACAGAAAATTTTGTTTTTCAATATAGAGAAAATTATATTTCAACACAGAGAAAAACAAAAACATAACAATTTTGTGTTTCAACACAAAGAAAAATATAGAGATGCAAAGAAAAGAAAGAGACAAGGGGAAAAGAAATGAGAGAAAAGAGATTTAAAACTCATATATTAAATTTGTGAACAAATCGGCGATAATGAAATAAACCGATTAGAAATAAAGTAAAACATGTTAAACTTATGCACAATGGCAATGGTTAGATAACGGTGGTATATGATAGAGTGTTGGTAGACGTGATTGAGATATATATATACATATATAAAATTTAATAAAAAAAAGGACACTGATAGATGAATGTTGGTGGATGTGGTAATGATGTTGGAGATACAATAGAAGTGATACCGAAGATAGATCGTGACGCGAGAGAGAGAGAGAGAGAGACGACCAGGAAAAAATTAGGACATTTTGGTGCATGTATGTCAAAATTTGTCCTTATTCTTCTAAAATTTAAATCTTAAAGATCTTTGCTACCAAAATAATTTTTGTTATCCTTAAATCCTTACACAAACATGTATGGAGGACCTCTCCCTAATTTCCCCTAAAATTTTTGCAAAAAATCTTTAAAAACTCGTTGAATACAAAAAATACAAAATGTATATGCATATATATATATTATAAAAATTCAATAAATTTTCATATTTTTTTAGTGGTATTTATTGAATTTTTTAAAAATTCTTCACAAATATTTACTAGATAAGTGGATATGAAAAGTAAAAAAGAAAAATATTAAAACATTAAAACATTAAAAAATTCATTGAAAATAAAGAATATAAAAAATTATTTTTAAAAACTTAAAACCAAATAAAGTGAGTATATTTATATTAGTTAAAAGGAAAAATTACACAAATAGTCCCTATAGTTTAGGGCTTGTGTCACTTTGGTCCCTGACTTTTTAATTGTGATACATTTGACCCTAAATTTTGAATCTTGTTCCAAATAAGGACAATTGAATATATAATTAGATTTTTCAAGGATAAAATTGTCAATTTGATAAAATATAAACTAATTTGACAAAAATAAATGTCAAACAAATATTTTTAAATTTTTAAAAATTATTTTTACCTACTAAGAATAAAATTATGTAAAATTGATAAATCTTTTAGACATTTATTTATTTTTTTTACCAAATTAATTTTTATTATATGTTTGGATGATGATCATGTAAAATTAATTTTAAAAAATTAATCATGTAATTTTATATAATTTTATCATTGGTGGATAAAAATATTTTTTTGACATTTATTTTTGTCAAATTAGTTTATATTTTATCAAATTAACGATTTTACCCTTGAAAAATCTAATGATATTTTCAATTGTCCTTATTTGGAACAAGATTCAAAATTCAGGGTCAAATGTGTCACAATTGAAAAGTCAGGGACCAAAATGACACAAGTCTCAAACTATAGGGGCTATTAGTGTAATTAACCCTAGTTAAAATAATGAAGTTTATTGTCCTTGTGTTGGCTTTTAAGAGAGAAATGGAAACATGGCATGATGGGAATGGCCTAAAGTATTACTTTCTGGATCTGGACTACCAAAGTATAAAACAATAAACAATATTTCCATATGTAGAACAAATGAGTTAGTTGCGAACATTGAGTCACTTCTATACATTCTGGGTTTGAAATATTTTGTGTACCTAGATTTTTCTCAACAATAATGCGAGAATTGCAATTTTTTCCCTATCATATTCTGCGTTTTATCTCAAGTGTCATTAAGTGGTCTCGATTCATAATTGATACCAATGCGGTGTAAACATATAAGATAGCAAAATCATTATTGAATGAGAAAACATAACACAACCAAGGGGCAAGTAATTATCTGCCCTCAAAATCTCTCACTATCTTCAAATACACTCACACCGCACAATCGAACCTCAAATTTTAATGTTTCCAGATTCCCATCAGTGTGTTACTCTTGAGTGTGCATTGGCCGGGTTTTCGGGGCAGAGAATCCCTAACCGAACCAACAATCTTCAACCCAAAAGTAACTAGCAAATCATAACCCAACTGACAAATTACAACCAATAAATTTTGCATCATGATGATGCATAATCACATTATAATTAACTAATTTAAGTTGCATAATTTCATAGAAATCAAATACATGTTAAAAATATTGTACAAATGAGGCCTGAGCCAGAGGACAATACATGTAGAACATGGCATTGTGTCCGGCCCACACTTCAGTCTACCTAAAGAGAAGATATTGTACACAAGTAAAACATCTACACAAATACCTGGTCCTCCCAACACTAGATAAATAGTTAATTCTCTAAAATTTATTTCTTGGTATACAAACACCAGTGACAAGAAAGTCCCAGGTGTGATTTTACACCAGAACTTGAAGGACTAGTCACTATCGTTTTCTGACTCTAGGAAGGCGAACTCTCTCTGCCCATCAAGCCTTATTAGGACCGATCCACGGTTCTCTTCACTCCATTCAATACCTTCCCTTTCAACGAGATTAATCACCTGCATGCATTAAATGGCAAGTTATGGTAAACTTATATATGCGCTCATGGCTCATACACACACACAACACTCACAACCCATTTAATTCTTTTAAAATGGATCTCCCCCAAGTACTGTTACAACAATACTTCTTAATCAGACCTAATGATTATGACGTGGCACCAAGAGAAGGAGAAAGAAGAGAGAATAAGAGATAATGGGGAACGCAAAGGAATTGGTTCAAGAAACAGGATGCAATAATTAATTTTGACAATATTTTATATTTTGAGATTTATTTTACTTTTGGTTCAAAGGACGAGGCCATATCAAGAAGACACATCGAATAAATAGAGACAAATGGATCAAAGTTTGCCCTAATACCAAAATGATGTAGCACCAAGAGAGGGAGAAAGAAGAGATAAGAGAAGGGTCACAACCATAACACAAACGGCCATAACCTTAAACATTCAACAATATTCCAAAACTGAATAAACATATTACATACTGAAATAAAATAGATCTCAAAACATAAAATATTGTCAAAATTATAATTATTAAACCCCTATTTCTTCAATCAATTCCTTTGTGTTCCCCATCAGAATAATTATGTAAAATAAATAAACAGTGACAAGTTCACTATATTTCCTGAAGTAATATGCATGTTTTTTGGTCACTCCATGTGCAGATTATGAAAACACACCATGCAGAAGATGACAATGTACTCACAAACATTTCCTGACATATTGCAATTCATTAACTTAAAAGAGAGTATATCACTATAATTACCATTAATCATGCTTCTCAAAATCACAATCCGAATCGTAGAATCATACAATCCTAAATAGTCAAAACAATCCAAATCGTTGTAGGATCGGTGTTATAGAAGGATTGCAAGTAGGATGGTATAGGACTGACTGTATTGGATTGTGTTGGATTGTATAGGATTGCAGTAGGATTGTAAGTAGAATTGTTGGATTTGTGATTTTTCACCTTATTTTTAATATAAGTCATTCTGATTTGTATTTTTACCTTATTTTTAATAGGAAGTAGAATCGTACGATCCTTGATAAGATCAAAGAGACCCTCTTACCGATCCTATGTAGGATTCCGATTTTAAAAACCTTGCCATTTATTCTACCACAAAATCAAAATTTGATTCAGCTCAAAGAGTCATACTCATAGCTCTTCGATTAGAAGTTCGTTCAGCAACCAGGGATCCAAATCACTATGTAATCTATATGAAAAAGTTTAACGATATGCTTGGATCAAGGATTTGTGAAGGAAAAGGAAAAAGCAAGGAAAAGTGAATAAAATCCAAGCTCTTTATTTATTTATTTTTCACTTTCCCCTTCCATTTTCCTTTGCCTTGACAAATCCTCCCTCAAATCTTTGATCCAAATACAGTCTAAAGCCAACACACTTCACAGGGAGGCAAGGAAGGAAGAATTTAAGAAAACTCTCATAACTTCTATAGTAAGATATGACACAAATAGAAAGAAAATTTTCATAAGAAAATGAAAAAAAGAACCAGGATGACTAGAACCCATACCGACTGCTTCAGCTTTGACTTCCCCACACCATGGCTCCCACATCCCGTGATAACCCTGAAAATCTGGACAGCTACAGCAGAGAGAGGGAAAAGAAAGAGTGGTGAGGGTATGCTACAAAATTACAACCCAGAATAATTAAATTTATTTCGCACAAGAACAAAATGAGAACACTCAGATACATAATCCATTAGGAAAATTCTTACAGCGTACATATGCTCCAAAGAGTAGGTGAACTTTTAAAACTTTATAGCTTGTTTGACATGTTGGCCATGCAGATCAATTGTTATCACATTTTCTATATTCTTGTTTCTGCACAATCCCAGCAAAATAAAAGCTTCATCTAAGAAATACTGAAAAGTAGAGGTGAAAAAAGTAAAAGAATTTTTTTTTCTTCCTGCTTCATTGTGCAACAGCTTACCTAGCTTTGAATATCTCTTGGCTTGCTTTTTCATCTGCCTCTCGAGCCATTTTGTTGTATGACCTTCCCTAAAGCAAGGCAGAAAAATCTATTCAATTTATGGCTCAGGCCAAATGGAGTATAACTCAACTGATTTAATCACGTTAAACTTTTCTTTGTGCCATGATTGATCAACACTTATCAAGAAGTCCCTTCATCTTAAATTACACCATCTACAACTGCACAGCTCAAGACCATTCAGCATTAAGGCCCCCATAACTACAAGTAATATAACAAGAGCATCTAGCAATCAGATAAATAATGCTAATAAAATCAATTATGGGGGTCAATTATTTATGCTATACTTTCTTTATCCCACACCCTTGTCTAAGTGTCAGTATCCGACACAAGTATGTGATTTATTTTGAAGAGTCCACGTAACATAGGGTGATAGTTCCAATAAACAACTATGTAACCATCATGTGTTTATCTTAAACAACAATATAAATCAGTAATCAACAAGGGAAATTGAGCAACATTGATTGGAAACAAACACACCCACCTGCTCAGAAAGGTAAGCTGCATATTCCCGTTCCCCATTAGAAAATGCTGTTGCAGCCTGTAAAAGATATGATATTTCCATGACGATTACAGGAAATATGTAATCTCAAATTAAAAACACAGAAGTGGTACGACAATGCCATCAGAAGTAGACAAAAGTGCTGGGCTCATTTTACCTTCTGATAGTAGGATTTCATTGAATCCCAGTGCTGCGTTGCAGCTTTTCTATGCACCTGATATGCATCTCCTTTAGCTACAATATACAAGAAATGTTAAAAGGTATGGTGAAGAGCTGGACATGGCCCAATATATTTGTTAAAATTATGATGCGTATATAAATAAGGCTGTGTTGGCCCAATATGTTTGTTAAAATTATTATTTAATTCCACACATTTTTTTCTATGAAATAACACATTTGCCATCTTCACGAATAATCTCTCAATGAATCCACCCACATCAGAAACCATAATTTTGTATTGTTTCTTTCCCTAGGCTTGGATAGGCACAGAAAGTGGGTCTCTCTCTTCTCCTGCCAACAAAGACTCAATAACTGTCCATGGGTCTCTCCCTCTCTCTTCTTCCTCCCTTTTTCTTCTTTATTTCTCTCTCAAAGCAACACCCTCCAACCTCAAGATGATCGTTACAGTACAATCACCATCAGAAACTCTCTCTTACAGCAACTGCACACTGTTTCTGTCTTCCTTTTTTTACTCTTCAAGAACCCAATCACCTCTCTCTCTACAGCAACTGAACAATGTTTCCTTTTTTTTCTCTTCAAGACCTTAATCACCTCTCTCTCTCTCTCTCTCTCTCTCTCTACAGCAACTGAACAATGCTTCTCTGTTTTCCTTTTTTTCACTATTCAAGACTCTAACCACTCCATGGATGAAACCAACATCTCTCTCTCTCTCTCTCTATAGCAATTGAACAATGTTTCTCTGTCTTCCTTCTTTTCACTCTTCAAGACCCTAATCACCCAATGGATGAAACCAACATCTCTCTTGCCCATGTATAGTGCTGAACGGATATTTTCAAGTGAACCGACTGTTCTACAACTCAGGGCTCCTATCAAGATATTTGGTGATTTGCATGGGCAATTTGGAGATCGTTTTTTGTTGTACATTAATCTGCAGTGGCATCGTGCATATGTAGATCTGTACATAAAGAAGAGGAGAGATGGCTACTGTTGTAGATAATGAAGTCATGAGATCTATTACACATTTGCTGCTAAAAAAAGACAAATCCCCGAAGTCATCAAGTCAACCATGGAGGTACATAAGCATGTATTTGCTTCTCATAATTGCTTGGACCAAAACATAAGCAATTCCATCCAAGTTCATGATTACATTCTATGATTCACAAACAAGCAAGCTGGTTTTCAAATCAAATTCATACCATTCAGATTTGCACACCAACTTTATTTTATTCATGCCAGGGATCAAACTCGATCACCATTTTACATCAAAAAAAAAAAAAAAAAAAACAATCTCCAACCACAACCTACAACCACCACATCAACCAGCCTTACTTTTTCACCTCTTCAGCTGTTCTCTTCTTTTTGCCTTTGTCTTGGGCGTCCCTTGCCGGTGTTGCCTCCGTGTTTCCCACGCCGCCGAGCACGTTCACTTCCCGTTGCTCCTCAACTGTCACATATGGCGGACCTCCAAATCTGAGCATCACGGTGGCCTTCCGCTTTAGCTCCTTGTTCTCTGCCTTCAGCACACATATCTCTGCTCGGGCATCCGTATACATGCTCTGGAGCAGAGCCAGTTGGGTTTTTACCTGCTGCACCTCATTTGTTCTACTCTGAAGCCAGTGCGACAGGTTGTTGACCGCCGTCATTGTCTCAACACATGACTTCAGAGTATAATGATTGGCCTCAATATCAGATTAAGCAGCCATTATCTGCTCAACTGACAACATTGGAAAGTTCAACGGCGTAAACCCAGGGGCGCTTGGTTGAGGTTCAAGGGCCATATTCTGGGTTGTGGCCTCGTTGAGGTCGGGAAAGAGAGTAAGACCACGGGACGAAGAGGCTATGTTCTAGGTAGCTGAACGGGAAGAAGAGGCCATATTCAGGGTTGGTTGTAGAGTGTTTCAGAGATAACAGCTCTCAGAGAACGACGAGTTTCAATGTCAGAAGTTTTTTTCAGCTGGTTTGTTATGCATCAGCGGCAGCCTCGCCTGGGTTTAAATAGGCAAGGCAGACACGCGCCTCTCAACGCCAGACGACAAATCGGCGCGCCTTTTGATGGCTGTCGAGCACGTCTTTTGATGGCACGCCTTTTGATGGCACGCCTTTTGATAAGATTGGACACGCCTTTTGAGGGTGCGACTTTTGAGGGTCCGACAAGACTCTGTAAACTGTCTCGACTTTGATTCCGGTTAGCTTCTATATGGGTCCGACAAGACTCTGTAAACTGTTCTGACATTGATTCCGGTTAGCTCCTAATGGGTCCGACAAGACTCTGTAAACTGTCCCGACTTTGATTCCGGTTAGCTCCTATATGGGTCCGACAAGACTCTGTAAACTGTTCCGACATTGATTTCGGTTCTCTACTACAACGGTTCGACACAGCCATATAGTGTCTTCTACAACGGTCCAACATGACCCCGTAAACTGTCTCCTACATGGGTCCAGCAAGACTCCGTAAACTGTTTTCTACATCGGTCCGATATGACCCCATAAACTATCTTCTACAACGGTCCGACATGACCCCATAAACTGTCTTCTACCTTGGTCTGCCATAACCATACGGTCTTCTACAACGGTCTGACACGACCATACAGTGTCTCCTATCTACTTTTATTTTATTTGTCAGATTATTTTTTCCTGTTTTGTTACTCTCTCCAAACTCAAGTTGGTTAGTTCCTAACCCCCTTGAGTTTGAGGGGGGCTGTTGAATGTAACAATTTCTATGTAACAATTTCTACCTACTCCACCTACAATTTTCTACCTACTCCACCTACAAATACTCCACCTACTCTACATTAGTTAGTGCTCCATTAGTTAGTGCTATAGTTGGTGCCCCATATAGTTAGTGATATAGTTAGTGATCCATTATGGTATAGTGCTCCATTATGGCTCCATTGTATCCTATTTCTCTCTATAAAAGAGAGCTCTTGTAAGAACATTTTATATCTATCAATAATATCAATACATTAATTTCCTACAAATACACATTGTCACCATCAAGTCTACTTCTCTGTTCACACCTTAGTAGCAGGAATCGTCTCAGATGGTGATGACTCTAAGGAAGAAGTGCGATTTTGGGCTTCTGAGGAAGAATCGCAGCAGAATCGCAAATCTGAGGAGAGGGAAACGCGAATCTAATGAGAGAAGGAAGCACTCGAGAGGGCAAGGAGAGAACCTGGTCGCTGGCTTCGATCCTCTGTTCGACGACTTCGATCTCGCCCTTTGACTTCTCCTAGGTCTTCGTCTCTCTCTCTTCTCTCACCCTCGATCTCCTTTTCGTCTCTGTTTGCTTCTCTCTTTCTTCGTCTCTGTTTGCTTCTCTTGCTTCTCTATCTCTCAATCTATTCTATTCTCTCTCTCTCTCCATTTTCATATTTGACTTTGTTTTATACAATATAATTTATCATAAACAATATAATTTTTATGTCTAAAATAAAAAATTATTTATTTTATCATATATAATATAATTTTTATTTATTATTTATTTTTTTAACAATTATTTCTTAACTTCTTAACATATAATAAATAAAATAAATCATCTAATTGTTTAAAAGAAATCTATTTAAATCATATATAATAAAAAAATCTTTAAAAAAATTATAAAATAAAACATCTAATTTTTATTTATTATTTATTTTAACATAATTTATTATTACTTATAATAAATAAAATATAATTAATAAAAATAATACATGAACACTCCTAATCTACGACTCCTCTAAGTGGCCACGTTTCCCCGCTCTCGCTTCATGCAATTAAGGTTCACACCCTGACCAGCTTCGAGTCTTATCCTAGAGTAGTTCGTGAATGCATGATGGATCGTCGACTCAATGGCGTATTGACTTGTATTTGATGAAGGTAGAAGTTCTGCGATTTGTGAGGGAGATAGCAGAGAGAGAAGATAAGTGGAGAGATACAGTGCACAGAGGGACTAAAAAAGAAAGATGAATGAAGAATAGAGCAAAGATAGAACCATCAATCTTATATGTAAAAGGGTATAACCATTTCAAATGAAAAGTGTGGCATTAGCGCCATCCATATATAAATATATATATATATATAGAGAGAGAGAGAGAGAGAGAGAGAGAGAGAGTTACAAACATGGGAGCACCGGAGTTGTCATGATGACATCTCTGACAACTCATGAAACTTTAAAAGATGTACACTAGGAAAAAGGGGTGCCCTTTTTTTCATATATATATTTTACTTTCACCCTAAATCAGCTTTTCTAAAATTATTATTAAAAAAAAGGCCACATAGGTGTCCTAAAGCCCGTCTAGGCATTGAACACGTTTGTCCATAGTGTCTCCAATGTATCCTGCCAAAAAAATTAAAATAAAAAAAATTGACTTGCCACAGAGCGTGTCAAACACATGGACACACGCATATATGCGCTATGTCGAACATGAACATGGCACCCATCTTGAAGTGTTTGTGTTTCCTATGCATCCTCATCTAAGCTACACTCATTTTATGAAAGTGTTGTTTCTTAGTTGTCCAATTTTCTATCCTATAAAATTTTCACTCTTTGTTTTCAATCTTCACATCTCCATTATTTATACTTTTATTGTTACTAAAGTTACATTTAATATATTCAAATTTAACTTTACTAATTTTAAAACATTGACTATAATCATTCTCTCTAGATTTCAATTTTAATGTTAATTCCTCCCGAAATTTCATCTACTAGAACAATATACACCATGGAATATCATCCTAAATGTTTTTAGTTAATTCAACTGACTAAGACATATAGATAATGACTCCGAGCTGACCCTTCAAGCAATATTACAATGATTCAAAATTGACTAATTTCTCTGGTAGATGATCTAATCGTAGTCACATGTTCAAAATATATATTTTATCGCATCAATTTACCTTTCAATCACACATTTTTCCTCTAAAACCCACCATATTATATCTCTAGGGACCCTACCATAAACTTTTTTTAAATCTATAAAAATCATATGAAGATCCCTTTTCTTCTCTTTGTACTTCTCTATTAATCTTCTTAGCAAGTATATCGCTTTTATAATTAATCTACCACATATAAATTCAAACTGATTCGCTGACACCGTTGTCGTAACTCTTAGACGACGCTCAATCACTCTTCCACAATTTCTTAGGTGATGCAAACAAAATGTCATACGACAAATTTTTTCATACCATGAATGTGCTCTGGTTCTGTGGCATCAGCAGGGTCATAATCAAATCTTTGTCCCACAGACTCCATCCTTTTCACTACATCCCTCCAGTTCATAGCGTTTGGCTCATGTTTAGAACTCTTGGACATGTTAAACAAAGATTCCAACACCTTCTGAGGGAGTTCTAACTCAGAACTCCTAGGGTCAGTTGGAGAATGAACTTTAGAACCCGTGAGAACCTCTGAATAATTCCTGAGAAAATACAATTGGGAAAAAAAAAAACACAACTATGCTTTCAGGATCCAGTTCCAAACAATATTAAAGTACAAGAACAAAATTAATCTTCAACCATATAACATTTAACTATAATGCCATAAGGCACAGAAGCAAATACATTTATGTCAATTTAAGTGTTCAAAATAGATAAAGAAATACTGTAGTTGCATACAATGGATAACACATAAAATAATTCACTTATAAAGTTGACAATTGATTATAAAGCATAATCTCAAGGCCTTTTAGCTGGCATCTCTCTCTCTCTCTCTCTCTCTCTGAAAAACTTATGAAGTACGAAGATACCTTCGTGTTTGAGATTTGTTTCGTATGGCTACTTTTGGAGACCAAGCAATTGAACAGTTTTAGATTCAAGTAACCTCAAACGAAGAATGCCAAATTGGGTTTTGTGTATAAAGCATTTATCCTATCTCTGTGGATGGTTGATTAAAGTTTTGTATACATTACAAACATGACCAAGGATATTGGGAATCAAAATAATTTTTTAAAATTCTGCTGTGAAATCCCTATCAGAGATTTTGGTAGAAACCTATCGAGCCTATTCATAGATACCTAAAACCCAACTTTCTTTCAAAATTCATTTTCAGTGCCATCCCCATGCAAGACAATTGGCATACCATTACAAATATGAATGTAGAGAAACAGATAAGAATTATCCAGAAGAAAAATAGGTTACATCAACAATTTGAATAAGTTACCTGCAACGATCCATAGACCACACGCTATCTTGAATTTCGCTTTCAGATGTTTGAGAAGTTGAGTCAGATACCCTATCCGTTAACTGTAACAAAATTTTCATGAATCACAAAAGTTCACTACAATAAATTGCAAGGGTCTTCAAATATGTTGTAAACCTAAAGAGAATCGTCACACAAAATGACTGCACTTTCTATTTCAAACTTGTACTCCAAAACATTTTCAGTTACTAAAAGGAATGCTTGTGTCATCAGTATTTGAAAAACCAAAGCAAGTATACTTCAAACAAAAATTGCCAACTAGACAATAAACTTCAATAATCAGCTTACCATGGTCTGGATTTTCAAACTATCAAGCTAAACAAGCAAAATCAACTCATCAACTCAAGATAGCTCCATTTCATTGCAGATTTCCGAAGTACACAACTCGTGACAACATCATTAACAGTAGGAAACTGAAAGGCCTATTTTGGGAAGTCACACTTTTAGCCAAAAAGTCAAAAAGTCACTACAAAAAAGTCAATTCTTCTCTCTACAATTTTGCACGTCTTTTCGCAAGAAATCAAAAGGTCACTAAAAAAGGCAATTCCCAAAAAAACCCTGAAAATTGATAGTTAAACCATAAATTTATCAACTGCATAGGAGTAGACTACAGAGAGAATCAGCATTGTTAAAGCAGAAAAAAGGGAATGGACTTGGGCCCCATAAAGGTTTCAAGTGAAGGTATGTAGCATCATAGCACGGGTACCTCTACAAGGGTGTCGAATTGATGTTCATCAAATACTCATTAGTGAGTGCGTGCTGGATTCTTCCAAAATGTATCCATGATTCAAAAATAACTTTTAACTTTTAAATAATTTTTCTTTTTTTTTTTTGGGTGCAAACTTTGAACAATTTATCTGATACTTTCCAAATACTCAGTACATATATGCATCCAACGTGTTACTTGAAATTTTAGTACTTCCACTACAATATAGGAAAGAAATGACATTAATCCTGTTGAATTAGTCTGAAGTCCATGTCAATAGAACAAAACCATCATTTTCCTTATGCAAACTTAAATTTTATTTGTTAAAAATTTACAATGAATAATAGATTCATAAAGAATGACACCTTGTCATTAATACTGCAGAAACAATACCTTTTTACATACATATAAAACTGCATTCTCGATGTTTTTATACACTATTTTTTCAGAAATTGTTGTATCGAAATTGTTGTATCGATGGGTACATATCATGGCAAATCCAGAAAGCTTGGCACTTGGTCCCTCAAGCACTAATATGGTTAATATGGGGTGAGCAAAATAGAAGAACATTTGCAAGCATTGATTTGCCTATTTTGAAAATAGCTATGCTCGGAACATAGAAGACTTTCACAGAATGGAACTCTTGAGATAAATGTGTGGTGTGCACTTAGGCTTTCTCTTTTGAAAATTAAGAGCCTTTTTTTATTACTAATATGTATAGTTAGTGTTCCGGAGATGTTTAATCCATCTTTGAATCAATTCTTTGATTTTGTAGAGGCCTTGGAATAAGGTAAAAATTACAGGGTAAAAATCAGAGACATCTCAACATTTGATAAAAATACACAGACACCTTTTAACATTTCTAATATATCACAAAGAGCCTTGACATTTGGAAGTTGTATCAATTGCACCCATTTTGCAAATCTCTATTAAGTTTTCCAATTAAAAGACTATTTTACACTTTAATTTAAAATCATGACACCCCTTGACATTTGGCAAAAATACACAAATTCTCCTCACATTTGGTAAAAATACATGGACATCTCCTAACATTTCAATATATCGATGAAACCCGCGAACAATTGGAAGCTGTATTATTCGCAATCCAATCAATGTTAAAAGACTATCGTCGTTAATATTTCCAACAAAATTACTCTCTTACCCTTCTGTTTTTGTGAAAAATTAAAACAAAGGACAGAAGAGTAATTTTGTTGTAGATTTAAACTTTAATATGGAAAATGTGAGAATGGATTATCCATAGTGTTGTTGATTTCTTCTTGTTGTTGATAATAATTAACAAAGTTAATCAATAATTTGTCTTAAAAAAATAAACTCAGGGCATCTCAGTGCTTTTTTTTGTCAAATATCAATGGCTGTGATTTATAAACTTAAGAGCGGCTATATGAAGATATCATAGATTATGTTGGTTGACATCTGGAAAAAAATATACATATATTACTATTAGTAATGACCATGAGACTTTGAGGTCTTGCTGATACAACTTCTAAATGTCAAGGGATGTCCATGATATATTTGAAATATCAGGGAGTGATTGTGTATTTATTTTTATCAAATGTTGGGGGGAGTCCATGATTTTTACCCCAAAATATACTTACAAAAAATATCAGTATCTATATTCATGATAGATATAGATACTCATAAAGAAATTGTTGTCAGACTCATAAAGCAATTAACATGGACTTGGAAGAGTGTATTGATGTCAATAACAATTGATGACAATGATGATGCTATACATATGCATATGTGCATGAGAGAGAGAGAGAGAGAGAGAGAGTTGGTGAAAAGCTACTAATTTCTCTCTCCTTTTACCATTATGTACCTAAGGCATTAATACCAACTACGGCTGCTAATAGCAAGAAGCTCCTTGCCAATATTGCAAACTTTGTGGTGGTTGAAGTGGCTGGAAGGGTGGAGTAAGACTTTACTTTCTCGAGGGGTAGGTTCACTGTAGTTAAGACAGTTCTTGGTGGTATTCCAGTTTACTTTTTGTCTCTGTTTAAGAATCCAGTTAAGGTGGCAAGATCTTTAGAAAAATTGATGCGGGACTTTCTTTGGGAGGAGAAGGATAAGGGCAAAAAGGATCATTTGGTGAATTGGGAGACAGTTTCATTTCCTAAGGAAAAAATGGGGTTGACCATAGGTAATATTAGAGTTTGAAAAGGCTTTTCTGAGGCTTGCATTGCCTTGAGGTTAAGGTAAAACACATCAAGGCTTTGATTTTTAGGCATTACTCCCCAAAGGCTTGCGCATCATAGTTTGAGACATGCGCCTTAAGTGCACTTCGTACGCTTTCTGCGCATAAGCATATGAGGAGTATGCACATGCAGAGGTTGCCTTGGGTTTTTGTTAAACTTTTAGTCTATTAGATTGTTTAAACATAAAAAGAAAATAAAAAGAATCCCTTTTTGCAACTATATTCTACAGTAAAAATTAAGTAAATGAATAATTAAGAAAAAAACATAGTTAATGGTCAAGTGAGAATCTCAATCACTAAAGTTAAGATGTTGAATTTCACTTTCAGTGAAGGAAAACTTCCTTCTATGCAGTAAAATGTTCAACGCCTTAAGGTGAAAAGTATTTACACCTTTATATTTAATTTTGTTTTTATTTTTTTATTATTTTAAAATATTTAATTTATTCACTAAATATTAAAATTTAAAATTTAAAATGCTTACACCTCAATGCCCTGAGGCTTACGCCTCGCCTCATGAGGGATAAAACGCCTCGAGGTAGACATTCGCCTTTAAAAACTTAGGGTAATATAATGGCTAGGAACATAGCTCTACTTGGCAGGTAGTTATGGAGATTCCCAAATGAGTGTGATTCATTATGGCATACGGTTATTAGAAGCAAGTATGGGATTCATGTTAACAGTAGGGATTCGCGGGTGGTCACTAGGGGGTAATGGTCAAGCTCCGTGGAAATCAATCTCTCGCATTTATCCAATCTGGTTCCGTTTTATTTCTGAGAGTAGGTAATGGGGAAATTGCCAAATTCTGGGAGGATATTTGGGTGGGTTCTTCTTCCTTTACTGTGTATTTCCCACATTTGTACAAAGTGTCTCAGTCTCATAATTATTCTGCAACTTCGATGGCATGCTCGTCTTTGGCTCCAATATCTTGAAATTTTAATTTTCCTAGAAATCTTAATTATAGGGTAGGAAATTGGTGGATCTTTTGTGGAGGCTTGAACATGTCTCTTTGGTTCCAAATTTAGAGGACAAGTGGGTATGAGCTGTTCGTTCTACGAGCTCCTTTTCTTGTAAATCTTTTTTCGACAAACTCATTGATAAGTCTCACATACTTTTGTTCCCTTTTCACAAGAAGATATGAAAGGCTTGTGTTCCTCTTAAGGTAAAGATGTTCATGTGAATTTTGGTTCATGGAGGCACTTTAACAAATGATACATTGGAAAGGAGGAGGGTTTCCCATTCTCTAAGTTCTCAATGGTGCATATTGTGTAGCAAGAATGGTGAATCTTTGGATCATGTATTTCTACATTGTCTAGTGGCAGCGAGCTTGCGGCAAAGGTTGTTTTGTTTAGGGAATGTTATGTGGATGGCTCCAAAAGAGAGTGCACAAATGACTATCATTGATTTTTGAGTATTGGGCAAGTCGAAGAGGGCCAAGGTGCTTTGGCTTTGTGCTCTCTTTGCGATTTTATGGGTCATTTGGTTAAAGAGAAATGGGCACATCTTTGAAGAAGAATCTTGGGATGTTGATTTTTTATGAGATAAAGTTCGACATTTAGAATTGTTTTGGGTGTCGGGGTATCTTTTGTTCAAAAGAATTCCTCTCTTTTTGATTGCAGTAAATTGGGTGTCAGTTTGTAATATGTCGCGTTTTTCTTTGTTTTAGGTTTTTCCTCCTTTTGTTGTTTTTGTCATTTTTCACTTGTACTCTTTTTTAGAGGATGCCTTATCCTCCCTTCTTTTGGCTTTGTGCCTTAATAATATATTTGTTTGTTGCTGATAAACAATAATTAAAAAAAAACTAGAATTTTCCTTTTTCTGCCTTTCTTGTAGTATTAGATAATAATTTTTGCACTCATTAGGATGCCAAGGCTATGGCTTCCAATAAACCAAAATAAAATATAATAAATTTTATAACAAATATTCATTTTTTCTCATGTTAATACTATACAATAAATAAATAAAAAGAGAGAGAAAGATAGTGATTATCAACAAGCCAATATTTTTTTTGGTCAAAAATTAAACATCAAATCCTCGCCAAAATTATCGATTGAGAATTTAAAATTAAATTGCATCAACTGATACATCATCATTATCATTGATAATTTGTGTTACACTGCATCAACTGATACTTGTCATTATCAATGCTAATTCGTGAGGGAACTGACCTATCTATTTTTTATGCATGTAGCCTCCTACATTACACGGATTCGGATTCGGATTCGGGTTCGGGTTCGGGTGCGGGTGCGTATGTATCTAAGGGTCAGACATTTCAAAATTAAAAATTGAGGATACGTAGATATGAATCCAAATTTGGATACGGGCACGGAGATACATTAAATAGTTATTTTTTAAATATATTTATTATATGAAGATGAGTTTTAAAAAGTTAAGGAATAATATATTTTGTTAAAAAAAATAACAAATAAAATATAAATAACAAATAAAAATTATAAAATTATTTTAGGTATAAAATAAATTATATTATATGATAAAATAATTTTTTTTATTTTAGACATAAAAATTATATTATTTATGATATATTATATTATACAATATTTTTTTAGCTGAATAATATTATATATTATTATATTAATATCATTTATATTATATAATATAAATCTAATTAGAAAGCAGAGAGAGAACAGACACGGAGCCAAAGAAGGAGAGAGAGAGAGAGAGAGAGAGAGGGAGAGAGAGACCAAAGGGGAATCGAAGCCCTAGGGTCATTTTTTGGGTGGAATTGACTTCGCGATGTTGGTTTTCAGATCTCCTTCGATTCGATCGAGTTCGCAACTCGACTTGCTTCGCAAAGGTGAGTTTCAGCCCTTTCTCTCTCTCTCTCTCTCTCTCTCTCTCTTTGAGTTTCAGCCGTATCCGTATGTATCTAGCCGTATCCCGGCCATATTCTGCACCTGTACCTATGTCATGTCGACACGGGTACCTCAAAAACAAAGTCTGTGTAACATACCCTCTGACTAACTTTTTCTGTGCAAGGACTTCAATTCCTCAGAAAGTCTAGAGCAACAATGAAAAATAGCAAAATAATAACCAAGGGCCAAGAGAAACCAACACAATTATAAGCTACCAAAAGTAAATACCAAGAAGTTCCCACCAAATTTGTTAGGTCCCTTAGTCTTGTCAATTCTGTGAACAAACATTATTTATCGAGTCGTAAGTATTCCTGGTTTTGTGTCACTCGCTCGAGCAAAGGACTCTTGGCTTGAGCGAAGAAGCCTTTGTCCCAGTACTTTGCTCTATCAGCAAAAATACTGGGAATGGTTTTTGTGCACTCGAGCGAAGGCACTTATGGGTTTCATGCGTATCTGTCTCATCGCTCGAGTGAGAGATCCTTTGCTCGAGCGACCTTCACGGCCCCATTTTCTATAAATATGTGTTTCAATCTGTTTTAAGGTTAAGGCTTCCAGATCTTCTTTGAGGGTTTTAGGGTTTTATTATGGAGCAATTTTGTTAGGTTTCTTTGATGTTTGATTGAGTATTAAACTCACATGGTTTGACAAGCATACATCAAAGAGTTGTTTGAGTGTTTTTCTTCAAGAGTGTTCTTCTCCGGTGGAATCTGGAGATTCAAGCATGGAGTATTCGAAGGAGTTCAAAACTGTGCGCAGTCGTTGATTCAACATGGATGTTGTGGATTCAACGTCAATTTGATCAATTCTGAGACGAAAGTTGCGGTGAAAGAGATACAGACGGAGTTTGGGTAATTTGTTTAAGCTGTGTTTGGGAAGTGGCTCATTGGGCTCATTTGGCTCAATGAGCCACAAAAGACAAAATAGAATTTGAGCCACAAAAGACAAAAAATCACATCCAACCCATAATCATTACACTCTTCTCTCACAAAAAAAGCCAAAAAAGCCAAAAAGCCAAGAGCCCTTCCCAAACCAGGTTTTTGAGCCCAGGCTCATATAGCCAAAAAAGCCAAAAAAGCCAAAAAGCCAAAGAGCCCAGCCCACTTCCCAAACGGAGGCTTAGTATATTTGTATTCTTTCTTTCTTTCAAAATGATTGATTTGTGGCATTTCACAATTAGAGGTGCTCCAATTGTAGTTTTTTCACGTAAAAATCATTTGTGTCGATTTATTGATGTTAAAGCAACAATCTAAATCACTTTCGTATGTACTAGATGATTTAGATTGTTAGTTTTAATTATTTGGGAATTGTTACAATTAATCTTGATCTAATCACAAATTACTTAGGTTTTTCAAAATTAACAATTAAAAATCAGGTAACTTACATTGTCACTACATTCAAGAAAGTATTGTGCATCTTCTTTGTTGTTTGCGGTACGCTCACAAGATTGACCATTCTTGGACTGCTCAAGGGAGGAAGCTGATAATTCAAGCAATGCATTCAAAGCCTGGAAAAACATAAATATTTAAACAAATTTAGGTTCTTTAAAGAGACAATATAATACTTACATGGAAAACATGTAATTGCAGAAACATCAAGATATAAATTAACACAGCTCTACAAACTATTAGAACATCCAAAAGCGAGCGGCTATTGCCAAAGAAGAAGAGGCATTTAGCAAAGCAAGCAAAGCATTGATCTGTTATACTATGCAACTAGTCAAAACAAATTCTTGCTTTGGCAAAAGCCTCCCATACTCTGGTTGTAGACATGGGCCTATCCAAAACTACAGAAAAGTATACACCTTAGATGTCTGCCAATTTGTGATAAATAATCAAGGATCCTAATATATTCAGTGGGTGATCCATAGTTTAATATTACTGAGCCAGCATTGAAAAAGTTGCATGTTTCAATTCATGCACTATCACGCAGCTAAAAAAAGAAAACAAGGCCAAGAGAAATCAGAGGAACCAGAATTTAGAAAATGTACTCGTAAAGCCTAGCATCGAATATACATTCATCCCAAAATTTTTCCAACTTGAACTCATGTTGAAATTCTTGGTCAATAATAAGTATATTGGAAATTACTAATCAAAATCCAGTAGACAAATATAGTTACTTTGTTGGATAACAACAGTACCCCAGCATAGGACAATAAACTCTACAATAGCAACACACTCAAAAAGGTAAGAATCTGAAATTGTTCATTTAACTCTTTGCTCTCATAAATAAAATATGCGAAGCTATCTCTCGGTTCAACTTTCTAAATAATAGAACTGAAAGGGGTGAAAAGCAATGCATTTACACTCTCTCCTTTCCTTGTCTGAATTTTTTACTTAAAAAATAAAAAATGAAAGCAAGTTTTAGGCAAAAAAACAGCTATGGCTGCGGGGATAATAACGATGGAGGTGATCTAAGTAACCAAAATGTGGAGTGGGAGCGAGAGTGGGAGCATTAGAGCATCATTTATGAAAATGCTTCGAGAGTAGAAGTGCCCTTAGAGCATGTACATACATATATACTTTTAATATATGTCTATATAATTGTATTTACATGTTAATGGTGGGTGCATGGGTGATCAGCATTTGTATTAGAGAGAAAGGACAATTGGAGAGAGAAAAAAAAGATAAGGCAGAATAGAAGGAGAAATAGAAGAAAAATAAAGAGAGGGGGGTTGTTGATCTGTGTTCATAGGGTGAAGGAAATTGGAGAGAGTGTGGAGAGAGTCAGAGAACAAAAAGAGAGAGAGAAAGGACCTGGGTTTCTAAAGATAGAAGGAGATTGAAGAGAAATGGGAAACTGGACTAGAGGGAGACAAGGTTAGAGGATAAAATTGTTAAAATACAAAAATGTGCTTAGAACCATATAATTGGTTCATGAAAGTATCCCAATGCTTTAAAATAAAGAACTCCCTCTTATTCTTGTCTCTTATTCTTTTTTTTGATAAATATTCTTGTTTCTTTCTATTCTATTTGGGATTTCCAAGTCCATTTTTTTGAATGTCAAGAGAGAATATATTATAGTTTATACAAAATTATATAGTTGGCGGGATTTGGACCCACATCTCTCGTTATGAAGGAAATGTGTTCCCAATTAAATAGTGTAATCAGGTTCTTATAAAAGAACTAGTGAATATATAATTGTTTAACATTAATTTTTACAGTGTAAGTTGAATTTTATGATTCTTAATTCAATTTGATTCACGATTCGAAGAATTAGGATTTTGATTTACAATCGCCCTAAGAAATAGGAAAATATGGCTACAATAAAAATAACAAAATCTGCTGATCAAAAAATAAAAATAAAAATAACAAAATCTGAAATTTTAATTCCTCAGAAAACCTCAAAACAATTGTGGCCCTATATATAATAGGTAAAGAGGTTACTTCATGATGAAATACCTAGGATTAAAAAAATACAAAATAATAAGGTGACAAGTAGCAAATATGCAGCCACTCAATAAAAAGTTGGTGACACACATGACCTACATGCAGCCATTAGAGACAAAAGAGCAACACATGATTTTACATGTGGCCACCTATTGACACATGTCCAACATGCAACCACTACATTTAGATATTCTAAATTACATCAACCCAAATACTACTTAATCATACAACTCAAAAGAAAATCAGCTCTGTAGACTAGTTTCTTAAAGCTTGATTGTGTGCCTCTTATTATCTTTGATTACACCATCATTTAATAAAAAAGTTGAGCCCAAGCGAGGCCATGCTCGACTCATCTGTGTTCGTGAACATGGCTTTTTATTGGTTTTCTTGGAATTCTTCAAAACTGTCATGGCTACTTCCTACATCATATCCACAATTAAACAGATATATTGTAAATTCTTAAAGAAGTTTTAGGGCCATTTACTAACAATATGTCCAATATTTAACCATTGAAAAAAATAAATACCAATTCCATTACAAATAAATATAATACAATTGCAAGATAAAAGTTGCCCACAGGTTTGTACACTTTCTCAACATTTTTTCTAATCCATCTAACACACAGAGTGACTTCCATCCTTTATTCTTAAATGCATTACAATATAACATGTGTCCTAAAAAAGTGTTGTAACATGTTTTAGTTGAGCCGAGAGGAGCTTGGCTCACAAGCTTGTGAAACCAAATCAAGCTGACACAGAACAAACTTGGGTAGGCTCCTCCCCATAGAACAAAGCCAAGCCTAAGCACACAAAAGCCCTGTTTGGTGCAACTTAAAAGCTGCTTATTTCAACTTTCAGCTTAATTTAACCTATTTTGATGTGTTTGGTTTAGCTTATAGCTTTTTGGAAGTCAGAAATCAGCTTATTCTTTGAGTGGGGCAGCAGATGCTTAATTTATAAGTCAGAAATCAGCTTATGTTTATAATTATAAGCTATAAGTTGTTTAGGCATAAGCTATAAGCACTTTCCCACAGCTCTACCAAACAGGGCCAAAAGCTTGGCTCAGCTCATTTGCAGCATTACTCTAGGTGGAGGTAACAGTTAAAAAGATAGAGCTCACTACAGAGCAAAACGTAACACTAGAATAAATGGATTTTATCATGACATTGAATGGTAGGCTGCAGTAGCAGGTACACTGGAACTGTTCTGTATTGCCACTTGCTGCTGAATAAATCGCATTGTTTATTACATTAGGCATATCTTTAGGGAAATACACATACAAAACCATGTGCATATATAATATAACTAATGAAACAAAAATATAGAATTTGAGTAACCTGAGACATGGTAAGGTATCAATATAATATAGTAAATAACAATTTCTTAGAAAAGAAAATAGTGAAAACATAGTTTTTTTACTTCAAAGGCAACTAGATTTAATTTAATATAGAAACAGGTAATCTCACTTCAACCAATAAAATAATTCACAAAGCAAATAGAAACAATATGATTCATCGTGATCCAACAATTAGTTGTTTGTGTGTTAGACAACAATCTTTAGTGTTCCATGTGCTATGTCCTTGTGTCCATACCATAATTTTACACACTTCATAGCAAAGTCCCGTATCCTATAATTTGGAGAACTTATGAATCCAACATCTTCAGCCTGTACCTGTCTGTATCCAACACCCATACCTAAAGCAAAACACTCGTTGAGTGAACAGATCCTATTTCATTTTTGTACAGGCAACTTATCATACGGCAACACATTATATAGCGATCTCGGGTTTTACCCCTTGTGTACAGTGATTCCGTAGATGTTAACAGTTGTTTTAACCGTGTTTACATCCTTTCATACCTCGCATTTGAGTTATAGGATGTGTTGGGCAGGTTTGTTACAGGTTAGTTGAACTTAGGAACCAAAACTAGTTGCCCAGATTTTTGCCTGTCCGCTCGAGCGGAGCTTTTGACGCTCGAGCGGGGAATACACCCATCCAATATTTCCTGTGTGGTGTTGGACGCTCGAGCGGAGGATTGGCCGCTCGAGCGGGAGGTTGTGAGTGACGCTCGAGCGGGAAGTTGGGCGCTCGAGCGGGAGACCTGTCTGCAAAAGTGCTGGGAGTGTGCATCCGACGCTCGAGCGGGGGAGTGGCCGCTCGAGCGGGAGTCTGTGAGTGCCGCTCGAGCGGGGGTTTGGCCGCTCGAGCGGGGCGACTGGGTTAAAGCTCCGAGTTTTGACTTTTGAAATCACTTTTTCACATTCTCTTCTCTCTTACTTTTCCAAAAACACCATTGTTGAGCTTCTCACTCTAGAGCTCTACCTTCTCTCTAGGTATTGATCTAGTAGGAGTGATTTCCTCACCTTTGGCCTTTACAAAAAAGTTGTTGATCGTCGAGGGCTACCTTTTGATCCGAAAAATTTGTGATTTGAAGCATTTTCGTTTTCTTCATCTTCTTTGTTGGAGCTCAAACTTTGAGGTAGGGATATCCTACTCCTCTTTATGGATTTTGTCTTTAAATTTTAGCATTTTGATATGTTGAGTGTTGTTGGGTAATTTTGCGAAACTTTGGGCCTTTTGTGTAATTTTACAAAAGTTGGGGTTTTATTTATAATGAACCTATAGGCATGTTTGGTATACAGACATGGAATAAATGTTGAAACATTGATGAAAATGGAACCTTAGGGTTGCTTTGTTAATTATGGAAATTTGCCCTAATTGTTTTAATTAATTAATGCATATAATTAATTAAAGAAAATGGGAAATTGAAGTGGAAATGTTGAGATTGGGAGTGTATGGGATTAAAGGGTGTAGTTGAATTACTTATCACTCACCAAATTGAAATGTTGATTTAATATCCATTTGTGTATTTATTTTTTGTTTAGAAATAACTGTTTTGGGTTATCGGTGGAGGATAGTCGTGATTGTTGTAGACAATGCATGAGGATTAGGCAAACGAAAACTAATCAACGGAATGTGTCATAAGAATGTGACGATTGTTAGAATACATTAATTTTATGTATTGATTGATTGTGTATAGAACCTATGTGTTTATATGCATTATGTGTAGAGGAGGAGATGGGGGATGTACTCCACGGTTTAGGGGAAGACGGGGGATGTACCTCTAAACCGGATAGTGTTGAGAGGAGATGGGGGATGAACTCCGTAGATACAGCTCATATGCTTGTCTAGAGAAGTGAAGATGCAGCTCATTTGCTTATCTTTGAGAAGTATAGATACAACTCATATGCTTGTCTAGAGAAGAGTAGATATAGCTCTTACGCTTATCTTCGGTTGTGTGATATAGTTCTTATACTTATCTGCTGAGGTGTTGATATAGCTCATATGCTTATCGGTTAATGTGATGACATAGCTAGTATGCTTATTTATCGAAAATGGAAAATGAAAAGTAACATAGACTTGTAAGTCATGTAATTGAAATGTGATATATGTGGATGTATCAGTGTTGACCATCTATCAGCTGCTAATCTTTTAGTCATTGTTCATAGTTGGTTTAGTATATTTCTACTGGGCTGTGGCTCACCCTATATGGGAACATCATTTTCAGGTACAAGTAGCATGCCACCTCCAAGGACATAGCTTGGGAGGCTAGAGGCGGGCAGATCTTTTGTTGTCTTTCTTTTGATGTATTACATGTAAATTCAAGCCAAGGGCTTAATGTGTAAATGAGTTAGCACTCTCTTTTTGTAACCAAGTGTTAACTTAGAAAGTTGTAAGCCCTTAGGGCATTTGCTTTTGTTGTTAACATGTAATACCTTTTGTAATGAAACTATGATGAATAGATGAATGTTAGTCTTTTGTATATAAATGCATGCTTATATTGATGGGTTTAATGTTGTTATTTTGAGGGCGTTACACATTATATTAATAAACTGTCAAGGGAACATATTTTCCTTGATTTTACATGCAACAATGAAAAGGATTATAGGCAAAACAATTGATAAATGTTTTAATTTATGTTAGGTATCTAATAATTGTAATTTTATTGGAGATAAGATAACCATGAACCAGACAGAGAGCACAAGTAAGGGGTGAAGCGATTGCACAAGAGAGTGCAAAAATGAGAGACCAAATTAACTGAAATGTTAGCATATCATTCGACAAAGACAAACCAAGATAATGCAAAGTTGCTAGTGTAAGGAGACCAACGGCTGGGATAAGGCTTTGATAAGTAGAGTGTATACGATGGGATAAGGCTCTGCTAAGTAGAGTAAACAATTAATCAGAAATATTACCAAAAAGTGGAGCAGACTTAATTTGGTCAATGAACAGACCAATAAGCTTCTAGAACTAGCAAATTTGTAAATATTACCAAAGCACGTCGTTTAGATCAAATGTAAAAAAATGGATAAGAAAAAACAAAACACAAACCCACACACTTTCAAGATCAATTTGGAAGGAATTGAAATGAAGTCCTGATCACGGTGCTCACCTTTTCAACATCATATCCGCATTGACCTGCAGAGACAAACATTTCAGTCACACATGAACTTCATCTCAAACACATTATACCAAAATTTTCAGGTCAGGCAATATATAACTGAAGCTCGTGAAAAAACAACGAAAAATCAAAAGTCCAATATAGATATAGAACTCATCTTTCTCCCCCATCTCCAAAATGTCATACCTAATGCCATTTCTAAACAACAGAGTGTCCGCTTATGCATATTTTTGGTAAAGATAAATACAAATTCAATAAAAAGAGCCAGGAGAACAATAAGAAGACAAACTGGATGGACAACCAAAGGGATAAATGTAAAAATTATAACTGATGAAAGAGATGCATGATGTTGTGAGGACAGATCTCTTTGCTTCCAATTCATGTTAAATTATGACTAAAGCTTCTTCCATATTCAAACCTGAACTATTACTATATTCTTGACAGATGCAACCATCATGTACATAAGAGCCGTGTAAATGACTTTCCATCATGTTGTCCTCAGCTGGCAAATCCCACCTCCTCATCCATGCGTTCAATTATTGTTATGTCATCCCTTGAATGCCACTCATCCATCAACTTCATTGAAAACTGAAAACTTGAAACTTCAGTTTTCACTTCCATCAACTTCATCATTGAATAATACATCTTTCAACTCTGGCATATCAAATAAAGGATTTGCAATTTCAAGTAAATCAAAACTCTCTAAAAAATTAAACATATCTCCACTAATGTCTTATAACTTGATGTACTCTCGATGTACCAATCTCGTACTGATGAAGTACCTATGGAGTATCCAACTACCAAAGAATGTATAAAAAGTACCTAGTACGCATGCAGCCCTAGCGGTACGAATACCAATACCGGGTAAGCACTTGGTATCAGTACAGCAACATTTTCGAAAATACCCATGCTTCATAGTTTGGAAATACCATTTAAAGAATCATTTCATGGCATCTACTTAGAATCTGCCCACAATTTAGGCTTGGTTTGGCATCTTCAAGAAAAGCCAAAAAGTTAAAAAGTTACTATCCTATTTAAGTTATATCATTCTATTTAAGTCACATCACCTCTCTACTACATCACTTCAAACCCAACCCATATTTCATAAAAAGTCAAGAAGGGCACTTATTTAGGACATCCCAAACAACCCCTTAATATCCAAATTAATGAAAATCCCCTTCAAAATATACCTAGTAAATTACCAATGACTGAATTAAAAGTACATATTTTGATGTTAAGGGGTTGTTTGGGATGACCTAAATAAGTGCACTTTTTGTCTTTTTACGAAAAGATGTGCAGAAAAGTAGAGAGATAATGTGATGGAAAAAATATAAAAAGATAAAAAGTGTGTACTTATTTAGGATAGCCAAACTTGGCCTAAATATATAAAATTGAAAGTTTCATATTCCTTACCACATCAGTGCACTCATGCAAACACACAATAACAACCGAGGATATCCCATAACAAATCTTTTCCATAGTAAAAAAACATAAACATAAACATAATAATAATAATAATAATAATAATTCTTTGACTTTAGAATGAAGAACAAATGAAGAACTCCATAGGAACACTCCACATCTCATCTAAAGAGAATGATGTTCCATTTTATCAATAGTAAGTAACATAGGAAGTTGAATTAGTCAATCCCCTGCCACTACCCCCATGAAGATTTAGATCATAGATGGCATCACACAAATATGGGTCAACTTAAAAATTTGTTAATTTGTTAAAGGTCTCATTGAAGAAAAAGACAAATTATTGTTACTAGATCTAGGCCAGAATATAGTTTGATCTTTTTTGTTACTAAAGTCTCAACTAACTTCTTTTACTAGTTCGCACCTACTTCTCACCCAGTGACAGTAAGCTACTTTGGGCTTAAGTACTTAGCAATTGAAAGTAACCTTTTTACATATCCAATGTTTAAAGGCTTGTAGTTTCCCGAGTATAGAAATGAGGCAACAAAGAAACCTGAGCCAAGTTACTTGTAATGCACAATGCATCTTTTCTTTGATTTGATTCTCTAAACTCTAAAAGCCCAAGTGTGATTGCTGAAGCTTCCCCTGATTAAGATCTAGGAGTGTAACTTTTCTTGATTATGCTTAGTGTGAAATTATAATGCTTCACTATGTCCCTCTTCCATCCATTCTCTCTTGTCTTTCACCCATCTTTGTCTTACCTTTACCACCCTAATTCATATAAGGAGATATATACTCTTCTATAGAAGATGTTTTTTCATCATGTAGTTGTTTTAGTTATGTTTAAAAAAATATCAAGAAAAAATCTTATTTACCCACACCAAGGTTTTAAGCCACTCGATCACATCTTGTTTTAACTATACTATGGTCGCTAACCTGATGCAACATTAATTTAGGTAGATGAAACCCCGCTCATGGCATAGCTTGACGAGGCATGTAACCTCTCATTTTTTAACTGCCATTCTCCACACAATTGTTACTTATTCTCTTTAATTAAAGTGTCAAAAGCATTTTCAAATTCTCGTTTTAAGATCTTATCCTTTTTAACCCACATTCTCCAAACAATTGTTACTTATTTTAACTGATCCACGTACATAAAAATTTCACAGTAATGTTTTTTATGACACAAAGCTTTGAATAAAGAGTTATAGAGATTGGTTTCAGAATTAAACTCCATAGTGATGCCATTATGGTACATGAAATGAAAAAAACAATTTCAGTCAGTAACAAGGTTATTCAGTAAGCTGACAAATTCTTCATAGTTCATCATTATAAAGAGGATCTTGCGCTGACTGAGGGATGGTTTGAGATGTTCTAAATAAGTGTATTTTTTTGACATTTATAAAAAAAATTGCGTAGAAAAGTAAAGAAAGTGGGTAAAAAAGGTAGAGAGAAGACGGTTATAAATGTTGATTGATGTGGCCTAAATAAGTGTATGTATAGAAAAAAAAAAAAAAAAAAAAAAACACTTTTTTAGTCCATGCCAAACACCTGCTGAATAACCTTAGCTCCAGCGACCATATACATGCAAGTCTCATCCTTTCACAAATAATATTTAATTACTTAGTACCAAAATTTGACACAACAAGGGGGTAACTCACATAGAACGTCTCTAACAACAGCCATGCTCAGTTCACAGTCGTCTCCAAGCATCGAGCACAAAAACTGCTCGGCGTCTCCTTTGTTTGCAGGTCCATAAGCATACCCCTTTAGTGGTTTATATGAATCCTTCCTTGGGCTTGACCTTACATATTCCTTTCCTAAAATTGTCGAAACCGTCCCTGTAGATGCAATAACCTTCTTTTGCTTATTAGTCCCTCTAAAACCCCTTCCACGAACTCCACTGCCACCACAATTGGCGTCCATAAACACCTCCGCCGAGCTTGGACCCAAACTTGAGCTTGAACCTGAACAACTCGTGGCCTGATCATCGGCAATTTCCAACAATTCTCCCAAAATCTCCGCCGCCTTGCTCGGGTCCCCATTCGCCTCTCGATAAGCCGAAGAAGCTTCTTCAATAGAAACTGAGGTAAAAGATTCCATCAAACTCTTAACAACTCTGCGTTCTTCACTCTCTCCCTCGCGTGCAGCGCCTTTGACGCCGACTTGGTTCGTAGATCGAGACCTCTTCTTCTTCTTCGAATGCTTCATCTCACAAACTAAACTATCTCTTCTATGTATAAAAATACAAATAAATATACGATCGTATAGATAAATATTTGTGTGTAGCAGCTATAAACATCGTAAAGAACAGCAAAGCGAACCGATCGGGCGGGAAATTGGTAGATCAAACCAAGGAAAACGCGAAGATCGAAGCGAACGAGTGATCGGAACAGAGATTTCGTGGTTGGTTTGTGATCGTTGAAACCCTAATTTGGGATGAAAAAAATCCCAAATTAGGGGTTTTTGTGACGAGGAGGCGCGAGAATTTGCAGATTAGATGGATTTGATTTGATTGGATTGGATTCGGATTGAGATGGTTGAAAAAGTGCCTTCAAGAATGGAAACGAACCAGAAGCTGAGAGATATCCATTCTGCAAAAAGGATCTCCGAAAATTATTATTGATGTAGTTGAGGGACGGTTAACGGCTCCTTTTCTACCTCTTAAATTTTATTTTATTTTTTATTAAATTTTATACTCTTTTAAAAAAAAAATAATAATTATTAAAATAATCAATTCTCGAATCAAAATAAAGAGAGAGCCGTTTTTCAGAAACTCGTGTTCTTAATTGTTATGTTTTGGGTCTTGTTTTAGAGCAATATGATGAGATCACTCTTTTAACTTTTTGTTTATGTTTTCATTTTAAAAATGAGAGTAAATTATAAATATATTTTTTGAAATTTTTTTAAAATATAAATTGTTTGTTTTTATTTTTCAAAAATTTTTTTTAGAAAATTCTACTTTCTTATTTTCAGTATTTTTTGTTTTTACTGAATTTTTTAAATATTTTAAGTAATTTTTTTACTTTTTAGACATACCTAACATAAATACACTTAAAAAGTAAAAAAATTATAAAAAAAATCTTTTAAAAATTCACTAAATACCAAAAATATAAAAAAATAATAAGAATTCAGTACATTTTTTTATATTTTTATGTATTTATTAATTTATAAAAATATTTTTTTACAAATTTTTTACTTTTTAGATACATCTAAGTAAGGTGCATCTAAAAAAATAAAAAAATGTTTAAAATTTTAAAAATATTCACTAAAAACAAAAAATACGAAACCCAAAAAATTTAGTTTTCAAAAAACTTAATCCAGAAAACTTAAGCCAAACACACTGAATTGTTTTTTATAGTTTGAAAAATTACAAATACCTTCTTGTTAGTAATTTTATTTAACAAAATGAACTAAAAAAATAAAATTTATAATTGCTCTCCTATACAATAATAAAATTACCTAAATTATTAATTGAAACATATTTCTAACATCATTAAAACTGTTAATTGACTTGACGATTTATTAATAAAAGGGACGATTTGATATGAAATTAAAAATCTCAGAGGGTGAAATATAATTTCTAAAATCACAGGAACGATTTATATTTTAATCAAACATCATAAGTGTTTTTGTAATTTACTCTAAAAACAATCCACAATAAAAAAAATAACAACAATCTCTCATTACATAGAGAAAATATCTCTCTTGTTTTATGGAGAAAATTTCACCTCATTTTAGAAAGAAAATCTCACTTCATTTTAGAGAGAAATCTTTACTTTATTTCATGAAAAAAATCTCTCTCATTTTAGGAAGAAAATCTCTGCGTTATTCCAGAACAAAAATCTCTCACATTTCTAAATCAACAATGATTCATCCCCCCTTTTCCCATCACCCCCTTTGACCCCCTCTCTCTCTCATTGGTTGCTTTTTCTTTTTTTTTTTCTTTTTTTTCCTGCTCCTCCAATCACTCCCTGACACATGGCAAAGGGGGTGAGGGGGTGACCCCCAAAAGGGGGTCTCAAGTATTATTCTTTCTAAATCCTAAATCGTTTCCCTTACTAAGGCCTTATTTGGGAACAGATTATTTTAGTAATTTTTTAACTTTTTAGCTAAAATATAAGGTATAAAAATTAGTATGTTTGGGATGACTTTTTAGTTTTTTACGAAAAGATGTACAAAAAATAAAGAAAAAAGAGAATTTTTGACTTTTTGATATAAGTTGTTAACTTTTTGATTTTTTTAGTAACTTTTTGACTTTTTGGCTAAATCACCATTTGCCAAACAAGGCCTAAATATTGATATAAATTTTCATATTACAAATGTATGCAGATAAATAATATACAACCATACATGGTAAACATTCACATTGTTTATGCTAGTATGATTATTTTTTAATGTAAATATTAACATTAATTGTGATTTGTGAATATGCATTGTTGATGTTATCACGTTATTTTGGTATTATAAAGATACTGTAAACATTCACATGGTTGGTAGTGGTTTGTTATTATGTACATATAATCATTGATGCATTGTGGTAAATACAATGTTATCGGTGCTTAAATATTACACATTTAACCTATTAACATACACTTTATTAGTTTATTTATTTATATTATTTTATAATTTTGTGTAATTTTATATATTTGCACATATTTTGAGAGTTTGTACCTAAATCATTATAAATAATATATTTTGATATTATATTATATTATAATATAATTTAAAATAATAAATAAATAAAGTTTCGGTGGAAGAATCTTTCCCACCGTTATCCAGTATCTTCATTTATATATGTACATATATAATAAAATGTTATATTATATATGTACATATATAATAAAATGTTATATAATTATATTTATATGTTTGTTTGATTGCAGGTTAAGGTCTAGAAAAGCAGAGCTCGGTGGAAGCAAAGAAAAGAAAAAGGAGAGAAAAAGAAGAGGAAAGAGAATAGGAATTGATAGAAAAGGGTGATGTTTGCCACACAGATGAAAAGGAAAATGAAGGAAGGAAAAGAGAAAGAAGGTGGCCCAACTCACTTATCCATTCATTTGCTTGGCAGGTTTTCAATTCTCCTATAAATTGAGGAGCTTCGGATGGGGGAGGGGGAGAGCAGAGCTTGCGGGAGAACTCCAACTTCCGGCAAAGGCCAAGACTAAGAGTGGGGCCCACTACAGAGCCCGAATTCCCCATGGCTCGACTGTCCCGAATTTCAAAACGACGCCGTTTTGAATTTTTTTTTTTTTTCTTCTTCCTTCCCCTGCCTTCTTCCCTTCCTTCTCTTCTTCCGACTCAACACAGCATCATCACAGAAGAGAAGAAAGAAGAAAGAAGAAGAAAAAGAAATCATTAACGCAGCAGCATCAACACAGCAAACCCAGCACCATCAACACAGCATTAACATTATCAATAACTAACAAATCATCATCAACATCATCAATAACCAACAAATCATCATCATCATCATTACAATTTTTATTTTTTCCCCCCCTCATCTTCAGATTTAGATCCAGTAGAAAAAAAAAAAAAAAAAAAAAAATCAACATCTTCATCAACACAGCCAACAGCCAACAAAATTTTTTCCCCCATTCATTTTCAACTCTAGATCTAGAAAAAAAAATAAAAAATAAAAATAGAGTGGCGAGTGGCAATCGGTGATATCCACCGGCGATCACCGCCATCACCGTTGAACCCATCACCGTCTTTTCCCCGTCTTCTCTCTTCCTCTTCTCTTCTCTTCTCTCTCTCTCTCTCTCTCTCTCTCTCTCTCTCTCTCTCTCTCTCTCTCCTCTCTTCCTCTATATTCAAAAGCAACAACAAAAAGAAAGAAAAAGAAAGAAAAGAACAAAAAAAAATGAAACCTAAAACGATGTTGTTTTGGGTTTCGAGCCAATTCGAGCCAACGGGATTTCGGGCCCTCAAACATTTTTGTAATTTTATTGTTTCAGGATAGTGACGAGATCCTAACTAAATAATTTGAGTAAGTTATATTTAGTATTTTTAGTTTTAATTTGATTTGGATATAGTTGTATAATTCTTTGATCTTTTTGAATATTTTATTCAAATCATGTTATACAATAGTTTTCACTGCTGTATATTAGAACTGTTAAACGAATCATACATAACCTAATAAGACAGGTTGTGCATCAACCGTAGTTTAATTTAGTTTAGTGGTAATGGTCCGTGCTAAACGAAAATGATTAATGACTTTCTAGTTTTGATATACAAATCCTCTTGACGAATCAATGATTCTCTAAGGACTGAGTACAATTACTCCAAATTATAAGGTTAGTGGTGAATTTGAAATCCTAAGATATTTATTTTATCTTGTTTAATTAATTGATTATTTTGGTAATTTAATTTTCATTCCAAAAATTCACAACACTTTATCCTAAATTTCTAAATTAAATTATTCATATTAGTCGATGTGGATTGACACTTGGTCTTAATCGTTATTTTACGGAGTAGTTGTTTTTACTTGGTTTTAAATAAAAAAATTTGGTGTGCAAATGACCGCACAAAAAACATTCACATTTCTATGTTGTATTATTAAGATGCACAATATGTTATGACCAAAATATCACATTGTTGCTTACGCTTGTATGGTTGTTTCTAAATGTGAATATTAATATTGATTAATCATGCGATGATCATAACACCAATGTGAACTTTGACACCATTTAATAATCATATAAAAATCATGAAAACTCATACAATAATCATTGATATGTGAACATTTACACTATGCAATCATCAGTCTACATTAGACATCATGCGACCATCACATGTTTCTAATGTTGAAGTTCACATCACCAAATGCAAAACATTAAAATCTGATAATCCACAACAATAATGACTTCAGTGGATATGAACGCTCACATTTACAAAATTACCCAACCAATAAGTATACACATACACGGATACATAATACTATATCAATCCATCTCGAAATAAAAAGTCGAATATAACTTTAATAAATTATTGAACAATTCTGAACATACATTCTTACCAAATGTATACCTCTATGCAGTAGCAAAACAAAAACAGTGCTAACTTTACCGTAACAATATTTGAATGGAAGAAAACAGAGTTTCAAACTACCACAATAAAAAACACAGAGTTTCGAACCATAACAATGGAAGAATATAGAGTTTCGAACCACATCAATGAAAAAATGATGATGATGAGCTCTCATGGTGTTCCTGTTTGGATTTGTTCTGTTTTGTTTATTTATTTGATGATCATCACCCAATTCATCTCTCTAGGTTTTTGTTGTGATTTCCCCAATTCTCAAACAGGAAAGTTAAGGAGAGAAAGAGAGAGCATGAGAGCGAGAGAGAGTATGAGTGGAAACTTCGTTATGCTGCAAGATTCTTTTTCAACCATGTTTTCTTATCAATATTATAGTTTAATAATATATATTTAGGCCTCTTTTGGAAAGGCAAAAAAAAAAAAAAAAAGCGCTAACTTATTGACTTATTTGGGTTGCATCACCTCTTTATTTTTTTGCACCTTTTTTTTCATAATAAGCCAATAAGCTAAAAAAAAAAAGCCACTTCCCAAAATAGGCCTTAGTTTTTAAAAAAATTTATCCCACTAATTTCTTCATAATTGGTGATCACTAAACTGCCAAAACAGAAAAAGAAACATGAAGATTACAATTGTGTATAATACTTACTATCAAAAATAGAACAAAATGTATAATAGTCTAAAAAATATTATAAATAAGAAAAAAATGACCTTCTAGGATACAAGTCTAAATATATGGGATTATGTGGAATACAAGAAAACTTTATAGACTTATTGGGTTATAAGTTCTCTAAATGAGATTCATAAATAAATCTCTCTGAGAATAATTTCACAATTTGTAGTAACTTTTTAATTTTTTCAACTAAAATCATTACATCCCAAATAAGGTCTTTATTTCATTTATGCTCTGTTTGGTTAGGCAAAAATATTTTTTACATTTATATTTTCTTTTTTGCTGTTAGATTTTGGGATAAAATGGGTGGCCAACAATATCTTCAACATAACAAAAATTAGGGTAAACTACCAATAGGTCTTACTTTTGAGACTTATTACCCATTAAGTCCTATTGATAAATTTATTAAGTGATAAAGATAAATTTATCAGTCTTTTATTTTTATGAATAAATTTATAGTGATAAATTTATCAGTCTCTTTGTTTTTATGCATAAATTTATAGTGATAAATTTATCAATCTCTTATTTTTATAGTGTTAAATTTATTAGTTAGGACCTGTAGGTAAATAAGTCTAGTTAATAGGACTGACTGGTAAGTACCCCCAAAAATTAATGCATAATATTGATGTTTAAGTAAAATAATTTCATAATTCAATTTTATTTTTTATAAATAAAAGGATAAATTATTAATACACTCTCTAAAATTTTCTTAAAATACGAATTGTTCCGGTTGGAAAATGGCTTTTGTATAACCTTATTTTTTGCTAACTTTGAGTATTAATTAATGTGGGACTCAAGTGTTATTTTTAATGTTTCTAATTGGGTTCATGTTTAACGCCGCGTAGTGAATAAAACCGTGTATTTGGTTGCTCAAAACCATTTCCGGATGAATGAGAATTCAATGCGCATTTTCAGGTTTGTAGAAATGGATTTAGGTGGGTTTCCTACACATTTGTGAAATATGCTTGTCCCATATTGGAAAGGCTTATGAATTTGAGTGAGTTTATATACCATAGCTTGGAATACTTGGGATGGGCCCCAAGGGGTACCCAAGTTTGTGGAAGGGTGAGATTATAGGTAAAGTGGGCTAGACCCATTGGACCCAAATAAAAACCGCGCGCATCCGGGCAAGCTAGGCTTGGGTACGGGTGCGTGGTGTGAGGTTGGGCTTGTCCGACCCAATATTTATCTTTTTGAGCCAAAAAAATTTGTAATTTATTTATTTTTTTATTATTATTTTAGTTTCAAAATTCAAAATAAATTGGTCCAAAATTTTTTCCTTCACCCGAACAGTTCCTAACCCACCCGAACAGGTTTGAACATGTTAAATCCTTCTCGGACAGATCTGAAACTATCCAAACAGTTCAAACAAATTTTTTATCTGTTGAAATCTGTCCGAACAGTTGCCTATCTATTGTCACCTATTCGGAACAGCCACCATTTTGCCTATATAAAGCCTACTTCCAGCAATTTATTTCATCAGATTTTCCATCATAATTTCGTCATTCTTTCTCTGGTCTTCTTTGTGTTTCTGCATCTGTTTTGCATTTAATTTTAGGAAGAAAAAGAGAAAATTACAACCGAGTTTTAATTCACCAGACTTGAATCTATAGTGCTGTAAATTTAAGTGTTAGTCGTTGCATCTTGGGAAGTAGACACCGGTAAAACTAGAAGCACCGAAGCGAGGGTGAAATCTACTTTAAGGAGATTGTGTCCAACATAAGCCTCGACTTTAATTTCTGTAAGCATTTAATTCAGAATTTAATTTTTTAAATTATTTTCTGAATTAATTTATTTTATTGTTTATTTTATTTACACAATTAATTTACACACACACCACTATGGGTATAACAATCTTAAAATAGATTTATATTTTTAATTTATTTGTGTAAGACAGACAAATATTTTGTTTCGGGAAATTAAATAGTAGTCATATACTGTTTAATTTCTTAAATAGTAGTAATATGCTGTTTAATGATTTCTTTTGATAACATAGTACTAATATACTGTTTATCATTGGAATTTTGTTACAAAATATTATTCTGTATATGTAACGCCCCGAAATAATTCAACATGAACTACCCATAAATAATCAACATTTACCCAACAATAACAATAATCTGCCCATCTTTACATAATTACTAATGAGTCTTTACAACGGTTTTACATGCCGGTATACATTCATCAATATAAACATATGAATCTATAGCATGTAAAGCATCCATCCTTAAAACAATACAATGCCTTTAAGGGCTTACATCTTCCAAGGCATAAGCCTGGGTACACAAAAGATGGTTTCTGTAACCCATATACATTAGCCCTTGGCTCAAAAAGAATTACACAAAATAAAAGAGCTATGTACTCTTCTCAAAACATCCACGCCATCAGTTCGGCGGGTTCACCACATCTTTACCTGCACCAAATCCCATAGGAGTGAGCACAAAGCCCAGTAGAGTATTCTTACAAAGTATATACAGTTATGCTTTTTCCTCAACATAAAAACAAATGTAATTGCAATGCCATGCCAAGATTAAGGTATAGAGGAAAAATATTCATTTCAATGCACCATTCCAAAATCAACCTACTCTCAATACCATCATGTGATCTCATCAATTTCAAACTTCCATTATTAATTCAATAAGGGCGATAAATACAACACTGGTAATCCCTAGGCCGATGTCTGCAAGTAGACTCTACGAGTACTACCAAACTGTCATTTTTACCGGTATTAACTGGAAGGCTCGACACCTATCCGCGCGGCTTTCGGGTCTTTCACCCTGGACACTCAGGCCAACTTATCAAATTCATCTACACCTCCTATCCGGACTTACCAACGTATTTACCCCTTACAGATTTTCATAGTACTCAACACAACAACTATTTCTTTTCCTCATGATGGAAATCTCAATGATTTAGATTCACAATGCACTATAATAAATGAAATAACATGCAATGCAAATGATCCTTTCCATAACTTAAGACATTTCTCCACTTTTGAGTATCTCTACCACAATATCAACATTCACATTCTCATCTTCTCTTTTCAATGTTCATCCACATGATTAATATATTTCATCAACACGTAGTCACAATTTTCATATCACAAGACATAACAAATTAGTTTCGCCACGACCTTACTCATTTATGTATTGCCAACAATTTAACACTAACACCTTATTTTCATATAACAAGTAATTTTCCATTTTTGCCAAACATTGATGTAACTTACTCTCTTCATCATTTTAAAATAAGAAAATAAGAAATTTCAAAGACATTTGCCATATTACCAAAATCCCCAATTTCTAGGGTTTTTCTCAAAACAATCACTTCCCATTTCATGGTGAAAACTCTCACACAAAACATTTCTTTTCTTAGGTCAACAAGATGAACCCTCAAGGATTGACCAAAAATTTAGAGTTAAAAGAGAAACCCTCTTTTGAGGAAAACCTTTACATTTTGAAATCACAAGGCTAATATCATTACAAACTAGAAAGAACTCTAAAATCATCATAAAAAGGGCAAAACTAGTATATATAACTCAAGAATATCCCTACCTCAAAGTAGAAGCCCAAGGAGAAGGGTGAGACAAAGGTGAAGCTTTCGAAAAATGGCAAAACCCACTTCTTCTTGGATGGAAATGAAGATCTTGAAGAGCTCAATCTTTTTGTCTAAGGAAGGGGGTTGAAAAGACCACTAGATCTAGGTTAAATATAGAGAGAGGGGGTATTTCTAAAGAGAGAAGCTCTCAACCTGTGGTTGGATGAAAAAAAGAGATGAAAAAGTTATGTAAAAAGTTGCTTTTACGATCTGATATATGCGAATCCCACTCAAGTGGAGAGTTTCACGCTCGAGCGTCAGACGCAGCAACAACAACTCGCTCGAGCGCAAAGAAAACTGCTCGAGCGTAGATTTCACCTGTCCAGTATTTCATAGATTGTAGACATCCGCTCGAGCGCCAGAAGGGCCGCTCGAGCTCAGACACGCTCGAGCGTAAAAAACGCCACTCGAGCGTGAAAAACACCCTTGCAGCACTTTTGCAGAGACACTCGACACTGAAGGGTTGCAAACTCCGCTCGAGTGCAAGAAGTCCCGCTCGAGCGGAAGACCGAAATTTTGGGCAACAAGATTCTAGACCGAAAGGCAACCAACCTGTTCTAAACACACTCAAGTCATTTCAAAACTCAAACTCAAGAGGTATAAGGAAGAAAGACACAACCAGCAGCATCAAACAACAAGATTTGGATCCAGAATACCATGACAGTCGGGTAGAGACCTGGGGTCACTATAGTATATTTTGTGTGTAAATTCTTTTTTGCATAAAATTGTGATTGGTATATTTTTATTTCAACAGAAATATGAGAACTAATAGTACTGAGACTGTTATTACACCGACCCCCACACCTATTATGCCAGTGATGACTTCGGCAGTAGCGGTAAATCATGGGGAGAAGCCAGAAAAATTCGATGGCAATGATTTTAAAAGATGGCAACAAAAAATGATGTTTTATTTTACGACATTGAATTTGGCTTACTTAACTCATGAAAAGGCACCGGCACTGAATGAGAAAGAAATTGACCGGCAAGTGATTGCCGCAATCGATGCCTGGAAACATGGTGTTTTCTGTATCGGAATTGTATCCTCAATGGGTTGGACAATACATTGTACAATGTGTATAGTGTTAAAAGTATTGCTAAAGAACTATGGGAATCTCTAGATTATAAGTATAAAACAGAGGACGCCGGTACAAAGAAATTTTTTGTCGGTCGTTTTCTGGATTTTAAAATGATGGATTCCAAGATGGTTATTAGCCAGGTTCAAGATCTTCAATTAATTATCCATGACATACATACGGAAGGGATGGTTCTTAGTGAATCTTTCCAAGTAGTGGCAATCATTGAAAAATTGCCACAATCCTGGAAAGAATTCAAGAATTATCTGAACCATAAGCGCAAGGAGATAAAATTGGAGGAACTGATTGTATGACTCAGGATTGAGGAGGACAACCATGGTTCCGACAAGAAGTCAATAAACCATGTCATGCAGGCTAAAGCAAATGTTATGGAACATGAGCAAGGGTTAAAGTTCAACAACAAAAAGCGGAAGTATGATGGCAATGGTCCCAAACAAGGATCCACTTGTAAGATCAATAAAGGGATTGACAACGGGTTCAACAAGAGGTTCAAAGGCAAGTGTTTTGTGTGCGACAAAGATGGGCATCGCGCTAAGGATTGTCACGTTCACAAGGACGGAGGGAGTTCGAGCAAAAAGCCAACACAAGCCAACATAGCCGAGGATTTTTATCTTTCCGATAGAGTGGTAGACATCAATCTTGCTACAGTAGTCTCTGAAGCAAACTTGGTGGGCAATCCCAAGGATTGGTGGGTAGATACTGGAGTAACCCGCCATATCTGTGCAGATAAGAAGATGTTCATAACCTACAAAGTGGTGGAAAGTTGGGAACAACTTTTTATGGGAAACTCCTCTATATAAACTGTAGAAGGACAAGGAAAGATCGTGCTGAAAATGACCTCAGGGAAAGAACTCACTCGTAACAATGTACTCCATGTGCCAGAGATTTACAAGAATTTGATTTCTAGGTCATTGTTGATCAAGAATGGGTTTAAATTAGTCTTTGAATCTGATAGAGTTGTACTATCCAAGAGTGGAATGTATGTAGAGCGAGGTTACATGAGTGATGGGCTTTTTAAGCTTAATGTAATAACTGCTGTACCTAATTTGGCTTTTAATAATAAGAACACATCTTCTGTTTATATTGCTGAGTCTTTTTTTTTTGTGGCATGGTAGATTAGGACATGTTAATTTTAATTCTTTGCGTAGACTTGCTGTTTTAGAATGTTTACCAAACTTAGAATTTAATCCTAATAATAAATGTGAGATTTGTGTTAAGGCAAAACTCACTAAGGCATCATTTAATAATTATTGAAACTATATGAGAGGCCCTTGTAATTATTAGAAACGTCAAGCGAGAACCTCTAAGTTTAATTCATACAGATATCTGTGATTTAAAATTTGTTCAAAGTAAAGGAGGTAAGAAGTACGTTATTACTTTTATTGATGATTGCACTCGGTATTGCTATGTTTACTTATTGAGAAGTAAAGATGAAGCCGTAGAAGCTTTTAGGCAATATAAACTTGAGGTTAAAAATCAACTTGACAGAACTATTAAGATAGTGAGGAGTGACAGAGATGGTGAGTATGATGCACTATTTGAAGAATTTTGTTCTGAACATGGTATCATTCACCAAACCACTACACCCTATTCTTCTCAGTCAAATGGAGTTACTGAAAGAAAGAATCGAACTCTTAAAGAGATGATGAATGTCATGTTGATTAGTTCAAGGTTACCTCAGAAGTTGTGAGGGGGAGGCGATTTTGTCTGCTAACTTTATCCTAAACAGAGTACTGCATAAGAAACTTAATCAAATACCTAATGAATTATAGAAAGGTCAACGACCTACTTATAATTACCTTGAAGTGTGGGGGTGTTTGGCCAAGGTGGCAATCTCTAGTCCCAAAACGACTAAGATAAGACCAAAGACCATTGATTGTGTGTTAATTGGTTATGCAAATAATAATAGTGCATATAGATTTTTAGTTCATAGATCTAAAAATCCGGATATGCATGTAAACACTATTATTAAGTCTAGGAATGCATTGTTTTTTGAACACATTTTTCCATTCTAGGAAACTGAAGAGAAAAGTTCAAATAAAAGAACTTTTGAATCAGATAAACCTAGACGTAGCAAGAGAGCTAGGATCTCTAAATCATTTGGTCCAGATTTTTTGACATACCTGTTAGAAAATGAGCCTCAAAACTGCAAGGAAGCAATATCAAGTCTTGAAGTTCCATTGTGGAGAGAGGCTGTGAATAGTGAAATTGAATCAATATTACAAAATCATACTTGGGAACTAGTGGATCTTCCACCAGGGTGTAAACCTCTTAGATATAAGTGGATATTCAAGAGAAAAATGAAAGCAGATGGTTCAATAGATAAATACAAGGCTAGACTTGTTGTTAAAGGATACAGGCAGAAAGAAGGCCTTAATTATTTTGTCACCTATTCACCAGTGACAAGAATAACATCTGTTCATATGTTAATTGTGATTTTAGCTTTGTATAATCTGGAAATACATCAAATGGATATTAAAATAGCTTTTTTGAATGGCAAGTTAGATAAAGAAATCTATATGGAACAACCATAAGGGTTTCAAGTTCTCGGCCAAGAGAAAAAGGTTTGTAAACTTGTCAAATCCCTTTATGGATTAAAACAAGCTCTGAAACAATGGCATGAAAAATTTGATCACGCTATGCTTTTGGATGGTTTTAAGATAAATGAATGTGACAAATGCATCTATGTTAAAAACATAGACAAAGGCTACGAGGCTATGTCATAGTTTGTCTTTATATGGATGACATGCTTATTATTGGAAGCAATAATGACATGATTAAATTCACAAAGAAAATGTTGAACAAAAAGTTTGTTATGAAAGATCTGGAAGCAGCAGATGTAATTCTAGGAATAAAAATTACTAGAACATTTGAAGGATGTGTTTTATCTCAGTCTCACTATGTTGAGAAGATTCTGGAGAAATTTGGAAAGCATGACGACCGTCCTGCTAAAACACCGGTTGACATTGGTCTTTATTTGTTAAAAAATACAGGTGCAAGCATATCATAATTAGAGTACTCTCGGATAATTAGAAGCTTGATGTACTTAATGAATTGCACTAGGCCAGATATAGCCTATGCTATAAGCAAATTGATTAGGTACGCAAGTAATCTAGGGTCCGATCATTGGAAAGTGATAATTAGGGTACCTAGGTATTTAAGACATACCCAGAATTATGGCCTTCATTATACCAAATATCCAATAGTACTCGAGGGATACAGTGATGCAAATTGGATATCGGATACTAAAGACTCAAAATCCATTAGTGGATATGTCTTTACCCTGGGAGGTGCTGCAGCCTCTTGGAAATCCTCCAAGTAGACATGTATAGCAAGGTCGACAATGGAATATGAGTTTATTGCATTAGATAAAACAAGAGAAAAAGCAAAATGGCTTCGTAATTTCTTTGAAGACATTCCAATGTGGCCTAAACCTGTGCCAGTTATATGTATTCACTGTGATAATGAAGCAATAATAGGATAGCCACAGAATCATATGTATAATAGTAAGTCTTGACACATTCGGTGAAAACAAAATACCGTTAGGCATTTGCTCTCACATGGAATAATTTCCACAGAATATGTAAAGTCAAAGAAGAATATTGCAGATCCATTGACTAAACGGTTAGCCAGAGAGCAAGTGTACTATTTATCGAGGGGAATGGGATTAAAGCTTGTTACTTAAAAGTCGCCATCATGGCAACCTAACCTAGTTGACTGGAGATTCCAGAATCTAGGTTCAAAGGGACAACCGAGTTATGGATGACTTCACGTATCACTAAGGAGGTTTACTCCTACCCATTTCTATGATAAGAAGAGTGATACCTGCAGTGTTAGTAGGATAAGCTTTGCTTTTGATGATTCTTATAGCTTGGACATCCAAGTGGGGTATAGCAAGATACTCTTAATAAGAAGTCACCTATATGAGTGTGAACTGGATTGGTTCTGTGAGAATTAAGAAGGCTAAATTCTCTAAGAGCACTCATGAATTACCAGGTGTTGTTTAGGGCCAAAATGAACACAACTGTAAGAACCAAACTGTGTCTGCAGATACACTATGTGTAGTCTATTGTCTTGGCTTACACAAATAGCTGAACAGTTCAAGGCATCGCGTCCACTAGTTAACCAGTAAGTCCGATAGGCTTTCACTGGAGGAGGTTCAAAGTCAAAAGTTACCTATCTCGATGTGGTGTATCTTCTTAATGTACTCTTTCTTTGTCTGTATCTTGTTGCATGTCCGTTCTTGTGAGTTCCATTCATGTGGGGGATTGTTGGAAAATGGCTTTTGTGTAACCTTATTTTTTTGCTAACTTTGAGCATTAATTAAGGTGAGATCCAAGCGTTATTTTTAACATTTCTAATTGGGTTCATAGTTAATGCTGCGTAGTGAATAAAATAGTGTATTTGGTTGCTCAAAACCATTTCCGGATGAATGAGAATTCAACGCGCATTTTCGGGTTCGTGGAAATGGATTTAGGTGGGTTTCCTACACATTTGTGAAATGTGTTTGTCCCGCATTGGAAAGGCTTATGGATTTGAGTGGGTTTATATACCTTAGCTTGTAATACTTGAGATGGGCCCCAAGGGATATCCAAGTTTGTGGAAAAGTGAGATTATGGGTGAAGTGGGCTAGACCCATTGGACCCAAAACAAAAACCACACGCATGCGCCACCGCCACCGTCCGTTCGGTAGGTCGGGCAAGCTAGGCTTGGGTGCGGGTGCGTGGTGTGAGGTTGGGTTAGGCTTGTCCGGCCTAATACTTATCTTTTTGGGCCAAAAACATTTGTAATTTGTTTATTTATTTTTTATTTTGGTTTCAAAATTCAAAATAAATTGGTCCAAAATTTGTTCCTTCATCTAAACAGTTTCTAACCCACCCAAATAAGTTTGAACTTGTTAAATCCTTCTCGGACAGATCTGGAACTGTCTAAACAGTTCAAACAGATTTTTTATTTGTTGAAATCTGTCCAAACAGTTGCCTATCTGTTGGCACCTGTTCGGAATAGCCACCATTCTGTCTATATAAAGCCGCTTCCAGCAATTCATTTCATCAGATTTTCCATCATAATTTCGTCCTTATTTTTCTGGTCTTCTCTGTGTTTCTGCATCTGTTTTGCATTTAATTTTAGGAAGAAAAATAGCGAGTTACAATAAAGTTTTGGTTCACCAGACTTAAATTTATAGTGCTGCAAATTTAAGTGTTAGTTGTTACATTCTGAGAAGCAGACGTTGGTAAAACTTGAAGCATCGGAGTGATGGTGAAATTTACTTTAAGGAGATTGTGTACAACACAAACCTCGACTTTAATTTCTGTAAGCATTTAACTCATAATTTAATTTTTTTAATTATTTCTGAATTAATTTATTTTGTTGTTTATGTTATTTACACAATTAATTTACACACACACCACTACGGGTATAACAGTTCCTTGTGATTCTAAAAATCACATTTGCCCCTTTCAAGTTTCTAGTCTTATAATAAAAGTTTTCTTTTATTAATCAGTCATTAAATCAATTAATAATTTTTAATAATATCATAAATATATTTTAATTAACAATTCAAATAATTTTATTGTTATATATAAGAGTAATTGAAAGTTTCATTTTTTTTTTTGTTAATTTTATTATTTTAATTAACAATTTAGGTAATTTTATTGTTATATATGAGTAATTTGAAATTTCATTTTTTTTGTCAATTTTATTAAATAAAAAATTCTTATAAGGAGGTATCTGTAATTTTCAGAGCCATAGGAAGATAATTTGTATTTTAAGCAAATCTCAAAAAGTTTATTTATAATTTACCCTAGATAAAATAAAATGTCACGAACTAATTACAATTCTTTTTATAAATTATCCTTATGATGAAATCTCAAAAAATCTGTGTTATAAGAAATTTGGGGATTTGTTGATAAAGCTCTCACTATCTAATTTGTCCTTCAAAAGGACAAGAATTATACAGATTCTTTCAAAACCCCCTAATATTTTAAAACTTGTTTCTTTTACTATACTACCCTGACATACATACACACACAGAGACACACACACACACACACACACACAGAGACACACACACACACACAAGATCTTCAAACTCTTTCTTATTTCAATATCTCTTCTCTCTATCTCACTCTCTTTACCACTGTTGCTCTCCACCAGTGCCACCGTCACTCTCCATGGAACACTTTCTTGATTGTCTTCATCGCGACCGTCACTTGTAGCATCCACGACTTCAGATCTGAGATCATTCACCGTCGTCGTTGTTGGAAAATGACAGTTTACGCTTTGTGAACCTCAAATCTGAGATCCTTTACTCTCTCTCCCTCCAATTCTAACGGTTCATGTTCTCTATGTATGTGTGTGTATGTATGTATCACTCATCATTTATGTTCTCTCTCTCTCTCTCTCTCTCTCTCTCTCTCTTCTTCTTCTTCTTCTTTTTCTTATTCCCATGATGCTCTATTCTAAAACTCTGTCTCCTTATCTCTCTTTCTTCTTGTCATAATGTGCTATTTTCTTTGAAAAGTAAAATTTTACTGTGATTCATGATGCAACCCTCTCCTGTAAAGCCATTCTTGTAGTGTATCTTAAAGTAAAATTTATTATACTTCAAAGTAAAATTTTACTGTTACAAAAAACAAAGTGTATACTAAGTGAATGAACCAGAGTCAAATTTTACTTTTAGATCTATGAACAAACAAACAAACAAAAAACTCTTGATTTTTCATTGCAATCTCTCACTTTCTCATTTTTCTATCAGATTTGATTTCATTTATCTCAGATATGAAGTTATTGATCTCAAATCTGAGTTCGTAGGTATCGAATATGAGATAATGGTGGTTTGATGGTAAAAATGGTGGTCGCCGGCCGACGGTGAGGATGAGTGATGCTGGCCAACAATAAAGATGGTGGAAGCGATGAACAACCATCAACGGTAGAGATAGTGAAGAGAGAGAGCGTGTATGTGCGCGCGCGAATGTGCTATAAAAGAAAGAGATAGATAGAGAGGGTATAATGGTCAGATAAAATATTTAAATAACAAATTTTGTCATTCATACAAGACTTTATAATTATGAGAGGGTTTTGAAAGTATTATTATTATTATTTTGTCATTTTAATAAGAAAAGGAGCTAAAGGGGGTTTATAGCCAAATTTCCCTAAGAAATTATCCTTATCAATTAGTACATTGCAATAATAATTCTTCCTAGAAATTATCCTTATGATGAAATCTCAAAAAATCTATGTTGTAACAAATTGTCCTTATCAATTAGTACACTGCAACAACTTTTAGAAATGCAAATAAAATAATAGTACATATAATCCATTAAAAGAAAATACCAAACTTCTAGAATATTTATACAAAAATAAAGAAATAAATTGTGGCAGTAGTGATTTTTGTAATTTTGTGGTAATGATATCATCAATAAGTAAGAAAGTTTATTCACAAGTTGGTGAGTTTTGTTTACCCTTGAAGACTGGTTTAGCAAAGCTGCATGAAGATGAAAGAGGCAACAACTTCTTTAAATAGTTGGAGTTAAGGATGATATCAATGTCAACTAATTCGATGCCTTCACAAGGGACTGAACTACTGCAATTAAGAGTGACTGCAACATTTGAAACCGAGCTATCCCTTATGTTCCTATAGTGAACATCACTGATCTTCGCAAGAAATACCTAAACCATACAAGTTAATAACATAGTTAGTAATTACAACAAAAGAAAAGAGTCTTGTACTCTCAAAACATATCTCCATGCCTCTAATTTGGCGGGATCACCACATCATTTCTTGCACAAAATCCCATAAGGGTGAGTACAAAGCCTAGTAGGAAAACCTTAACAAACTATATACATTTTATACAATCTCATGGAATGAATGCATATGCCAAACCACGTTCAATGTCTTTATCTTTTGAAATTTTTGTGCAAAATGCAATTTTGAAAATTTAACAATTCAATAATTTCAATATAGTTCAACGGGGCAGTAAATACGACTCAGGTAATCCCCAAGTTGGTGTCTGCAAGTAGGCATAACTAGCACTACCAAATCCCACTTCACTGGCTGCTAACGGGAAGACACATGATACTTTCTCCGCGCGTGTTTTCAATCTTTCACTATGGACACTCAGGCCAACTTAACCAATACAAACTACACCCTCTATCCAGACTTACCAATGTATTTACCCCCAAAAAAATCAATATGATCTTGTTTCATAACACAATTTCCTTTCTCAAAACAATAGTTTTCAATTACAATTCGAAATCAAAGATAACAAATGAAATGGATTGGCAATGCGATATGTAACAATGTACTTAAATAATTTCAATTTCAATTCCACCACACAATCTTCCATTGTGATAAAAAATTTCCATACCTCTTCACAAGGTAATCTCATATATAATAAATCTATCGAGAGATAAATAATAATACCATTTACGTGCATCTTCCACATATTAATCAACCATTTCAAATTCGTCACTTTAAGCCAATTCATTGATATACTATATATCAAACTTCCAAAATTAAACATTTCTTATCTTTCCAAAATTCCCCTCATTAATACCAACATGGTAATCCTCTCCAATTTATTCACCATAATACTTTATAAATCATGAATTTCATAATATCTCAACATTTTTCACAATTCCTAATTTCTAGGGGTTCACCAAAACTTGATTTTTTTCCCTATTTTTGAAAGGGTCTTACCCAAACAACACACACACATGACAACATTGCTCATACTCTTATGTTGTGTTTGGTTAGGAGATTTGAGGATGGATTTGGAAAGGGCAATGGAAAAGGTAGGTGAAATATGAATAAAATATACCTACATTTCACCTAGTTTCACATATCTTTTCCCTTTCCTTTTCCAAATCCCTCTCTAAATCCCCCAACGAAACACAACGTTAAGGATTTGGAAAATATAGAGAAAACCTACTTTAAAAATCATTTAGAGTACGTAAACCTAAAATCATAAGTTCAAATACAAAGAAAAGCTCCAAATAAGCATAGACTTACAGAAATATATATATATATAACTCTAAGAAATCCCTACCTCAAGCTTTGGAGAGGAAGAGGAAGAAAAACCCTAAAAAATGGATGTTGAGGAAAACTCAGAAAACTCGATTCGATCGATGAGAACGTAGCCCTTGCCGCCCTCTTTGATTTGGTGTAAAAAGCCCTCTCAAATTCTTGGTAGATCTTGCTAAATCTTAGAGAGAAGATTAAAATTTGGTGGGTTTGTAGAGAGAAGTGAGAACAAATATGAATATATATATATAGAGAGAGAGCTGAAAAAGTGGTCAAAACATCTCTTGGGTGTCAGTTTTGAGGAAAAGAGCACAAAAATCTAGACAGACGCATTGAAATCTGCCCGTGCGGTTCTAAATCCGCACGAGCAGAATCCCAAATCCACATGAGCAGTTTGGAATTGCCCTTCACGAGCAAAATGGTCGAAAGACGGCCCAGAAATTTCACCCAAATCTGCTCGAGTGGTTCCTAATTCCACATAAGTGGAAATTTTGCCCAAAAAACCCCTTCCACTGAGTGGTTTCGCTCGAGCGGTTTCACCAAGTTGCCTAGAAAATGATTTTACACCCCAAGACAAGTTCTAACCCCCAAAACTCAAAATTGTTAACTCAAAAACATTAAGAGAGGTTAAGTAAGAGTATGAAGAAATTTCAACGACTCAAAATGATGAACGAAATACTAAAAGAAATACATACCACTCCACTACATAAAACTATTGAAACCCAAAACCTGGGTCATCACACCCATACTACAGTTTGAACACTTTTTAGTGCATTTTTTTTTCTATGTCTGTAGCATTAACGTAGAAGGTCTGTGAACTTACGATTGGCAGAGGGCTATCGCAATTATCAGTTGAACGATAATTGCTATATTTCCATGCAGACTGACCTTGCCCATCAAAACTTCCTCCATTTAAGACTTTCAAACCATCACGTCTTGGAACAATAGACATTCTCTACCAATGAACTCAGACATGTCAGAGTTTGCCAATATGGTTCCCTGAATTTCAATAGTCATAGGAGTTGATGAGCATGGCTCTTGGTAGATTGTCTTCCCTGTAGACGTCCCCGAACGCCCCGGGAGGGTTAAGTCCCGTTTTGTTCATTTGGGCTCACTACAGTTCAAGGACTCGATTGTCACGGTTCTAAATCTTGAACCAAAGAGTCCAAATCCGGCAAATCGTTTTTGAGAAAACAGATTTTTGAAAGAAGTGCCAAACATGGACTGCTTTGCCAGATACAGAGTCGCCACCTAAATATTTTTTTTTATGGGGAAATTTAGGAAACCCTGACTCGGTGCCAAAGGCCACGTGTCCGTCATCACCAAAGTTGCCTCGGCTCGGGAACTTGGGTACGATTGGGGAAGGTCACTTCGTGAGCACCCCCGCTCGCCCGGTCAAAGACCGGTCTCTACTAACCGTGATATCTAGTTTTGAAAACATTGTGTGTTCTTATTCCGGTTATTAGCCTAGATTACTACGTGATGCGCACAGCATACAAGTATAGACTGGATCGCCTGAATTGGAACAACACATTTCATGTTTGTTTTTGAAAGATGGTTTGCTACCCGCAGGTAGGCTTAAAATGCAGATTCTGCCACCCTCGGGTGGGCTTAGAAAACATGGTTTTGCCACTATCTAGTGGGCTTAAAACAAACATTTGATGAATTGTTCCAATCCAAATAATCCAACCTTCACCCACAGGCATTCAAGTAGTTCTATCACATAAGCAGTTAGCCTCATGGTAAGCATGCTATTCATGGCAACACTCACACGCATGCAAGGATGCTAAAGCATAAAAACTCACCGCGTACTCCCAGTCAAAACAGAAGCTCATTAGAAATCCATGCATGATCTTAGATACACAGAATTGCCTAATGCAACACATGCAAGGATGCAAACTATAGTAGGCTCGGCTATCCTAAACATGGCATATGGAATGCTACAGCTAACATGTATTCAACTTGGAATTGAAATACAAATGCAGTTAGTATGATGCGCCGAGCCCGGTGCATGCAAGACAGATGAATGAATGCAAACATGCTATCATACTGTATGCTAATTGAAACATGCCCTAATCTAACCATCATAAGCAGGTAAATAAAAGGGAAGAAAGACGTGGGGTTGGAAGACATACATCACACTCACGCACACTTATTACAATTATGCCCTCGCGCAGAGGGTCCAAATAAATATACAGTCCCGAATAAAAGAATAGTACAGTCCCAAATAATACAGTCTAAATAATGTACAAATTCCTAATTAATTTACAAATTAACTAAGAAAATAATAAAACTGGCATGCAAGCCAAGGACTGCCTTGATTATGCTCTGGGTGATGGAATGATGCATGTTTGGGCTGCTTTGCGCGGAAATCCACTAGAATGCCCCAATTAGCCTCTGTTTTGCAATGATTCTTGAAAAGCGCGCCAAGCCTCGAAAGACCGCTGATTCTTGATATGCTGCAACAGAGAGCAGGAAAGGGGCATAGCAATGTATTTTCACAAATGTATGCATGTCTCGATCCTCGAACCACCAATCACGCATCTCGATGCATGATGGCCGAGGAGCCAAATTGCACAACTCAATATAGAATGAATACATATGAACACTACAACAAAACCTAACTCCATCATGGATAATCCGGAGTGTCGGTGACTTGGGAATTGAGACACGTTCCGTCACTCGGAGTACGGAACGTACCTCGTTTCCCGTGCCCGGGCTAACTCCTATCCCGAACACGATGCAATATGCATGATATGCGTGAAATGCAACTAAGATACAATCCTAACATACACAATGTTATGGAATGGCATACACGCTACACGAGGTGATACACAACCGAGCATACACAATGCTATGAATGAAATGGCATACGCAATGCAATATGGGCTTACACCAACATGAGAGAGCCTCAGCCACACTCACATAAGAGGCCATCAGATGAAAACAAGACAACTCAAAATGCGTGCACGCGTGCACGCAAACCGAGGACCGACCCTTAGGCACCGAAATGCCACTCTAATGAGACATGGCAAAGACACGGAATATGATATGCAAATATGCAAAAATCAGTAGCAAAATGAGGGGGAAAACAGCCCCGAAACATGGCAAAATGAAACCCGATGCAAGGAACGAGTCCCGAAACATGGAATTAAGCACATGAAATGGCCTATAGCTATACAAAGCATGCATAATTGGTACATGGAACGAAAATACAGAAGCAAGGCAGCCCAAAAATAAGCATTTTTACAGTTCAAATCATGGCCAAACAGTGGGTACAAATAGGGCAAAATAAGCATGCAAAAATGGGGGGCCAAGAGAGGTAATGAAGCAAGTCATAGCTTTTGATCTCAAACACAGAAGGCCTCTTTTACAATGTTGAAGAGGGGCCAAAAATATGATGTTTTACAGTTTATGTCAAGCCCCAAAAACAGATACAAGTATGGCAAACAATTCATGCAAGAAATGGGCCATCAAAGGGGCAAAGAAGTAACTGATATATGCTGGCCCCAAACAGGTTAGGGCCCTTCAACAATGTTTAATAGGGGCCCAAAATATGGCTTTTTTCAGTATATGATCAAGCCCAAAACAGTGTAGAAATATGCTCAAAATGCCATGCAAAATTAAGGCCTCAAGAGGGCTATAACACAAAGTATACAAAATATTCACCAAACAATCAAAGCCCCTTAATGAAAAATGACAAGGGGGTCAAAATATGGCCACTTTTGGTTCTGATCATGGCCGAAAAATAGAAGCAAGATAAGCTAACAAATCATGCAAAAATGGGGGCCCAAGAGGGGTATAATGGCAAGTGCTACATGGAGGTCCCCAACAATATTGAGCCCTTCTACAATGTTGTAGAGGGGCTCAAAATAAGCTAACTCACAGTTTATATCATGCCTCAAAACAGACTATACATGGGCCAAAAAAATCATGCAAGATTATGGCATTCAAGAGGGTATTGAAGCAAGTACCAAATGGGGGTCTCAAACAGTGTTGAACCCTTAAACAAACATAAAGAATGGATCAAAATAAGCCTAGTTTCAGTTAGGGTTGGAGCCCAAAACAGCAAGCAAAGAGGCTAAAAAAAATGAGGCAAAAATGAGCTAGAAAGAGGGAGAGGAATGCTCACCCTTGAAGACAAAGCCTTGGCTGCTTCTTGGCTTGAGAAGTGAGGCTTCCTAGCTGCTGGAAAGCTCCCCAAGTTGCTGGAAATGGAGTAGTGGCGGTGGTGCTTGGTGGTGATGAAGAAATGGTGCAAGACTTAGGGATTTTGAAGGAAATAGAGGGAGATGAGTATAGGGGAGCTCCAAGCAATTTTTTCAACCCTAAAGACAGAGCTGGAGGCTCTATTATGTAGACAAAAATGGGAGAGAAGTGGAGGGAAAAAGTGGAGGGAAAATGGATCAAGTTTCCCTCCAAAACAAAGTCCCCCCGGATGCAGATTTTGGGGGGAAAAAGCTAGACAGTTGTAATGTACCCACACTGAGGAAGCTGGCCGGCCAGGTATCTTGGTTGCAGGTGGCCGGCCAACCACCCCCCATGGCCGGCCGGCCAAGGGTCAAATTGAATTAATGGCCGGCCACCACAAATTGGTGGCCTCCTATGTGTGCTCAACACAGCTATGTGATCAAAAATTGGCAACTGTAAACCAGGAGAGAGAACAAGCCATTTTTAGGAGGGGTTCAAAAGGGTCAAATTGAATTTCTGGCCGGCCATATGATTTTAGGGTCCTCCCAGGTGTGTACAACACAAATATGGGGTCTGGAGTTGAAGAAGGTGGCCCTAGGGTGGTCAACATTGGCTCGGAAGTGAGAAAAACGGGCGTCGGAGGGCGACGGAGGGATATAACTAGTTGCTGAGACAATTGCTGGCCTCCCACCCTTCAGTGACCTTCCTGGTGATAAAACAGAGGTATCTGCCAAAAATGAACGAAAACCGATGCAAAATGAAGGTCCCGGGGCCGAAACGCGCAGTTCGGGGCCCCGAAAACAGGCCGTAAAGCACCGAAAGTGGCGTTCGACCACGAAGCGGGTCTCTCAGACCGCAGTGTCCCTCAAAAGGGAATAAATAAGATGCGTGCCAAAAACCGGAGCAAACGGAGGTAGTTAGGCGGTCCCGAACCGAGGCATACGGCCTGACGGCTCCGAAAATCGGGAACCGGGCTCCGAAATGGGAAAAATGGCCTGCGACCACGAGTCGTAGCCTATGGCCACTGAGAGATGATCTACGAGACCTCTCCTTCCCCTCAGGAAGAGAAAACAGAGAAAACCAAGCTTGGTTCGCAAACCGAGGCAAGGCACAGAAGAGGGTTCGGAAGTCCGGAGGCAGGGCTCACGGCCGAGACTCTGAGACTTCTGAACGAGCACAACATGCAACATCACCGAGCGCTCAACTGGTGACGTCTGAGTCTTAAGGTCGGTCAAAAATGGGGTGTCTACACTCCCTTACCATAAATCACCCTAGCGGGATAACAAGCTTTGATGGTCATGTTGATGATTTACATGCTGTATTCCATGCCTGTATAAATGCCTGTCATGCAATGGACATTATAGTGTGAAGTTATAATTTAGACAAAGAAAATAAAAGACTAATCATTGAAGCAAAAATAATAGTAGATTTTTATCGTGTTCAAACTCAGCGTAGCACTATTGGACTCATCATCTGGCTTAGCACCAAACTTTGTAACATCTACTACCGCATCAGTGGCAGTGAGACGGGTACCTTCAGCGCCACATGAAAGAAAAACTAAAGCCGGAGCTAGTGTCAAAGGCAAAGCCATACCTGTAGACACCCCATTTTTGACTGTCCTCAAGACTCAGACGTCACCGATTGAGCGCTTGGTGATGTTGCATACTGTGCTCGTTCAGAAGTTTCAGAGTCGCGGCCGTGCGCCCTGCCTCCGGACTTCCGAACTCTCTTCTGTGCTTTGTCTCGGTTTGCGAACCAGACTCGGTTTCCTCTGTTTTCTTTCCTGAGGGGAGGGAATGGTCCCATAGACTATCTCCCGGTGGCCGTGAGCTACTTTTTGTGGCCGTAGGCCATTTTGCCCGTTTCGGAGCCCGGTTCCCGGTTTTCGGAGCCGTTAGGCCGTGTGCCTCGGTTCGGGACCGCCCAACCATCTCCGATTTCTCCGGTTTTTGGCATGCACCTCTGTTTTATAGTTCCGAGGAACACTGGGGCTTCTGATGCCCACTTCGTGGCCGTATGCCACTTTCGGTGCTTACAGTCGGTTTTCGGGACCCCGAACTGCGTGATTTGGGCCCCGGGCATTCATTTTGCATCAGTTTTCTCTGATTTTTGGCAGGAACCTCTGTTTTGTCATTCCGAGGGACACTGGGGTCGTAGATGCCCACTTCGCTGCTGAACACCACTTCCGGCACCTGCAGCCCATTTTCGGGATCCCGAATTGCCCGGTTTTGACTCCGAGCGTTCATTTCTCATTAGTTTTTGTTCAAACTTGGCAGGTACCTCTGTTTCAACACCAGGAAGATCACTGGGGGGTGAGAAGCCAGCAATTATCCCAGATAACCAGTTTCGCTCCTCCGGCGCCCTGTTTTGCTCACTTCCGGGCCAATGTTGAACACCCTGGGGGTATTTTCTTCCAACCAAAGATACATATCTGTGATCAGGGGACATGGGAGGACCCTAAAAATGTATGGTCGGCCAGCATTTTTGATTTTCTTTTTTGAGCCTCTCCTTCAAGCTCTATGTTGTGGCTCCTGCTTCAGTGTTGCCAATTTCCGACCTTGGAACCTTGTTGCACACATCTGGGAGGACCCTAAAAGTTGGTGGTCGGCCAGCAATTGTGCAGTTCATTTTTGAGCCTCTCCTTCAAGCTCTATGTTGTGACTCCTGCTTCAGAGTTGCCAGATTCCGACCCTGGGGCCTTATTCTGCACACTTGGGAGGACACCTTTGTGTGGTGGTCGGCCAGAAAATCATTACTTCATTTTTTGGGGGTGGTCGGCCGGCCATGGTGAGTGGCTGGCCGACCAGGTGGGGTGGCCGGCCGGCCACCTTGCAGAAAACCACCTGGCCGGCCAGCTTCTTGCTTTCCAGCTCATTCCAGCTGTCCAGATATTTTTGCCAAAATATCACCCCTTCCGGGGGATATTTTGGGAGGAAAAGGTTGCCTCCATTTCCCTCCCCTTTTACACCTTTTTTTTGCTTACAAAAAGGGCTGGATAGCCCCTTTGCCTAGGTTAGAAAAATTTGTCTCAAGAGCCTTTATTCAAAACCCTTGATTTCCATAGCCAAAAACCTCAAAAACTTCCAAGTTCCTAGGCAATTCCTTCATCAACCCTTAGCTCCACCATCCCCACTACCATTCCAGCAACAAGGAAGTGTTCTCCAGTGGCTAAGAAGCACCAAATTCAGGCCAAGAGGTAGCAACAATCAGATCTTCAAAGGTAGGTCTCCAAATCTCTTTTTGTAGCATAATTTTGCTTCCTATTTCTATCTTATTTCCTTTCAGTTTTTGGGCCTTGAACCCTACTGGTTTTAGGCTCATTTTGAGCCCCTCTACAACTTTGTAGAAGGGCTCAACTTCACTTGATGCCTTCATGATACACTTGTTTCAATATCTAGCTTGTATGTCACAATCTTGCATGCCATTTTTAGCCTATTTGCAGTTGTTTTTGGGGCTCCGACTCCTACTGGTTTTGTGCCTATTTTGAGCCCCTCTACAACTTTGTAGAAGGGCTCAACCTTGTTTGGCCATTATATATACCACCTCCCTTTGAAATCCACTCTAGGCCCCAATTCTTGCATGATTTGTATCCTTTTATGCTTTTGGTTTTAGCTCTTGGTCAGAACTGAAAGGGGTCTTATTTTGACCCCCTCTACATGTTTCATGAATAAAGTTTTGTTGTTTGGTGCATGCTTTGCATGTCTCTTGTTATAACCTCTTTTGAGCTCCATTTTGCATGGAATTGTTAGCATGTTTGCATATTGATTTTGGGGCATCCATAAACTGAATATATGCTTATTTTTGGGCCCTCTTCAGTATTGTAGAAGAAAGTTTTTCCATTTGAATTTTCTATATACTACCTCTCTTTATACCCCTCTTTTGGCCCAAATTTTGCATGCTATATTTAGTATATCTACACACTGAATTGGGGGATGTCATCTTCTGTAAATATGCATATTTTTGACCCCTCTTTAATGTTGTAGAACTGTGTTTTTGGGTTTGAGCATTGTAGATATCACTTGCTTTGTAAATCCTCTCTTTTACCGTATTCTTGCATGCTAATGTTGACCTATCTATGATTACAATTTGGCCATGTTTGTAACTGAAAGATGCTATTTTTGGGGCTTCCTTGCTACTGTTTTTGCTGTCATGTGCCAATTTTGCATGTTTAGCATAGCCGTAGGCCATTTCGGGAGCTTAATATCGCATTTCGGGATGATTTCATGCATCGTTTGTCATTTCGTATCATTTCGGGACTGTTTTCCCCTTTACTTAGGTGCTGAAATTTGGTTTGCATGCTTGCATATCATTTTCCATGTCATTTCATGCCTTAGTGCATTGCCTCGGTTTGCGTGTCCGCGGGCACGCATTTCGAGGCATCTCTTTTTTATCCGTCGGCAGCCTATGTGAGTGCGGCTGAGGCTCTCTCATGTTGGCGTAAGCCCATCACTGCATTCCGTATGCCATTTTATGTATTCCTCGGTTTGCGTGTCCGCGGGCACGCATTTCGAGGCAACTTTGTTTTTACCCGACGGCAGCTTATGTGAGTGCGGCTGAGGTCCTCTCATGTTGGCGTAAGCCTAATTTGCATTCCGTATGCCATTTCATTTCATTTTAGCATCGCCTCGGTTTGCGTGCCCGTGTGCACGCATTTCGAGGCACTTCGGTTTTATCCGATTTGCATTTTAGCATCTCCGCCTCGGTATGCGTGCCCGTGTGCACGCATTTCGAGGCACTTCGGTTTTATCCGATTTCCATTTCATCACCGCCTCGGTTTGCGTGCCCGTGTACACGCATTTCGAGACACTTCGGTTTTATCCGATTTGCATTTCATCATCGCCTCGGTTTGCGTGCCCGTGTGCACGCATTTCGAGGCACTTCAGTTTTATCCGATTTCCATTTCATATCATCACCTCGGTTTGCGTGCCCGTGTGCACGCATTTCTAGGCACTTCGGTTTTATCTGATTTGCATTTCATGCCATCGCCTCGGTTTGAGTGCCCGCATACACGCTTTTCGAGGCGTCTCATTTTCATCTTATTTTCATCTCATTCGCATCAGCATTGTGCATACTAGGCTGTATCTTAGTTACATATCATGCATATTGCATCGTGTTCGGGATAGGAGTTAGCCCGGGCACGGGAAACGAGGCACGTTTCGTACTCCGAGTGACGGAACGGGTCTCAATTCCCAAGTCACCGACACTCCGGATAACCCATGATGGAGTTAGGCTTTCATTGTAGCATTCATCTGCATTCATCCGATATTGAGTTGTGCAATCCGACTCCTCGGCCATCATGCATCGGTATACGTGATTGGTGGCACGAGGATCGAGGCATGCATATATTTGTGAAATACATTGCTATGCCCCTTTCCTGCTCTCTGTTACAGCAAAATCAAGAATCAGCTACTTTTCGGAGTCCGGCACGCATTTCGAGAAAAATGCAAACAGAGGCTAATCGGGGCACCGCCATGGATTTCCGCGCAAAGGCATCCGGGCATGCATCATTTCATCATCCGAAGCAGAAACAAGGCAGTCCCTGGCTTGCATGCCAGTTTACAGTTTTCTTAGTTAATTTGTTAAATTAATTAGGAATCTGTATTATTCTTTTATTCTTTCATTCGGACTGTATTATTCTTTTATTCGGACCCTCTGCGCGAGGGCAATGCTGTAATAAGGGTGGGTGAGTGTGATGTATGTCTTCCAATCCCACGTCTTTCTTCCCTTTTATTTACCCGCTTATGATGGTTAGATATAGGGCATATTTCAATTAGCATAACAGCATGACAGCATGTTTGCATCATTCATCTGTTTGCATGCACCGGGCTCGGCGCATCATACAAAATGCATCTGTATTTCGATTCCAAGTTGAATACATGATAGCTGTTGCATTCCATATGCCATGTTTAGAATAGCCGAGCCTGCTATAATTTGCATTTTTGCATGTGTTGCATTAGGCATTTCTGTATACTTAGGATCATGCATGATTTCTAATGTAGTTTCCGTTTTGGCTTGGAGTACTCGATAAGTTTTATGCTTTAGCATCCTTGCATGCGTGTGAGTGTTGCCATGAATAGCATGCTTACCATGAGGCTAATTGCTTATGTGATATAACTGCCTTGAATGCCTGTGGGTGGAGGTTGAGTTATTTGGATTGGGATAGATCATTGACTGTTTGTTTTAAGCCCACTAGATAGTGGCAACATCACTATTTTCTAAGCCCACCCGAGGGTGGCAAATCCGCGTCTTAGCCTACTTGCGGGTAGCACCATCAAACCATTTTCAAACAAACAAACATGAGATGTTTAATTCCAATTCAGGCGATTCAGTCTATACTTGTTTGCTGCGAGCATCACATAGTAATCTAGGCTAATAACCGGAATAAGAACTCACAATGTTTTCAAAAACAGATATCATGGTTAGTAGAGGCCGGTCTTTGACCGGGCGAGCGGGGGTGCTCACGATGTGACCTTCCCCAATCGTACCCAAGTTCCCGAGCCGAGGCAACTTTGGTAATGACGGACACGTGGCCTTTGGCACCGAGTCAGGGTTTCCTAAATTTCCCATTTTAAAAATATTTAGGTGGCGACTCTGTTATCTGGCAAAGCAGTCCATGTTTGGTATTTCTTTCAAAAAAATCTGTTTTTCTTCAAAACGATTTGCCAGAGTTGGACTCTTTGGTTCAGATTTAGAACCGCAACAAAATCGAGTCCGAACTGTAGCGAGGTCCCTCGCGGGCTTGTTACAATACCCGAGGAAGAATGGGCCATTATGGAGATGGAAACTTGAACTACAATTTTCTTGTCAAAAATGTGAAAGCCAAAGAATTGTGAATTGAGTTGGTTTGATACATCTTTTTTATAGGTTGGTAACATAACTTGTTATCTATTTATGATTATATTAGTTACAAAATAAGAATTCAATTTTTATTTTTTTTTCTTTGTTACGTTTATGTCAATTAATCTCCAACAATGCTGCATAGCTCGAATTTGAGTTTGGTCCAAATGGCTCAAAATTCAACTTGCCAGTCATCTGGGGAGAAGGCTGACAGCCGCAATCGATAAGATGACAACTGTAATAGACAAGTGTTTCACCTGGTCGTCCGGGTGGTCGTCTAGTCGGTTGTCTAGTAAATACCAATTTGGGCCATTCGAGCCCCTCCATTTTCAAGCTACAAGGCATTTTTCATTAATCTCTATCTATAGCAGATCCAACCAAAAAAAAAAAGAATGTAATAGTATGCATCTCTTTTGGCAGTGTCTTTCTATATTTGGAAAAATGTTTTATAAACTAAAAGTTAAAAATAGTTTTCCTTGAACTTTTTAATAATCAAATTTTTTTCTTCAATTCATTTAAGACATTTTTTACTCATAAACTATAAATAGAAATTGCTTCGAATATATTGACACAGAATCATAATAAATTAAAAAATTTATAAACCCCATAAAACCTTACTAAATAAGAACTATGTGTAACATGCCCGGGGGGGTACCCATGTGTGTTAAATAGTTTGGACCCTCGGTCTCTTTGATCTAGTCTCACTAGCACAATGTGAAACATAAATGAGAGTCCAGATTTGGCAACTTTTAGAAAATTCATTTTATTGCAAAATCTTTTTCCAGAAATGGACTACGTCACCGGATCTCAGAGTCGCCACCTAATATTTTAGAAAATTAGGAAACCCATGACTCGTGCCAAGGCCACTGTTCGTCATAACTGAAGTTGTCTCTATTCGGAACCTTAGGTATGAGAGGGGAAGGTCATTAATTGAGCACCCCTGCTCACCCAATCAAAAGATCGGCCTTTATTAAACCATGATATGAATTTTATTTACTTTATATGTTCATATTTCGATTATTTAATAAATCCTAAAAATTACTATGTGAAGCATACAAGTATAGACTATGTCATTTATTCTGGAATAATTTGATTTCATGTATTTTGAAAGAGTTTTGAAGATATACAACCCAAATAAATTGAGTTTACAAACATGAAAAATCAACATTATTCCAAATTAAGCGACACAACCTCTACCCACTGACATTTATACAGTTATATCAAGTAAGCAAGTAGCCACATAGTAGGATGCTTAAACATAATAAGAAAAAAACATACACAAATGGGATGCTAAAGCATAAAAACTTACATACTTACCGATGTCCCTCGAACGACTACAAAACAAAGTTAGTAAAATATGAATGATCGTATATACAAAATCTTAATGCAATTTACTCATAAGATGCAACTAAAGATTCAGCTTCTAAGATATGACATGTGAATCATCTTAAGAATATAAAGTAGCGCACATAATCACATATGAATTAATTAAATCCACAAATGCAAACTTAGCTGAATCAAGATGCATGAAACATCGATGCAAAGCATGAATATAATGAAAAAAATAAAATAAAATAAACATGATGCATATCCACAAATAAGGAAAACAAATAAAAGAATGGGATAGCAAAAAGCGGGGAAGGGAATTATTACAACACTTGAAAGAATAATTACAAACCAAATTAGAGAGGTATGGGAGAATATTAGAACAAAATAAAAACCTTACAAAACACTCAAAATAAAATAAAAGAAAAAGCTTCATATTCTTTCAAAACCATCGGAAGTTGGTTAACATCGAAAGACAATGTCATTTTGTCCAAAAGAAGCTAATCGGCCGGCCAACTAGGCCTAGCCAAAACCTTCCAAAGAAAAATTGAACTTCTTGATTTTCAAACTTCCTCTTGATTACCCTCTAGGTTGTGAATTATGATCTTAATCCTCAATTCAAGAGCTTGGAATGACGGTTTCGAAGAAGGGTATGCTCACTCTTTTCTTGGCAAGAATACTCTCTCTTTGATTAAGGCTTTGAGTGGTTTTGACAAGGGTAGATAAGATATAAGAGCTATGTAACTTCACTAATTTGGCAAGATAACTCTCTTGTTTTTAAGACTTTATTTCCTTTCAAATTCTAACACAATTTTAGCATTCTCTCTCTACACTTCTCTTCTTCAAAATTCATCCCTAAATTCAAGACTAGAGCTCTCATTATATAGCCAATACAAGTGGGCAATGGTGGAAGACAAAGTGGAGGACAAAGTGGACGATAAAGTAGAAGACAGAGTGGAGCATTTTTTGGAATATAATGGAGTTAATGGGGGGACAATGTATAATGGAGGTAAATGATGAATGGTGATGGTGGTGTGTGATTACGAAAGTGGATGATGAGTTGAGATGGTGGGATGTGATTATGAAAGTAGATGGTGAATGGAGATAGTGGGATGTGATTATGAAAGTAGATGGGGAATGGGGATGGTAGGGTGTAATTATGAAAGTAGATGGTGAGTGAAGATGGTGGGATGTGATTATGAAAGTAGATAGTGGGGTGTAATTATGAAAGTAGATGGTGAGCAGGGATGGTGGGGTGTGATTATAAAAGTAAATGGTGAATGAGGATGGTGGGGTGTAATTATGAAAGTGGATGATGAGTGGGGATGATGAGGTGTGATTATAAAAGTAAATAGGGAGTGGGGCTGGTGGGGTGTAATTATGAAAGTAGATGATGAGTGGGGATGGTGGGGTGTGATTATGAAAGGAGATGGTGAATAGGGATTGATGAGGTATGAAGCAATCAAATATTATTTTGGGGGAAAATATAACATAATGTGATGCTTTGGCAGAGTGGTTAAGGATTAAAATGTGGAGTCTTGGGTTAGGGATTCAAACCCCTTCACTAGCATTCCTATTTCTCTCTTTTTCTTTTTTTTATTTTTTATTTTATATTTTAGATAAAGACATGTCATTGCCACATCATCAGCACAGACCAATCCAGTCATGCCACATTAGCGTCATAGTCAGCATTAACGGAATATTCTGCATATGGATGGAATATTCCCTAACTTAATAGAATATTCCCTCACAGAACAAAATATTCCTTGAGTTTTAAAAATTACAATTTGGCCCAGAAGTTTCAAATAATTGTGCTGTAACCCAGATTTTGGGAGAATTTTTCAGTGAGGCCCCCGAAAGTGTAGCGAAGGTTGATGCTAGCTAAACGAACCATTCTGGACGCAATCGTGAGGTTAGAATATTTCTTTGGAAAGGTAATTTATGGTTGTTTAGGTTTGGAAACAGGCCTCAAATTCTAAGTTTTCTTATTGAGGATTCTGTGAGAAACACTTTCTTGTTTTGTCATCATAAGGTAATCAAAAGAAAGCGCCCAAGTCTTAGGGCCGGTCAAAATGGGGTGTCTACACTATGACAAGTTGTAGCTAACTTTAGCACAAATCATAGTTGGATTGTATTGCATATTGAGTATAAACATTTTCCTTTTCATATTGGCTTTAAGACAAAGCTACAAAATTAGAAGGAAAAAAAAATAGTCCAAAAATTAAGAAAAAATAAAGTATATGATGTAGATACCAATTTTGATAAGTTATTTCATTTTTTTTTTTTTTTTGAAAGGAGTGAATTTTAAAATTGTTTTAATTTCTAAATGTGAAAAACACTTATTAAAAAAGAAAAAGAAATAAAGATGGGTGAGTAAATAATAATTATAGAAAACAATGGAATGAGAATAAAAATATTAGAGTTGAGAATAAAACATGTGTAATTTTTTGTTGGCCTTTTTTGAGAAAATAATATAAAATTATTTTTGTTATATAAATTACAAAATGTTTGAGATGAAAGGAATCAATTTTTTTTTTTAATCGATGAGAGTCAGTTGTTGTTAGTTGTTAGATTAGTACTTAACGAAAAATTTTTGGGTGCAAATAGGGTAGGTGCCGTGTGGTGCCTTTCTCTTCTGTCATTGGTCAAAAGAGTGGGGGTTATATTTATGCATTGGGTGATAGGGAGACAACATGAGAGGCCATGGTGTTTGTGATTGTTTGAAGGTACCATGTGGCATGCCACATGGTACCCACCTAGCACTTAATAATTTTTCAGTACTTAACACTTATGGGAGTTAGCCTCCCTATCCTTACAAAACACTAAGGCTGTGTTTGGTTGGGAGATTTAAACATTTCACCTATTTTTTCTCTTTTTCTTTCAAAATTTCTCCCCAAATCCCCCAACTAGACAGCTTATTTTGATTGCTTCCCAATTCAACTCCCCCTTAGAAAGAGTTGAACCCATGACCTTCCCCTTGAGACTAAACTCTTAGAAGAGTCATGGTGGCCAACTAGGATCAAAATCAACCCATTTCTTCCAATTAAATATGAATGAATTGGTGAGCCACTATTTACACACCACATTTCATCTCAAGACACACAATTAATTGGTTTATTTTTATTACAATATTAACCTTATGTAAAATGACTACAAAGGACAAAGGGTTATGATACACACCTTTTGTAAAATTACCATAAAGGACTATAGTGAATGTAATACACACCAAGTATCTAAAACGTTATGTTCGACAGTCTACCTCCGAATAGTTTAGTTATGTTCGACACTAAAATGTCGAACAAATTTACATTGTTCGACAGAAACAATCCGGACAAATGGTTAATGTTCAAAAGTACAGTGTCAAACGGTTTGAAAAATGAAATTTCAAATACAATGCTCATGGCAATGGAAAAACGTATATAAAACCCTAAAATCTAAGCTAAATAAGAATTCTTACCTCCTATATCTCCAATGTGAAGTTGTTTCCAACTGTGATGACAACAATGAACACCACCAGCGACGTCCTTGATGTAACAGATATTGGAGGAGAATAGGTCTTCACCACTGGTTTAGACTGGGACAACAATGAAAGAATAGAGGGGGAGATGGAAGATCGTGGGTGGGTGGGGTGTGTGAGTGAGTGAGGGTAAAGATGGAAAATTGTGGGTGGGGTGTGTGAGTAAGGGGAGCTTCTATTTGCACACACCATATCCCCTCTTCCCACACACTTAATGAGAGAGTGTGTTGGAAAGTTGTGTGTGAAGGATATGTAGAGAGAGAGAGTGGTGTGTGTAAATAGATGCTCCCGTGAGTAAGGGTAAAGATGGAAGATTGTGGTGTGTATTGACCAAATGTTTTATTTATCAAATTACAAAGGTTTGTCTTGAGTAGTGGTATGCCTTGAGATGAAATGTGGTGTGCAAATAGAGGCACCCAATGAATTGGTTTAACAGTGTTGTAAAATATTAACTTTTTTAACATAATTTTTTTGGGTGATTTTTATAAAAAAAATTATTGTACAATTTTTTAATGAAAAAATTTTGGGTGTGCATTGCATACCATATGTAATCTTACACAAAATTATATAAGTTTTCATGAATTAAGCAAAAAAGAAAAAAGAAAAAAGAAAAGAAAAGATAAAGATAAAAAAAGGTATGGCTATCCACCCCCATTTCCTACTATCATTTTGATTGATATGACATGCCATCATTTCTTTCCTTTCATTTTATTTATTTACTTGCATATCACATGTGATATGCATGAGATTAGATTTTAAAAAAATTATTTATGATTATGTGAAATATATTTTTAAATTTTTAGTGTAAAATATACGTAATTATGAAAGAAATGTTGACATTTCATAATTGAAGTAATAAAAATAAAATTTTATTACATTTGTTCAAAATTCACTGAATAAATAAAATATATTATAACTAAAATCTAAATTGTTGTGAGTCTTTTATCAGCATTCCTGCATTGGTAACATGGTAGTTAGTATTATAATTGATAAACAACACACATATTATACATTTACAAAATGTTATAAAGTAAAAACGTTATATTTACGTACTATATATATTTTTTTACCTTCTAAAAGGTATAAACATTTTTCAGACCAACTATATTTAAGACAAAGGTCACACATGGTGCACAATCTACTTGACATAGTATTGTTGGTACATGTATGATAAATGCATAGGCACAATCTTAACATCACGCAATATAATCTTTAATAATTTTAACTCCATTATCTTGTAAAATGTTTGAATTATAACATTGTGTTTGAAAAGGTCAAAATAAGTTATTTATAATAAGTCATATAGTTTTGTACCTTTGATCTTATATTCTGGTTGACATTGCAAGATAAACTCTGCTCGTTTATCTTAAACAGTGAGATTTATTGAACCAATATCGTCTCTAATCACAATGTTAACATTGTATCTAATCAAAAAAGAAAACACTTGTTAAAAGAAAATATTATACCTAATAAAAAATTAAAACACTTGTTAAGTCTAAATTATTATTATACATAGGAATTATTTACCGAAAGGAAATTATCTCGTTATAATATCAATATCATCATGTATGCAGTGATGACAAACAATGTGACCATAATAATATTCAATTTTTTAATAGCAACGTTTGCACAAATCAATCCAAAAGTTGTCAACATCAATTTGTTTGATGTACCCAAGTATTCGCAAATATAAAACCTATAAAATATTTGGAAAAACTTAAATTAATCTCTCTTTATAAATGAATATATATACATATCGTTTAACTTTCATTACTTGGAATGTTAAGAACTCTTACCTTTGGCATAGGTGCAAAATCACGCTTTCAAATTCATTTGGCATTTGATATTACCAATGACTATGAAATTGAGAATCTATTTTTTCGGTTTCAAGATACGAACTTTTGTGATATAGGATTCATAGCAAGCCTAAATAAACATGTCAATATATATAATTGTGAGAATTATATTGTCATATGTAATTGGTTAATATTATACAATCATAACATACCACACTCGAATGTGATTTATATGACAGAATGAAGGATTAGTATACAACTTGCTGTATTTGCATGTAGCGAGACGTGGACTTAGAAGTTGAGAAAATATAATTTATCAATATCAAGATCTGAATATGCATATAGATATTATAAAAGTCAATGAAAAGTAATCTTACCATGATGATCTTTAACTATTAATCTAGTGGCAAACAATATATTATCATTCTCTAGAGTATGATATAGTTGCATGCCATCAATTGTTGCAAACACATTACATAGAGTAAAAAAGTTATTTTAATAAATCTGGAATGAATATTTAATAAATTATAAAGTAGAATATCATCACGGGCAAATTACATTAGCAATCCCTATTGTTTGGGGCTTGTGTCACTTTGGTCCTTGACCTTTCAATTGTAATACATTTAACTATGAATTTTAAATCTTGTTCCAAATAAGAACAATTGAAGACATTGTTGCTCCATTTAAAGGGCAAAGTCATCATACAACTTATTTTGTGTTGGTTAATTTATATATTGTTTGAAATATAATGACATTTTTTTAATGAATAATGTTCGAACTTTTTTGGTTATAAAGTTCTGTGTGGTTTGATTTTTAGAATCTATTTTCAAAATATTTTTCTAAGAAATTAAAAATTAAATTGGTAAAAAAAATTAAAAACACATTATTTTTATATAATTTTATCTCTTTGGAGGGTAGAAATAATTTTTTAAAATAATTTTTTTGATATTTATTTTCGTTAAAGTAGTTTTTATTTTTTCAAAAGCCAAACATGGCGACAACTTTGATATCATTATTAAATCAATCCATCAAATCAAAAAATCTAAAACTAAAAATATTTCAAATATTAAACATATCGATTATACATTAAAAGTCTAATAACTATCCATTACACGATAACCATTCAAAAATATCTATTAATAATAAATACAACCATCTTGTACATGATAACCATCCAAAAATATCAACAAAAACAACCACACATTACATGATTATCATCCAAACACATACTAAAAAATAATTTGGTAAAAAAGTAAAAAATTTATGATTTTTATATAACTTCATCTTTGGTGAGTAGAAATAATTTTTAAAAATTTAAAATATAAAGCCCACCTTCTATTACCCGAATTCCTTACCAAATCCTTACATTATTACAATTTTAAAAGATTGCATTCATTCAGGAACATGTACAAAATAAATAGTAACATTCTTTCACGACAATGATGATGATATATAAATAAGACATTGTGCAATGCCCTTAGAATTACATTAAATAACAAAAAATAAAAACAAAAGGGATTTACCCTTATACAATACATATGTCATGACCCGAACCCGCCCCTATGGGTTAAGGATATAACCGGCCAGTAATCAAGAGATTACCTACGATCTCAAACCATTCCAGACATAATTCAACAGAGTAAAGGGGCCAAACAGAAGCAATTTTAAACTTTTGTCTATAGAGCTGTGCTTATATGGCACGTCATAACAATCCATACATATACATGTTAATAACTCACATCAAAATATGTACTAACACAAAGTTCTGTACATACAGGATCATTCAAGTCTAGGTCAGCCAATCAAAACTATATACAAACGTATCCAAAGTCCTCGCCAACATGACAAAACAGAACAGGATAGCAAAAGGGCGAAGACGAGTCTCGTGCGTGAGACGTAAGGGCTGACTCTTCAAAACCTTGGCTGTTTCTCACAAACTTCACTGAGGCTGGGTTCGGACCTCCCTTGGCTCACCTACAGACACATGAATGAGCGTGAGCGAAAGCCCAGTGAATAATATCAAATACGAAAAATACACGAACAGTATTTAGAACAGCATGCACCAACGGCCTTGGGCCCAATTATTCGTATTTCTATCTAATTTATACATATATATGTGTATATCAAGTAACTGCGGTTCCAAACACATCAGACAGCCTCGGGCCCATTCATTCTTTCATTCATGTCAGACTGGCCTCTGGCCCATTCATTCTTTCATTTATGTCAGACTGGCCTCTAGCCCAATCATTCTTTCATTCATGTCAGACTGGCCTTTGGCCCATTCATACTTTCATTCATGTCAGACTGGCCTCTGGCCCATTCATTCTTTCATTCATGTCAAACTGGCCTTTGGCCCAATCATTCTTTCATTCAGGTCAAACTGGCCTTTGGCCCATTCATACTTCCATTCGAATTAACGAACTTATAAGACTTGCATAGAAGTAAGTAATTAGACAAATAACATAGTTCAGATATCTTTAATAAGATATTACTCACAGTGATCGGCTGGATGATTTGCCCTAGAGCTCGACCTTACACATTCCACGAACACAATGGGTCACAAACAAATCAATCCGTTCTTAATTCACATATTCCTCTTTAGGTTTCATTCTTATCCTTTTAACTCATTTACAATGCTTAATGCATGCCTAAGAGAACTTAGAAGTGAAAGAGAACGGAAAATGAAACACAGAACATATTTACAAAATTTCAGAAACAGGGGTCCCCGCTCGAGCGTGGACTTTCCTGCTTGAGCGGACCCATTTGGTCTGCAAAAGTTTTGGTTGCCTCGTTTTTACGCTTGAGCGTGAAGTCGGGCACTCGAGCTGAAAATCATTCTATATAGCTCCCCGCTCGAGCATAAACTTCCCCGCTCGAGCGGACATCATGTCTGCAAAATATACTGGGAGCTCATAATTTATGCTCGAGCGGTGGTTCCCCCGCTCAAGCGAACTTCAAGAATTCTGGATTTTCCAGAACTTGTTCTTGAGCTCAAATTCGACTTCCAAAGGTCCAAAACCCATAATTTTGGTTCCCAAACATGCAAATACATCATGTATCATGGATATACAAGTAAGATGAGGTCAATTGCTCAAAATCATGGTCCAATTCTTCAAAATAAATCAACATTCTTTTGTATAATCATGGCTCATGCATTCAAACCTCATATAAGCTCCATATCTTTAATAATCGAACATGCATGCCAATTTTGACTTCATTTCTATTTCAAATGATGCAAATGGTGTTCAAAATCATGAAGCTACACAAAATTGGTCATGCATGTAAGGTTTGGTGCTTAATTCCTCATATTCAACATGCCTCATGCTTGAATATACAAAATTACAACAATTATGCCCATGCATGTTTACACAAGCTCCAAATTCAACAAATTCAATTCAAGTTATGTTCTTGATCACCATTCAATCTTGAATTCACAAAATCACAAGCTCAAACCCATGAATTTACTTACCTAGAGGCTCAAATCTTTCAAATTATGGTCAACTCTTGAGTATAGCTTCAAGATTCTCAAGCTTCTTGATCAATCCTTCAATCTCCTACACTTTCTCTCTCTAATTCGGTTCTCTCACTTTCTAGAGAGCCAAAATCAGCCAAAATGAAATAAAAGAGAGGAATTGAGTGTAATAAGGGTCCTTTTATAGTCCCACTAAATCAAATTTGATTATAGCTAATTAATGGCACTTAATTAATCATTCTGAATCTAATTATTTTGATCCGAATGAATTTTTGATTAAATTTCACCGTAAGCTCTAAAAATTACGCTAATCACAAAGGCGTAGTCAATTTCGGGTTTTGTGGCTGATAAGGCCTTCAATTTAAATTTCGAAGCAGATAATCAGACAGATTTTCCTACGGTGAACAGATAGAAATTCAAAACCACATATATTCACACAAATGGCACACAAAATCATATCAGACACATAATCACATTCATAATAAGGATCAATTAGCATAATACGCAACAAAGTGATCACAACATGGCTCTCGACCGACAAATAAAAGGCTCCATGGCCAGCAAAGTAAAAGACATCAGTCCCGAACAATCTTCCAACCTTGTACCTGAAAAAATTTGTCAACACGTGGGATGAACACTAAGCCCAGTAGAGATTCCGAATATACTAACCAATCATAACATATAGATAAAAATGATCATGCATGCACTATGATATACTGTATAAGTAGTATGCCAGTTAATATCCAAAAGTATACTCATATAAATATGTTTTTCTCAAAAAGTTTCTCTTTACTCAACACAGTATAAAAACCATTGCTTCTCTTAGAAATTCTCATTTATCTTCCAACACACATTGCAAAACCCCATTCTTCATTTGATAAAACCCTCCATGTTAACATAAATTTTTTTTACCTAAACATCCATTTTGAAAACACAACCTCATATACAAGTCATAACCCAACTCCACATATCACTACACCATACTTATCTACACACCAATACATCAACTATCTTTTCCAGCCATAGGCCCAAGGACTAAAAGACAACCACAACACGAAAGATCAATAATGCACATATCTAAAAATAAATAACCGAGAATAATACATATGACCAATTTCATCTCCACCGGCATACATCATGGATGACAGATTCCATAACACAGATAACACATAACACTTTATCAGCCTCACCCGGTAGGGGGTGCCCCTCAAGTCATACTTTATCGGGTGCAAATCGGAAGGGAACAAAGAACCTATCACAAGGCGCCACACTTTGTCAGCTTAATACAGTGGGAAACAGACCCCCAAACAACATCACATTGAAAGCATAACAAGCTAACCAACATCAATAATACATGGGTGTAATCCATATACCTAATCCAATTATCACAATCCCGACTATTACCAGTTAAATACATTAACCCACTTCCTTCAAAATATGCCCCACGCACCGCCGTTCAACAATGGATTTTCTTACATTTTTAAAATGTTTCCAAAACACAATATGAATTACTAAACACCAAAATCATACTATCCAACGACCATCTCATAACATAACAACATTTATACACATTCCAATTACCTCTTTAACAACATAATCCATAACTTAACAATGAAATTGTCTATTTACAATGTCCATTTACTATCAACAACATACCATCCTATATTACATTGCTCACCCTACAGTAGTACTCATAACCTATATCTAGCAACAAGCAATACCATCTTCCACCGACGGCCAAGGACAAAACTCTAGACACCAATCTCATAATCCATAACATTAATTAAGTACAACTAAATACTGTTCTCTAGTTTATAAAAGAGTTAACAAAATATCCATTTGTTTTGAAACATAACTCGAAAGTCCCCACATTTTCAACACACCCAAACACTCATTTATTATCATTCCCAAAAACCCCCAAACTGTTTATAATAGGCACAACTCACCATTTACATAACATTACTCATCTTCTCTATCTACAAATCCTTAGTTAGAAGCCAAGGCTTCCTAACTCGACATCTCAACATAACAACCAACCGTAACAACCCACAAAACCAAATCACAAACTCACCAACTCAAGCCCAAACGTGTTTAATGAGTTTAAACATGAAAATTGTACTTTTAATGCAATAAAAAGTACCACATGTCTATTTATAGTGAAGTATTGAAAAAAAGCTCAAGAATCCCTACCTCTTAGAGAAAACATGATTTGCTCAAATTAAATGGAAGCCCTAGGCAAGCTCTACCATTTTTCCCTAAGGGCCATGGTTAAGAAACCACTAGATCAAGGTGTATTTGTAAAGAGAATAAGAGTTTTAGAGAGAGAAGCTCTAGATCTAAGGTTCTTAGAATGTTTAGAGAAAGAGAGAGACAGAGAGAGAAATGAAAAAGTGATCCAAAAAATGACTTTTACAAATTGATATACGCGCAAACCGCTTGAGCATCCAGACACAAAAAGTGTGACCACTTGAGCGTAGAATACAAACTTCCGGAGGTTTTACAGACAGATGACCACCGCTTGAGATCAAGAAGTACTGTTCGAGCGCAAAAAACACTGCTCAAGCGAAGAATGCACCCTTTTAGTAGTTTTGCAGACCTGTAAAAGTATTGAGAGTTTTCAAAGACTGCTCAAGCGCAGAATGCTTCACTCGAGTGTAGAAACAAAAATCTGAGCGACAACAGTTTTGAAAAGCAAGCCACTAATCTGTTCCAAACACAACCAAAATGCTCCAATAACCAAACTCAATGAAGAATAAGGAGAAACAAGACATAAACAATCATGTAAGACAATGAAACCCGAATCCAAAACATTAAACGGGTTGGGTCTAAACTAGAGTCGCTATAAAAAATAATATTTTAGTATTTATTTTTGTTAAACTAGTTTATATTTTATCAAATTGACAATTTTGCCCTTGAAATAGGGCAATAATGTCTTCGATTGTTCTTATTTGGAATGAGATTCAAAATTTAGGATCAAATGTATCACAATTAAAAAGTCAGGGACCAAAGTGAGCCTCAAACTATAGGAACCGTTAGTGTAATTTGCCTTGTCATCAATGCAATAATTGAAGTGTAAAGTAAAAAAAATAAACAAAGTTCAGTGATATAGAAGCATCATTTGTTTTGCTCTCAAAAAAAGAAATTATGAGGTAGAATACGATCAGTGCAACAATTACAGTTAAAGGGGAAAAAGAAGAAGAAAGAAAAATAGATCTATTGGTATCCTTTTTTAACAGAAAAGATAAAAGCACACAAATATCTCTATTGGTATCCATTTATAGTTGGGGATAATTTTTTGACCTAAAAGTATAAATCAAACTGAATCACAATAGAAATTAGTATTTTTTTTATTAAGAAAAATGGGTTTCTAGTGAGAAGGGATGTGAGAGCTCCAAGTTCTCAAAATAAATTTCTTGATTTTTGAAATCTAAAATGTAAAATGTAAAAAAAAAATCTATTGGTTAGTTAATTAAAGTAAAAAATCTAACAACTACCAAGCATACAAATTCTAACATTTTGTTTCATAATTACGTAGATTTTATGCTAACAATTTTAAAATATGTTTGACATAACCATAATTAGTCTTTTTAAATCTAAGCCCGTGCATAGCACAAGTGATATGCTAGTTTATATTTATATTGTGAAAGAAAAGGTTAAATAATATATTACTTGATTGAATAAGTATTTTAAAAATGACAAATTAATTGTAGATGAACAAAATCAAATAAAAGCATAAATCAAACTCATATCATGATATAAATAATCTATATCTGTATTGTAAATTTATAACATAAAGAACGAATTACACTAGCAGTTTCTGTAGTTTGGAATTCGTGTCATTTTGATCCATGACATTTCAATTGTGACACATTTGACCCTGAATTTTAAATCTTATTCCAAATAAGGACAATTGAAGATACCATTGCTTAATTTCAAGGGCAAAATCGTTAATTTGATAAAGCATAAATTAATTTGACAAAAATAAATGTTGAAAAAATATTTGTGAATTTTTAAAAATTATTTGTACCTACCAAAGATAAAATTATGTAAAATTAATAAATCTATTAGACATTTTTTTTTACCAAATTAATTTTTATTATGTGTTCAGATGATGATCATATAATGGGTGGTTGTTAGGATTTGAATGTGCAATCAATATATTTAATATATGAAATGTTTTTAGTCTTGGATTTTTTGATTTAATATATTGGTTTAATAATGATATCAAAGTTGTCGCCATATTTGAATTTTAGAAAAATATAAACTAATTTAATAAAAATAAAAACAACCACCCATTACATGATCATTATCCAAATACATAATAAAAATTAATTTGGTAAAATAAATAAATAAATAAATATCTAAAGTTTTATCAATTTTACATAATTTTATCTTTAATGGGTAGAAATAATTTTTAAAAATTCAAAAATATTTTTTTTGACATTTATTTTTGTCAAATTAGTTTATATTTTATCAAATTGATGATTTTACTCTTGAAATTAAGCAATAGTATTTTCAATTGTTCTTATTTGGAACAAAATTAAAAATTTAGGGTCAAATATCTCACAATTAAAAAGTCAGAGACTAAAATAACACAAGCCCCAAATTATATGGACCGTTAGTGTAATTTGCCCTAACATAAATTGAGTACATTGACAACTATTAACAAAGTTAGTAAAATTCATGACACATTAGTATTGTAAAATATTTATAATATTAAGAATGACATTTAAATACACAAAAGGAAAATAAAAAAATACACTTAGTTATTTTTCTTTTTCCATAAACATAATCAGTTATTTTTCTTTTAAGAATGTCTCGCACATGTTTTACTTTGTCATTCATCCAAACATGTTAGGTAAAAAAACTACACTAAATTATTTTTATTTTTCAAAAACACGGTCAATTATTTTTATTTAAGAATGTCTTGCACATGTTTTACTTTGTTATCCATCCAAACATGTTAGATAAAAAAATACAATCAGTTATTTTTCTTTTTCAAAAAACACAATGACAATTTTTTTGGAATCGTGTTATCAAAATGTAGTGTAAAAAAACGCAATCAGTTAAAAAACACAGGCACATTTTTTTTTCTCACCGTCAAATCAAAACAGAATGTAAAAAAGAAAAAAACACACTCAATTAAAAAGCACAAGCACATATTTTTTCTCACCGTCTGATCAAAACGAAGTGTATAAAAGCATAATCAATATTGTAAAATAATCATTCATATTAAGAATGTCATTTAAAATGTGAGTTAAAAAAACCATATGCTCATTTTTCACAAAACATAGCGAGTTAAAAAAAACAATCACAAATACTTTTTTTTTTCACTGTGTGATCAAAACAGAGTATAAAAAAATACAATCAATTAAAAAACACAATCACCGTGCTTCTCTTTATTATGTCAAACAGATGCTCTAGAATATATTAGGCAAAGGATATCTAAGAGTTTTCTTTTATATATATATATATATATAGATATACACTAGTTTAAAAAGGCTCGTGCAATGCACGAGCTATTATTACAGTATGTTTAAGTTTTGTATTTTGATAATTCTTTAAAAATTAGAATATTTTTCTATGAAATTGAATATAATAAATCATTAGATATATAATATGAGGAAAAATTGGTGATGAATCCAATCTAAAGAGTGTATAAGGCATTGAGTTCAGGCGATATTTTTTATTGGTAAGATATCCATATTTTGTGAAATAGTTTAATGAGAAGTCCTAAAAGAAATTTTATTTCTAATTTTATCCTTTGACTTTTTTTATTTGTTTGACTTTTCGTTGACTATCTGTTCAAATTTTATCATCTGTTCAAATTTTATTCTATCTGTCCAAATTTGTTATCTATATGTTGAAATTTTTTGTCTATCTATTTAAATTTTTGTATCTGTCCAAATTTTATTTGTGTAAATTATCTATTTGTCTAAATTTTTTGTGTAAATTTTCTATCTGTCCAATTTTCTGACTGTTTAAAATTTATCTATTCAATAGCTTCAATTTGTTCTCATATAGTGAAGATTCACAATTTGTACAAATCCTATTTGTTCATCATCTTGAGAAGATGTTCACCAAATCTTATCTATTCATCATCATCATCAACAACATCAAAAAATTAAAAAAATAAACAAATCTATTGAACTCATCACCAAATCCTATTCGTTCATCATCATCAACAACAACATCAAATAAATAAATAAATAAAATAAACAGATTTGTCAAACTTGTGTGATATAGTGATTCTGGTTTTGACCCAGACTCGGGTTTCATGGTTTCATGTTGTTCACCTCTTACTTTCCTTGTATCTCCTTAAATTTGGTTATTGAATTGTTGTGGTTGGGTTTAGGAGGTTGGTTGTTTAGTTTCCAAACCCTTGTTGCTCAGAATTTTGCTCCTCTGCTCGAGCGGCACTTCTTGCGTTCGACCGAGCTTTGTGAACTCTTAGTATTTTTGCAGGTCTGCAAAACTACTGAAAGAGTGTATTCTAGCTCGAGCGACCTTTCTTGCGCTCGAGCTTTGGTCCGTTGTCTGCAAAATTACTGGGAGTGTGCATTCTGCGCTCAAGCGTCACTTCTTGTGCTCGAGCGGAATAGCTTATTGTGTCTGATGATCGAGCGTCAACTTTTGCGTTCAAGCGAACTGTGCATATATCAGTTTGTAACAACCACATTTTACATCACTTTTTCATCTCTTTCTCTCTCTAAAACATTTCAAAACTCTAGATTTTGAGGGGTTTTTGAATGAATGTATTGGAAGTGGTTATGAGTGTAAATATGAGCTTATGTTGTGTTAAAATGGTTAATTTTGGAATTTGGGATGAAATTGGAAAAAATGGAATTTTGTCCTAAAATGTCTCGAATAATTATTTTGTGTAAATATGGAATTGATATTGGAAATATGAAATTAAATGGATGTTTATATAAATGGTGGAGTTAGATATGTATTATCTCGCACCTATAAAAATTTGGATAATTTATTTATAGTAAAGATTGTATATTTATTTAGAAATATCTGTTTTAGGCTATCGATGGAGGATAGCCATGATTGTTGCAGAAATTGCATGAGGATTAGGCAAATTGAAACTAATCTCTTAGCTGTTATCATTGAATATGATCATGATGTGTATACATTGTAAATGTATGATGTTTGGGAGGAGAAAGGGGATATACTCCATATTTGGGAGAAGAAAGGAGATAGGCTCCATTAAACTAAGTTGGCCTGTGTGTCCAAGGTGAAAGTCCCGAAAACCGCGCGTATACATGGGTGCCGATTCCCGCGGATGAAATTTCTATAAAATGGCAAGTGAATGTATTTGTATGATAATCGTATTAGTTGGAGACCTGTGAGGTGTATCCTCTGTTTAATTGATTAGAAAAAGTGGGTCTAACTAATGAATCGGGATAAAATGAATTGAGATGTAAGTTTGGCATAACCTGGTTTTGGAAAAGAGTTGTAAAAGATTTTGTCATTGGACATTGAACGTGTGCATATTGCTTATATCTTTGTTAAGATTCATATATTGTGATAGATTATCTCTACTGGGCTTTGGCTCACCCTACTTGGGAAAGTCATTTTCAGGTACTGGTGACATACCTACTCCAAGGACTTAGCTTGAAAGGACCTGGGAGCTGAAGGCTATGTTTTGTTATTTTGTATTCAATATTTGCACAAGCCTAGGGCTTTATATGTATGGAGGTTAAGACTCTCCCTTTTGTTGTAACCAAGCATAGTCTTGGAAAGCTATAAGCCTGTAGGGCATGTATTTTGTTGAACATTTAAGCTGGTATCACATGCTATAGATTCAGGGCAGAGCATATGAATATATATTGCATGTGTCACATTTTTGTAAATTAATTCCTATTAATGAAAATCTATTATTTTGTTTATGTCATCTTGTATTAGTTATTTGCAGATGAATTATTGTAATTATTTTGGGGGCGTTACATGTGAAACCCTCAGATCTAAGATAGATACTTCCAATGAGATAGATCTGCAGATTTAAGAAATAGCATATTTAACAACAACAATAGCATATTCAGATCTGAGATAGATATTTAGATTTGAAGATGAAGATTTAACAACAACAATAATAAGAGAGAGTGTGTCTGTTTGAGATCACTATTACACCATATCACTCACTTTCAAATTTGATAAGTAAGTGATATATATACATAGAGACAGAGACAGAGAAAGAGAGAACATAGAGGAGAGAGAGAAAGAAAGAAATGGAGGAGGAAGAACAACGATGGGGCTGATCTTGCCGTCTTCCGAAGCTTTCCCGCGAGATCTCACCGAATGAATCGTTCAGATCTTGAACCTTCTTTCTCAAATCTGTGTAGTGGTGGTCTTTCCCATCTATCTCAGTTTCACTTGTGTCCAGAATCGTTGGCGACCACCTTGTCGGTGAGAGTGAAGGAAGAGAGAACTTGTTTGAATTCGGAGAGATCTCACAGCAGTGAGGCTTAGCAAGGTGGCAGTGGTGTCGGATGATGCGATGACTTCGGAAGAGGAGGGGAGAGAAAGATGAGAGAGAATAAAGAGAGACAGATGAGAGAGATAGAGAGAGAGGCAGTAGGGTTTGGACCATATATGATATATATATATATAAAGAATGATATTTTGATAATTTTGTTTGAGTTTGTTCTTTTGGGAAAAGTGTTTCAGCGTCTGGATTTTTGGGCAAGCAAAATTAAAATTTAGACTTTTGGACCAAGTACCCATAATACAATTATGTGATATGGTATATATCATTTTTTGATTTGTTATACACTTAATGATGTTGACTCCAATTCTATTACCATATCATTTTAGGTGAATTTATGAGTCTTTAACATTTCTTCCGAATTTATAAAAAAAAATTATGGTGCGTAGCTTTTCTTAACAGATAAATATAAAACGAATACTAAGATAATTCTCCCATCTAAAAAAACTACTAAGATAATTTACTAAACTAATAAAAAAGTAGAACAAAAAATATATATATACAAACGACCAATTTTATTAATACATAAATCATACTCGCGTAATAAATGACTAATTTTATTAATAAGTAAATCATTAACTAAATTGACAATTTTTAATGATATGAAAAATATTTTTCAGTTAACTATTTTGTTTAAAGCGTTAAAAAATTAATAATTTTTAATGATATGAGAAATATTTTTCAATAAATAATTTTGATAATTTATTATTGTATAAGAGAATAGTTTTTTTTTTTTTTTTTTACCACAATACTCAAGGGAAAAAAAAAAAAAAAAACAATTCTCCTATGCAATAATAAATTATCGTAATTGTTTATTGAAAATTATTTCTCATATCATTAAAAACTATTAATGGACTTAATGATTTATTTATTAACAAAATGGTGAACTGAAAAATATTTTTCATATCATTACAAATAAATTGTATGACAACAATACTCTAATGTGCTAATTTATAAAACAAATACGATTGTGACTATAATGTTTTGGTGTGTTTTAAACAAAACATTCTCAAGTGGCTAATACACAACATAATTAGCTTCTTGTTTAATTTATCAAAAAATAATAATAATTAGCTTCTTGTTTATTTTAATTGGGTGCACTGCAATCTGAGAAACTGATTTGGTAGCCCCTCATCTATCATTCAAAAACAGGTCATTTTGAAAATGATAATGCTTTGCTGGTTGATAATGGATCGGGTTTAAACCGAAACTGTCATATGAGACATTACATTCCAATATAAATACTTAAGTTCAAAAGAGAATGCCTTGATGACTTATATATACCAAGAGTCTCGTCCTATTACAATAAAAATAAGATTCATCCCAATACAAAACAAACCCTAGGCTTTACAAGATAAACAAAATAAATGAGCTTCTCACTCTCAAAATCCTCTAGCCCTTATCTCAGTGGAAGCAATCCATCAATACTTGAAAATAATTTTTCACGAAGGGATGAACACTAGGCTTAACTAGATAAATAGGCATTGAGTATGCATATGATTATAAATGCAATACATGTGCCATTTCATGATAAAACAATTCTTTAAACATGAAATTAACCAAACAAATTTTGATTTTCCTTAACTTTCATAATTCAAAAGAGTATTTATTTAATTCAAGAATACAGTGAATCTCCAAGTAAATATCTACCTATAGTCTATCAAAGAACTACTAAAATCATCCCCACTTTACCGGTTGCTAGCCAGAAGGAAATTGATACCTACTCCACATTGATTTTCGGTCTTTCACCGAGGACCTCAAGCCAACTTAATTCAACATTTTAAATCATTTTATAAACTATCCAGATTCATCCACAATTATTCAACAAATTCCAATAATTTTCAATCATTTCATAAACATGACAAAAATCATAATTTGTCCAAGGCATTGTGTCTGATAATAATATGAGATGCTCAATGCATGATTTTTCAAATGGTTTTGATTCTCTTAAATCATCAATCAATCTCTACAACATAACAATGCAGCATTCCACCCATTGCCACAAACAATTATCTTAATACATCATAATCTCATGGATACTTTCAATTTACCAAAAGTGGTAATAATTCAACATTTCATCAGCTTTCAAATTTTTAGGGTTTTGAAATAATTTAGGACTTTTGCCTTTTTGAAATAGATTTGACAAATTCATGCACAACTCTTGTTTATGAAAATAAATGTTTTGAAAGAATATGATCATACATTAAAGTCCTAATTTTTGATACAATAATTCTATAAAAACTCTTACATTTTTCACAATCTCATAATTAATCAAAATATCACATATACTACTCAAATCAAATTTATATATATAAAAGAATCCCTTCTTCAAGGTTGAAGAGGAGATAGAAAAAGGCCCAAACTCGAAATTGCTCCAAATAACGATTGGGCTTCATAAGATCAAAACTCCCGACGCACTCTACAACTTTAGTAAACGAGTTTTGAACAAACTCTAACTCCAGATAAGAGAGATTGAGTATTTTTGTTGGAACAATCTTCTGTGTATAATAAATAATTTGAAACAAATCAAACAAATAAAAATAAATTACTTACAAAATTTATTTTACCGAACCGAATAAATATTTAAAAGATCAAGTCGAGTGTGTAACACTTTGTCCTTAACACAGATTCGCCCGCTACGGTACTTATAGAAAAATGACATCTATCTCCTAGGATACAATGATCTTCACAAATTGTAGTAGCACTCCGAACAATTTGTACGGCGAACAAAACCTGTGTACTTTACTCTCTGAATTTTCTCTAAATAACTAATATGAAGAATAATGCAAACAGAGCAAGAAATAGAAAGCAAGAAGATGATTTTCGAAATACAGAAATGCTGGAAGATATCCTGGTATTTATAGGGCCGAACAGATCTGAAAATCAAACTGAACAGGTATTATTTGAATTAAACAGATCTTATTTCAAATTGGACAGGTGCAGAACTAGTTTGAATAGATCTGTTAACTGCAGCAGTTATAAAATTGTCCAGAATGGCTAGGCAGTTTTCCAATCTATTTGAACATTTTGAACCTGCTGGAAAATGGATTAAAACCGGGTATTGTTTGGACAGAAAAAATTTGTACAAAATTTAAATTAATTTTTTATGCAAGAATTTTCGAAAAAATTCAAATAAATTTTGTCCAAAAAATTAATATAAGAACCGACCCGACCCACAACCCCCCACCCAGCACGACTTGGCAGGCCAGTCAGACAGACGGTGCGAGCGGCGTGTGTGCGCACATGTGGTGGTTTGAGCCAAGGTTCACTTTGTCCATAACTCCTCTCTTTCACAAACTTGGGGTGCCCCTTGGGGCCCAATCCAAGTGTTGCCACCTAGAGTTTATATACATACACAAGCTCTCTTAAAGTTTCAATATGGAACAACCCATTTCAAGGAAACCCACATTTTACTTCTTGAAATGTCCATTCCACGAACCCGAAAACGACATCAAGTTCTCATTCACTCATAAATAGTTTTGACGAACCGTCTTTACCGTGTGACTTGCTATATGGCAAGGAACATGTCACCTCTTTGGACCCACCTCAAAAGACGTGTGGACCCCACTCAAATTTGGGCTCAAAATTAGCCCAAAATAAGCCTATAAAACCATTATTTCCAACAATCCCCCACATGAATGGAATTTGACAGAAAGAAAATGCAACAACATGATCTAATTACAGAGAGTATAGAAATTGGAAATATTCTGCAAATGATAGGCAGCTTTTGGCTTTGAACCTTCCCTTGTAAGATACTATCGGATTTACTAGCTAATCAGTGAACATGATGTCTAGAAATGTTTAGCCGTTTGTGTAAACCAAGAGAATAGAACTCACACAATATATTACCAGAAACAGTTTAGTTCTCACTATTGTGTTCATTTTGGCCCTGAATAACCTGGTCTTTCATGAGTGCTCTAGAAAATTGTAGTCCTTCACAAATCTCATAGAACCGGCCTAGTCCACACTCATATAGGTGATTCTTATGAAGAGTATCCTGTCATACTCCACTAGGTACACCTAGATATAAGAATCATTAAAAGTATTACTTAACCTAAAACGCTGCAGACATCACTATTTCATCTTAGAAATGGGTAAGAATTAGACTCCCTAGTGATCCTTATGAGTCATGCACAACTTGGTTGTCCCTTTGAACCTAGATCTTGGGATCTCCAGTCAACTATATTGGGTTGCCGTTGTGGTAACTCTTATTTAATAGGCTTAACTCCAATTCCCCTCGATGAGTTCTCAACTAACTCTCTTGCTAACCCTTTAGTTAGTGAATCCGCTATATTGTCTTTGGACTTCACATATTCAATGGAAATAATTCCATTAGAGAGTAGTTGTCTCACAATGTTATGTCGACTATGAATGTGTCGTGACTTACAGTTATATATATGACTCTGTGCTCTACCAATTGCTGATTGACTATCACAATGTATCCATATAGCAGGCACCGATTTTGGCTACATTGGAATATCTTCAAGGAAGTGGTGAAGCCATTTTGCCTCTTTTTCAGCTTTATCTAAAGCTATTAATTCTGATTCCATAGTAGACCTAGTAATGCAAGTCTGTTTGGAAGATTTCCAAGATACAGCCGTCCCACCAAAAGTAAAGACATACCCACTGGTGGACTTTGAGTCCCTAGTATCCGATATCCAGTTTGCATCACAATATCCTTCAAGTACTGCTGGATATTTAGTATAGTTTAGCCCAATGTTACGAGTAACTAGGAGATATCTTAGAACCTTTATAATTGCTTTCCAGTGTTTTACTCCTGGATTACTCGTATATCTACTTAAGTTACTTATTGCATAAGCTATATCCGGGCGAGTTCAGTTCATCAAGTACATTAAGCTTATAATAATTTGGACATACTCTAATTGAGAAATACTTTCCTATACATTCTTAGAAAGAAACAAATTAACATCCACAGGTGTTCTAGTAAGATGATCATCATCTTTGCTGAATTTGTCAAGTATTTTCTCAATGTAATGAGATTGTGACAAAGCATATCCTTATGATGTTTTGGTAATTATCATACCAACTATTACATCAACAATTCCCATGTCCTTTATGTTAAAATGTTTATTCAACATTTTCGTGGTAATTTTAATCATGTCATTATTACTAAATATGATGAGCATATCATCCACATAAAGGCATACTATAACATAACCCTTGCTTGTGTTTTTAATATAAACACATTTGTCACATTCATTAATTTTGAATCCATTTGACATCATTGTTTTGTCAAATTTCTCATGCTATTGTTTTGGCGCTTGTTTTAAATCATATAATAATTTAACAAATTTACACACTTTCTTTTCTTCTCCTAGAACAAAAATCCTTATGGTTTTTCCATGTAAATTTCTTCATCTAACTCACTATTTAAGAAAACAGTTTTCACATCCATTTGATGAATTTCTAGATTGTACAAAAATGCAATGACAATTAGCATTCTAATGGATGTTATCCTAGTAACCGGTAAGTATGTGTCAAAGTAATCAAGACATTCTTTTTGTCTAAATCCTTTGACTACAAGTCTTGCCCTGTATTTGTCAATTGATCCATCCGCTTTCATTTTTCTTTTGAAAATCCACTTATATCCAAGAGGTTTACACTCTGGTGGTAAATCCACCAATTCCCAAGTGTCATTTTGCAAAATGGATTCAACTTCACTATTAATAACTTTTTTCCATAAAGAAGTCTCAAGACTGGACATAGCTTCTTTAAAAGTTAAGGGCTCATTTTCTAACAAAAATGTTAGAAAATCTGGACCAAAAGATTTTGAGGTTCTAGCACGTTTACTACGTCTAAGTTCCTCTTCCTCATTTTGATCTATCTCTTGCTCTTGTTCTTGATCTTGTTCTTGATCATGGCTAGTAATAGCATCATAAGATCTTTTATTAGTACTAGTCGCTTGTCCAGTTTTATAAACACATGTTCAAAGAAAGACGCATTCTGAGATTCAATAATAGTATTTACATGCATTTCGGAATGTTTTGACTTATGAATCCAAAATTGATATGCACTACTATTCATGACATAACCAATGAAAATGTAATCAACAGTTTTAGTACCTATCTTAGTCTTTTTAAGACTAGGGATAGTCACTTTAGCCAAACACCCTCATACTTTTAAGTATTTGTAGGATGGTTACTCTCCCATATCACAATTCATAAGGTGTTTGATTCATTTTCTTTCGGGGTACTTTATTTAAAATATAATTAGTAGAAAGTATTGCTTCCTTTAACAAGTTCTGAGGTAATCTTGAACTTATTAACATGGCATTCATTATTTCTTTTAAAGTCTTATTTTTCCTTTCAGCAATTCATTTAGCTGAGGTGAGTAAGGAGCGGTGGTTTGATGAATTATTCCATGTTCTTTACAAAACTCACCAAAAGGTGATTCATATTTACCATCTCTATTACTTCTAAATTTTTTAATTTTCTTACCAAGTTGATTTTCAACTTCAATCTTATATTGAATGAAAGTTTCCAAAGCTTCATCCTTGGTTTGAATTAAATAAACATAATTATATCTAGTATAGTCATCCATGAAAGTGATAAAATATTTTTTCCCACCTCTAGTTTGAATTGATTTAAAATCACAAATGTCACTATGAACTAATTCAAGTGGTTCCGTACTTTTTTCAATTGAATGAAAAGGAGTTTTGGATAATTTTGCCTCAACACAAATTTCACATTTAAGATTTAAATTAATGTCAAATTTAGGTAAATATTCCATATTAATTAATCTATGCAAAGATCCATAATTAACATGTTCAAGTCTGCCATGCCATAAATTTGAAGACTCAAGCAAGTAAGAAGAAGATGTATTTTTATTAATAACAAAGGGTACAATAGTCATTACATTCATTTTGAAAAGGCCATCAGACATGTAACCTTTTCCTACATATATCTCGTTTTTGGTAAGTATAAATTTGTCACTTTCAAAAACTAGCCTAAACCCATTTTTACTCAACAGAGATCCGAAAACTAGATTGTTGTGAATGTCCGGTACATGCAGCACATTGTTGAGAGTGAGTTCCTTTCCAGATGTCATCTTCAGAATAATCTTTCCTTGTCCTTCAACTTTGGAAGTTGAGGAGTTGCCCATAAAAAGTTGTTCACCGTTGTCTATCACTGAATAAGATGTGAACATCTTTTTATCGGCACAGATGTGGCGAGTAGCACCAGTGTCCACTCACCACTCTTTAGGGTTTTCAATAAGGTTTGCCTTGGAAATAACTGCAGAAAGATTTATGTCATCTACACCATTGCAAATTTTGTCCACTTCGGTCATATTGGCTTGAGCAGGTTTCTTACTTGATCTTCCTTTGCCTTTGCGCTTGCTACGACAATTTTTGGCCCGATGCCCCTCTTTGTCACAGATGTAACGTTTGCCATTAAACTTGTACTTTTTAGTTTCTCCTCCTTTAGAGCCTTGTAAGGAACTTTCTCCAGAAAACTTCCATTTCTTGGCTTTTGGAGCATATTCCACCACATTTGTCTTTAACTCTATAAGATGCTTACTAGCCCGCTTCTCTGAATTGCGGTTATCCTCCTCAATCCTCAAACGCACAATTAATTCCTTCAAAGACATTTCTTTGCGCTTGTGTTTGAGGTAGTTCTTGAATTCTTTTCGGCCTTGTGGTAATTTCTCAATTAAGGCTGCAACTTGGAAGGATTCACTGAGAGACATGCCTTCTGCGTGAATGTCATACAGAATGAGTTGGAGATCTTGAACTTGGCTGATCACAGTCTTAGAATCAACCATCACAAAGTCCACGAATTTGCCAACCAGAAATTTCTTTGAGCCAGTATCTTCTGTTTTATACTCTTTCTCCAAAGACTCCCAAAGTTTCTTTACTATTTTGATAGGACTGTAAACATTGTTTCATGTGTTATCAAGTCCGTTCAAGATATAGTTCCGGCAAAGAAAATCAGCATGTTTCCAGGCATCGACCGCAACAATCACTTGCCGGTCGGTTTCATCCTCTTTCAGAGTAGGAGCATCCTCACGGAGGAAACGCGCCAGGTTGAGAGTAGTAAGATAAAACAACATTTTCTGCTGCCATCTTTTAAAATCAATTCCTAGAACTTCTCTGGCTTCTCACCGTGATTGACTGGCACAGTCATAACAGGAGAGTTTGAAACAATTGCAGCCACTACACTAGTACTTGTTTGAGCATTAGTTTGACCAGTTTCAATAGCCACGAATTCTAAATTATAAAACAAAATTATAATTAGAATTTTATACTACACAGAAAATTTAAATCAAAACCACAGAATTAAATTCTGTAAAAAATAAAAGAAAAAAGAATTATAATTTTTATTTCCAATTAATTTGAAAATAAAATAAAATTTTATTTAAACAAATTAATTCCACACAGAAAAATATTTCTGTAACACTTCAAAAATTAAAATACTGAAAACAGAACTTTAATTAATGAACACTCAGAAATTATTTTTGAAAATCAAAATTAATTTCTGACAAACTTCACAAATAAATATTCTGAATTGTTAATGACACCAGTGTATTACTACTAGTTGTCAAAGAAAATAAACAATATATTACTACAATTTGTCAAACAGTATATTACTACTATTTATTTTTCCAACCAGAATATTATTTTGTAAAACCACAGAAAATAATTTATGTAAGAAGAAGAAAGAAACAAACGAAAAATTCTGTATAAACAGAATAATTTGAATCTGTCTTAAGATTGTTGGAATAATCTTTTGTGTAAAATAAATAATTTGAAACAAATCAAACAAATAAAAATAAATTACTTACAAAATTTATTTTACCGAACCGAATAAATATTTAAAAGATCAAGTCGAGTGTGTGACACTTTGTCCTTAACATAGATTCGCCTCGCTACGGTGCTTACAAAAAAATGACATCTATCTCCCAGGATACAATGATATTCACAAATTATAATAGCACTCCAAACAATTTGTACGGCAAACAAAACCTGTGTACTTTACTCTTTGAATTTATCTAAATAACTAATATGAAAAATAATGCAAACAGAGCAAGAAATGGAAAGCAAGAAGATGATTTTCGGAATGTAGAAATGCTGAAAGATGTCCTGGTACTTATATAGGGCCGAACAGATCTGAAAATCAAATTGAACAGGTATTATTTGAATTAAACAGATCTTATTTCAAATTGAATAAGTGCAGAACCAGTTTGAACATATCTGTTAACTGTAACAGTTATAAAACTGTCCAAAACTATTGGGTAGTTTTTCGATCTGTTTGAACATTTTGAACTTGTTGAAACTATTGGAAAATGGATTGAAACCGGGACGCAAAATTTAAATTAATTTTTTCAGCAAGAATTTGTGAAAAAATTCAAATAAATTTTATCCATAAAATTAATATAAGAACCGACCTAACTTACACCCGGCCGAACGAACGGCAGCGACGACGCGTGCGCACGTGTGATGGTTTGAGTCAAGGTTCACTTTGTCCATGACTCCTCCTTTCCATAAACTTGGGGTGCCCCTTGGGGCCCAACCCAGTGTTGCCACCTAGAGCTTATATACATACACAAGCTCTCTTAAAGTTTCAATGTGGGACAACCCATTTCAAGGAAACCCACATTTTACTTCTTGAAATGTCCATTCCCCGAATCCGAAAACGACATCAAGTTCTCATTCACTCATATATGGTTTTGACGAACCGTCTTTACCGTGTGACTTGCTATGCGGTAAGGAACACGTCACCTCTTTGAACTCACCTCAAAAGACGTGTGGACCCCACTGTGGACGCGCCCCGCATGAGGGCCTCACCCCACAGTTCGGACTCAATTTGTCACGGTTCTTAATCTAAACCAAAGAGTCCAAATCCGGCAAATCGTTTTAAGAAAACAGATTTTTAGAAAAAGAAGTACCAAACATGGACTGCTTTGCCAGATACAGAGTCGCCACCTAAATATTTTTTAATGGGGGAATTTAGGAAACCCTGACTCGTTTGCCTAAGGCCACGTGTCCGTTATCACCAAAGTTAGGGCTGAGCAAAGAATCCGTGAAATCCGTAATCCGGTCCAGTCCAGTCCAATTCGATAGGTTTGGATTGGTTTTTTGAATCCATGGTTCGGTTCCGGATTGAAGAATTAAAAATCCGTAGTCCACGGATTGGTTCCGGATTGAACCCCATGGTTCCGGATTGGAACCGATCCGAACCGTATACAAATAATCTATATTTTTATTATACATCCTCCCCATAGTATCTTCTCTTATTTCATATAAAACTAAACTCAAACCTAAACCCGCATCATATATTCTTTTATTACTTTTGTTTGTTAGTTTTTAGTTTTAATTTGTAATAGTCTAAATACTTATGGTGAAACCAATTTTCTTATGGTTGTTTAAATTCTAGAACAGTATGTCGCTATTATAGAAAGACATGTTGCTATTGTGGAATTAATATAGCGCTATGTTTATGTTTTTATGAAATTAAAGTGTTATATATATATTTGTTATTTAATTATGTGGATCCGTGGTCCTAAACCGATCCAATCCGTATTTAAATGGATTGGTTCAGATTGGTTCCATGATTTAAACGGATTGGATTGGTTCCAATTTTTTAGGAACCGTAAATAACGGATTGGTCCTAGTTTTACCCCAATCCGGTCTAATCCGAACCATGCTCACCCCTAACCAAAGTTGCCTCGGCTCGGGAACTTGGGTACGATCGGGGAAGGTCAGCTATGAGCACCCCCTCTCGCCCGATCCGAAGATCAGCCTCTACTAACCATGATATCTCGTTTTTGAAAACACATGCGTTCTTATTCCGATTATTAGCCTAGATTTACTACGTGATGCGCACAGCAAAACGAGTATAGACTAGATCGCCTAATTTGGAACAAAGCATTGCATATCCGTTTCGTTTAGGAAATGGTTTGAAATTTGCTACTCGCAAGTAGGCTAAAACACGGATTTCAATGAGTTGTCCCAACTCAAACAATCCAACCTTCACTCACAGGCATTCAGGCAGTTAATCAAATAAGCATCTAGCCACATGGTAAGCATGTTGTCATGTTAACATTCACACTCATGCGAGATGCTAAAACATAAAACACTTGCAATGTACTCCAAGCCAAAACAATAAACATGTTAGCAATCATGCATGATCTAAGTCCATGTTAAGTGGTTAATGCAACGCATACAGAATGTCACTAGAATAGGCTCAGCTAATCCTAGGATGGCATGCGGGATGCAACAAGTAGCACGTATTCAAATTAGATTTGGAATACTATACTATTAGCATGATGCGCCGAGCTCGGTGCATTCAATACTGATGAATGATGCACGCATGCATAGCATAAGGATGCTAAATTAAACATGTCCTAATACTAACCACCAAAAGCAGGTAAGTAAAAGGGAGAAAGAAGTGGGGGTTGGAGGACATGCACACACGCACCCACACTTATTACAAATTCGCCCTCGCTCGGAGGGACCAAAAGAATAATACAAATCAATTAACCTACAAGCTAATTAAATATTACAGACCACTTAAACTAGTTAAGCAAATTAACTAATCTAATGAAATAGAAAACAGCCTCGGGAAGAGGGCCCAATGCCATGCGTGCTCGGCTCTGCTCGGAAGTCCATTGCTATGCACAAGTTGCCTCTGTCCACACTGTTTTCCTTTTCTGATCATTGCACGGATCCCAAGATGCACTACATGAACCCTGTGGGATGCCACCGGCCAAGATGAATGGTCACCGGCCAAATGGAATGATCACTGGCCACTAGAAATGATCACCGGCCACCAATTGTTGGTCGGTCGGCACTAAAGATGGCCGGCCGGCCAAGTCTTCCTGCAGAATCCTGTTTTGACAGCAGCAGAGGGCAAAACAAGGCATAGCAATGCATTCTAAGCAAATGTGTGCACCAACACATCCCTTATCATGTTTATGACTCAAAGGGACATGGTTCTTGGTTCTTAGACCACCAATCGCGCATTTCAATGTGTGATGGCCCAAGAAACCATGTATGCACTTTGATTTCAAATGAGATGCACATAAACAAACAAGGAGCTCAACCTCTATCATACTCAATTCAAGAGGCTAAGCATGCATGTCGATGCGATGCAACCTAGACATGTGATCTAAACATGCAACATGGCAATGCAAATGAACATGCAAGGATGCAACTAACAAGCATGCAAAGTGTAATGTCAACATGCACACATGCAAGGCATATAACATGTTAGACAACTTAGCAAGAAATGCTTGCCAAATGCAACACCATTCAAGCATGCAACGATATGTCATGAACTAAGTATCTAAACATACAATCATGCATGTAAACATAGTCCATCACTTAGGCATATGGAAGCAACTTCTAAGCACACTTAAAAGGAGGTAATTATGGACAAATGACATGCATTGTAAGCTCTGAAAATCATGTTAAAAATGGTGCCAAACCAAACAAACAAGATAAACATGGCATGCAAACAAAAGCTCAAAACCCAAGACAAGCCAAAGGGCTTAAATCATAATCATGTGACACATGAAGCAAATGATCAAAATGAATCAGAACAGTCCCAAATCATGTTAAGGCAAGCCCCAAAAACCACTTAGATGGCATCTAAATAATCTACACATGGAGGCATGCACAAATGCTTAAACATGGAGCACACAACACAACCTCTTGAAGCATCAAATGAGCATTAAATGCAAGCATGTTAAAAGGACTGAAATGACATGTTTAATGGTTCCAAACCACTGGAATAATGCAAGTGATGCATGCTCATGGTTCATACACTTGAGGCTTACAAGCCAAGAATGCAAAGAGGCTAAACAAAGCATGGCAAGCATGGCTAAGACAACTTACATTAGACCTTAAGCATGGCAAAACAAGCCTAAAAGCTTCACAAAGCTTGGCCAAAACAAGCAAGCATGGAAATCTACATGCTAAGTACATGTTAAGGCAAATGATGGCATTACAAGACATGGATGCTAAACAAGCATGGTGTGTCTAAACCAACATAAAACAGTGTTATAGCATGGCAAAATAACACTAAATAGCAGCTAAGATATGGCCAACATGAACCTAAATAAGATGCTCACTCAAGAGGCTAAAATGCCCCTTTTCAAGGACAACAAGGAGAGGGGGTGGCCCTCTCCTTCTTAGGACCTCAAGGCACCATCCTCACCACTGAAATCCCTCAAGATTTCAGTGGTGAGGAGGCCCAAACAAGGTGGTCTCGGAGCTCACCAAAATAGCACAAAAATAGGGCCAAACAAGGCCTAAGAGGGGTCAAACACCCCTAAACAACAAAATACTCTCAAACAACTATTTAAAGCACTAAAAAAAAAGACTTTTATTAGTTATACACAAAGTCTAAAAATAGTTGAAAGGTAGGCTAAAAAACTATGCAAAAATGGGGTAAAAAGGAGTAAGTTCTTACCCTTGTTGACCCTCTTCAAAAATGGTGTTCCAGCAGTTCCTCTAAGGTTGAATCAGCTCCAAAACTTCAAGGACAGCCTTCCAATGCCTCAGCAGCTAAGGGAAGGTGTAATGGTGGGTGTTTGTGTGCAATAGTAAGGACAAATACACACTAAATACACACAAGAAAGTAAGATATAGAGATAAGTGATACACAAACCCCAACCCTAAAACTCAGAGCTCTGGAAAAATTCTTCAACCCTAATAGAGGGAGAGGAGGCTCTCTCTTATAGACAATCCCTCTTGTAAAGCTTTCCAAACAAGCTAGTCAAGAGGGAGATCCCTCCATACACGTGTATGGAGGGGAGCAAAGTGTATGCCAGCTGGCATAAAAATATCTGCAAAAGCAGATGAATAGTGGTCGGCCAGCCAAAAATGCAATTTGACCAAAATAGATGGCTGGTCGACTACAAAAAGTGCCGGTTAGCCAAACATTTGGCCGGTGGCAACAAACCAGTGGCCGGTGGCCTCAAGCCATGGCCGATGATGTGTAGGGATGGCCAACAAGCCATTCCCTGCCCCTCAAAGGCAAAAACACAAGTGTTTGGTGCAAAACTAGACACAAAACAGTTAAGCCGAGAAATCCTGAGGCAAGGCGCATGGCTGAAACCTCCGGGAACTCAGGACGAACACAAACATGGATGATCACCGAGTGTTCAAGCGGTGACATCCAAGTCTTGAGAACGGTCAAAAATGGGGTGTCTACGCCCACTCAAATTTGGGATCAAAGTTAGCCAAAAATAAGCCTATAAAACCATTATGGCTTCTTCTTAAGTGTGCAACCCACAAAAGGTGTAAGTGGGTTGCACACCATGTGCCACTCACACAAAAGGTGTAAGTGTAAGGTGTAAGTGTAAGGTGTAAGTGTAAGTGGAAGGTATAAATGAAATGTATAAGTTGCACACCATGTGCCACTTACACAAAAGGTATAAGTGCAAGGTAAAAAAGGTGTAAGTGTAAGGTGTAAGTGAACACAAAAAGGTATAAGGTGTAAGTTGCACACTATAGTATTACCCAACCATTATTTCCAACAATTTTGTGTGATAAATGTGAGAGTTTTAGAGAAAGAGTATTTGGTTTTCGAAATAGAAAAGAGAGAGAGAGAAGTGAGGAAAGAGAGAGGAAAAGAAAAGAAAAGCTTATTTAAGTTTCTTTCGACAAGGCGATCGATTGCACTTAAGAAAGCGATTGATTGCCTATAAATGAATCGATCCCTTATCAGTTACTACACATTGCTGAAAATTCTCTCAAAATAAATAGGTAGAGCAATCGATCGTAACACCAAGAGCGATCAATCGACCCAATGAGATCAATCCCTTTTCGATCTTTACACAATGCTTAAGTTTCCCCAAAAAAAAAAAAAAAAATTGAAGAGCGATCAATCGCTACCCAGATGCGATCAATTGCCAACCCAAAATTTCTATCAAAACTCTTCAATTTACTCTCTCAAAAATCAACAACTCAAAACACAAGTGTGAGAATTAAAATAGCAACAACAATGACAATTAGATTAACATAAGACAATGCAGTTCGCGTGCAAGTATACTGGAAGGCCAAATGGGTCGAGTATAGACCTGAGCCGCCACAAGCAGTCATTACAAAAACTTAACTTTTCTTTTTATTTTTTCGCACGTTTTTTTTAAAAAGTCAAAAAATTAATTAAAATAGTCAATTCTAAAAAACAACCATGAATTAGGTGTGCAGTTAAAATAGGAAAAATGCTAAATTATTAGACTTTTTAAATAGAATTTGTTGCCAAAATGATATAACAATGATATATTTATAAAGGGTTTTACACTTTTCACCCTTATAGTTTGATTCAAATTTCATTTCAGTTAATTTTAAATTGAACAGTTTGACCCCTACAATTTAAGTGTAATTTTAATTTGGTCATTTCGTCTAAATTAGATATTAAAATTAACAATTTTAGGAAACTTGACAATTTTCTAATGTGTATACGTAGATAAAATTAACAAAAATTTAGATCTTAGGACCAAATTAAAATAAAACTTAAACTTAAAGATCAAATTAAAACAATAAGACTAAAATAAAAATTGAGTCGAACTATAGAGGTGAAAGTGTAATTAACCCATTTATAATTCTAATTACAATAATGGACATTATATGTTTACATGTTATGTTACTTCCCTATAAAAATTCTGTATTTTTTTTTGTTTGTTTGTAAAATACTTACTAGATATTTTTTTTTCCTGGAACTATATACTTATTAGATGTTGATAGCTAGAAAGTTCACACAAATCCATTCATGTTCGAATTTGCACCGCTTGTCCCATGAATGGTGGTGTTGCTTTTATTTTTATTTATTTATTTATTTTTAGTAGATTTAAGTAATCCAAAATACGGACATGTGGTACTTTTTAGTACTTTTTAGTATTATGACTGATAAAGAAAATGGATAAACGGGATATTATATTGAGTGATTGGGAAATATGAACAATATGATAAATGATGATTGGTGAAGGAGTATGAAAACGTAATACTCCGATAATATTCTATTTAAAAACAAACACAAAAAAATTAAAAATAAATTAAATTTAAAAAAAAAAATATTTTTGACCCAAAGAAAAAAAATCATATAAAAATAGTGATTTCTTTTCATTTTTTAACTTATTTGAAAAAAAAAAAAAAAAAAAAAAAAAAAAAAAAAAAAAACAGATTTTAAAAACAAAACCGAGGAGAGCGATTACCTATTCATGTGTTACACATTGGAAACTATCACTCAAGAAAAAGTGAAAGAATATCCCATGTTTGTCATTCTGATTCCTTTAAAAGCTAATCCAATGCATTCCACTTACGCATTACGCAAATAAGAACCCAATACCGAGATTATTTTTATTTTTATTTTTATTTTTATTATTACTTTCCAAAGCATCTATTATCTTGTTTGAATCTATGCTTTCACACCTTGTTTGGAACATATAAATTACAATTTATTCGAAACAAACTGTTGATATGAAAAAAGAATATTTATAAAATCACTTACACTTTTAAAACAAATACAATTGTGACAAAGCACATTATATTTGAGTAACAAATCAATAAACTACTAATTTATTCGTTCAACAAAGCTGAGTTATAAATTACTCAAAGCTGACTTAGACAACAATATAACGTACACAAAGCACATTAACAGCTTCTTATTTATGTACTATGAATATAATGTGCTAATTTTTTGTTGCTAATTTATGTACTACGAATATAATGTGCCATTAGCTTTTCCATCAACAAATAAATATAAAACAAATATTAAGATAATTCTCTCATTTAAAAAAACTACTAAGATAATTCACTAAATTAATAAAAAGAAAAAAATACATATATATATACAAATGACCAATTTTATTAATATATAAATCATACTCGTGTGACAAATAACTAATTTTATTAATAAGTAAAAGGTAAATTACACTGACACCTCCTGAAGTTTATGTTTATTATAATTTCCCCCCTCACCTTTTGAAAATTACATCTCCCTCCCTGATATTTAAAATTTCATTACAGATTCCCCTCTCAGCAATTTAATTTTTTTAAATATTAATTTTTCCCTCACTGGGTAAATTACATTGACACCCCTCACATTTTAGAAATTACAATCCCCTCCCTAAGGTTTAAAGTAGCATTACCAATTGCCCTTTCGGTTACTATTAGTTGGAAAAAAAATTCATTGAAAAAAAAAATTTAATTGAAAATTTTTTTTGTAAGTAAAATTTTTAAATTTCTATTTAAAAACTAACGTAAACTCATTTTTTGAATTTAAGTTTCTTCCTCAAATTTACACACTGAGACAACAATTTATAAACCAAAAAAATTATTAAACAAGTTTTTATGACAGTTTTTTAAATTTTTGTAAATATAAATTGAAAACTAAAAACAAAATAGTTACTAAACATGCCTCAAATGGTAAAAATGTCATAAAATTAATAAATAATTAAATAAGTTACCAACGTAAAAAATGACTTATCAAAAGATTCTTAGGCTATGTATGGTTTGATTTTTAGAATTTTTTTTAAAAAATTAAAAAATAATTTGGTTAAGAAATAAAAAATAAAAAATAATTATCATTTAAGGGTAAAAAATAATTATCATTTTAACTTTTGGGCATGTTATATACATATGTATGGCTGTTTTAATTTAATTTGTAAAAAATTATTTATAGCCACTCGAAAGATAAAAATTATATAAAATTGATGATTATTTTTTATTTTTTATTTCTTAACCAAATTAATTTTTAATTTTAAAAAAAAAATTCTAAAAATCAAATCATACATAGCCTAAGAATCTTTTGATGAGTCATTTCTTACGTTGATAACTTATTTAATTATTTGTTAATTTTACGACATTTTTACCATCTGAAGCCTGTTTGGTACCATTTCGTTTTCAGTTTTCAATTTATATTTACAAAAATTTTAAAAACTATCATAAAAACTTGTTTGATAATTTTTTTGGTTTATAAATTGTTGTCTCAGTTTGTAAATTTGAGGAAAAAAAGTAAATTCAAAAAATGAGTTTACATTGGTTTTTAAACAGAAATTTAAAAATTTTACTAAATTTTTTTTTTAATTAATTTTTTTTTTCAAATAAATTTTTTTTCTAATTAATTTTTTTTTCAATGAATTTTTTTTTTTCCAACTAATACTAGCCTAGGGGGCAATTGGTAATGCTATTTTAAACCTTAGGGAGGGGATTGTAATTTCTAAAATGTGAGGGGTGTCAATGTAATTTACCTAATAAGGGCAAAATTGGTATTTAAAAAAATTAAGTTACTGAGGAGGAAATCTGTAATGAAATTTTAAACCTCAGGGAGGGGGATATAATTTTCAAAATGTGGGGGGAACTGTAATAAATATAAACCTCAGGGGGTGTCAGTGTAATTTACCCTTAAGTAAATTAACAATTTTTAATAATATGAAAAATATTTTTCAGTTAACCATTTTATTAATAAATAAAGCATTAAAAAAATTAACAATTTTGAATGATATAAGAAATATTTTTCAATAAACAATTTTGATAATTTATTATTGCATAGGAGAATAGTTATTTTTTTTCTTCTGATTATTGTGTTAAATTAAAATTTATAACAAACAATAGTTTTAATTTCTAGTATTATAGGACCGATTCATATTTTAAACAAATTTTATGAGTGTATTTGTAATTTGTTAAAAAATAAACATTTATGTTTTAGAATTGACTTAAAATGTTTGCGTAATTACGAAAAAATCTTCATTCAACATATAGGCCACTATTGATAAATTATTCAAAAAAAGGTAAAATTGGAAAAGAAGACAAACCTTAAGCAACTAAGCACCTCTTATATATATAGATATATATATATATATATAATAGTTTCGAAAGGCCCATGCAAGGCACGGGCTATTATTTCAGTATATTTAAGTTTCATATTTTGATAATTTTTAAAAATTAAAATATTATTCTATGAAATTGAATAGAACAAATCATTAGATATATGATAAAATTATGTGGTATGATATGTATCATTTTTTGTTTTATTATGATGTAGACTCCAATTCTATTATCATATCATTTTGGGTAAATTTATGAGTCTTTAACATTTCTTTTGAATTTATATATAAAAAAAATTATGGTGTGCAACTTTTCTCAAAAGATCAATATAAAACAAATATTAAGATAATTCTCCAATCTAAAAAAAACTACTAAGATAATTCACTGAACTAATAAAGAAGCAAAAAAAAATACATATATATATACAAATGGCTAATTTTATTAATATATATATCATACTCACATAACAAATGACTAATTTTATTAATAAGTAAATCGTTAAGTAAATTGACAATTTTTAATGATATAAAAAATATTTTTCAGTTAACCATTTTATTAATAAATAAATCATTAAGTTAATTAACAATTTTTAATGATATGAGAAATATTTTTCAATAAACAATTTTGATAATTTATTATTGTATGGGAGAATTTTTTTTTCCTGAGTATTGTGTTAAATTAAAATTTATAACAAATGATAATTGTAATTTCTAATATTATAGGATTAATTCATATTTTAAACCAACCTTATGGGTATATTTGTAATTTGTTAAAAAAATAAAAGGTTTGTGTTTATAATTGACCAAGAATGTTTGCGTAATTACGGGAAAACCTATTTCATCATTGACCAAGAATGTCTGCATAATTACGAAAAAATATGTTGCATAATTGACCAAAAGTGTTTATATATTTACGAAAAATAGTTCACTCAACATATAAATCACTATTAGTAAATTATTCAAAATGAAAGGGCAAAATCAAAAAGAAAATACGAATCTCAAGTAGCTAAACGCCTCTTATATATATAGATATAAAATAGATGCTCTACAATCTAGCATTAGTATTTTAACGACAGGTTTGGTTGGTGGATTTGGGAAAAGATTTGAAAAATAAAAGGGAAAATATGTGTCAAACTATGTGAAATGTTTTTTTTTTTTTTTTTTTTTTTTTTTTTTTTTATCAACAAAGAAAAATTTCATTAATAGTATGAAATTAAAAGTACAGGGAGATGACATGCATCAAGAGAAATTCAGAAAATACAAATTACCCCTACTCAAATCCATACAACCAACTCATTGGTCTCACAAATTTTTTTTTTTTTTTAAACAAAATAAAAAGCAAACCAAAAAAATAAAAAAGTAAAGGACTTAACTAAAAAAAAAATACATAAATTCCTACAAAATCAACCCACACAACCCAAAACAAAAACACCCATGCTACTCCTACACTTCTATTTTCAACAAATCAAAATCTTCTTTTCAACACCCATTTTATTGCACTCCTCTTTTTAACAAACCACACTCTACTTTTCAACCCAAATCAAGATTCTTTTCACCAACCCATACTCTTCTATTACACCAAAAGCTACAACACTTATCTTTTCAATAACGCACACAAGCCAAGGACAATGCCCCCATGCCTGAAGTACATTGATATTAGCATCAAAAATCATGACGCATGTGTAAGAAACACTGCCACCATGCAGTTTTGTTGAACTGACCGAGAACTACCATCACACCTCCCATGGCTGAAAGAACCATGGCCGAAAAACTCCCTTGACCAAGGACTATAGCGAAACACACCCAAGGATTATGGCCGAAACTATGTGAAATACAAGTATATTCTATTCATATTTTACATATTTTTTCTCTTTTTCTTTTTAAATCTCTTCCCAAATCCCTCAATTAAATACATTGTTTGTTTGTCTGTCTAATACCCGTGATCAGAGTTAAGGAAAAAGACAAAGGATAGTAATATGTATTGGAGTTACGGTGATAATTAGAGTATTTAGAAAGGCTGAGAGTAATTTATATGATAGATTTTTTTTAGAAGGGTGAAATCTGTATGGTAAACTCACAATTGAAATAATATACAAATTTCTTTGTTAAATTCCTTGTAAGGGATTGGTAAGGGATTTTAGTTATAAATTTTTTGTCTAATTCAATGATCTTTGGTCAGTCTTTAAATATGATAGTTAAAAAAATACAATCATTTTTATTTTTCTTTTCAAAAAATGTAGTGAGTTAAAAAACTCAATCATAATTTTTTTCCACCATGTGATCAAAACAGAGTGTAAAAAAACACAATCACCGTATTATTAAAATAGAGTGCAAAAAAACACAATCAGTTAAAAAATACAATCATTTTTTTCTCTCACTGTGTGATAAATCTTCAACACCCACAATAAGAAAATAGATGAGAAAACACAGTAAGTTAAAAAATTGAATCACAATTTTTTTTGTCTCACCATGTGATCAAACGAAATGTAAAAAAATATAATCAATTAAAAAAATACAATAATGTATTTTTTTCCCACTGTGTGTAAATTTTCAACATCCACAATAAGAAAATAGATGAAAAAGCATAGTTAGATAAAAAACAAAAGAATATTTTTTTTCACACCGTCTGATAAATCTTCAACACTCACAATAAAAAAATAGATGAGAAGAAAAGCAATAGTATAGTTAAGAAAATAGATGAGACAACATAGTCAATTAAAAAATACAATAACATTTTTTTTTCCACATTATCTAATAAATTTTCAATACTCACAGTAAAAAAATAGATGAGAAAAAAATCAATAGTATAGCTCATTCATTGATTATAATAGAAAAGAGAAATGAAAAGAAAAACAAGCATTAAAAGAATCAATGAAAAGAAAAGCAATAAAGCGAATTGATAATTACTTACATGTATGACTGTTTTACGAAAGTTAGGGTTTAGGGTTTTTTAAAATGTAAAAAATCTAAAATTGAAGGGTGGGCGAGAGTGTATTTTTTTTTTTTTAATTCGAAAATCATGAAATTAAGATTGAGATATTGGAGCTCTTGAAAGTCTTGTGGATTAGAAATTCCATTTTATTTATATAATATATAGATAGATAGTAATATGTATCAGAGTTACAGTGATAATTAGAGCCTTTAGAAAGCTGAGAGTAATCTGTATGATAGATTTTTTTTAAAATGGTGAAATCTATATGGTAGACTAACAATTGAAATAATATACAAATTTCTTTGTTAAATTCCTTGCTAAGGGATTGGTAAGGGATTTTAGTTATAATATATATATATATATTTTTTTCTAATTCAATGATCTTTGGTCATTCATCTAAATATGATACTTAAAAAATATAATCATTTCAGTTTTTTTTTTTTCAAAAAATATAGTCAATTAAAAAACTCCACCACAATTTTTTTTTCCCACTATGTGATCAAAATAAAGTGTAAAAAAACACAATCAGTTAAAAAACACAATCATCATATTATTAAAAAAAGTGGGAAAAAACACAATCAGTTAAAAAATATAATCATAATTTTTTCTCACCGTATGATAAATCTTCAACACCCACAATAAGAAAATAGATGAGAAAACACAGTAAGTTAAAAATAATTGAATCACAAATTTTTTTTCTTAACGAAGTGTAAAAAAACGCAACCAATTAAAAAAATACAATAATATATTTTTTCTCACCATGTGATAAATCTTCAACACCCGCAATAAGAAAATAGATGAGAAAACACAATTAGTTAAAAAACACGAGCATTTTCGCACCGTCTGATAAATCTTCAATCCTCACAATAAAAAAACAAATGAGAAGAAAAACAATAGTATAGTTAAGAAAATATGAAAATATAGTCAATTAAAAAATACAAGAACATTATTATTATTATTTTTTTTTTCATATTGCCTAATAAATCTTCAACGCCCACAATCAAAAAAAAAAAATAAATAAATAAATAAATAAAAGATGAGAAAAAAAATCAATATTATAGTTCATTCATTGATCATAACAAAAACTAAATAAATAAAAAATAAAAGTAACAAAAATAAAAGCAAGCATTAAAAAGAGTCAATGAAAGGAAAAATAATAAAGTGCATTGATAATTATTTACTGGCATTGACTGTTTCAACTAAAGTTATGATAGGCAGAAAATAAAAAAATATAGTTTAGGAAAGTTAGGGTTTAAGGCTTTTTAAAATTCAAAAAATGAAATTGAAGGGTGGGTGGGAGTCTTCTTTTTTTTTTTTAGCAAATTACTTAGAAATCCTATTTAAGAGAGAATAAGTCTATTTTATTTTATTTTTTTTAATGGCAAACAAGAAACTTTATTGATGAATGGAAGGAGTACAAAATACCAAACAAACACCAATAAAGAGAGAGAAGTGCAAAAACATCACAATGGGCTAAATGATCCTAACTAGGTTGGCACCAAAGAGCCCATCCTATCATTTGCTAGTACCACCAAAGTTGGTGAGAAACCAACCAAAAACACCCCTACAACTAGCATACAGCAGAAACAAAGCCCAACCTAAACAAAAACAGATCAAACTAATCCACCAGACTCACTTGGCTGCAAACAGAAAGAGACAGAGCTGCAAACAGAGTAAATTACAGAGCTGCAAATAGATCTCATGATCCCAACTTAGCCACACTCCAGCATAACAAAGCAGAAAGTGACTGAGCTGCAAACTGATCCAAATATAGCCAAATATAGCTCATAAAACAGCATAACAGCATAACAAGGCAAAAACCAATTTTCCACAAACTGATCCAGCACTCACCTAGCTGCCAGAAAGTAACTGAGCTGCAAACACCCTAGAGCTGTAAACAGATCAGCTTAAAATATAAACACCCCACAAAACCCCAGGGATGATATATGCTGTAAAATACAAACACCCCACAAAACCCCAACAAAACAGATCTCCTAAGTCCTTCCATCTAAACAGAATCTGATTTGTGAAATGTTATAAAGGAAGTCATCAATCAAGAATGGAGTTCCCTTGGTTGCAGCTTTATACCAGATAACAATTCTTGTGATAATGAGTTCCAGTAATTCCTGCAACTTTGGTTGATAACCTTGAAAGAGGCACTCATTTTTGTGCTTTCAAATTGACCAAAGAGCTACCATAGGAATTGCACTCCAAATTCTTTTTTCAACTTTCCTGCAGCAGTGCCCTGACCACCAGTCAAGCAGGCCTTGTACAGAACCAGGCACCACCCAAGTAACCCTCCACCACTTCAATAGGCCTGACCAAACTCTCCATACCAAAGGGCAAAGGATAAGCACGTGTTCAAATGTTTCAATACTACATTTACAGAAAATGCATAAAGTAGAAGTATTTCCATTTAGAATTCCCAATCTATGCAAAAACACTGATGTTTTGACCTTATTTCTCCTTGCAAGCCAACCAAAACATTACACTTTGGGTGGAAGGTATTTAATCCATATCATACTACTGTAACTGACATTATCACCAAAGTCAAGATTGGTATATTTGTAAAAAGCAGATACTAGAAAATGACCAGAACTCTGAGCTAACCATAATGCACTATCCTTGACTGCCAGATTCAGAACAGAGAATAAGTCTATTTAGTCTCAGAACCTTTTGAATACTCTCAAAAGTCCACTACGTATTTTTTATCTTCATTCTTTTCTGTGCATTTGTTTTTTTCTACCTCGTTCTCTTCATGATTTTTGGTGATCAGCAACCATGCCTTACTTCTTCTCTATTTCTTTCTAATATATAGTTACCAGTGACCAATGACCATTATTGCTTGAGGTTCACGGGTAACCACCGACCATCGACTCCTTACTTTACCCTCACAAACGGCGAAAAAGACGAGTTTTCGACGAAGAAGATGAGTAGATCTATTTAGATCTGAGTAAATCTGCATGAGATCCGACTAAATCTAAACCAAAAATAGTTGCCAGAGTACAATATTCTCTCTATATCTGTTTCTCTCCTTCGATTTCTCAATTTTTCTTTCTTTTCTCTGCAACACACTTCTATTTTCCTGTTTTAATAGAGAAAATTTTCAAGTTCTGAACAAGTTGTTTTTGAGTTTTAGTTACAGAAGGTGAAAACTGTAAAATTTTACAGTTTCAGTTTTTTTGGTGCTAAAATGAATCATACTTTAAAATTGTAAAATTTTATAATTTCATAACATTTTTTAAAACTGTAAATTTTGCAATTTCATAGCAAGTTTTCTAGTTTGCTTAATAAGGATAAATGTTTAATAGAATCATGCTTTTGAAGCTATAACATTTTATAGTTTCAAAACTTACTTTTCAGTTTAATCAATATTGAAAATTATTTGCTTAAACCTTACAAATATTAAAACATAATATATATTTTTTCCCATTGTTATTTGTTGTTGTAATGTTTTTTTTCCCCTTTCAGTTTATCAATATTTAACACGTTTTGTTATGTTTTTCATTATAATTTCTCCATTTATTCTTTTTTTCCCCGACAATATTCTGGATATTCCGGTGAGTCTCCGATGATATTCTTGCCATTCAACAAACATTCTGGACATTCTTGCGACTTCCAGTAACGTTCAGAACACTCCGGCGCATTTTCTGTAATACTCCGGCGACTTTCCGGTGATGTTGAATAGTGCGGCGAGCCTTTAGTGACCGTTTGACGGAAGTTTGGCAATGGTGAGATATAGCAGTGTTTTTAAAGTTATATAATAAAAAAAAGATTTTTTGATAACAATTAAAAATATATAAGACTAATTGGTGCAAGTGTTTTGTTTTAAAATTAGATAGATTTTAAATTTTGTGTATGAGACTTACTAATAAGTGTCCCCCTCTTTTTTTTTAAATTCAAAAATCAAAAAATTAAGATTAAAATATTAAAACTCTTAGAAGTTTTGTGGATTAGAAGCCTCTTTTACGTATACAATATATAGATTTATTTATTTCCTTTTCTTTAGCTGTAAGACTTTTCCCTATAAATTGAGCAAGTTCCTATAAATTGAGCAAGTGAGGGGCGGGTCCTCATTTACCCACTCAGTTTTCCTCTTCTTCTCAAATTGTTCTCTTTGATTGGTTATTACTAAATTTTGAGTTTAATTTGGGAGTATTTACAATGAGAGTTAATAATTTTACGAGGAGAGTTATAAATTTTGTAAAACTTTACGTATCTTATATATTAGAATTTTAATGTGCCATTTATTTGGACATCTATGAAGAAATAGTAGATGATTAAAATGTTGGTGACAGAGGAATGGTTTTGAGGGGTGGTATACAATATGTTTTTTTTAAATCTCTTTACAAAGAGTGTTATTTTAATTACTTCCAATTTGTACTCGGTTTGTTATACTAGTTATTTGATTAATTATGTGAAATTATTCTGTGTTGACAATGTTAATTTGTCTAACTAAAGACGTGAAAATACTTCTTACATGAATTGAGTTGACCCTGCCAGTAGCTTGCATTAATATGCCTAGATAAGCAGTTGTGCTTAGGTGAGGTGGGTGAGGCCGGTCACTAGTCATGTACTGAGTAGGACCAAGTATTTGGTCCTGGATAAATTATCATATGATAAGTTGATTTATTTGTGCAATTTGGTAAATTACTTGTTAATTTGAATCAAATCGAATCGTTTGTGCAATGTCGTTATTTATTGGATCCCTATTAATTTGTTTTATATCCGAGCATTGTTATTCATCATGTCATATTATATACTCTCCGAATTAATTTATTTTTTAGATGTGGAGCAATTTAGTGGCAATCGAGATTGAAGCATTTAAAAGTTTTATTGAGTTAGATATTTTCGGGTCCACCTCTATTATTATTTTGGGCAAATTACAAACACCCCCCTTGAGGTTTGGTGAAAATACAGATTTCCCCCTGAGGTTTGAGAAATTACATCCCGTCCCCTGAGATTTATATTTCCATAACAAATTGCCCCTTGAGATTTTTATTTTCATACAGATTCCCCCCTAATTTTTCCTAATTTGTTATGAAAATTTGGCCCTCAGGGGGCAATTTATAATTTTTCAAACCTCAGGGGGGAATATGTATTTTCACCAAACCTCAGGGGATGTTTGTATAAGTTATATTTTGAAAATATTTGTGTAATTATTTTTGGAGATGATTTGTATATTTAAAGTTAAGGTAAATTACACTAACACCCCTAAGGTTTGATTTTAATACAACTCCGTCCTTGACATCTCAAGAATTACACTGACCCCCTTGTCAAAAATTATCTGTGAACAAAAGTTACGGAAAAAATAAAAATATAAAGACTTTAATTTACTGTATTACCCTCTCAACCTACCCAACCATTGCAACCCCAAACACTTTCTCATCATCTCCAAACTCTCCACTCCACCATACACGATATCCACCCCCAACCCTCTGAACTCCCTGTACCCTCTGCCCTGTTCCACAGTCAGCAATCTCTCCCTCTTTTCCATTAATTCCGGCCACCACAACCATTACTCAACAATTGGGAACATACACAGCCTCCCTTACATTCCTCCACCAAGTCCTTCATCCCAATGCCACTCCATGTTCACCGACGGTAACAATGGGGTTCATTTTTTCAGCCACCACAGCGCCACCACTCCCTCTACTAATACTATCACAACTCTTTGTCTCTTTCTCACTCGCACTCACACTTTCTCTCTCTACTCTTGTTTGTTGTTGGTCTAGTTTGTGTGGGTTTGATTTTTAGCTAGATTGCTGTACAAAGTGGAGGGGTTAGTGGTGGTGGACATGGGTTTTATTTTTTGTGTGGATGTGGGGCTGTAATGGTGGGTGGTTGTAATTTTTTTGGTTGGTTGTGAGTGATTTCTATGAGGTAGCTTGAAGATTGTAGCAAATTATGCATGTAACATGCTTGGTTTATTGCTTCAAAGAATTAATTTGTCCTGATCACAAATGGGTCTGTGTTTGTATTCAAAATTGGATCTAAGTTCGTCTTCCTCTTTTTTTTAATAATGGATGAGCATTGAATTCTAGGTTTGTGATTTGCGTTTGCCATGGTTGTGCAGTCCCTGAATGAGAATTATTGTAGATGCTTTAGATGAGTCAAAGCTGGAGCTTGATAATCTTATATAAATATACATATATATACTTCATGTAATCTTTGCAGTGTTGGGAGCTTGATAATCTTTTATATATATATATATATATTTCATTTCCTAAATTCTAATAAAATTATATATACATATACATATATAGAAGCTGTGTATTCCCATCTCGATGGGATAGTAATGGTAAAAGGCAGGAAGTGTAGTTATAGTGAAGCAGGGAAGGAAGATGGAAGAAGGGCATGGTAGTTGCCGGGTGTCTTCCATGAGAGAGAAAAAAATAAATAAATAGAATAAGAAAAATGAAATAAAGTGAGAGTAAAATGGTATTTAGGAAAATTTAACAGCGGACATAATAACTTCAATTAGGTCAACTAGCCGTCAACAAATATAGGGGGTAAGTTGTAATGTGATTTTAAATCTCAAGGAGGAGAATGTAATTTCTAGAACGTGAGGGACGTATTTGTATTAAAGTTAAACCTCAAGGAGTGTGAGTGTAATTTACCCTTTGAAAAAACTAGAAACCCGCCTAATTGAACCAACCTCTATGTGCCTCTTCCAACCCCATCTTCACCACGGAATTGTCTTTCTGATGAGCCACTCCGGATTCCACCAAAGCTTCAGGCTCGAATTCTTCAGAATCCACAACTGAAGAACAACTCTCTCTTTTGTGTATAACAAACAAACCTTTGATGTACTCTCTTTAAACCATGAGTTGAATACTCAATAAAAACATCAAAGAAAACTTAAAAAATATCTCCAGATATAACCCTTAAGAACCAAAAAGAAGATCTGGAGAGATTCAATGAATGAATCAATGAATAGCCTAGATTTGGGAGAAACCCAACTATTTATAGAAAATCCAAAGCAATCCTAGTTGGGAAAGAAAACCAACTTCTTGTAGAAAACCAACTTCTTGCAGAACTCCAAAGTAATCCTGTTTTTGAAGGAAACCAACTTCTTAAAGAACTCTTGTTACAACTTTGGTTTTGATCCATGGAATTTGACAACAAAAGGTCCTAACAATCTCCCCCTTTGTCAAATCCTGGATAAAACCAATCTAAAACAAATTTCCTAACAAAATCTCTCAAGCAGCACCACCAACTATGAACTAACACTCAAATCCATGCTCTTGAACAATTATCCTGAAATAAAATAACCACACACAAGCCAACCAAAATATGTGGAACTGGATTAAATAACAAAATATAAATCAATTCATAAACAAAATAACAATCCAACTGTACCAAAGAAGGATATAAGCAAAAGTAAAAACACTGTACCATCAACCAAACTACTGTACCATCAATATACATCAAACACTGGTAATGATGAACCAAACTCCCCCTCATTAAAAATAACCACAAACACTGAAAACAGTGAACAAGAAGAAAAAATGACAAAAAATAATATGGTGGAGCAAGCAAGGAATTTCATATTTGTACCTTGAAACACACAAGATTATCCAAGAAACACAATTACTTGAAAACACAATGTGCACAGCCTCTAGAAAATTCCTCATAAAAGAAAGTGATGCATTATGTGAAAAGCATAGATCCCATGAGAAAAGTGTGTGTGTGACTCTTGGAGTTCGACAAACACTAGATTCAAATCCTAGTAGTGATATGAAAACTGGACCTCCGACAAGAGAATCTAAGCACAACAAAGGAAAGTCAAACCACTAGGAATCAAGGGGTATTTGGTGAGTAAAGGCGGAGGCTCCCCCTCAATTAATGAATCCTTTATTTTTCTTTTTTCTTTTTCACATCTTTTTCTTTTCTTTCTTTTGCACATTTTTTTTTTCTTTTCTTTTGCACTTTTTTTCTTTCTTTCTTTTGCATATTTTCTCTTTCTTTTGCACATTCATTGGCGGCTGACACACTCAAGAGTATGGAAACCGAACCAGAGAAGCATGGATATATTAAGGATGGCCTGGTTGGTGACTCTGAGGTAGCCTTTTCCTCATGCCTGGACTACAAAGAACAGAGGGGAAAGCCATGGAGATGCAAAAAGATGGAAGATGGTTAAGAGACTCAACATCACCCATGATATGCTAGTATAGGTCAATTCCTCTAGAAAAGCAAAAGATACAATGCCAGAAGTCCATGAAAAAAAACACTAAGTCGGAAGACTCCGATATTTGCTAATCCAAGAGTGTGTACAGAATGAGACATACTAATCAAAGAACACACACTCCAAAATGAGTAATGACCACAGAAAGCACACACATATTAACAGGTAATGGATATTCTCATCAATTCCAATATGCACCAAGGACTGCTCAAAAATTTCAAGCTTGCAAAACCATACTAAGAAAATCTTTATGGGTTTTTTTTTTTTTCTTTTTCTAAACAAAGCAAGACAAAAAAAAAAAAAACAAACAATCACACATTTTTTTTTTTTTTTCCATAAAAAAAAAACACAGAAACTCCAAAAAAAAACTAAAAAGAGTAAACACATTAACACAAGTCAAGTTTTCTCACCCAAATCTTTTTGGTCTTAACAAAATTAGGTCTAGCGGTCTTGATAAGAGTCGTGGTGTTGTGAACACCCTCATGAATCTTGGTATTCTGCCTAGACATGTAAGATTGTCTCCTAAACCAAAAAGTATTCGAATTTATACCCTTTTGAGGCACTCTCCCATGCAACTTATAACAAAAAGGGCGAATATGACCATGCATACCACAATGATGACAAATAAAAACAGGGTGTACCTTCTTTTCTTTTACCTTACCAACTCTAGGGAGTTTGAGAAGTCTTTCCTCTTGTTGAATTTTTTGTCCTCCCTTTGCTTGAGTTCTTGTATCATGAGATGTGGAAGCACTCTGTTTTTGCTCTCTCTTATCTCCAAAGCCAATGCCACTCTTGTCTGAACAGATTTGTTGAGATCCAATGATATCCTCCAAAGTTTTTGATCCTTTGTTCCAAAGACCAATGGTGACCATGGCACACTTGAGCTCTTCCTCTTTCTTGATCATTAGTTCTTCCAAGGCAACTTGTGACATCTCGAGAGATTCAATCTTTTCTTCATACATGGCATGAGTTTCCTGTAGCTCATTCCTCTCTGTCTCACAAGTCAACAGTTTTGCACAAAGAACTTGTTGATCATCAGCTATCTTGATGGCATTGATCCTAGCCTCGGAAATCTCCTCCTTAAGTTTGACATTCTCATATTCACATGCTTTGAGTTTCTTTGTGAGTTTGTCATTCAATTTGAATAAATTAAGAGACTCCTTATAGAGCTTTTCATAGGCTTGCTCAAGCTCTTCATGATCACTCTCCGAGGATTCATCATCACGAATTGTATCCATTATCACAAATCAAATAGGATCTCGTTCTAAAAAAATATTTTTGTTTTAAACAAAATAGAACGACCTGCTCTGATACCAATTGAAAAAACTAGAAACCCTAGATGTTGATTTGTGATTATGTACCAATTTTAAGCAAAATATAACAATCCCAATCAAACAATCAAAAGAAAGAGACACAAAGATTTTACGTGGAAAAACCACAATTGGACACCTTCCAATTGTGATCAAAAAACCACGGGCAACTGCCACAAGACAATCCACTAAGAAGATTTAAAGGAATTACACAGGTATCACTCTCAATTATCTAGCGAATCCACAACGCCTAATTGAACCAACCTCTATGTGCCTCTTCCAACCCCATCTTCACCACGGAATTGTCTTTCTGATGAGCCACTCCGGATTCCACCAAAATTTCAGGCTCGAATTCTTCAGAATCCACAACTGAAGAACAACTCTCTCTTTTGTGTATAACAAACAAACCTTTGATGTACTCTCTTTAAACCATGAGTTGAATACTCAATAAAAACATCAAAGAAAACTTAAAAAATATCTCCAGATATAACCCTTAAGAACCAAAAAGAAGATCTGGAGAGATTCAATGAATGAATCAATGAATAGCCTAGATTTGGGAGAAACCCAACTATTTATAGAAAATCCAAAGCAATCCTAGTTGGGAAAGAAAACTAACTTCTTGTAGAAAACCAACTTCTTGCAGAACTCCAAAGTAATCCTGTTTTTGAAGGAAACCAACTTCTTAAAGAACTCTTGTTACAACTTTGGTTTTGATCCATGGAATTTGACAACAAAAGGTCCTAACAATCTCCCCCTTTGTCAAATCCTGGATAAAACCAATCTAAAACAAATTTCCTAACAAAATCTCTCAAGCAGCACCACCAACTATGAACTAACACTCAAATCCATGCTCTTGAACAATTATCCTGAAATAAAATAACCACACACAAGCCAACCAAAATATGTGGAACTGGATTAAATAACAAAATATAAATCAATTCATAAACAAAATAACAATCCAACTGTACCAAAGAAGGATATAAGCAAAAGTAAAAACACTGTACCATCAACCAAACTACTGTACCATCAATATACATCAAACACTGGTAATGATGAACCAAACTCCCCCTCATTAAAAATAACCACAAACACTGAAAACAGTGAACAAGAAGAAAAAATGACAAAAAATAATATGGTGGAGCAAGCAAGGAATTTCATATTTGTACCTTGAAACACACAAGATTATCCAAGAAACACAATTACTTGAAAACACAATGTGCACAGCCTCTAGAAAATTCCTCATAAAAGAAAGTGATGCATTATGTGAAAAGCATAGATCCCATGAGAAAAGTGTATGTGTGACTCTTGGAGTTCGACAAACACTAGATTCAAATCCTAGTAGTGATATGAAAACTGGACCTCCGACAAGAGAATCTAAGCACAACAAAGGAAAGTCAAACCACTAGGAATCAAGGGGTATTTGGTGAGTAAAGGCGGAGGCTCCCCCTCAATTAATGAATCCTTTATTTTTCTTTTTTCTTTTTCACATCTTTTTCTTTTCTTTCTTTTGCACATTTTTTTTTTCTTTTCTTTTGCACTTTTTTTCTTTCTTTCTTTTGCATATTTTCTCTTTCTTTTGCACATTCATTGGCGGCTGACACACTCAAGAGTATGGAAACCGAACCAGAGAAGCATGGATATATTAAGGATGGCCTGGTTGGTGACTCTGAGGTAGCCTTTTCCTCATGCCTGGACTACAAAGAACAGAGGGGAAAGCCATGGAGATGCAAAAAGATGGAAGATGGTTAAGAGACTCAACATCACCCATGATATGCTAGTATAGGTCAATTCCTCTAGAAAAGCAAAAGATACAATGCCAGAAGTCCATGAAAAAAAACACTAAGTCGGAAGACTCCGATATTTGCTAATCCAAGAGTGTGTACAGAATGAGACATACTAATCAAAGAACACACACTCCAAAATGAGTAATGACCACAGAAAGCACACACATATTAACAGGTAATGGATATTCTCATCAATTCCAATATGCACCAAGGACTGCTCAAAAATTTCAAGCTTGCAAAACCATACTAAGAAAATCTTTATGGGTTTTTTTTTTTTTCTTTTTCTAAACAAAGCAAGACAAAAAAAAAAAACAAACAATCACACATTTTTTTTTTTTTCCATAAAAAAAAAACACAGAGACTCCAAAAAAAAACTAAAAAGAGTAAACACATTAACACAAGTCAAGTTTTCTCACCCAAATCTTTTTGGTCTTAACAAAATTAGGTCTAGCGGTCTTGATAAGAGTCGTGGTATTGTGAACACCCTCATGAATCTTGGTATTCTGCCTAGACATGTAAGATTGTCTCCTAAACCAAAAAGTATTCGAATTTATACCCTTTTGAGGCACTCTCCCATGCAACTTATAACAAAAAGGGCGAATATGACCATGCATACCACAATGATGACAAATAAAAACAGGGTGTACCTTCTTTTCTTTTACCTTACCAACTCTAGGGAGTTTGAGAAGTCTTTCCTCTTGTTGAATTTTTTGTCCTCCCTTTGCTTGAGTTCTTGTATCATGAGATGTGGAAGCACTCTGTTTTTGCTCTCTCTTATCTCCAAAGCCAATGCCACTCTTGTCTGAACAGATTTGTTGAGATCCAATGATATCCTCCAAAGTTTTTGATCCTTTGTTCCAAAGACCAATGGTGACCATGGCACACTTGAGCTCTTCCTCTTTCTTGATCATTAGTTCTTCCAAGGCAACTTGTGACATCTCGAGAGATTCAATCTTTTCTTCATACATGGCATGAGTTTCCTGTAGCTCATTCCTCTCTGTCTCACAAGTCAACAGTTTTGCACAAAGAACTTGTTGATCATCAGCTATCTTGATGGCATTGATCCTAGCCTCGGAAATCTCCTCCTTAAGTTTGACATTCTCATATTCACATGCTTTGAGTTTCTTTGTGAGTTTGTCATTCAATTTGAATAAATTAAGAGACTCCTTATAGAGCTTTTCATAGGCTTGCTCAAGCTCTTCATGATCACTCTCCGAGAATTCATCATCACGAATTGTATCCATTATCACAAATCAAATAGGATCTCGTTCTAAAAAAATATTTTTGTTTTAAACAAAATAGAACGACCTGCTCTGATACCAATTGAAAAAACTAGAAACCCTAGATGTTGATTTGTGATTATGTACCAATTTTAAGCAAAATATAACAATCCCAATCAAACAATCAAAAGAAAGAGACACAAAGATTTTACGTGGAAAAACCACAATTGGACACCTTCCAATTGTGATCAAAAAACCACGGGCAACTGCCACAAGACAATCCACTAAGAAGATTTAAAGGAATTACACAGGTATCACTCTCAATTATCTAGCGAATCCACAACGCCTAATTGAACCAACCTCTATGTGCCTCTTCCAACCCATCTTCACCACGGAATTGTCTTTCTGATGAGCCACTCCGGATTCCACCAAAGCTTCAGGCTCGAATTCTTCAGAATCCACAACTGAAGAACAACTCTCTCTTTTGTGTATAACAAACAAACCTTTGATGTACTCTCTTTAAACCATGAGTTGAATACTCAATAAAAACATCAAAGAAAACTTAAAAAATATCTCCAGATATAACCCTTAAGAACCAAAAAGAAGATCTGGAGAGATTCAATGAATGAATCAATGAATAGCCTAGATTTGGGAGAAACCCAACTATTTATAGAAAATCCAAAGCAATCCTAGTTGGGAAAGAAAACCAACTTCTTGTAGAAAACCAACTTCTTGCAGAACTCCAAAGTAATCCTGTTTTTGAAGGAAACCAACTTCTTAAAGAACTCTTGTTACAACTTTGGTTTTGATCCATGGAATTTGACAACAAAAGGTCCTAACACCCTTAAAGTTATTAGTTATTTGGAGTTATAAATTTAAGATTGATTTGATTTATTAACGGCCTGAAAATTTAGGCGTTACAGTATGCATTGCATATCGGAGCATTTCTCTTGTTTCTTTTTTTATTTTTTTTTTAAACTCCTAGGAATTTTTAGTTTGAGCCTCCTAAAATTTAAAAAGTTAATAAAAATAAAAAATTCAATAAACACAAAAAATTGCTATTTTTTTAAAAAAATTTATTAGGCGCGTTTTAGACTAAAAGCACTCAAAAAAAATAAAAAGAATTTGACAGATATTAAAAGAATAAAAAATAAATTTTTTAAAAAAAAACTCAAGTTGTATCAATATCACCCTATTACCACCATCACCACCTTCACTGCTATCAATACAAGCCGACCACTGGCAATACCTCCTCCACTTTACCACTATCACTCTACCATCAATGCTACCATTAGTTTCAAGTTACAACTAAAATAAAATGGAGTATAAAATAATATTCACTAATTATTTAGGGTGTGTTGACGTAATTAATCTAATATATATATAACATTTTGAGCATATGTTATTATTTTTTAAAATCCAGAAGATATTTGACCGTTGAAACCATAAAGAGGTTTATTATTATTATTATTATTATTATTATTATTAAGGGGTATTGGTTTGTTGTTACATACTTGCCCCCTTTGTGGAAAAGAAACAAACAAAATAGCCATCTCACACAAGGGTATTTTGGAAAAATAATTTATTTTGACAGTACTTCAAGTCAAGTGTTCACATATAATAATAGTATAGAAGTACATATCAATAGTAATACTACATGCACAAAAAGAAAAAAATTACAAAAATGAGCACACAAAAATTAATATGTGACTAGATTCATTATGAGTATGAATCACACATTAATTTTTTTGTATTGTTAATTGATATATGTATATATATTTACAAATATATTTTGTTGTTATTTATACATATTTATTTTGTGGTTGCTAACATTTTTAGAAGGAACCACCTGTACATTTATGGATACGTACGTGTAAAAAGCTTCATGCAAGAAGGAAACAAGTATGGGAAAATTCCAGGAAACTTCAACAACGTACATTTGATACATTCATTGTCCTAACATGAACTCTTTCACTTCCAATATCAACACACAGAGAGAGAGAGAGAGAGAGAGAGAGAGAGAGAGAGGGAGAGAGAGAGAAATTTGTGTGTTCTTTGCTTTGAAACCCTAATACGAACTCTATTGATTGAAGAGACATTGAAGAAAAGAGCTATATCTATCATGGGTTCACTGGATCACCGGAACACAGAGAACTTGATTGGCCGGACGACTGAGAATCTATCATCGTTGTTGATACGAAAAAAGTCGGATCCGACACTTTTATCCAAGGTTCAGTGCAGAATGCTGAGAGAATTTCTGGTAAATCTTCAAGAAGTGATACTTGGAACCAAGCTTTGTTTGTTTTTCCCTGCCATTCCTTTGGCAATCCTAGCTGAGTTTTACAGTTTTGGAAGAGTAAGTGTTTGCCAATTAGGTTTTGTGAAATTTCACTGTTTTTCTTCTTTTTGATTGTTTCATTGATTTTTATTTTTTAAGAAAAAATACAATAATTATTTCTCCTAATGATTCTTTTTTTTTTTTTTAAATTCCCTACTAATTAGGTTTGGATTTTTGGTCTGAGTTTGTTGGGACTCATTCCACTTGCTGAACGTATCAGTTTTTTGACAGAGTAAGATTCTTATTTTGTCTATTTGGTTGTGAGCATTTAATTAGAGTTAATATTTGATTAATTGGTAGTAAATATAATTTTGGAAATGTTTTGAGACTTCCCAAAACAATTAAAATTTCACAATTTATTTCTGATAAGCGAGTGTCCAGACCAACTTACTTGCATCTCGACTGAGGGACTAATCCCATCGTCCACTTGCAGAGGTCTCATTTAAAGCCAAAGTAAATGCATTAGCTTTAAATGATATATGTTAAGTTTTGATTTGTTACACACCTAATAAATGAAAGTGTGAATTTCTATTATTTCTCTGAAATTTTAGATGATTATCCTATGTCAATTAACAAAGTTTCTAACAAGTTCTTTCTTCTTCTTTTTTTGTTTTTTGTCAACAAAAACTCAAGACAAATTGCATATTACACTGGTCCAACAGGTATTTCTCTCACTTTCTCACCCATAAAAAAAATTAAAAAAATTAAAAAAACAATTAGAGCAGTAATATTAATTTAATATATTTATATAAAAATTTTAAATATCATGCATTACATCAGCCAATACGTATATCGATACTTGCCTATTTCACAATTTGATTCACAGCTCATACATTTAGTTTAGTGCTATAAAGTTTTTTTCTTTTCTTTTCTTTTCTTGTTGGTGATTGATGATTTTTTATAAAATTTACAACTGTTTTACCCAATTCTCGATTCCTATTGTTTAAAATTCTTGATACTGTAACAATACTAACTCATATCCCAATACTTTTATTTGGAACTTTGATATGTATTCAATCTTATAATTATTTAAGAATGACATTCAGTATATTAATATGTTTTGACAGTTGGAGGGCTTCTTAATGCAACATGTGGCAATGTTACAGAGCTGATAATATCTATATTTGCTCTTCACAAAAGGAAAATACATGTGGTGAAATATTCCCTTTTTGGTTCCATTCTCTCAAATCTTCTTCTTGTTCTTGGGACCTCTCTGTTCTGTGGAGGACTGGCCAACCTCCAAAAGGAACAAACATTTGACAATGTAAATATACTAAAAACACAAATTAGTTCAAACCCTATCTCAATTCTTGTAATTTCAAGTAGTAAGTCTATGTATTCAAGGCAAAAAAAACCCAAAACGTTATCCAGAAAAATAGTTTGTAATTTAGATTCATATATACTAAAAATTTAATATGAGAAAATAGTATAATTTAGATTCAACTCTTTTATGGTGAGATCTACACTTAAATTCTATTTTGTAACGGTTAAAAAAATCACATTTTTCTGAATTTTTTGTTTAAGTGATTTTTTATATAAAAAAATAAATAAATTTGTAAACTTTTTTTTTAAAATACTTTTGAAGTCCTTCTATATTAGAAGGATCTAAAAAGTTTTTAAAAAAAAAATAAACAAAAACAAAATTCACTAAAGATTTTTTTTTTAAAAGAGAGCATTTTTTAGCCTTTCTTTTTCTTCTTTAATGGATCTTTTTCAATATATATATATATTAAATTTCGGGATCTTCTAATCTAGTAGGATTTAAAAGTGAAGAATTTTTTCATTTATTATTACTTTTTTTAAAATAGAAGTTCACTAAGGATCGTACAACAATTTTTCTGGGTAAAACACATTTTATGGATGCCTAGAATTACTAAACTTCAGGCTCTTCACTACTAGGGTTTGTGATCTCTGATCATTTCATGGCTGTTTTTGTTTTTGTTTGACAGAAGCAAAGTAATGTGAACATGCTACTTCTATTGCTTGGATTGCTTTGTCTTCTGCTGCCATTGATGTGCAGATATGGTGCTATTGAGCATAACACTCTCATGGCTGCAAGTTCAATTCTTCAATTGTCAAGAGCAGGCAGCATTATTATGCTTTTGGCATATGTTTCCTATCTCTTCTTTCAATTGAAAACCCACAGGCAATTGTTTGATTCCCAAGAGGTGATTCTTTTTCTCATGGAGACCATCAAAATTTACTCTGAATTTTACTCAGAAAGTGTATGTATGGTGTAAATTTAAGGGTAAATTACACCATTGGTCTTTCTAGTTTAAGCGAAATTTCACTTTGGTCCTCGTAGTTTTAATTTAAACAATTTGATCTTTACACTTTTAACTGAGCTTACGAAGAGTCCAATTCATTTGCTGCTAAATGGTAATCAATCCCATCTCAAAATGCTAACTCATATTGTGGTGTGGTAATGGACAGGAGGTGGATGATGGGGCTTCTGAAGAAGAGAAGGCTGTGATAGGGTTTTGGAGTGCATTTATATGGCTATTTGGGATGACAGTTATCATTGCTTGGTTATCTGAGTATATTGTCAGTACAATTGAGGTATGCAAACTCATTTCATCTTTATATATAAACAATAATTTTAGAATTTTTATTTATTTATTAATTGACGTGACACTTATCATATTATTGTAGCAGGTCTTGTTTCAAATTTCAAAATTTAATTACTGCATATTGCATCAGTGAGTAAAAATTTAGTAAGATTTGTTTGTTTATCTATCTAATATTTACCATTATTTTTAATGGATTTATAGCCTATCTATTTGTTTCTAATTAAAAAAAAGCTGATTATTAGCCTATCCATTTTTTTATTTTTTTTTATTTTTTTTAAAATTAAAAAAAAAATGCATTTAAAACCCAGCTTCAAACAACATTCAACTTTGTTTGATAACATTCAACTTGTGTGTGGGATAAGAAGAAAATGATTGGACTAGAAGGGGGGGGGGGGGGGCGCTGGAACTCAGTGATATGCAAGAGAAAAGTGGGAAGCCAGCTTGGAGTTTCCAAGGAGGAAGTCTTGTTCACCATTTTCGTGGATAACATCCCTGACTTAATAGATCCTAAAGGCTTGTTTAATCTTTTTCAAAAGTTTGGTCTAGTTAAGGATGTGTTTATCCCTGGTAAGAGGAAGAAAGCTTCAAGGTCCAAATTTGGGTTTGTAAGATACGACTGTGAGGTGGTTGCGCGGGTGGCGATACAAAAGGCAGATAGCTTGTGGTGTGATAACAAGGCACTGAAGGTTAAGTGTGCAGAGTATCAAAAGCCTCAAAGAGTGGGTCAGCAGAAGCCCATGGGGCTGAGCAGAGGAGATGAAGGTCGAGTGGAGAATCGGTGGGTGCACTCAAAACTGTGGAAAAGTAAGGGAGTCCAGAAATCCTATGCAGAGGTATTACTAAGGCCCTATTTGGTAGGGTTTATTTCCAACTTATTTCAGCTTTTAGCTTAATTTAAGCTATTTTGATGTGTTTGGTTCAGCTTAACAATACAGCTTATAGCTTTTTGTAAATCAAAAATCAACTTATTATTTGAGTGGGGGAGGAGAAGCTTAATTTATAAGTAAAAAATCAGCTTATATTCACAGCTATAAGCTATAAGCTGTTAAGCTATAAGTTATAATCACTTTCCCACAGTTCTACCAAACAAGACCTAAGTGATAATGCCAGAGACAAAGAAAATGTGGTGCTAAAAGCTTATGAGGAAGGTAATGGGTAGAGATATGAAAGTTTAGTAGTTCAGCCGAGTAGCTTCTTAGCCTTTAAGGATTTCAGAGAGGAATTGAGCAAAAAAGACATGAGGGATGTAGTAGCAAGAGAAGGGGTTGGCAAACTAGTCCTATTAACTTTTCCCACAGCACAGCACATGCAGGAAAGAAAGAGACTGTTGCAGAGGTGGGGGAAGCAGTGGTGTGAGTCCATCAATGAATGGAAAAAAGGCCAATTTGTAGAGCAAGAGAGGTGCATCTGGTTGAATTGTTTTGGCATTCCCATTCATTTATGGAGCATCACGACAGTTCGCAGCATAGGTAGTTATTGGGGGGAGGTAGTTCAATTTGAAGAGGATATCAACAACCCAATGACATTTCAACAAACTAAAGTTAGAGTGATTACGAGATGTTTGGAGTGGATCAACACAACAATTTTTTTGAAGCACAAAGGTTGTCACATTCCAGTTAGAGTTTGTGAAGAGTTGCTCAGGTATTTATTTCCAAGTCCTGCTGAGATTAGAGGAAAAGATCAAGGCCGATTGCATTCCAATGGCGAAGAAGAGGTAGACCAATTGTCTGGCAATGGTGGACGAAGCAAGAGTGTAAGGGAAGCTTCTACGAGAAGAGAGGGGTTGGTGAGTGAAGGATTAGAGGTGGCTAGTAAGGTTCTGCAGACTGTGATGAGTAGATCTAATGTGCAGGGTATGGATAATGATGGTAAGCATACAAATGCAGGGGTTGACATAGAGGGGAGTGTGGGGACTGGCTATGAAGGTGCATGTTCCAAGGCGAGAGGGGTGGAGCAAGATGTCAACTCCTGTCAGTTAATCATGAGCGAAGTTCAAATTATAGATGAGGCTAAGTAGAGCACAGGACTCTTAAAGGAGTTGAGTGGGCCAGTAGAAGCAAGGCCCAGTACAAATTTGGAAGTTTTAATTGAAGGAGTGTAGAAGAGGGCTGAGGCCAGTGAATTGTTTCAGGGGTTGGAGTCGGATTTGAGTGAAAATATGGCCCAGACTCAACTTAGGCCAACTATAGCCCAAACAACTCACATAAACATGGTCAAACAGACTGCAAAAGGGAGCAATCTAAAGGAAGTCGCAGTGCAGAAAAGGGGAAAGTCATGGAAAAAAGGTATTGAACGAAGAAGAGGCATGTTTGGCAGACTTGGCTTTCAAAGGGGCGCCATCCTTAGAGCATCTGTTGATGCAGCAGCTTCTTTCATGGCTATTTCCCAGAGTCAAACAGCAAGTAGAATGAGACAATTACTTGAGGAGGCTATGTCAACAGTGAGAGTAGGTACTCTGTTGGGAATGGATTGCCAAGACAAAAAGAAGGAGGTGGTGAGCAAAATCGTGGAGTTGGAAGAGAAGGATTTGAGCATAATTGAAGGTGAGGAAAGGGCAACCAGAGCTTAGCCGGCTGTCTGGAGGGGATTGGGTGTTAGTAGTGAGTTTATCATGAAGATTTTATCTTGGAATGTTAGAGGGCTGGGAAGGTCAGAAAAAGGGAAAAGATCAAGAGCTTGGTGAGGGAGAGATGTGTTGATGTGCTCTTTCTTCAGGAGACTAAAAGAAGCTCTATGGATGATCATTTTGTGAAAACTATTTGGCCTTATAAAGAAATGGAATTTATGTTGGTAGATTCAGAGGGGAGTGCAGGAGGTCTTTTGTGTATTTGGAGACCACAAGTCTTCGAGCTTAAGGGTTGCTGCAGTAGCAAAAATTTCATCATTTTATCAAGTATCTCTAGTAATTCTTTTCAATGCACTCTTATGAATATCTATGCTCCTAATGAGGTTCTTAGGATGAGACATTTATGGGTCTCTCTGGTGAGTATCCACCAACATTTTCCAAACCCTTGGTGTGTGGGAGGGGACTTCAATGAGATTAGATATATGGAGGAGAGGAATGGATGCTCATCTAGAGAAAGGGGGATGAAGGACTTTAATGAGTTTGTGGGAAAATTGGAATTAACTGATATGTCTTTTCTAGGTAGGCAGTATACTTGGTGCAATGCTTTGGATGGGAACAAGTGAAGTAGGATAGATAGATTTTTGTTAGATTTGAAGTGGATGGAAAAGTTTTCTTTTAAGCAATGGGGTCTTCCTAGAACAATCTCAGACCATTGTCCCATTTTGCTAAAGGAAGATGATAGGGACTGGGGACCAAAGCCATTTAAATTTATCAATGCTGGGTTATCTCATCCATCCTTCATATCAGAAGTCAAAAAGAGGTGGGAGGAAGCACAAGTTCAAGGGTGGGCAAGGTTCAGAGTAATGAGAAAATTGGACATGCTTAGGAGTCACTTAAGGGTGTGGAATAAGGAAGTGTTTGGCAACATTGACACTCAGTTAAAGTCAGCAGAGGAGGAGCTACATAAATGGGATTTGAAGGCAGAGTCTAGGTCCCTTGATGAACAGGAACTTAAGAGAAGAAGAGAAGTTAGAAGCCAGGTGTGGCAGCTTAGTAGGAGCAAGGAAAGGTTATGGCATCAAAAATCTAGGTAGATGTGGGCTCACTCTGGTGATAAAAAATACTAGGTACTTTCACATTATGGCTAGTAGAAGGCAAAGGAAGAATATGCTTGACTCTGTTTTTGTGGAGGGTAGGAGATTGGAGGATCCAACTCAGGTGAAACAAGAAGTGGTTAGGCATTTCAGTCAGTTGTTCTCTGAGAACTAGAAGTTTAGGCCAAAAATTTTAGGTCCTTTTGCTGTTATTAGCTCTGTGGATGATGGTAACTTGGAAGCTGTATTCTCTGAAGATGAGATATGGGAAGCAGTGCAGGACTGTGATGGGAACAAAGCCCCAGGCCCAGATGGCTTTAACCTTACTTGCATTCAGAGGTGCTGGTCTATATTGAAAGAGGAGATTCTACAAATGGTGAATGAATTTCATTCAAATGATAAGCTATCCAGAGGGGTTAACAACTCTTTCATCGTTCTTATTCCTAAGAAGGATAATCCTATAGGCTTGGGGGATTATGGACCTATCAGCTTGGTTAGCTCTGTTTATAAGATCTTAGCAAAGGTGCTTTCCAGGAGGCTTAAAAGAGTTTTGCCATCTATGATTAGCGAGGTGCAGTCTGCTTTTGTGAGTAGGAGGTACATTTTAGATGGTGTGTTAATAGCAAATGAAGTTGTAGATGAATGGAAAAGATCAAAAAAGAAAGACATCATTCTAAAATTGGATTTTGAAAAAACTTATGACTCAATTAATTGGGAATTTCTGTGGTCGATGCTAAACAATTTTGGTTTTGGAGAGAAATGGTTAGGTTGGATGAGGACTTGCATTTCTACAGCCAAGGTATCTGTTTTGGTTAATGGAACAGCCACGGAGGAATTTCAACCATAGAAGGGGCTAAGATAAGGTGATCCCCCTTTCACCATTTTTGTTTATAATTACAGCTGAAGCTCTCAACCTTTTATTAGCAGGGCAGTAGAGAAGGGCTTGTTTAGAGAAGCCACAGTTGGAGGTAATGAATTACGTATTTCACATCTCCAATTTGTAGATGACACAATAGTATTTTGTGAAGGTGATATGGAGGATGTGCTAAATATTAAAAGGGGTTAAGGTGTTTTGAAGTGATGTCTGGTTTAAAAATTAATTATCACAAGAGTGTAGTTTGCGGAGTGGGTTTCCAAGAGGATGAAACTTTGGGTTTAGCTCAAAGATTGAACTATCTATCTAAGAAATTACCTTTTAATTTTTTAGGATTGCCTTTAGGGGCCAATCCTAAGAGGAAATGCACTTGGAGTCCAATAGTGGATAAGGTGAGCAAAAAGTTGTCTTCTTGGAAGAGAAAGCTACTGTCTTTTGTTGGGCGTTTGACCTTGATTAAATCAGTCCTCTCTTATCTGCCTATCTACTTTCTTTCTATTTTCAAAATGCCCAAGGGGGTTGTTAAGGCTTTAGTTAAAATTCAATTAAATTTCCTGTGGGATGGATTTGATGTTAAAAGGAGTGTTTACTTGGTCAATTGGGGTGAGGTTACTAAAAGTAAAAATCAAGGGGGTTTGGGTGTGAGAGATTTGGGTGAGGTGAATGATTGTATGTTGCTAAAGTAGTGGTGGAGATATGGTGCAGAGGACAAAGCCTTGTGGAAATCAGTGGTTTACTCAAGATATGGTCGATTTGAAGGGGGTTGGGTGCCATCTTTGTACAACTCAGAAGGGGTGTCCACAGTTTGGAAGGATATAGTGCAACTCACTGCAGTTAACCAGCCTTTGGGTAAGTTCTATGGTCAGAATCTTAAGCTATCAGTGGGTAACGGGAGGAGGATTCAGTTTTGGACTGATGCTTGGCTCACTGTCAGAGGTCTAAAGGAGGATTATCCCAGATTGTATAGTCTGCCCACTGAGAAAGAAGAATCCTTACAGCAAATTAGTGTTAAGAAGAGCAGTCTAGGGGTGTGGCTGCTCCAATTCAATAGAAGTCTATTGGCTTGGGAGGAAGATGAGCTGCAGAGGCTGTCTGAATTACTGGAATCATCCCTTGCACTTAGGGTGGAAATTGAAGATTCTTGCTCTTGGCTTGCATCTACTTCTGGGTAGTTTTCTGTATCCTCAGTGTGGAGTTGGTGGGCTGCAGATAAAGGACCTGGTATGAGGGTTCCAGCTGGGGTGTGGATAAGTCTGGCACCTCCAAAGATGCAGTTCTTCTGCTGGTTGGCTTGGAGAGGCAAAATAAAGACATCTTCCTTCCTCCATAGGATTGGAGTTTTACCTCCCAATGCAGAGACCCAGTGTGTGTTCTGTCAAACCGAGGTGGAGTCTCTGGAGCATGTGCTTCTATTTTGCCCTTAGGTTTGGAAGTGCTGGGCAACCATGGCCAGCTGATGGGATCAATCTTGGGTCATCCCTGGCTTTATTGAGGGTCTGCTACAGTGGTGGTCAGGGGGTAATTTGAAGTCTTAGGTCTTTAGAGCTTGGCAGGTTGTTCCTTCAGTTGTGATGCGGTCAGTTTGGAAGTTAAGAAATGACTGTTTGTTTAAGGGGGTTGCTCCAGATTTTGAAGGATTATGTGAGAGGATGAAATTGCAGATTGCACTGTGGGTAAAATGGTTCTTCAAGGTTGATTATTCAGTCCATGATCTTGTGTCTAACCTCCACCAGATTAGGTTGCATGTATGAAGTCTCCTCAGCTATTGGTTCTGGAAGCAGAGTGTTGTGCCACAGAGTAGCTTTGTGGTCTGATCTGAGGGACTTTGCTCTCTTTCTGCAGTTTGCTCAGTTTTGGTTTGAGTTTGCTCAGTTATTAGACTTTAAGGGCTGTATGGGTTGCTTTTCTTAGTCTGGGGATGCTTCAGTTTCCTCAGAGTTGAAAAGCTTGAGTGCTGATTGATCACAATGTTGTTTTCTGTTGTTATCAGATTTGGTGCTGAAAGGGTTGGAGATTAATCAAATTTTGGAGTTTTGTCACTCTGTTGGTGTTGTTTTAGTGTTCTTCTTCTTGGTTGTTCGGTTGTTTTGCTCTGTTGTTTTTTTTTTTGTCCTTTGTTTTTCTCCCGTGCGTTGGTTTCTCACCAACTAGGAGGTTGGAGCTTCTTCTAGCTCCCAGCTCCTCTTTATTGATGTATTTCGGTTGTTTTCATCAATAAAGTTTGTCTTTGCCGATCAAAAAAAAAAAAAAAAAAACCCAACTTCAAACATAGCATTTTCTGCTTATTTTAAATCTTTAAAGATGAAAAAACAAATAAACTAAAAATCAAAAAGTGGAATCATACACCCTAACATTGTTTTCTTGTGAAATAGGCTGCTTCAGATTCATGGGGCATTTCTGTTGGCTTCGTCAGTGTAATATTGCTACCAATTGTGGGGAATGCAACAGAACATGCTGGATCAATCATCTTTGCTTTGAAGAACAAGTTGGTATATATATTTCACAATTATGTATTTTTATTATATAAATGTTACCTTCAAAGTTTTTTCATTCTCCATATATGAGTGTTAATTTTTCTGTATCATATGCAGGATATATCTTTGGCTGTTGCTTTGGGTTCTGCAGCTCAAATTTTCATGTTTGTGGTGAGATTTGAAACAAATTAATTAATTAAAACCCAACAGAAATAATATATCTCTTCAATAAAAAATATAAAAATAAAAAGTCCAAAACACAAATTCTAAACTTGGTTCATTTCAGGTTCCTTTATGTGTGGTTGTAGCTTGGATAATGGGTGTCCATATGGATCTTGACTTCAATCTCCTAGAAACTGGTTCTTTGGCTTTCTCAATTATAGTCACATCATTCGCTCTCCAGGTGAATATACATGTCTATTCTTCTCTATAATGATATTTTTTTTTAGCATCATTGCATTCCTTGTTGCATCAAATAATGCTACACACAACCATGAAAGAGACACATTGGGAGAGGCCATAATAACCTCTTGTCAGGATCTTCTCATGTCTCCTATCTTTAATTACTTCTCTATCACACATGATGTATCTTTTTTCCATGAGGACAGACATTGAAGATGTCAGATTCTCTATCAAGATCTTTTTCGGTTTTCTGTCTTAAGTCACTTCTCTATCACCATGAATATTTTATCATGAGTACATATATAGGAGATGCTAGATTCTCTATAGGAGTCTTCCCTAGTCAGTCGTTCTGAACTACTTCTCTACTATACATGAAGGATTTATCTAACTTGATTTTGTAGTTGAGAGGGACTTCAGACAAAAAGAAAAGAGAGATTTAAATATAAAACTCCCTGCCAACATAAAACTCCATGCCAAACCTGTTAGGAATTCATAACATCTAACTAGGATCGGTGATACACAAAACAGAAAGAATGACAAACGTACAATAGAATATAAAATTTACGTGATTCACCTCAAAACTATTGTTATATCTACAGTTATTCTGCACTTTCATTATGATCATAAAAATTACACGAGATTATGGAGATTACCGCCTCCTTTCAATTATAAATACATAAAAATTAAGACAACAGGTCACAACTGTAAAACTACCAAAGATACCCTTACTCCAAATTTAAGTCTATGATCATGATCCACACTACCCCAATGAAACCCAAATGGCCAAGTAATCATGTTATGATGTGGTACAAAGACTTGTTTGGACTACATAGAATGTAACATACATTTCATTTTCAAAATACTTTTTTTGGGTACAAACCTCATGACCAATTAAAATTTGTATTTTCTGGTTATGATCTGCAGGATGGAAATTCTCACTACATGAAAGGAGTTGTTCTGTGCCTTTGCTACACTGTTATTGCCGCATGTTTTTTTGTTCATAAAATTGTACTTGGTAAGTGCCTACCTACCCAAAGTTTCAAGCTGCACAATTTTAAAAGTTCCAAGCTAATTGATAATTAACCTTGCCCTTGTATTTTCATTATAGATCAAAAAGCTGTCAACAACTTGGAAATCAATCCAACCTCTGGAGTCTTGGCTGCTTAATTAATTGGCTTTCAAAAGGCCTTGTGGTGAATCAAAAGCTAGCTAGACATAAGAACATGGGTTACATATCTCCTCGTAATGTTTTGTACCTAGGTTTTGGTTTATGATTTGGCTTTGAAGTGGTGGCAAAGGGGATATATATATATATATATGTACATATGCTAGGCACTGAAAAATATCATTACTTCATACTGTATTTGTAATAAAAATCAATAATCATATATGTACATATGTTGCACCCATGTCTCCTTTACCTCGCCAACCAGGTGGATCAACTCGGCTCTATCTATATCACAACTGTTGTTGTTCAGAGCACTATGCCAACATGTTAAATTCGTGCTCCAGGACTATGAATAGCTACTCAAGAAGCCTCAGAAACAAAACACTTCTGAAGTAAAAAGATCACATTCTTAACAAATCAATTTTCAAATCTTTATTTTAATGTTCCAAAATATTAACGCTTAAAGAGTTTAATTTTTACTTGTAACATCATATCACAATTATTAGAGGTTGCACACACGTCTCCTACACCAAGATGGATAAGTCAGCTCTATCCATTCCATAACTACCATTGTCTGAAACTACCCTGTCAACATGTTGAATTAATGCTCAGGGACTAGTGAATAATTACTTGCTTAGCATATTCAAAAAATAAAAATAAATACATAAGTAATAACATAAAAACAAATTCAAAAGATCACATTCTTAACTAATAAATAGAATTTCAATACAACCGGGTAGGCTACAAAAAAACCTATTACACAAAACATAGAGCTTATCTTGAGCACTAGGTAAGCCTAGTATACAATGGCAAAGAACCAAAACGATGTGAAAAGTTACAAAACTACATATCATGTTAAATACTACATCACCAAAACATAAGTTAGCATATACAAAGGTTGGCAGATAGGAACCATCAATTACCAGCTCAAAAAATATTGCGGGGTAATTGCATTCATAAGCTTATCGCTTGCCCTTAAGACTACATCGAGATGATTTTGGTTCAGCTTTTCTTGATTTGGTGATCTTACCCTTGATTTTGCGTATGTCATCATCGGAATCATCACTTTCACCGGCAAACTTCTTATTGAGTTTCTTCTCAGCCTTTCCGCAAAGAACTATCTTCTTTTCATCCTTCTGTTGCACAATCTCAGACTTCTCCTTAGGGTTCCAAATGAAAATAGACCTGAAAAAGTAATGTTTTAGATTAAAAAATACAAAATGGCACATCAACAATGAGAAGAAACAATTAGCGAAATGGTCTTAAATCATTAAATTTACAATAAATTTAGTTCTTCTAAATTACAGTATTTTAGTCACTTGTCCAAATAATAAAGATTAACAACAATGTCGTTATTTCTACTTTCTTTCGTCTTTCTGTCCTCTTCACAATTGTATGTCTTTGTACTGAAATGGAAATTCATATTTAAAAAATAAAACACAATAATAATTTGCAAATTTGGATCACACCACTTAAGGTAAAACCGCAATTTCAAAGGTATCATAAGAAAAACAACCAACGGAAAGGATTTGTTCATAATAGTTATGTTCCACATGTTACAAATACTCCTAGGACAAAGACAAACCGTCAACATTAGCTGATAACTATATGTATGAAAAAGTGGTAGATGAGTTAGAAAAAAGTTGAGATGAAGAATGACAAATTACCACTATGCAGCAAAATTCTTAACTGTTTTCACTAAATAATCCATACTACAAGTCTACAGATGCAGCTCTGTATAAATTACACCACATAGGGTTATTGCTGCCTCGTCCTAGCAACTGTAGAGATTACATTTACAACCATGGGTAGAGCATCTAGACAATGCAATAAGACAACATAACAATTGTATGTAAATTTCTCCCACTGAAGAAAAAAAAAATTTGAAAAAAAAGAAAAAGGAATGAAAAAAACTTTCCCAGTTCATCAAAGAAGAATAAATTCACTGATAAAGCTTCATCTCCACTCCACCATACCCAACAAACTTTTGCATCCCCGCTACTTGGTTTCATGTATGAGTGCGTGTGGGAGTATATGCACACCCATTATTTATGAAATATTGAACCAAATCAAAAGTTGTCAAAAGGTCATGTTCATATGACATGGTGAAGGCATACAATTAAAAACCATAATGCAGGAACAAGCAAGAAACAGCGGGGTATTCAAAGAAGAAAATTTTTTTTTTTTTACATTTAGACCGTGTTGAGATTGCATAAGATCTGATGTACATATAGCAGCAACAAATATATATAATCACCACAGAAGAATGAATCAATGATTGCATATGGTTCAAACCTTGAACTACCAGTTGCCAAAACATCATCTCGTGGATGTAGCTTGTTCACAGGACTGATAGTTGTAATGTTCGGATCCATGACCTCAGCAACTAGCTTCCCAGTGCTAATGTCTATAAAATCAATGGGATGCAAAGCAGCTCCATTATAATTTTCGCTTATGTAACGCCCAATAACCACAAGGGACTCCGACGGGTCCTACATAAAAAAGCAGCAACTAATATTTGTATTTGCCCTCTTTTAAGCATTGAATACAAGTAAATGCATTTCGCGCTACAAATAGGCATATCATCACCTTTGGATCCCATTCAGCTCGAAAAGGAGTCAAGTGTCGATTGAAATCATGACTATGTACAATTTCCCGACTTGGGGAACCCAAATTGCCGAAGATAGAATCCCATACTCGAAGGCGGTTGTCCTGTGATGTAGTAAGTATTTTGCTGCCACTTTGTGGAGAAAAACATGCGGAGTTAACAACACGTCTGTGTGCAAGACTGCAAAGAGAAGATCCAGATTCTAACCGACGCATGTCCCATATGCGGGCCTGAGATGAAAAAACCATTTCAGTTCAAAGACCATCATAACAACAAACATAATAATAACTTTATATGGGTTCACAAGCTACTAAGGAGATTGAGAATATTTTCATACAATATTCTACTTTTCTTTAAACCCATTACTACTCAATTGTAAAGAATCATAAGAACAAAATGAAAAAAGTTGCAATTACTAAACAAGGAAGCTCACAAAATGATCATTTCCACAGCTCAAAAGAAGATCTGGCTGAACAGGATTGCAGTGTAGCCCCACGACTTTACTTCCTTTCTTATGGATCAAAATAGTCTCCCCTACTTTGCTGTTGGAGCGAATATCCATCCTACATATGTCAATAATAAGAAGAAAAACTAAGGCTATGTCATGGGTCCTTTATCATTCAACTAATAGTTACATACACATGCCTGTATACATTTATGTATATATGTAATACGTATATATAATAGATGTCTGTACAGTAGAAAATCAATGTGCAAAAGAGCAACAAAACCATCAGCTTCTTTCCCCCAAGTCAATGAGGAAAGAAGCAAATCGGTCCATTTGTGAGATGCAGTAGTCCTTGGTTTTTCATTTTTAAATTTCACTTCCAATTATTCATTTTTCTTTTTTCAATTCCAATTTTCTCTGGACCTTCAAAACCAGTGGGGACACACATAACATATAGTTACAGCATACAGCCACAGATCTCAAAAAAGGTTTTAACTCGTACTGTTTCCAAATTAACTCAATATGAACTTCAGAATAATATAACATGCTACTAGATAAGTCCCCTTAGATCTCTACCAAGTTACAAGGTCTAACTGTTCAATCATCAACCATTCTAAGAGAAGTCCAAAAACAAGGACAATATGATCTCAATCGTCCATCAATAATAAATCTAGGAAATTTTGTGCCACAGAAATCATGCATAAAAAAGTAATCAAAACCCCCCATACTAACAATTCATTCCAAAGGCGGCCCATTAATTGCATCATTCAGATGGCAGATACTCCCATTTGACGGTTAACAGCAAATGTATATCAATTGCTTTATAATCATTGATTATTCCCAATAGCTATTGTATCATTAAAAAGGGAGAATAAATGAGAACTTCCTAAGAAAAAAATAGCAGCACTTGATTGAATGAAGGGCCAACAGCAATTATGAAATTTGATAAAAAAAAAATTACAATATCCACGTACTAATTGTTTTCTCTTTTGCTTCTATATCTCTTCAATATTGACATAATCATGAAGCAGATCAGATACGTACAAGTACAAATATCCAAAGTTATCTGCAACAAGCACAACACCTTTCTCTGAGTTGACATCCAACCCATAAAGCATTCTCCAACTGCTTGGGCCCTACAGGAAAACAATTTATAACTCATACTCGGATATCAATACTCTGGAATGACCCATTATAAGTAAACAATATGCTGAATTGTAGCCAAAATACGTTTTAAACTTACAAAAATTCAGAACACTTACATATTTAAATAAAAATTCAAATGATTGACGAATATAATTAAGAGACTTGAGAGGTGAACGAGCCATGTGTATGCACAACTAAACAATGTGTAGTTGTATGATGTTTCTGGGGAATCTCATTGACCCCATCCAATTCTTACTTCCAAGCATACCATTGTAAATCAAATGAAGAAACAAATTACTTTAATTAGGACAATACTACAAGGAAACGTAACAAAGGAACAGAAAAACCAAAAACTAAAGAAGGTTCCCAAGTTCTGTAATGATCCATAACACTGGTTACAAATTCCTCAGAAGTTGAAAGAAATTAAGGTCAAACTACAAGAGTCATAGAAAAGCATTGAGTTTATAGATTCAGATACTAGATCATAGTCAGACAGGCAAACAACTTAATTGAATTTGGAGGTAATCCAAGTTAAATGGTCATACCACAAACTTACAGTTTCAGGATGTTCCACAGTAGCAATAAAAAATCCTCAACAATGCAAAGAAGCTTGAAAAGCCACATTAAAGGATTCACATTGAAAACTTGATCATTACATCTCACAACTTCAGTGAGAAAATAATTCCAGGTTAGAAGATTGGATCACAAAGCAATGTTTAACTTTGAACAAGATACCTGCCACCCATTAGGATTAAGGTTCATCAATGATGATGAAATTCCAGTCTCCAAATCAGTGCAACTGATGGTTCCATCTGAGGATGCAGCATATACTGTTCCATCATTTGTGGGGTTGAACCTGCAGGTAATTGGATAACAATCAAATTCACCCACCAAAGAGGAAAAGGCCTTCTTGCTGAAGAGCTGAACATGCAATGGATTTCCATTCACAGATACATATCATACCAGAACATAAAAACCAAAAACAAAGAAGAAAAAGGGATCACTCACTTCATGTTGTTAAGTATGCAACCATGTATGTTCCCATAAACTATCTTTTCATGTACTTTGCAGTAGTCCCAAACTCCAAGTTGTCCTTTCTTTTACAATAGATCAAGAAAAAAAATTTGAGAGAAAAAAAAAATATAAGTTGATCTATCAATAAACAACCTCGCCTTAGTCAGAACAAACTCAACTGACTGTTAGTGCACAATATGGGTGACACTAACCTTATCTCCAGATAAAAGAATGTTATTACGAGTTGGATGGAACTCCAAACATGTAACTCGTCTACTATGGTATCTGATAACTGCACAATTCACTTGATCGGGAATCACAAATGCTGGCTTGATCTATAGCACAGACAACAAAGATACGAAAAATACATTATGGCAAATAACACAAAATATTTGAGAGCAAGAGAGAAAAAAATGGTACAGAGCTCTGAAGATCCTACAAAGGTCCAACAATATCACAATTACACAAAAAATAACTCAAGACAAGCATTTAAAAGTAGCTATACAAAACAATCTAACATCTCAAATGCCAGGAAACCTGAATTAAATTAAGTGTAGAAAGCTCAAATGAACCCTAAACAACTCAAGTATGAACCCGAGCTCTACATAATAACTAACAAGATTCAGTGGGCTGCCTATAATATATATAGGGCTCCGTGACCACCCACACCCCAATGGGGGAATGAACCCCATACTTTTGGAAATAGAAGTTGCAGCATCATCAAAAAATGCAGCAATGCAAACCATTAAACCACTCAAAAAATTGAAGAGGAAATAGATAATATATATGTTGGAGATGCTTCAAATTTTTATATATATATATATACTCGTACACTGTTGTGTGAATTCAAAATAACATTCTTTTAAATCTTTTCTTTATAACTTTAAGTCATTTATTTCCTTTCCTTTTTAGTTTAATCTTGATTTTGGAGTTGATTAGCCCTTAACATAATTTAAGGGATTTGTTTTGTGAAATCCATATATATAATTTTGTTTCCTTTTCCTCCTAGCTTTGACAAGCTATATATATATGAGCATAAACATTCCGCCGAAGATAGACAAAAAAATATTCTGTCCTCTTCTCTAATTTCTGTCACTGTTTATCCGTTTCCTTAGGCTATTCTATACACGAGTTCATAGCCTTGATTGGTGAGTGCACACCAACAAGACCCGTCATTGAATCCTAGAGAACGACTGCCAAAAGTCCATCTGCACCGAGTGGAGGTGAAATCATTTCTTAAGGACAACAAATTAAGTTCCATGCCTTCACGTTTCATACTCTCTTTTTTTCAATAATTTTTCTTTTCACTAGTTTTTACTCATTCTTGTTAATCAATCACTGTTTTTAACTCTTTTATCCAACAATCTTAAGAAATGATTTTCTTGATTAACAAAATGAATACCGTTCCTGATATGATCAAACTTGAACCTTTTGATGGCAACCATTACAAATGCTGGTCTGAAAAAATTCTGTTTTTCCTAGAGTCCATCAGTGTTGATTATGTTCTGTTTAATGATCATATTCCTAATGATGTTTTGGAACTGGCTCATAGTGAGTCTATTTGTCTTTATGACAAAGATAACAAGACTTGTCGTGGTCATATTCTAAATTTTCTGTCCAATTCTCTGTTTGACATATGTTGTGTTTATAAATCTGCTCTAGAGATTTGGGAACTTTTGAAAAGAAAATATTCAACAGAAGACGCAGGTATAAAAAGTATGTTGAGTAGATTCTTGAATTTCAAGATGATTGATGAGAAATCTGTCATGGAACAAGTTCACAAATACCAGAATATAATTCATGACATTCTGGCTGAGGGAATGAATTTGGATGATGCTTTTCAAGCTGCAGCATTGATCGAGAAGCTACACCATCTTGGAAGGAGTATAGAAACTCCCTCAAGCACAAGAGAGATCTTAGTCTCGAAGACGTCATTGTCCATATTCACATTGAAGAATCCAACAGATTGAAAGACAAAAATGACTTGGCTCATGAGTTCACTTCGAAGGCTAATATGGTGGAGGTGAAATCTACTGTGAAATCGGTTTGGAAAGGACAACAACAAAAAACCAGGGAAAAAGAACCACAACAACAACAACAGCAACATCAACTTCAAAAAACCAGAGGGCATTTATAAGAAAAAAAGAGGGACATGCTTTGTGTGCGGCAAAATAGGACATCATGCTTTTGAGTGCAAACTTCGCAAAGCCAAAGACCATCACCAACATAAACCACAGGCCAACCTCACTGAATCTGATATCATAGCAGCTGTTGTTTCAGAAGCAAATTTGGTTAGCAATGCGGTTGAGTGGGTGGTAGACACTGGGGCTACTTACTCGTCACATTTGTGGCAACAAAGATTTGTTCGCTACTCATGAAGTTGTTGGTGTTGGTGATGGTGAGCACGTGTACATGGGAGATGCTCACACTGCTCGTGTGGTTGGTAAGGGGAAAATTATGCTAAAGCTCACTTCCAGTAACCCTAGCCTTAAATGATACCCTTCATGTGCCCGAAATGCCTAGAAACTTGATTTCTGGATCTCTTCTTAACAAGGCTGGTAGTATTAAATTAGTTTTTGATTCTGATAAACTAGTGCTTAGTCAAAATGGGGACCTTGTGGGAAAGTGTTACTGTAATGGGGGTCTCTTTGCACTGAATGTTATCTCTGACTTTGCTAATAAAGCTAGTACTTCTTCTGCTTATATTGTTGAGCCTGTTGATTTGTGGCATGCTAGATTAGGGCATATAAATTATGCTTCTGTTAAAAGGATGAGACAACTTAGTTTAATTCCAGATTTTAAAAATTCTAATACATCCAAGTGTGAAATGTAGAGGCTAAGTTTACCAAGAAACCTTTCAAGACTGTAGAAAGAAGTTCAGAAGTCCTAGAATTAATACACAGTGACTTGGGAGATTTTAAAAATTATATGAGAAGAGGAGGAAAAAGATATTACATAACCTTTGTAGATGATTGTTCAAGATTCACTAGAGTGTATCTCTTAGGAAACAAAGATGAAGCAACGGAGTATTTCATAAAATATAGGGCTCAAGTAGCAAATCAGTCAGACTAGAAAATTAAAAGAGTTAGATCTGATCGGGAAAAAGAATATGACGCAACCACACTTAAACTTGTATGTGAACAAAATGGAATAATTCATGAGACAACTGCTCCTTATACTCCTAAAGAGAATGGGATAACCTAACCAAACTAAACAAACCAAGCCTTAAGTCCCATCAAATATATGAATCTTTTTTTTCCATTCGACTCTATCCAAGGCCATTTCGTTAGTCAAATTAAGGAGGTTCATATCTCTATTTACTACACTAGTCCACGTCAATCTAGGTCAGCCCCTTCTCCTAACACTTCCATCTATCGTCACTGTATTGCATCTCTTCATTACTGTCTCTGTTGGTCTCCATTGTGTATGACCAAACTATCTCAATCTATTCTCTCTCAACTTATCTTCTATCGGTACTACTCTTACCCATTCTCGAATATACTCATTCCTAACTCTATCTTTTCTAGTCTTGCCACACATCTACCTTAACATCCTCATCTCAGCAACACTCATCTTATCTACATGTTCCTTAGTTGCCTAACATTTCAACCCATACAACATCGTTGATTTAATAACCGTTCTATAGAACTTCCCTTTCAGTCTAATGGGTACTCATTTATTGCATAATACCGCAAACGCACTCTACCATTTAAGCCACCCCACCTTAATTCTATAGATCACATCCACTCCAATCTCCCCAACCATTGTGATAATCGATCCTAAATAATGAGAATGTTCACTTTTAGGTAGTTATTGGCTCTCAATCTTCAGTTCTCCTCTGCTTCCATTGTTACTGTTACTAAAATTATACTCCATGTACTCTGTCTTAGTCTGCTTATCCTAAATCTTTTAGATTCAAGTGTTTATCTCCAAATCTCCAACTTAGTATTAACTCCTTCTCTAGTCTCATCCACTAACATAATATCATTTGCAAAAAGCATACACCATGGCACAACATCCTGAATATTTCTCGTCAAATTATCCATAACTAAAGCAAAAAGATAAAGACTTAAGGTTGATCCTTGGTGTAACCCTATAATAATTGGAAATTCACTTGTCTCTCCAACAGGCGATCTAATAGTAGTCATCACACATTCATACATATCCCTAATCGCATTAATGTAACCTTTCGTCACCCCTTTCTTCTCTAACACTCACCAGATTATATTCCGAGGTACTCTATCATATGTTTTTTTAAGAACGATAAAAACCATATGAATGTCTCTTTTTTTTCTCTATACTTTTCTATTACTTTCCTTAAAAGATAGATCGTTTCCATTGTTGACCTACCAGGCATAAATCCAAATTGATTCTCTAACACCTCTGTTATATCTCCCAATTGACATTCCATCACTCTCTCCCACACTTTCATTATATAACACATGGGCTTGATTCCTCTATAATTGTTGCAGTTTTGGACATCTCCTTTATTCTTATAGATTAGCATTAAAATACTCTTCCTCCACTCCTCTAACATTTTTCTAGTCAACAAAATATTACTAAATTACCTAGTCAACCAAGTAACCCTCTTTTTACCCAAACATTTCCATGTTTCAATAAGGACATCATCGGATCCTAAAGCCTTATTCGATTTCATTTTCTTAAGTGTACTCTCCACTTTAAAGATTCATAATCCTAGGATAAAACCTGTAGTCTTGATTTTCCTTATTATTGCCTACTTCCTCCCCTTTTGACCTACCTCCATATTCCTCATTTAACAACTTTTCAAAATAGTTCTTTCACCTCTCCTTAATCTCTTCATTCTTCACTTACACCTTAGAGTCTTCACTCTTGATGCACTTAACCTGATTAAAATCTCTTGTTCTCCTCTCTCTTATATTAGCAAGTTTGTATATCATCTTCTCTCCGTCCTTACTACCTAGTCTAGTGTATAGGTCATCATGGACTTTTAACTTAGTCTCCCTCACTACTTTTTTGACCTCCTTAATCTGTAGCTCTTAAGGTTTTTCTCAGTTCTATCATTCTTTCACTTTTTAAAGAACTCTTTTTTCGTCTTTACTACCGCTTGAACCTCCTCTCTCCACCACCAAGTTTTCCTAGAGTTTGGTCGTTTTCCTTTCGACTCTCCAAGAACTTCCCTTGAGATTCTCCTCATACAATTGGCCATCGAGTTCCACAAAGTTTTAACATCATCTTCTAAGTCCCCAGTACCTTCTTTATTCATTCTATTATTATATATTTCTAGTTTATCCCCTTTTAGGTCCCACCATCTCGTCGTACGACGCCCACTATCCTTCCTAACTTGGTATTGCTCTTTAAAGCATAAATCTAGTACCAAAACCCTATGTTGAGACGTCTCACAGTCGCTGCATTTTAGACGGTCCACTTTTCTTACTAGAAAGTAGTCTATTTGGCTCCTAATTGACCGAATCTTAAAGATTATCAAATGCTCATCTCTCTTCTTATAAATAATATTGGCCACCACCAAGTCAGAAGCCAACGCAAAATCTAATATACTCTCACCAGCCTCATTTTTATCACCAAAACCATACCTACCATGCACCCTCTCATAACCTAGTTTATCTATTCCTAAATGGCTGTTGAAATCACCCCATATAACTTTTTTCTCCTATAGGTATCTCCTGTAATACCTCATCCATTTGGTACCAAAAATCTCTCTTAGTCTGATCATCTAATCCTACTTGTGAAGCGTATGCACTAATAACGTTTACTATATTCTGTATGTCTATCATTGCCACTATAATACAGTTTAAAACCAGTATCCTCTATTTTCCTAACTTTCTCACCCGTTCACTTAGTTTCTTGAACGCAAGCTATACTAACTCTCCTCCTAATTATGACATCTACTAATTCCATAGTCTTACCAATTAAAGTACATAAATTCCATGTGACTACCCTAAACCTATAGTCTTGGACTAACTTCTTTATATGTGTTCATCCAGAAAAGCGTGAAAACCTTTGCCCATTTTTCACCGCATTCAGGCGTCAATATGGCGCCCCTTGCTCGCTTTTCGAAACACCCGGAGCAGGCACAACGCGTCACTTAAGGGGAATGACCTAGCATTTAATCGATTCAAAGTAGGATTCATTTTCATAGAATGAGATAGCTGAGAGGAAAAATAGTACACTTAAAGAGATGATAAATGCAATGCTACTAAGCTCTGGTTTACCTTCTAACATGTAGGGAGAGGCAATTCTTTCAGCTTGTCATATTTTAAATAGAATTCCACACGAGACAACAGATAAAACACCACATGAACTCTGGAACAAACATTCATCAAATCTAAACTATCTAAAAGTGCGGGGGGTGTCTAGCTAAGGTTGGACTTCCAAACATTAAAAGAAGTAAAATTGGCCCAAAAACCAATAGATTGTATTTTTATTGGATACGCTCAGAACAATGCAACTTATAGATTTCTTGAAATAAAAGGTGCAAAAGATATTATGGAAGCTAACAATATAATGGAGGTAAAAGACGCAAAATTCTTTGAACATATTTTTCCCATGAAACAAACTTACATTGATAGGATTAGTGCACCAATCCAACCTAGGCATAGTTCAGAAGAAACATCACAAGAAATAAGACGTAGTAAGAGAACTAGAGTTGAAACTAGCTTTGGACCAGATTTCATAACTGCCTTTATCACCGAAGATGATCCTAAAACATATGAAGAAGCCATAAAATCCATAGATGCCACTTTTTTGGAAAGATGCAATAAACAGCGAACTAAAATCTATTATGGCTAACAACACTTGGGAATTAGTAGATTTACCTAAAGGATGTAAATCCATAGGTTGCAAAGTGTTTAAGAAGAAACTAAAGGCTGATGGATCAATAGATAAATTTAGGCCAAGTTTGGCAACTTTGAAAAAAGCCAAAAAGTTAAAAAGTTATCACTATTCACAAAAAAAATATATTAAAAAAATAATTTCCCACACATCATACAACTCAGCCATCATGAAAAGTCAAAGGGGCTATGCAGCGTTTGTCCCAAGTATTAGACAGTTTGGGGCAATTTTTCACACATTGTTGTTCAACCCGTGGGAGCTTATTATGGGTCTCGTTTTAATAATCTGAACCATTGAATGTGTATAAATCGTCGAGTACTATGTGCCTGTAAAAAATCACATTGATCGAATATTGATAACTATATGATCAAATCAGTTTTGTATGAAAAAATAGATGGTGTTATAATTAACGATTGAAAAAAAAACAAATATGATCAGATATCTATCGATATCCGATCAACGTAATTTTATATAGGCATATAGTGCTTGACGAGTTCTACACATTAAACGGTTCAGATTATCAAAATGGGACCCGTGATGGCCCCCACGGGCCGAACAAAATAGTCCACTACAATGCCCGAAAAGTACCCAATAATTTCTTACCAAGAATTCGACTGCCAGATTATACAACTGTCATTCACTCATCTCCAATCTTCTCCTACACACTTCTTTATATAATTTTTTAATACACATTTTTTCATAAAAAGTCAAAAAGTTAACCCAAATATCCATATATTTTTTCCTCAACTTTTTAGTTCAAAAAGACAAAAAGTGCACTTATTTATGACACCCCAAACAACCCCTTAAGACTAGATTAGTTGCCAGGGGTTATACACAAAAGGATAGAATAGATTATTTTTACACATATTCCCCTGTTACTAAGATTTCTACTATTAGGTTGCTAATTCCTATAGCATCTATACATAAATTGATTATTCATCAAATTGATGTAAAAACTGCATTTTTAAATGGAGAATTAGAAGAAGAAATCTATACAGACCAACCTGAAGGTTTTGTAATTCAAGGACAAGAACAAAAAGTATGTAGACTTGTTAAATCTCTATATGGCTTAAAACAAGCCCCTAACTAATGACATGAGAAATTTGATAAAACCTTGCTTTCAAATGATTTTGTAGTAAATGAATCTGATAGTTGTGTATACAGTAAATTAACTGATTATGCTTGTGTGATTATATGATAATATGTTGATGATATGTTGATTGTGGGCACTAATTTGCACATTGTAAACATGACCAAAGTCTTTTTATCATCAAACTTTGACATGAAAGACCTAGGAGAAACCGATGTTATTCTAGGGATCAGTGAACAAAATGGATTAGTATTGACACAATCACATTATGTTGAAAAACTTCTTAAAAAATTCAATCATTTGGATGTTGAGCCTGTTAAAACCCCTTATGACCCTAGTTTTCATCTAAAAAAGAACAAGGGATCTAGTGTTCGACAATCAAATATGCTAAAATCATTGGAGTTTAATGTATCTAATGCATTGTACTCGGCCAGATATAGCATATGTTGTAAGTAGACTTAATAGATACACACATAATCCCAGTCGATAACACTGGGCAGCATCGACTAGACTTTTAAGGTATCTGAGAGTTTCCATGAACATGGGTCTTCACCATGTAGGATATCCAACAGTGTTAGAAGGATTTTGTGATGCCAATTGGGTGTCAGATAATGATGAAACAAATTCAACTAGTGGTTATGTTTTTACCCTAGGAGGGGGGGGTGCTATATCATGGAAATCATCCAAACTAACTTGCAAAGCTTCTTCTACCATGGAATCTGAATGTGTTGCTCTAGAAATGGCAGGTAATGAAGCTAAATGGCTAAGGAATCTTCTTACTGATGTTCCTTTATGGGAAAAACCAGTTCTTTCCATTTCTCTACATTGTGATTCACAAGCAGCAATAGCTCGAGCAAATAACAAAGTGTAAAATGGGAAGATAAGACATAGACGTCTAAGGCACAACATTGTTCGACAGCTCATAAGCAATGGTGTAATAGCATTGAAGTTCGTGAGATCAGAGAAAAATCTAGCAGACCCTCTGACAAAAGGACTAACCAGGAAGGTAATATATGATGCATCGAGGGGGATGGGACTTAAGCCCATTGAGTGAATCACCTATGAATGCAACCCAACTTGTGCAATTGGAGATCCCATGAATCAGGTTCAATGGGTAACAAGTCAGGGAGAGATTTAGTATAGCACTATTTTCTATGTCTCTCCTTATGATGCAGATAGTGCAAGCTGCTAAATTAAATAAGGTTGAGCTAGGAGCTCTTAATGAACTCATAGCTTGTAAAGGTAGTGTGGAGCAGCACATGCTTGATGGGTTCACCTATATAGGTGTGAAGGTTGGGCCGCCTTCTATGAGAATGAGTGCTAACTCTCTAAAGCACTCATAAAAATCCAGGCAAGGTGCACAGCCTTCAAAGTGCCAATCCTAGAACTTGTCATGAATACTTGAGGTGTGTGTGCAGTATTGTTGAATCACCCCAAAGTGGAGGGTTCAAGACTTGTGTCACCTTTCACTAGTTATTCACTTTCTATAAACACTAAATTTCAATTCAAGTCCACAAGACATTGACATTAATGCACTTCAAGTCAAGCCCGAACTTAAAATTTTTATTATCCTTTTCTATCCTTTTTTTTAATTTGAATCATGTGGGGGATTGTTGGAGATGCTTCAAATTTATATATATATATATATACTCGCACATTGTTGTGTGAATTCAAAAAAACATTTTTAAAAATCTTTTCTTTATATTTTAAGTCATTTATTACCTTTCCTTTTTAGTTGAAGCTTGACTTTGGAGTTGATTAGCCCTTAACATAATTTAAGGGATTTGTTTTGGGAAATCCATATATATAATTTTGTTTCCTTTTCCTCCTAGCTTTGACAAGCTATATATATATGAGCATAAACATTCTGCTGATGATAGACAAAAAATATTCAGTCCTCTTCTCTAATTTCTGTCACTGTTTATCTGTTTCCTTGGGCTATTCTATACACGAGTTCGTAGCCTTGATTGGTGAGTGCACACCAACAAGACTCGTTGTTGAATCCTGGAGAACGACCGCCAAAAGTCCATTTGCACTGAGTAGACGCAAAATCGTTTCTTAAGGACAACGGAATAAGTTTCGTGCCCCGACGTTTCATACTCTATTCTTTTTTTCAATAATTTTTCTTTTCACTACTTTTTACTCATTCTTGTTAATCAATCACTATTTGTAACTCTTTTATCCAACAATATATATATATGAAATATATATTGTAGACGTAAGAGAAGGATGATTAACACTTCTGAATCTAAAACCAACGGGTATAGAGATTTCAGGCATTATCAACTGGTCACACTATCATGTATTCAATTATGTAATGCCGATACATAAAGATTATTTTTTGTTTCTTAAGCTCAGTTGTCATCTTAGCAATTTCATGAAGACTCAATAACGTCAAAATATGGACAGATGATGATGAAACACTGCTGCAGAAATAGCATCACATATAACCTTACGTACACATTCATTCTGATATGGTAAGAAAATTTCCAGTAACACAGAATTCATGAGCATAATGTTGAGGTTTGGCTTACTGCGGGGATGTTGGGTCTAAGCTGGCGTTCAAAGACATAATCCAATGAGTTATGAGTGTGTCTACGGGGTGCTGGGATTACCCCATACTCGGTAGCAATTCGGTGTGGACAAGTCATTGTAGTGTGGCCTTCAATCCCCAACCCACAGAGGAAACAAATAATTGGCATCATATCAGAAAAACTGTTGTATTTGCAAATTTAAAAATGGTCCTACGAGCATCTCCAATCCTTCATCAATTTTTTCATCAAATTAAAATTTGACGAAAAAATTTCTAAAAGTGTGCTCCAAGCCTCCTACCATTTCATCAAATCTGTATCAAATCAAGGGAGAGGCAATTTTTTCACCTAAGAATGAACCAAATCCTTTCCCAAATTTCTAAGAGTCATATTTTTTTTAACTCAAATTTGATGAAAATTTAAGACGTACAAGAATTTGAGATAGTTCTCAAAACAGGCTTTTAAGGATAAGTTTAGAAGTTTTCAAAACCAACCAAGTTTTCACTCAAATTTGATATTAAAAAAAAAATTAAAAATTAAAAAAAAAAAAAAAAGAGTGACGATTGGAGAGATACTCTAAAAAACCTGAAATTACTCAAAACATACACATTAAAAATAAAAATAAAATGAAAGAAAGATTAAGGAAGTAGATAAAACAGAAGATTACCAGGCGTTTTGCAGAGAAAACAGGGTTTCATAGGGCAATCAATGTAAGTAGCCCCTTTGAATCCCGCTTCATGACCCGTTCGCTTGCACACCTACAAAACAACACCAATATCTAACAATAACACCCATACATACAGACCATCTTTGCTTGCGTTTTCGTTTTGATTTTTTCCGTGTTTTCAAAAAAACAAAAAACAGTTTCCGAATACAATTCGTGAAACAAAAAACAGAGATTGGGGCTTTTACTTTGCAGACTTTCTTGAGACTGATAGTGATCGGGGCTTTCTCTCTCTTCTTCGCCGCAGAGACCTCGACCTTGACCTCTTCGACTGTGTCTCCAATCTCAACCTCTTCTTCTTCTTCAGCTTCTAGGTCGTCGTTGTTGTCCTCTTCTTCTACATCTTGTTCTTCGTCTGATGATGATGAGCTTTCTTCAGAATCGATGTCTCGCTCGATGACTACGTTCGGGAACGCCATTCTTCTGGTTTGCGGTGGCATTTTCGGTAACTTGTTCTGGAGCAGAGCAGAGTTGCGAGACTCGAGGAGGAAACCGAAGTAGAAGAGAGATGAATTGTTGGAACTGTTCTTTGAGGGCACCCGAGGGAGTGTGTTAATTACCTATTTGTCCTTGTTAACTGTTGATATTTTATAAGGTACATAAGGTACAATATGTAAACTGCTAAGGTTAATTACGACATTGTGCTACTAGGAAATGGCGGGAGGTGACGTGGCTTATTGTCCGTCATTTGGGCGACTCGCATCGTTTCGCAATTTTTAATTTTAATTAAAAAGTAACTCTAAATTATTATATCACGTTTTTTATTTTTTTATATTTTTTAAAAAAATATCAAAAAATTATTAAAATAATAAATAAATCGTGAGAATGTAGTGGATAAGTAATGCTTTATCCACTTAAGATTGGACACTTATTTATTTACCTCCAAAGAGACACAAAAATAAGTTTTTTTTAGTAATTTTTTTATTTTTTGATTAAAATATGATGTAAAAAAAATTAATATATTTTGGATGAATTTTTAACTTTTTATGAAAAGATGTGAAAAAAGTAGAGAAAATAAAATCTTTGACTTTTTTGTATGAGTTGTTGACTTTTTAATTTTTTTAGTAACTTTTTTACTAAAAAAATCACTTGCCAAACGAGACCTTACTATTTTTACTAATCAAATTCCATTTGAAACATCACATACATAACTTTATCCTAAGATAAAATAGTGTTTGATAGAGTTTTAGAATTATAATTTGATAATAGAGTTGTATTTTGAATTTGTGAGTTTTGAAATTATGATTTGAAAAGATGAAATTTGTTTGGTTATGAATTTTGAAAAAAAATTTGAATTTTTAATGTGACATATGAAATGAGAAAAATTATTTGGTTATGAGTTTTTAAAACTTAATTAAAAAATTTATAACTCATAACCAAACACACAACTCAAAACTCTATTGAAAATTCTGCACAAAACTCATAACCAAACTCTTTTTAAAATTCAATTTTAAAAAATAATTTGTTATTTTGGTCTAAAAAAATAATTTATATATTTAAAAAATATAAAAAACAAATATAATTTTTTTTTTCCCCAAATAAAAGGTAGCGATTGACAATTGCAAAAATATATATATATTGTTTTGGACGACCGGTCGAACATCCAGGCGGACAACCGGGTAAACTAAAATTAAAAAATTGGCTGGTTTACCAAACATGTTTTCAAAATGTGTTTTGAAATTAATTTGAAATATGATTTGAAAACTTCAACCAAAAATAATACTAGAATGTAAGGATGAAATTAGTTTTAGAAAACTGCTCCAAACAAAACCATCGGTAGCGTTTGGTAGAGTTTTCTAAATATGATTTGAAAATATAGCTATATTTTGAGTTTGCCAGTTTTGAAATTATAATTTGAGTGTGAAAATTTTGTTTGATTATGAGTTTGAATTGAATTTTGAAGGGAGTTTTGAATTTTTGAAATTAGAAAACTTATTTGATTTAAAAATTTACAACTCATAACAAAACACACAACCTAAAATTCAATTCAAAACTCACATAAAAATTTTAAAAATTCCAAAAATATTTTTTATTTACAATATAAAAATAACAGGTGTTCAAAAAAAAAAAAAAAAAAACCGAATACTATTCCAGTCAACCAGTTGGACGTCCGGAAGGACGACCAAGTTAGCCAAATTTTCTCGTCTGAAAAGAAATTTTTAAAAATAAATATGAAATTATAATTTTAAAGCTTAAAATAAATACAACACTTAAATAAATGAGTAAAAATATATTTAAAACACGTAACCAAACACAGTCATCATTTCTCCTTAGTGGTATTTTGGGAAGATGGTAAAAAATAATTTTTTTGCTTTTAACCAAGCTTTTTTAGAGTGATTTGAGAAGTTGGTAAAAAATTACTTTTTTTTTTGAATTAATATTTATTTATGGTGTCACATCACACTAAAATGACTAAAATAACCTCACCAAACTTAAAAAAATTACATTATACCCAAACCCACAAGATATAAATATTAAGGGTACTTATATAATTTTCCAACCAACTTTTACCATTTTTCAAATGAGCAAAAAAACACAACCTTACAATTTGCTCTAGCAGTAAAAAATTACGTTTTGCTCTAATCCCAAAAGAGCCCTTAGTCGTGTGTCTGCGCCAAGTGGAGTGCCGTTCAAGACTCCCAAACTGTCTCGTTTATTCGACCTCGGTTCAAAAATATTCACCAGGATTGTACTTTTTTTTGAGTTAATTTTTAAAATTTATTTTTTTTAAAAATGTTTTTAGAAAAGTAACTATTATTTGGGATTATTTAAAATAATCTAAATAAATATCTTTTTTTAATTTTTTATAAAAATATATAAAATATATATATAAAGATAATGTGACCTAAATAAGTACACTAATTTAATTTATGCCAAATAATATCTTGATTATTAGGGTTAAATTCAAAATTTAAGTTAAATTTAAAAGTCCTTTCAAAAAATATCTAACCACTTGAGATATAAAGAAAACATAATTTCTTTTCTTACATGGCTTGGAAAATTGGATTTTTGGAATTTTTTTAATTTAATTTTTAGAACCAAACATGATAAGTTTTAGTCAAAAAAAAAAAAAAAAAGAAAAAAACAAAGAAGTCATTATTAAAAAATCAATCCGTCTCTTTATTTTTTTACAAATATTTTTGTAAATGGATAAAAAAATGAGAAATTTATTACAAAGTCTTATTTTGGGAACTTATGTACCATTAGGTCCCAAGTTTTAAATGGTTGATTGAAGAATCTTTATTAGGTGTAGTATGTGACTAGTAAGTCCTTTTTTAAATATGGATGGGTATTGGTTAAACAGATATACCCTCACTAATTAATGGGAAAAGTTTTTTTTTGGTGGGGGAATGTGTAGCAAGTATGGTTTGATATTCCAATGTGGCAGATACTAATATGACACTTTGAAAAAATTAAAAACTCCTTAGTATACTTTTTTCAAATGTGACAACGTGACAGATATGATGTGACACTCTAAAATTTTTACTCATTCTTAGTGTACTTTTTCTAAATGTGATAACGTGGTAGGTATGATGTGACACTCAAAAAAAATAAAAACTTCTTAGTATACTTTTTTTAAATGTGACAACGTAGCGGATATGTTGTGACACTTTAAAAAAATTAAAAACTTCTTAGTGTATTTTTCCTAAACGTGACATGTGACACTCCAACGTGACAAACCCAATTTGATTGAATTACTGTTTGTCTTCATGTCACACACCAAAAAACAATTAGTAAGGAATTCACGTCTCATACTGCGCGTGTTAAAAATAGCCAAACTTTAAAAAGCTATTAATGCGCTTTTCGAACAACGTGATACACAAACACCCCACCACCTTCTTCATACATAACCACATTACCTGTCCTCCAACTGTATTAATAATGGCCAAACAGTTAACAAATAATTTAAGGGACCACTCAGTCACCAAAAAAACATTTAAGACCTCATGGATTACAAGTCTATAAAACGGGATTTACTGGTCAATTCTTCTAAAAAAATTAACTAAAATAATTAGTTTTCAAAATAATCCTAAATACATAAAATAATTTAAATACACGTTAACCAATAACATTGGGCGGGTTGATTTTTCAGTGCTTTTTTTGTTAGTTTATTTTTATTTTAATGATTTTATTTAAAAAAATTTAACTTGTAAATTCTATTCGATGAGATAAGTCGAAAAATTAAAAAAATTAAAAATTAAAAAAAAATCAAAAAAGACAAAAATAAGTCAATAATATTGAATTTCTTAAACTTATTTTGACTTATTTATTTATTTTTTTAGAATTTTCCAAAAAAAAAAATAATTTTTAGATTTCTCTAGACAAAAATTTTAAAAAAGAATCACTCAAACGAAAATTTTTTGAAGAAAATATAACTTTTGTTTGATGCGCTACCTTGTGTTACAATGACGAAACAAGGAAACTAGTGTGAAAAACAAGTTTATTTCAAATAAAACTATTTTTCAAAGTAAGATTTTTTAAATCACCACCGCTACACCGATAGGCCTATTTAGTAGAGTTGTGGGAAAGTACTTATAACTTATACCTTAACAGCTTATAGGTTATAACTATGAATATAAGCTGATTTCTGACTTATAAATTAAGCTTTTCTTGCCCACTCAAAGAATAAGTTGATTTCTGACTTACAAAAAACTATAAGCTGTATTGTTAAGCTAAACCAAACACATCAAAATAGCTTGATTTAGCTTAACAATACAGCTTATAGCTTTTTATAAGTCAGAAATCAACTTATTCTTTGAGTGGGGCAGGAAAAACTTAATTTATAAGTCAGAAATCAACTTATATTCATAGTTATAACCTATAAACTGTTAAGGTATAAGTTATAAGTACTTTCCCACAACTCTATTAAGCAGAACTATTGAACTGTACCAAACAGGACCATTATCCCCTCACCATCATCGTCAGCACCGCTAATAACACAACTAACACATTAAGGCCAAGTTTGGCATCCCAATATAAGTGCACTTATTTTATCTTTTTATTTTTTTTGGGTCACATCAATCAATATCTCCTCTCTACTTTTTCTATCCATAATACAAAAAAAATCAAAAAGTACACTTATTCTAAACTTTCCAAACTTGGCCTAATTTTACAATTACAGTCAAACACCACCACACCACCATTACTTTATTATCACAATTATAGTCATTTTCATCACCGCCAGATAATCAACAATGTCACCATCAATCCACTACTGATCACGTTAAATGGGCTTGTTTGGTTTGTGTTTCAGAAACATGTTTCTGAAAAAAAAAGTACGAAAACATGTTTGGTTTGGTTTTTTGGGAAATTTGTTTTGGAAAATTGTTTTGAGAGAGAGTTTTGGAAAAAGTGATTGATTTGATGTGTGTGTGAGAGAGGTTTGTTTGGAAAAGTTGTTTGGTTTGTGTGTTTTGGGAAATTTTTTTGGAAAAATTTGTTTGGTAGAGAAAATTTCTGAAACTTGTTTTTGAAAAAAATTTCTGAAATTTTTTTCCCAAACACAAACCAAACGAGCCCAACATGTGTAGTTGTCAAAAATAAATATATATATATATATAATGTGTAATAAATAAAAATATTAAATTTTAAATTGCAAACTTTAATTTTTGAAGTAAGCTCTCTAGCACATAAATTTCAATACATGCCAAACATCTTGTCAAATTAAATTTTTTTAATGGAAACTAAGGCCAGTTTGGAAATGGTTAAAAAAGTTAAAAAATTAAAAAGTTACTTAAAAAGTTAAAAAGTTATCACTATTCATCAAAAGTCAAAAATTACAGCTGCACAACTCCCAATTCTAATTTTCCCTTACACACTAATTTATATAATTTTTTAATACATATTTTTTCATAAAAAGTCAAAAAGCTAACTCAAACATTCATATTTTTTCCCTCAACTTTTTAGTCCAAAAAGACAAAATGTACACTTATTTAGGATATTTCAAACAACCCCTAAAGCAGAAACCAACAAACAAGATTAAGGGCCCTTGTCCCAAGCTGTAGCCTCCAACACCAAATAAATAAATAAATCTGAGTAAAACAACACCACACTATTGACTGTATTTATAGAAAAATGCATTGTGAACAATGCAGTGTCGAGTTGAACAAGATCAAGGAACGACCTGCTTACAAGGGAGATTTTCATCTAGAGAATTCTCAAACTGGCTGACAATATTGTCCTCTGGAAATGCAAACACGCATGTTAACAAAATCAATTTCGGGTTCCCCAACTATCATCATAATAATTATATACTATTTGCTAAACCATGGATGAAGTGAGAGGCAGTGTGCTCGTTGTGATACATGAAACTATAGCCATAATTTGCAGCGAAAAATTCAGTTATACATGTAACAAGTTTGATTGCACCCTCCATCTACAGTAACAGTTGCATGCATGGAAGGAGTTAATGTTCTTATAGTGATAGCAAACAATTCACTTTCTTATGACTAGCAAATTGCAAAAGTAATAGGTTCTATTTGTTTTATATGTCGCTATCCTCATTGCCACTGTCATATATTTCAAGGTATGCCTCTTTATCTTCATATTCATCCTGATTACAAAATAGAGCTTTAGTTAGGGAAGAGAAGTTATGCTAAAGAGCGTCTTCTTCAGTCTGAAAATCAACTCATATGTGGTTGGGAATACTGATTAAAAGAATTATCTGATATACCTGAAACACCTTGTGTAGTACATATGCATGGACATGATTATTACTCAATGGTCATAATAAACAAATGAGCTTTGCAAAAGTGAACAATTTTCAAGCAAATTTCAGCTTTGATTAATGTAAGAAGTGGTTAGGAATGGAAAATGACAATATGGTTCCAATGATTGGCATGGTGAAATCAATAAGTCTATAGACATAGAATCCACCATAGAACCAACCACATAAAACATAGGTGGAACAATTTGAGCGAAACTGTTTCTTTTATAAGGGCTCCACTACCTCATATGTATGGCCATGAATGTTTTGTGGTTGGTTTGGTGGTTGATTTTGTGTCTATAGACTTCTTGTGTGTTGGAATAATTCGTCTTGAAATCTTCAGTTGGTGGTCTTTGGGACTTCAAAACTTGGCGATGATCTTATCTATATAGAACAGAAATTTGGTGCTTCCAAGTCACGTTACTAAGTCGCTTTCCTAAAGACAATATTTGCACCCACCAAAAGATGTGTAGGGGGTTACAGCAAATTTGCTTCCAAGATACAATGAAACCTGATCTAAAGATCAAGTCTACCTGTGTCTACACTGACAATAGCAGATCAGAATACTCTTGATATAATCAAGAAAACTAAGACACTGATTATCAAATCTGCAGAACTTGATTAGCAGTAAGAAAAACATTAATTTGCTTAAGAAACTCTTGATCGAAAACTCAAAATCAAGAGGAAGAGAGAGAGAAAGAATTGCAGGAATGCTTTTGAATTTTTTGGATGGAATGAAATGGCTGATTTCGCAACCTATTTATAGGCCTTGATGGATCTGATCGAATGGTCATATCCCTTGATCGCATCCGATCAGATTTGACCGTTGGATCGACGATGTATGGTGTAGATCATTTTCACACCGAATAGCTGTCTTGACTAATCACACCTAATCACAATCGGGTGTCATCTCATCCGTACGATCGCACGCATCTCCAATCAATGACTATGATCAAACCGCTCCAGATCAGACACATAATCGTTCGATCGATTGGTTGACTCATCACTAACGAACGCCACGTCACTGCTACGTGGAGCTGACTGTATTCCACATCACCCATGCCACATTGGATCCACATCATCGCTCCGACCTGTCTAATGCAAATAGGAAAGCGCCCTCACGGCGCCGATGCTAAGTGCAAAGTGCACCATCAAACGCCATACAGCCCACTGCCCACGCCACGGGCGCGCGTGTGCTTGTGTGGATGGTGCACCATCCTTATGGTGTGGGTGCATGCACACTAGCTTTCACCTCATAATTCCATATTCAAATGAATATTCCATGTAGCACTTTATTAAGTGCTCTATGTTTTCCTTTCTTTCCGATGTAAGACAAAGTCCCCAAGTTTATTTCAAGCTTTCCCAAGAAAAACAAGAAAGATTTTGAAACACCCAAAAATTAAACTACACATTTTAAAAATTATTTTGAAAATTCCCCAACATTCCCCCACTATTTTCAAAATACCAGATGATGACTCTTGGTTTACTTGGCAGCCTTATGCATAGGTGAAAATATCTTACGATTTGAATCATTCACTTAGTGAAGACATCTCAAAGTTAGTCAAGATAGCATAGTAGATTTGTCTTTGAACTAGCGATCTTATACGACTAACCGGACATGTCTCACGTACAGTACATGTTACCTCAAGTATTCAAACAAATTGGCACGTGGATTGGCCTTTTGTCTATATCCTGTTTCATAAGTGCTCTAGAGTCAAGCCCTTGGACTCATAGGAAGTGGCACCACCTCTTACATTCACATAGGTAAGCTTACTGAGAGTACCCTTGTAATTTACTGTACCCTAACAACTTAGTTGTAAGCTTATTAAGAGTTTGCTAACTCATCCTCTTCTTTTCACAATACAGGTGCCAAGCACTTCAACCTTGGGATGAAAATAAAATAAAACTAAGTGTTTGTAACCATGACATATGGTGTATTTGGGCTCATTGAACTCAAGACTTGATGTTTCTTCAAGTGTTAAGTCGAGTTTCCACCAGGAGTGATTATGTTAAGTGGACGAACGCATGATTCTAATATCGGGGGGGTGAGTGTATATGCAATCAAAAAATTTGTAATGAGCAATATGATATTCAATATCAATTTCTACCCAAATATTACAAAAATATATAATTAGATGTTTCCATTCATCGTATATAATTACAAAATATTATCAAAATACAATTGGATATGTTCTAATAAATCCATATTAATTTTCAAAAAAACAACTATTTGATTTACATATCTACTTAGGCATCTAAAGTTGTGCTCGACGTTCTTTCATAAAATAAAAAGTATCTATGATGGAATCTACATCAAAATCTCGAGCAATGTCTTTGTCAACATATGTTAACAAGTAGCTTGAAAGAAAATCATCCTCCATCCTATTGCGCAATCTAATCTTTACAATTTTCATGACTGAAAATGCACGTTCTGTTGTCGCCGTAAAAGCTGAAAAAAATGCAACATTGACCACAAATATTTTGTATGTTCTGCGAGTTATTTTCTAAGCTTTCATATCATTTACACACAGAGAGAGAGAGAGAGAGAGAGAGAGAGAGAGAGTAAAGTGGAGAAGGGGGCTTAAACAATTAGGTTAATAAGAATTTTAGGACATTTTCAAGCGTGGGGCAAGTTACACGTGAGTAGTCTTTCTTTTTTTAAAGTTATAACCAAACAATTAAAAATTTTGGGCCCTAATCAAACAAAAAAGACTTTAACATATTAACAAATGAATTCTCAATTATTTTAACATTACTAAATTTGAAATAAAAAGCAATTATACTTAAAAAATAAATTATTATTATTATTATTATTTATCAAAAAAATAATTAAAATTTTAAATTTTAAAGTAGAAAATTTAGGAGGTGGCCGCTCTTAATTTTTTTGCAAAAACTTTAGGGTGGCGAACTTATATAATTTTAAAATATTTGTAATTTTAATAGTATATCTAAGGGTTTTTTTCAAAACTTTGGGGGGGCAGTTGCCCCTGCCAGCCCCCCCTGGTCCATCCCTGGGCTTAAGACCTATCCCCTTTGATGTTTTCCACACCAAATCCCTTGTAAGTCCCTTTGTTAAGGGGTTAGCCAAGTTTTCACTTGACTTTACATAATTAATGGTAATCACACCTTCTGTGATTAACTGCCAGACACAGCTATATCTCAGTCCTATATGCCTGGACTTTCTATTATAGACATGGCTATAGGCCTGTGATAGAGTTGTTACAATGTAAAGATATTGGTGGCATAGGTTTTGGCCATGTCATAATCTCTAACAAGAGATGCCTTAGCCATTCTGTCTCTTTGCTACAAGAAGCTAATGCTACAAACTCAGATGCCGTGGTTGAGTCTGTTATGCATGTTTGCTTCTTAGAAACCCAGGAGATAGCTTCTCCTCCAAGACTAAAAATCCAACCACTTGTGGACGACTGATCTTCACGGTCAGTTATCCAACTAGCATCCATGAATCCTTCCAGCACTGCTGGATAGCCATTATAGACTATTCTATAGTCTATGGTTTTCCTCATGTACCTAAGTATTCGATTAACAGTATGCCAATGCACATTATTGGGGTTACTAGTGTATCTCACTACAAGAATTTTCACTTTTGGCAACTAAATTTTTAATCGCCAAAAGTCAATTTTTAGTCGCCGAAGGCTTCTAGCGACTAAATTATTTGGTCACGACAGTAGTCGCGGAAGAATTGTTGGGAAAGGTAATTGGCTACTAAAATTATTTTAGTCGCCAAATGTATTAAATTGCCAACTAGTAATTTTTAGTCACTAAACGGTTCAAAATAAAATTAAATAGCACATTTTTGGCGACTAAATTTTTTTGTCACTAAAAGCTTCACTTATTGTTAACGACTAATCATTTAGTCGCAAAAAAAAAAAAAAATTAACTACTAAATATATTAGTCGCCTAAAGTAAATACTTGTGTTTTGGCTACTAACATTTTAGTCGCCTAAAGTCAATTTTTTTTGGCTACTAAAAGGTTGGTCGCCTAAAGTGCTATGTTTTTTGCTACTAAAATTTTAGTCAGCAAATAATTTGTGTTTTGGCTACTGAACATTTGATCACCTAAAATCCCACATTTTTCGCTATTAAATTTTTAGTCAGCAAAAGCTTTTTTATTCTTCAACTTTTGTTTTCAGCTACGAAATATTTTAGTCGCCAAATGTTTTTTTTTTTTTTTGGCTACAAAACTTTTAGTCGCCCAAACTATTTTTCCAATTTCTTTTTAGCTACTAATTGTTTAGTCGCCAAAAATATGATCTTATGTTTTATCACAAAATTATAATTTCTTCACAATCTATCTATATTCCATGCAACTTGTAATACATATATAAACAAAATGATACATATACTATATAATAATCATTCCGCAATATGCATCCGTATACAAAAAATGAATAACTTTAAATGTCAAAGTCCATACAAACCAATTATTATCCCAACTAAAATAATAATTCCATACAAAATATAGAATCATACAAAAATTAAAGCCCTCCGTATACAAAAGCTACATTTATTACCATGCGAAATGGCCATTTGGCATGGTACAAATTACCATCGTAATCTGTACCACGACAAAAGGTGATCTATATGTAACACGACAAAAGTTTTTCTATATACCATAACAAAAGGTCGTATATATGTACGACGACAAATGGTCATATATGTACCACGATAGAAGGTGATCTATGTACCGCGCCAGTAATTATCAGTTGGTTGCCAAAAGTTTTCTGTATCGGTAATAGTGAACTACACAAAAGCCGAGGATGACAAAAGTATTAGTTGTTTACAAAAGTGAAATTTCTTCTCCATATACCGAAATGGATTATCCACAAGTCCACGCAACAAAGCCATCTATAAAAAAATAAAAAATAAAAAAAAATCTATAAATGCCTTCTGGGAAATAAAAGCATATATATGTATCATGCAATATTATTCCAACCAACTGTACAAACAATCTATTATGTTATTTCTTCATCCTATTTTATACAAAGACAATTATTAGAATAAGTGGATGTTATTTTCATAAAGTTGTCGCTTTGTAAACTTGTTAGGTGTTTTTTGAATAAGTGTAAGGCATTTTCGGCTCTAACTCCTAACCTATGGGTCCGAATTAAATTTCTTCTGTTGTCATAGGTCCTATTTGTCACGGGGAAGCTGTCCGTGATAGCCATACTGTGGTTCGGGGGCTGTTTTGAATTTTTGCTCTCAGAACGCCATTTTTCGACTAAGTTTAAGTCGTTTTTGGTTCTAACTCTCAACGTACGGGTCCGAATTACATTTCGTCTGTTGTTATAGGTCCTAATTATCATGGGGAAGCTTTCTGTGACAACCATACGACGGTGAGGGGGCTGTTTTGAATTTTCACTCCCAGAACGCCATTTTTCGACTGAGTTTAAGGCATATTTGGCTTTAATTCCCAACCTATAGGTCCGAATTACATTACGTCTGTTGTCACAAGTCCTATTTGTCATGGGGAAGTTGTTCATAAGAACCACATGGTGGTTCAAGGGCTGTTTTGAATTTTTGCCCTCGGAACGACCTTTTTCAACTAAGTTTAAGACATTTTCGATTTTAACTCCTAACCTACAGGTTCGAATTACATTCTGCCTGTTGTCACAAGTCCTAATTGTCATGGGGAATTTGTCTGTGACAGCCATACGATAGTGAGGGGGCTGTTTTGAATTTTTGTCCCCGGAATGCTCTTTTTCAACTAAGTTTAAAGCGTTTTCGGCTCTAACTCCCAACCTACGGTTTCGAAATACATTCCGTCTATTATCACAGGTCCTAATTGTAAGGCATTAGGATTACGGGCCACATGCTGTACGATGCACTCATATTTCCAAACGAATTGAAACCATCTATGGGAAGCCCTAACCTTACATTCTGGGGTTCCACAAAAAGCATAGGATGCTGCATATCAAAGTCCTGCCATGCCTGACCATCGGCTGGATGCCTTAACATTCCATCATCCATACGCTTCTTTTTGTGCCATCTTATATCTGTAGCGATTTTTTTCGACATATACAGTCTCTTTAACCTCGGTGTCAAAGGAAAGTATCTCAATATTTTGTGAGGAATCTTTTTACTACTCTTATTGTTGAACTTGTATCTGGACTCCTTACATGTAGGGCAATTAACTAGTTTTAGGTTGTCCTTCCAAAATAAAATACAATCATTATTGCATGTATGAATGGCCTCGTATCATAAACCCAATTCATGTAAGAACTTTTTCGCTTCCTAAAGGGTCCATGGAACAATTTCATCACACTTTGGAAGAATGTCTTTGATAACTTGCATAACCATATCGAAAGATTTATTGTATGAAGCATCTTAATAATGAAGGACAACACAGAGAACTTTTCACACTTCGAGTAAATTTTGCGTCGAGCATCATCAAACAACCTAATGAACTTTAATAAATTTTCTCTTTCCGAGCTATTAGGTTCTTCGTAAGTGTGATCATCCTTGAGGCCACTCATGTAAATCTCTTCCAACATAATAAGCAACTTGCCTAAATTATCGTCACTGTCAAAATTTGTAGCTCCATCTCTTTCACCATCATCGTTTGACACACTAGGCTGATTATGACACAATGGAACATGTTCCTCGTGGTGCACCCAAGTTCAATAAGAACATGCGATTCCTCTTCAAATCAAGTGCAACCATACAACTTGTTAACTATGTTTTCTGCCATTCAAGCAATCGACACACAGACAACGAATGTTATCATGTGGGCCTAAATCCTTCGTAGCAAAGTCAATAAATGACTTAACACCTTGTGGATACTCTTTACTTTTCAACCTATCTTTTATCATTATCCAACTCTTGTCCATCTTTTAAACCCTACAAATCAAGCAAAGATTAATGTTGGACAACAAATAAACAAAAATACTAAACAATGGAATTGCGTATCTTTTATCATAATTCAACTATTGTACTGCTTTTCCGCCTATCTTTTAGTTTTCACTTGTTTGCTATATAGATTAAAATTTGGAAACACATGGTTTAGGGATTGTATTCAAAAGTTAGGGTGACATAACTAACTATTTGGACTATACAAGTAGAATGTAAACAAGGAGATGTAAAAAAGAATGAGAAAATTCACCAAACACAGTGATTGTAAGTAGAAGAAACAACCAAACTATCATCAAAGCTTACGAATTATAGGAAACAACCAAGGCTTAAATGCTTATTCAGAAAGGTGAATTAAATCAATAACAAGTATTTATTAAGTAAAAAGGAACTGGCAGAAATAATAATAATAATAAAAAAGGTTGTGGTGTAGCCACAAGTCATAGGTTGTGCACTAAAAAAAAAGAGATTGCAAGTGTCAGAAGTTATGAATTTATTAACAACCCAATAAATTATGGGGAATTCCATCAGTGAACAAGTGTGCTGGTTGGTTCTATGGTGATTAATAATGGATGTGTGGTGTATGCGATTCCCTCACCCCTGGACCTCTCAATTATCTTCATTGATTATACAACACTACTATCTTTATGTTAGAAAATAAATTAATTAAAAAAAAGTTCAAGTAGAGTGGAGTACGTTGAATGAATAAAAATGACTATAATAAAAGATCCAAAAGCTTCTTATTTCAGGTGACACTATTCTTGTTGTTTATTGGGGAGGGCAGAGGGCAGAGTGGTGGTGGTTATTGTTAACTCTTTGTATTTCAAGTAACAATAATGGTCTCCTTCGTATTGCTATTACAAATGTTTAAGAATATAAGACATTCATGCATGTAAACTTAAAATTTGAGATGGCATTTTTCCTTTTCTATTTCGTTTCATTTTTTGTATCTGCATGTGTGTGCGCATTTGTGGATATGGTGGTCAAAGATAGAGACATGCCTAGCTGAATTTTGATTCTTTATTTTTATAAATTAATGTAGAATTTTATCAACATTTTTCAGGGTTTTACAGATTGACCCCAATGGAATTAGAAAAAAAATACAAAAAATCAAACCCTCTCCCCCTCACTCAACTATATTAGGAGAGGAGGGGAACAAGATTTATGCAAAAATTTTCTAGTTCTCCCTCCCTCCCTCTCACTCTGTCTTTCTTTAATAAGGTTATCATATGTTTTGATAGCACATATAATGAGGTTATCATGCTGCATTCAGAAAATGAAAACACACAGGGTTGATTTTTGTTGAAACAATATAATTAATGTCCCCAAGTTATATTTTTTTTAAAATTTTTGATAGGTTGCATAAATAAATAAACTGACATAATGGCATTGATGATGACTTGTTGAATGACCCCACTAAAATGGAATTAGAAAAAAAAAATACAAAAAATCAAACCCTCTCCCCCTCACTCAACTATATTAAGGGGGGAGGGGAACAAAATTTATGCAAAAAATTTTCGGTTCTCCCTCCCTTCCTCTCACTCTGTCTTTCTTTAATAAGGTTATCATGTGTTTTGATAGCACATATAATGAGGTTATCATGTTGCATTTAGAAAATGAAAGCACACAGGGTTGATTTTTGTTGAAGCAATATAATTAACGTCTCCAAGTTATATATTTTTTTTATTTTTGATAGGTTGCATAAATAAATAAACTGACATAATGGCATTGATGATGACTTGTTGAATGACCCCACTAAATGAAATTCCTAGCTGCACTCTAACTGGGGTGCGGAGATAGCTAGGATGAAACCAAGTCTGCAAATGCCTCAAGATAAAGAGCGGAAAGCACGAAGATTGATCATCAACTATGCCTTGGCTGGTTAGTCCCCTAACAGGTGAGAAACTTATTTTTATAAAATTTCAAGTTGCCATACAAAAACCACAATCTAGGCAAGCCAAAAAAGGCCTTTGACAGTAACACTCAAATTACACATGTAAAGATTTTCATTCGTTTTCTACTCTTTCCAGTGATTCCCAATGTCATTTCTAACTAGTTGTACTACGAGGTTCAACATCAATATCTAGAGTTCAAATAGTTACATAATCATAATTAGTTAGCCATGAATGGAATAGCTTACGCTAGCCACAAATAACTGGTACCTAGTGTCTAGGAATCATCTTTTTTCAACCAACAAATGTTGCAAAAGCAACATACTTTTCTAAATAGAATGTATACATAACACTAAAGAAGAATATCAGAAGAACTAATACCCTCCAACCTACACTCAACCCTAACAGTGAACAAGCAAACTAACAAATACAAAAATATGTGCTACCTTGTTGCATTTTAGTCACTAGAATTATTTCAATTTCATAGATCAAATAAAGAAAGGTCACTAGATTCAAATTCTGACAGCATTCCTGCCACTAGACTACATAATAAACAACCAACTTCAATAAGCGAACCATTGAAAATAATTATACCATAATGTTTACACTTTAATAATGGTCTTGACAAGGTGAGATCACACTCAATATCATTCAAATTGAGCAGTTCAATTCCTGTCAATATAAAAGGAATTTTCAAACCATACAAAATAGTGATGCCACTGAAATCCTATATCTCTCAAAATCTTAAAATACCAAGCAAGTGCCAAACAACCTTGTAACCAAATCAGCTTTGAGATGCTAAGATTCTTAATTGCTAGAGAAGCAACTGTAGACACTCCATTTTTGACCGCCCTTAAAACTTGAGCGCTTTAACCCAAACATCCGATGATGAAAGTTACATCGTGTAATCTTTTGAATTCTTAGCAAAGAAATTTGGATTCAAGCTCTAATCCCAAACCTTACACGCCATTTTGGCCAAGCAATTTTAGACCTTGAAACCCTCTTTTTAAAAATATTTTTGCAAATATTTCTACGATGTTCCGAGACTCACATTTTATTAAAAATATTGCACTTTTCGGTAAATCGAGTAAGGACAAAGTGGAAATAAATGAAAGGAAGGTGAAATCTTTCAAAAATATTTAAAAAAATCTTATTTATAGGTTTGGAGTTGAAGGAAATAGGAGGAGACGGAAGAAAACTAGTTGGAGGAAAGGTTGGGCATCAAGCCATTAGGAAAGAAATGAGCAGCCTTCACTAAAATAGATATATCTCTTTGCACACTTAGAATTTAGATGTGAGTCCATCACCATTAGAAATTAGACTTCCGGGGCTTCAATTTAGACTTAAGAATCACCTAAAACCAAGTTTGGATAAGGGAGATTTGCCCATTTGAAGTCAGGCTAAAAAAACTATTTTTTGGACCCAGCCGGGTCCATTAGATCCGGTCGTGGCCCATTTAGGCCCAGCCGAGTTTCAATGAAAACTTCTCCAGAGTGCCTTTTTAGACCTGACCTTGCATTTTTGGGCCCCACCATGGGTTTTTTGGGCCCGTCCGTGGGTTTTGGGGCCCGTCCGAGTCTTGATAGTGAGAAACGGGACAGCTGGCGAGAATTCGCCAACTATTGTTTTTTGAAGATATTTTCAACCAAATTGGCTCAAATTCTATAAATAGACCCCCTACATTCAAAATTAAAGGTTAGAATATTTTCCTAAGGGCTTTGAGGGAGATTGAGAGCTAAAACTATCCTCATTGCTTCCTTTGATCTTCAAACATTCTTAAACAATACATACACAATGCATACACCATTAGAGCTTGTTCTTGAAGCTTTTTGTTGAAGTTTCAAATCATATTTCATAAACTTGAGGGTGTTTGGAATCAAGTTTGATCAACAACCATACATACTCTTTAAAGAGGTATACTTCTTACCCATCTTTTTCCTTTGTTTTTACTAATCATCTTCTTCATTTTCCTTGAGTTTGTGCACTACTGGAGGTTACTTTAAAGGGTTGAAATATGTGATTTAATTCACAAAAAGTGGAGCGGTTAGACACCCCTCCTTAAGCTTGCTTGTCTAGTTTGTTCTCTCTTATTTTTGTTCACTTTCTTCACCTTTTTGAAGCTGTTTTAGCCACTGTTTTTGAACTATTTTGGGACTGTTTTGGGCTGTTTTGGGGCTAAAATATGTTATTTAAAATTAAAAAAAAAAGTGGAGGGGTTAGCCACCCCTTTCTTAGGCTTTGTTCCATAGCTTTTTCTCTATTCTTTTTACTTACCTTCTCTTGGTTTAGCTACTATTTTTTGCACTTTAGGGGCTACTTAGGTTCTGTTTTAATTTATTTAAATAGCTTATGGTTTGAATACTTAGCTTGTTGTGTTGTATGTCATCATGGCTTCGGTTGTTTAGGCCTTAAACACCGAGTTATTCGAGTTGATAGCTTTTGATTACTACTTAGTTTTCATGCAAGAGTCTTATTTTAATAATCAATCTCGCATAATCATTTATGTGCCCTCCACTCTTTCTTATTTTCTTTTGCTTAAGAACTATTTCATACGATTGATTGTTATTCAAGGCATGAGAAAGAGACATATGCTCAATGGCTTAATCTCTACAGAGGTTCATCGTCAAGGCATAATCTCTTTTTCATGCTAAGGATCACTTCTCGTTTGGCATTTCTTCTCATTTAGTAGACTTACTATCACTTCAAACAAATTGATTAAAGAATGGAAATGACTAATAAAATTGGCTTAAAATCAATGAAACCAACATAAAGAAAATATTTAGAATTGGTTGGATTTGGCCAGACGTTATGCCGAGTCCATCGTCTCGAGAATTGTCACTTGTCAATCCACGATGTTTTGACGAAACTTGAGGCATGTTTGTCTCTCTCTTTGAGCCTCCATGATAAGAGAGAGGGGTGGTCACCTTTCATTGCATTCATTGAATTTTTGTCCAAACGTGTTCCAAATCATCAAGCCAACAACTTGTGTCTATTGATGGTTTCGGACTCAAATTCACTTTTCTCTTGAGTTTCATGATAGAGGAGAGCAGAAGGGACAGACATGGCTTAAAGTTGCTTTGTCTGCACTATTTTCACCCCAGAGCACAAAAATAAAAATTTGCATGAGATTAGGGCACGACTAGCCTTATTTGGACCCGGCCAAGCTTCATTAAGGGCTAGGCGGGGTCCAATGTTTGGTAAACAGAGTGTTTTGGCAGAAACATGGGGCAGTGGTTGATGGTGAAACATGACAGATTCCTAGGGAGGCAGACATAGTAGCTTTTGCAGACTGTCTGCATGAGCACGCATCTGATTCTTAAGCTTCATTAATGTCGTTCATATTATTGTTGCACATAATCTTGTTGCAATTCCATTGTTGCAATTATTATTATTGTAATTATTATTGTTATAATATCCTTGTTGTAATAAGTTAGGTAGCTTGTTATTTACTTATTATTCATTCAAATTGGTAATAAGCAATTAGTTTAGCTAATTTATTATTCATTTGGATTTGTAACAGTTAGTTTAATTTGGACACTTGGACATCTGGACCCTCTTGCACGGTAGCAAAATATGTAATAATTGTGTATGTCTTCCAACCCCCATTTCTTTCTCCCTTTTATTTATCCGCTTATTATGGTAGCATAGAGCATCATGTTTCCTTAGCATTTCCCATGTTTCATATACACTCGTCTCACATGCAGTTGGGTCCGGCTCATCATACTAACCAATGTCACATTCAGCTTTCTTAAATGAATACGTGATTTATCACATGTCTTGAATTCAATCATAGATCATGCTAGTAGCCGAGCCTATTAATGACATGATTGTATGTGTCACATTAGTCATATTGCATTGTTTAAGAGCATGCATGTTTTTCTAATTATTTTATTTTGTTTGGCTTGCCTCGGGACACTAGGTGAGCATTTTGTGTTTTAGCATATTACATCGTATGTTTGTGTTGCCATATCGAGTATGTTTTCTATGAGGCTAAGTGTTTAAGTGATATATCTGTTTGAATGTTGGTAGATGAAGGCTAATTGTTTGAATTGGAATAAATTGATTAATGTACATACAAACTCACTTTTTCAAGTGATGCGTATTCAAAACACTTTTTTTCAAACAAACATGAAATCAAATATTCCAACTTTTACAAATTAGTCTATACTTGCATACATCACCTAGTAAAGTTAGCTTAATAATCAGAATAAAAGCATCTAATGTAAATAAAAATCGCATCATGATTAGTAGAGGCCGATCTTTGATCGGGCGAGTGGGGTGCTCACTTCATGACCTTCCCCTCTCATACCTAAGTTTCTGAGCCATCAAACAAAAATCAAACCAATTTTGGACATAAAGAATAACATAAGTTCATAGAAATCAAACAATTCAATGAAACCCATTTACAAAATCAACACAAAATTAAACTAAAAAATTCATATAAACCCTAGATGAAGTGTGAGAGATAGCGAAATAGGGCAAGGCAAAGAGAGCGAGAGAGAAACAGAGAGATGGCTCGAGAGAGTGAGAGAAAGAGAGAGAGAGAGAGAGAGAGAGAGAGACCCAGATCTACAGAGAGGGCGAGGACCGAGAGGGACAAGAACTTGTGATTTACGGCAGTAGAGGTGGTGATTTGCGGCGGTGGCGACGAGCGACGGTGGCCAGCGACAGTGAGGTGGTGACTGTCACTGAGAGTGTGTCTGGTTTGGTGTACTAGTCTGTATGTGTTTGTGAGACAAAACAGAGAAAAGATTTGTGTGAAAGAAATAAGAGGGATGGCCACTGTAGACACCCCATTTTTGACCGACCTTAAGACTCAGACGTCACCGATTAAGCGCTCGGTGATGTTGCATATTGTGCTCGTTCTGAGGTTGCAGAGTCTCGGTTGAGAACCTTGCCTCCGGACTTCGGGACTCTTTTGTGCTTTGCCTCGGTTTACGAACCAGGTCCTGTTTTCTCTGTTTTCTCTTCCTGAAGGGAGGGAGAGGTCTCGTAGACCATCTCTCAGTGGCCGTAGGCTACGTTTCGTGATCGTAGGCCATTTTTCCCATTTGGAGACCAGTTTCCGGTTTTCGGAGCCGTCGGCCGTGTGCCTCGGTTCGGAACCGCTTAACTATCTCTGTTTGCTCCGATTTTTGGCACACACCTTGTTTCCTCTTTATAGAGGGACACTGTGGCCTGGGAGACCACCTTTGTGGTCCCACGCCACCTCTGGTGCTTAATAGTCAGTTTTCGGGGCCCCCAACTGCGCGTTTTGGCCCCCGAACCTTCGTTTCGCATCGGTGTGGGTTCATTTTTGGCATGGACCCTAGTTTCATTGTTAAGAAGGTGGTAGTAGGGTGGGAGACCACCTTTTCTTCTTGGAGACCACCTTTCCCCGGTCGGCCGGTTTTCTTGTCAAGAAGCTGGTCTCCCTCGCTTTTGAGCCACATTTTCGGGTCTCCCATACCACCACTGAGTTGCATTCACCTGGGAGACCACCAATCAGGGCTACCGACCACCTTTTGAGCACTTGGACCTTTTGAACTAGTCGGCCGACCACCTGAACCTGGTCGGCCAGCTTTCTGTTTTTTGTCTTACTGAGTTGAAGCCAGCTGTGCCAGCTAGAAACCTCAGAATGCATCCTCCATACACGTGTATGGAGGATGTTTAAGCCAAGTTTTAAGCTTCTTTGAGAAGCTTTAGCCCCTCTCCTCTATAAAGGGAAGGGCCCTCTTCCATTGTTAGGGTTCAGAAAATTGCTAAGGCTCATGCATACACCCTCTCTTTATATCTCTCTCATTTAGCTTCAAAGGTTGAAGTTCTTGGCCCATTTACACTACACCTCCAAGCACAACACCTCCACTACCATCCTAAGTACCCTGGGAGCTATTTTTCAGAGGTTGAGAGCTCACTTTCTTGGTCCAGAGCTTGCTGCATTGCTGTGCTACAAGGGTAAGCCACCATTTCCCTCTTTGTAGCTTTATTTTGCTTCATTCTTTAGCCTTATTTTCAAGCATTTTTGGACTTCATCATAAACTAAAAAAAGCCTTATTTTGAGCTCCTCTTCAAGTTTGATTAAGGTCATTTTTCTGTTGGGGGTCATCTACCCCCTTGCATGCTTTATTTCCTCATGTTTTGAGCTATGCATTAGAGCATTCGTGTTGGCCTTGGCTTGGCCTTTTAGCCACTAAAATCCAGTGGATTTTTAGTGGCTAACATGTGTCTTTGAGCTTCAAAATCAGAGAGGGGTGACCCTCTCACCCCTTGTTCTCTTTACTAGCTTTGTTGGCCTTACAAAGGAGCCCCTATTTGCATGTTTCAAAGCCATGCTCCAGGCCAGTTTTGATGATTTTTGTGACCTGCATGAACTCTGTCCAGAGCCCTTTTTGCCATATTAAGTGTCTATTATGCATGTGTAGAGTAATCTTCTTCAAGGCCTTCCAAAGGGGCCTTTACTTGCATGCTTGCTAGACTAATTTTAGAACCTTTTTGGTGGGTTTTAGGACCCTCATAACCTCTATCTAGAGGTTGTTTTACCATTTTGTGTGTCTGTCATATATGTGTAGAACAACCCCTTGCATGGCCCTCCAAAGGAGCCTATCATTCTTGCATGCATTGACTGAGTTTCAGTGGGTTTTTGGGCATATTTTGGAATAGCATACTTCTGTTTTTGGCTGGTTTGGTGAGCTCTCATATGCTTCATATAGTTGTAGTACAACTCATGGTTCACTAGCTTCCTTTGCATGCTTTGTTGACCCTTGATTCTAGCAAATTTCGACTATGCCTTAAACTGATTTTGTGCATATTTTGGACTGCCCTAGCTCTGTTTTTGGGTCTCATGGTCGAATGATGCTTGTTTTGCATGCTTGTAGTTCAATACACTTGCCTAGCTTTGAGATTTGAGGTCTATTGCATGCATATACTGAGTTGTTTTCATGCTTTGGGGTCATTTTGCATCATATTTCAGAGCCTATGTGAATGTCATATCCTCATGTTTTCTTCTCTTTAAGTGTACTTGAGAGTTGTGCATGAATGCCTTGTTTTTGGACCATTGAATGAGCTTCATTTCCATGCACTTTGAACCATCATTTTGGGCTATTTTCTCACTGTTTCAGACCTGCCTAGGGTCTGTTTGGGGTTGGTTTTGCCATTCGTGCATTGCTTTGTGTACCTCTAGTGTAACCCGCTTCACTGGTTTCGGTATTCGAGCCATCTAGCATGCATTGGGTAACATATTTTCATGATTCAAGACCATTGTGCATCATGTTTCAGAGCTGGAAATTGCATGCTTGTATGCCATATTTCATCATTTGCCATGCCTAGTTAGAGTTGCATGTTGTGCCTTAGGATCGGTCCATTGCATTCGTGCATGTTTGCATGTATTTCGGTTGTCTCATTTTCATCATATGGCCACTGATGTGAGTGTGGCTGAGATCCACTCATATTGGTGTAAGTCCATCTTGCATTGTGTATGCCATTTTAGTCCATAGCATTGCGTATGCTAGGTTGCCTGTTAGTGCATTGTGTATACCATGTTGTGTCACGTGCATTGTGTATGCCATTTTAGTCCATAGCATTGCGTATGCTAGGTTGCATGTTAGTCGCATTGTGTATGCCATCTCATTGCATTGTGTTTGGGATAGGAGTTAGCCCAAACACGGGAAATGAGGGACATTTCGTATCCGAAGTGACGGAACGTGCCTCAATTCCCGGTCGCCAACACTCCGGATTACCTATGATGGAGTCTAGGCCTTGTTGTGTTGTCATGCACATTCATTTCACATCGAGTCGTGCAATTCGACTCCTCGGCCATCATGTATCGAGATGCGTGATTGGTGGCACGAGGATCGAGGCGTGCATACATATGTGAAAATACTTTGCCATGCCCCTTTCTTGCTCTTTGTTGCAGCAAACCAGAAATCAGCAGCCTTCTAGAGCTTTGCACAGCATTCCGGGATTAATTGCAAACAGAGGCAAATCGGGGCATCGCGAGGAATTTTCCGATGAGGTGACTCGAGCATGCATGTATCTTTCATCATTCGGAGCAGAGCTGGGGTGGTCCATAAACTTGCACGCTAATTTATTTGTTTTCCTAGTTAATTTGTTAATTAATTAGGGTTTTGTAATATTTAATTATTTATTCGGACTGTAATTATTTATTCGGACTGTATTATTTATTCGGACCCTCCGAGCGAGGGCACAATTGCAATAAGTGTGCGTGTGTGTGATATATGTTTTCCAACCCCACGTCTTTCTCCCTTTTATTTATCAGCTTATGATAGTTAGATTAGGGCATGTTTCAATTAGCATACTTATGCTCGCATGTTTGCATCCATTCATCTGTCTTGCATGCACCGGGCTCAGCGCATCATACTAACTGCATCGTATTTCAATTCCAAGTTGAATACGTGTGTAGACACCCCATTTTTGACCGTCCTCAAGACTTGGACGTCACCGTTGGAGCACTCGGTGATTATCCATGTTTGCGTTCGTTTGGAGTTCCCGGAGTTCTCGGCTCGCGCGCCTTGCCTCAGGACCTCCGAACTCGACCGTTTTGTGTCTGGTTTTGCACCAAACACCTGTGTTTTGCCCTAGAGGGGCAGGGAATGCCTTGTGAGGCATCCCCACACACCACCGGCTGTGGCTAGAGGCCACCGGCTGGATGGTGTTGCCACCGGCACTTTATTGTGCCGACCGGCACTCTTTTGTGCCGACCGGCACTAAGTTTTGCCAAAATGGCATCCTTAGCCGGCCGGGCACTGTGCAGTTGCTTTTGGAGATATTTTCAGACAGCTGTATAGTTTTGGTTCCCCTCCATACACGTGTATGGAGGGATGACCCTCTTAGTTAGCTTAGCTTGTAAGCTTTGCAAGCTTTGCTTGCCTATAAGAGGACCACTCCTCTTCTTGGCTTAGGGTTACAAAATTTTAGACATTTTAGACAGACCAAGCTCTGGTTTTTAGGGTTAGGATAGATACACATCCTATCTCTCTTCTTCCCTCTTGTTTTGCACACTAGGTGTTTGTGTCATACTTTTGCTCACCAACACCTAGTGTTTCACCTTCCTTGAGTTCTTGAGGGTCCAGAGGTTTGTTTTGGAGCTTTGGAACTGGTTTGGTGCTCAAGGAAGCCAACACATCATCTTTGTTGAAGAGGCTCCAAGGGTAAGACACTACACTCTCTTTTTACCCCATTCTTGCACTCCATTTCTACTTGCTTTAGAACTGTTTTTGTGATTAGTGATTAGCACATAAAAGTTCTGATTTTTAGTCCTCTTGATTGTTTGTTAAGAGTGCTTAGTGGTTTGGGTAAGTTTGATCACCCTTAGGCCTT